>CM060976.1:30900000-32100000 GCA_030765065.1 Deroplatys truncata
TTCTTGAATCAAGTTTTTATGCTGATTCCAGAAATAATGTCCGTTTTTTTTCTATCACATCAGGTTTTTACACAAAATAAGTAATGTTTTGACAATTTTACTAATGAGCGTAGAAAAGTATTCAAATGGCATTTCACACAAGGTAAGTTTTTATTCAAGAAACATTTTAAGAGTACTCTCAAGAACTCCCCTAATTTAGTTCATGACTACATTTTAACAAAATAAGAAGCCAAAGTGTTTCATTTAATTTTTTTCAAACTTTCTCTTCTTTGACTTTCTTGCAGATCCTTAAAATGAAATCATATATAATTCATATTTACTTAATATACAATCTAAATAAAAAATATAATTCCAGTAAGCTCGGGTATCTACGTCTATACCTACTGTAAATATATGATGAGCTCATACTACAAAACCTAAAAAAAGATGACTGTCCCTCCTCAACATCCAACAGTAGTCGGCCATCATAGTTTCATTCTATCTCCCCTGGTACCTCCTCTCCATTTCCTTAATATCTTGGTGAAAACGTTCACCCTGCTCTTCACTATAATGTCCCAGATTTATGTGAATGCAGAAAATGCACATTTACACCCATGTTACAACCCATCTTCTTGAAATTTTCCAATATTGTTTCAACAATGGCCTTGTAATTAGGATCTTTGTTATTGCCTAAGAAGTTTTCAGTAACTGATCGGAAGGCGGTCCATGCTTCTATTTCTCTCTCATTCATTGTCTTCTCAAAATCTTCATCCTTCATCAATTTCTTTATTTGAGGACCAACAAAAATTCCAGCCTTTAATTTATCTTGTGTAATGAAGGAAAATTTCTTGGAAAGGTACTTGAAGCAGGGTCCATCCTTTGGTAGAGCCCTTACAAATTACTTCATCAAGCCTAATTTTATGTGTAGTGGCGGAAGCAATATCTCCATATCTCTATATTTTTGAAGTGAAATTATGAAGAAAAAAAACTGTACGTGATAGAACAAAAACTAAAAGCAGTTCTGAAATCAGCATAAAAAGTGAGTCAGAATCACTTATTAGTTTTCAGTCATCCGATATCATGCAGACTAGTGTAATCCATTAAATAATTTAGAGGCAATAAAATAGATCTCTGCACCGAAAAAAAAAATCAAGTCAATTTAAAATAACCGAAATTATATATTTTATTGTACTCACATAAAGATATAATTAAGCCTCATGCTATTGCATGACACACATTATTTGTATTTAAGAATACAACGTACAGGACCGTATGACAATAATAATAATAATAATATAATAATAATAATAATAATAATAATAATAATAATAGCCTTTTTAAAAAATTAATCTTTATTTAAGGTCGCTTCAACTTTAAGGTCATATCATGACCAAATAGTATCTTTTTGTTGTACGGTGTATTCAAAAAGTGTTTATACAAAAGAACAGCCAGGTAATAAAAGAAGCTCTTCAGTCCTTCTTGTAAAAGGCTGCAGCTGTAGGTGGATTGAAACGAGCAACGGCTGCTATTTACCTGCAAGTTGTTTTAATGATTTGTAACATTAAAAATTAAAACAGGTTTGAGGCTACTGGCACCAGTAATGGGCTTTATGAACCCAATCCCAAATCTTCAACAAATCATAGGTAATATTGCGAAATCAGAGACTATAGGGTTAAAATCTGAATAAAATGAGTAGCAGTAATGGAATCTATGAACCCAATCCCAGATCTCCAACAAATTATGATACTGTGAAATGAGGGACTATAGGTTAAAATCTGATGAGTAAAATCACCGCCTTACTACCCATTACTATTACCGAAACTTTAGGTCGAATGCTATTTCCTGTAGAGATCCAATGTTAGGCAGTTTGCAGAAACAAAAGGACAAATAAAAAGATTGTTGCGAGCATCGCTCTTCCGGACCAAAACAAAATAGTTGTTTACATCGTTGCAAAGGAGGGAAGTCGAAAATGCAACATGTTGTATTACCGACCCATACAAAGTTCCAGCTACAACTTCCTGTCTGTCATCCCGCCCACTTAAACTGTGCGCGTGACTGATGTATTAAATGCTAAGGGGAACGATGGTCTCTTCACATACTAATATCATTTAAAATATGACTCTTAGACCAGGGCAAATGTTCGTTCTTGACTTACGCTGTTCTCTCTCTCTCTCACACACACACACATACACACACTGGGACAAATTGATTTTTCTTTATTCAGGGGGGCTCAAAATATGTATATATTAGCGCTGAAATCTCAGTATCGAATTTTTGGGTGGAATGCAATACTTTCCCTGCCTACTACGTGTATTGTAGATACGTGGTAGAGAAAGTAAAAACGTTTATCGTGTGTGGCGCAATGTGAATAGAATACTCACTGTTTTTACTAATAAAACAATACATAACGGGCTATTTGAGCAATGGGCAGAGAAAGCCATGAGAGTGTAACGAATCAAAAATTTTTAATTTATATTTTGGTTAACTTCAAACTTTTTGATGGTTTGGTTCAAACTTTTGGTTAACAGAAAAATTGCGAAGTGAGAAACTTTCTGACACGTTTGGCCTATCCATGTTTAAAAGTACTTAGTAGATTCTATGAACTATCATAGTTCTCTGCCACGATTAAAACTGGGGCAGAAAATGTTCTTGGAAAATGGAAAAACAACTTTCCTATTTACTTGGTATTAATCATGATAAATGTTGGCCGAATTGGAATCAATACACGATACATTTCTTGTGACAGGTAGACAAGAGCAATCAGGAGGCTGATAAAGCAGTCATTTGTTCTGTCTTACTCTATGCATGAACACGGGAGGAAAACAAAAGAAAAATCAAACAAAAGACGCTTGAAAACGTAAGCTGGTACTATGAAAAACGTATTTCACAAAACCTGTATAATAACTGTATATCTACTGTACTTTAACGAGCTCTACATTTTTTCCCGAAATGAATTTTCGTCTTGGTATTATAATTTCCCAGTTATATAAAAGTATATCAAATATAATAAAAACGGAAGGGATACAGGTTACTCAGGATTTTATACATTTATATCAGGTTACTATTGTGAACCATATGGTATTTTAATAATAATTATAATTATTTTTGAGCCAGGAAATGTTTCTTTAACCAGAATCATTCCCTATGCATACATTGGAAGTATGAATGTGGGAGTAAATGTGAGTGAGTTTAATAGTAAAAATTAATAAAGTCAACTTAGAAAACTCTACAGTTCAGCGAGCAATAACACCGTCATCCTGAAGACGGGAGAGATACACGCTCCCGAAACGTAGGTGTTCCACAAACAATTCGACTGGCTTGAAACCCGAGGAAAAAAACCATACACACACGCATATGCGTATATATTGTGGTGGAAAATGCTGGAAATGTTTCCATACTTGAATTTATCTTGTTTTTTTTTTATCCAGTCTTGTGTATCCTGCAATAGGTCTGAGAAATTTCATTTCATATAGAACTAACTGGAAACAACACTTAGAAAGAATGTCATTAAATAGGATACCCCGAGCAACATATAACTACAGACCCCAGGATACGGACGACCAAAAAAGAGATGGACACAATAAGATTTTGGAGCCGGAACAGGCTAAACGGCCTATAACCGGGAAGTAGAAGAAGAAGAAGAAGAATTTATTTTAAGAAAAGCTATTTATAAATTGATCATGCTTCCTCGAATCCTATAATGTATTAACTTTTAACCTGTGAATTGAATATCACACACCTCTGAAACAGAGAGGTATTTTAAACCAACTGGAGTAGAAACATATGTAAAGCAAGATTTTTAGAATTCAATCCTGTGCTTTTTCGTTGCTGAATTTAACTTAGTTAAATATCTGTCTTGCATTTAAAGGGTATTAACTTGAAATGTTTTTCACAATTTTTTCGGAGTTTATCTGTATTTTGTTTCTATTAGGAATGCCCTTGAATTTTCGCTTGCTCGAGAAGGCATCTTAATCCACGTCATATGGGAGTAGGCATTCTTCAGTGGTTTTAATTAATTGACTCACCATTCTCAAAGCGTTTCGTTTTAACAGCACAGGCGTGTGGAGGATTTCTTGTGGCAAATTAGCAGAAAGGGTATTTAAACAAACCTAATGATTAATCAGTTATTAAATCTTCAGTTTTAGAAACCCTATAGTAATTACTCTTTAGGTTAAATCCAAATACGTTACAAACTCCACACACGTTACAAAGTTATACAACAAAATAAAGCATTTCTTTGTTGATTATTTCCATCTTCATTTATGAGGAACTTCTATTGCAGGACGCCATGTTGTGGAAATCATGTTTACAACACCTTGCTCAGTGGAAATTTGATATCGCATCAATTGGTATTATCTGCATTAGGGTAAAGCAATCCTTTAGAATTAAGAAAGTCAAGGATGAAACAGTGCTGAAAGAAAAATGCTACCCACCGCCGGCTGAAAATTTGTTGGTTGCTAATGCGTGCGTTTGATTTCTTTCAAACAGCATACTGACGGTGTGATTTAAACCGCAAATTCAAAGTTTTTTTTAGTTCCATTTATAGATATCCCGCCATTAACTACATTGGTCTTGACGGCCTTTCCTTTGGAACTGATTGCAATGGTGTTAACTCGTATTCTCTTGTCGTTAGGTTTATTGTACTTTTTGGGTTTTAATTATTAGATCACACACATTCACTCTCTCATTCATACTTCCAGACTCCGGGGAGAACAGGGAATAGTCTTGGCTAGAGAAAAATTTCCACTCCCCAGCCAGTAATCGAACCAGGGACCCCTCGCAGAGCAGGCCGATGCTCTACCGACTGAGCTACGGGGCCAGCCTCAAAGTTGTTGTATCTTATTTTTCTCGGACCAAATTTCCCTCAGTCACAGTAGGATAAGTTTTGGGAAAATATCTATTGTTAAAAGACACCTGTAATAAATGGAAAACATTAAATTAGAAAACTACAATTTTTTTCGTGGGAGGTACGGCCAGACCTTATGCACCCTTACCTTTGAAGAGGGGTCATTTTTGTTTATGGGTAATTTTGAGCGCGCTGTATATTATACAAATTCTGTACATCCTCAGGTATTTTTTTCCTCACACAAAATGCGCGTTTGCTTGTATTCTTCTCCTACTTCTGCTTCTCCTTTAAATACATATTTATACCATTATGGTGTATTGGACAACCCTTATTTATCCCGAAGCACTCAAAAAACACTTGACCAACCTTCTGAAGGTTGTTTAATCCTAGCCGCGTCATAGCACGAAGGCCTCAGTTTTTCATTAATATATTCTTTCGTAGCCGTTGTCACATCTATTAATATCCGATGTTCAGTTTCTATTCCCGTCTGAAGATGGCGTTCGCAACGGAGGTCAATTCGCTTCAAAACACGTGTGATATTCAGAACCTTGAACTTTCTGCTGTTGACAAAAGAGGCACAATGAAGGGAGTTAGTTATTCGTTAATCCACAAAGAGATAGGCCAAGTAAGTAATGTACCAAAATGTGAGGCATACTTAAATCGTGTGTAATTGAAATGCATAACACTGAATACAATTTTATTGCACGCAGTATTAATCAGTATATTACGGCATATTTGAAGACGGTATTACGAAGAATAAAAATAAGAAATAACACGCCACTTAATTTTAAAGAAAAGCGCTTCTCTCCATTTCCTTAACATCAAAATTAGCATTATCTGCACGTTCATTAATAATGTTTCTTTCTCCTAAAATCTTCAGATTCTGCCCATTTACTGCTGGTCCTGGCCATTTTTGAAACTTTATCCATAGGTTTCGGGAACCACTGCCCTGCCAAGTCCAACCCAACCCGAGCTCCCTTCCGGAAGGGGTTCAGGGGCCAGACATACTTCTGGTAACATCAGAAGTACCGCGAGTGCTAGGGGTACGCAGCGTTCACAACATGGCAGCTGAAGGGGGTCGGAACCCCTCCCCTACGATAGGATTCGTCAAGGAAAGGTTTGACGTACTTCTGGTAACGTAAGAATTACCACGAGGTGTTAGGGGTACGCAGCGTTCACATCAAGGCAACTTAAGGGGTCAGAATCCCTCCCCTACGGGAATCCCTTATACAGGATGTTAATGAATTACACCGAAATGAGTGTGTAGGTGCCTTAGACAAATAACTGGACATATAATATGTCTGGCCTGTCTGTTCAAATTTCAAAATTATGGCTATATGTTTCTTAAGTGCCATTACGCCTCTGGCTAATGAAGATACAATCGAAATCAAAAACACGACAACGAACGGAGATTTCAGAGGTATCTCTCTGGTGCAGTGACTATGGCATTAGCTTTCGAATTAGAAGCGGTCATTGTTTTCGAGCTCGAGTCTTGATCATTATATTTGTTCTTTTCTCTTTTCCGAACAGGACACACTAATATAGTGTCTAACTTAGGTTTTAAGTAAATGTTTCGATTTATAGGTACTATTAACGTATAAATTAATTTAATTAAAACCCTTGCTTACTAAAGTTAGAATCATGCTTAAAATTTTCATATAACGACCTTAAAATCGGTAAGTGGTTTAATGGATGAAAGAAAAAGCAGAGAGGAAAAGCATTTATTCAAGGGAATTAATTGTTCTTCCACACAAGCCGTGTGTTGGACAGGGTTGGAAAGGTAGAATCAGGCGACTGAAAAATTCAATGCCATAGCCGGGATTTGAACCACGGATCTCCCGGTCTCCGTCCGTCAAATTGAGATCTCCTTGTGGTTTACCGGGAAAAATGCGAATCAGTTGGAGAATTTAATGTCGTGCCGGCATGTTGCCATGTTTGAGCAATCAGTGGTTTGAGCAATCGGACGGAGACCGGGAGATCCGTGGTTCAAATCCCTGGTATGGCATTGAATTTTTCAGTCGCCTGATTCTACCTTTCCATTTATTCAAGGCTTTACAGCAGTTTTTAAAGAAAATACTCGAAATAACGACATGCAATTTCACAGTCATGTAGGCACCGGAGCAGGAACAATTGCCGTACTCGACATAAGATTCCTGGTGTATGTCGAATAACATCACGGCTGCAGCTATTCAAGCAATTAACACGTCTTCTGAGTCGACAAGTGTTTCATGTACCTAGACTTGAGATAGTCCCAGAAAAAGAAATTAATAAGAAGATTGAAGTCGGGAGAGCGTGGTGACCAAGCTATAGTTTGACTACCCCTTCCGATCCATCAGGCGGAAGAGCTTGGTTCAGGTGTTTTCGCACAGTCAGGGTGAAATGGGAGGAGCTCCATCATGTTGCAGCCACATTCAACGTCGAATATATAAAGACACATCTTCTAGAACTAAAGGTAAAATTTTCTGCAAAATATTAAGATAAACATGTCCGTTTAACCAAGCAGGTAGCAGAAATGGGCCAATGCCATGGTCTTATACAATTCCGACCCATATCTTCACAGAAAACATCTGCTGGTTACTGTTCGCCACAACAGCACGTAGAATGGCAGTCACACATGGATGTTTCTTGAGTTTAAAACTAGTACATTCCTGGTGAAATATATGTATATTTGAACTAAGCTATACATTTCATGTAGTAAGATTTGTCGTTCTTTATGCTTTACCAGTTATACAGAATTTATTATACAGCATTCATTCGGAATAAGAGGATTTCAGGGTTATTCACAGAAAACTCAGTGTACATCTATAATTTTTAGTCATGCGAATATCTTAACAATGTCTGAATTTAGCATTAAATTTTGTACATATCCAACTTTTCGTTAACGAGTTACGTTATTGAGTTACGTTATTCAGTCAATCTCGCAGGCAGGCGCGCGCAAACACACACACACTCACACGCAAACACACACACACACACACACACATCATGCACGGACTTTTTTCTAAAATGCTTTTTTGGGTTCTGCTGACCTCGAAATTAATCTCGATATTGAATTCGTGTGTAGAAAACTATATTTTCGTTATCAACTACCTATAGGTAAGTTGGTAACGAAACAAGTACACAAATTGTTTTCGAAACAAGTCAGCTTACCGAATCTGATTGGAGTTTACAGAGCATCTAAGTGCCAGGTGTTTAATGATCACGGACTTCTATTAGTACTTAATCACGTTGCACCTATTACTTTCTATACCACCTAAGACATTTCATCCAAAAAATCGATGTCAAGATTTAATCGGAAATAGAGGTTTTGAGGTCCCAAGAATCCAGTAAAAGCATTTTTAGAAAAAGATATTATTCCAAAGATGCAACACGAAGGTTTTCAAAAAAATTCTCCAACGTAAACTACTTTTTACATGAACTTTTCGCTATTTTTAATTTTCTAAAAAATGGTTAACAATTTTGATTAAAATACCATGCATTTAAGATATTTACTTAACAAATAAACCGTGTATCTTGAATTTTCTAGGAATAGCTTGTGATATCCCCTTCATTCGAAAGGAATTTGTATAATTTTGTTTACTGATAGACTTTAAGAGATAGACAAAAATGTACTGCGTATTAAATGTAGAATTCTTTAAAACACACAACTTATTGCAAATAAGCCTTTTGTAGTAGCAACATCAATTTCCAAGATATCCATTATAATTGGGTTGAATTTTTCAACAGTTTGTCATTCTTCTCAAATGCTGTCGCTAGTTGTTTTTTCGCGATGTCATGGGCAGAGTATGGAATTCCAAAGCCAGCATATAGCGGCCTGCTTTTAAACATCTGACTATCGATTCGGTTTCCTTTAAGCCCCTTGTACCTACAACGAAATGTGTCATGTAACTATTTCTGCAAAGGTTTAATATCGATTAACATGAAGTAGATAGAAAAGTGTATTACCTAAGAATAGTCTGTACCTACAAGTTATAGAAAAATAAACTACAGTGGGTAGAGAAAGTCATATGAATGTAACATATTTTCTAAATTGAATATGGCTTCAGCTTCCTGTAATCCCCCTGTTCCTACAACGAAATCTGTAATGAAACTTTCTGCAAACTTTATTTCGATTAACATGAAAATAGAAAAATAAGCTTTCACGCCAATAGTTTGTAGAAGCTATATATAAATATGTGTTACACTCACATGACTTTCTCTACTCTTGTACAAGCTACGTTTACAAACGCTTATTCTCCACCTACTTCATGTTAATCGAAGTATCGGGATGTTAATCTTATTGCTATTTTCTTTGTAGATGCAAGGGGAATATGGTAGGCTTTAAGCGATAGTCAAATATTTTAAGAGGTGTGGAGCATTCCATTCTCTTTACATGTCTAGGACATAAAAAAAACGAATAACGAATTCCCATTTGAGAAAACGTATGTGTTGGAAAATTCAAAAAATAACAAGGAATATCTCGGAAATGGCCCACTCCCAAAAAAATGTATGGGGCATAAATTTTGTTGTTTGAACAGGCTCTACATTTCTGTGTAGAAAAATTTTGTCTTCATTTAAGATTTGCTATGAATATATCTTAAATAAGTGATATTTTAATCAAAATGTTTTTTTCCTTCTTTCTTGTTTATGGATGATCTTTAACTGCTGTGGTCCTTAGCGTTCCATTCTATAATGGGCGTGTAAGACCGGTATTTGTTCAGAGGCCTCTATCAGGCTTGAGGTTCTTTTACGTGCCGTAAATCTACGACACGGGACCCCAGCTTTACTTCCCTCCCGAAGGAAGCCACGCTAAGGAGTTTTACGCCCGAAAAAAATTCATCGCCCTCCGCCGCGACCTTGGGAACTAGAAGCTAGCATGGTAACCACCACACCACAGAGGACATCAATCAAAATCGTTGCAGCCACTTTTGAGAAAATCAAAATATTTGAAAATTATTCCATGTAAAGGGTAGTCTGTGGTGAGGGGATTTTCTTGAAAATCCACGTGTCGCATCTTTGAAAGATGTTGAACCTAAACACCAATTTCGGTATTTATCCGACTTTTCGTTTTTGAGTTATGCTGTTCACAGACACATACACACACAAACACACGCGCGCGGACCTTTTTTTAAAAGTGCTTTTTTTTATTCGGGGGGCCTCAAAATATGTATTTTTAGTGAAATATCGGTATCGAATTTTTGTGTAGGATGCAATACTTCCCTACTTACTACACGTAGTAGAGAAAGTAATAACTAATAATAGCTAGATAAAGCCATGTGAATTTAACGCGTCAGATTTTTTAATCTATTTATTTCCCATATTATTTGTTTTGCTTATTTTACGTCCCTTTAACATCAACTCATATCGGGACGGCTACTGTAGAGTCTCTGATACAATAATTCTGGGTAGTTAGACTCATCTAGATTGGTTGGTATGCGGGATTTCAAACCGCGACCTCCCGAATGCGAACCATAGACGCTACCGCTTGCCCGGTTTTTGATATTTTAAAACAAGGAAAGGCTATTTATTCCACTAAAATATTTTTGGGCAGTAACACAATTTAAAAACGAAACAAACAAATAAAAACAAAAAGAAAGCAGAGTTTGGAAAGCCCAATGAGACGCTGGTTATTTACATTCTCGGTCGAAGTCGATATCCACTTAAAATTCTTATCGGCTTAATATGAGGCTCAATTGAGAAGCAAAAGTTCATAAGCTAACAGAAGAGATTAAATATGCAATGGGCGATCAAATTAATTTAAACTTCCCGCTAGTCATTTTGAATCAATGACGTCATATTTAACAGTCTAATTCGGTGTGATCGATCCACTTCGTTCTGAGTGACTGGCATAGAGGGCGACATAATGGGCCAAGGAGGAAGAGGGGAAGGAAACGCCTGTGACGCGCAAAAATTGGTAAGATTTCTATAGTAATGGGTCGAGCTCGTTCCTTTATGTGAACTACTTCCATTAATCCCACTACGCAAACTGAGTCATTCCAAGGATATACAGGGAGAGCCAAAAGACTACGAACCGGCTGGCGGTGTTTTTCCAGCCCGCGTCCTCGGCGCTCGTTGCCGTCTGCCGCTATCAAGAAAAGGCGCGAATGAAACAATATAATATTTTTAAAACTACTTTTAAAGGCTTTACTTAACAACTTTATGAAAGTGTATTTGAGGACAGAATTATTAGTAGAGGTTTGTGACCCCCTCGGTCCCCCGACCTAACCCCTGCGATTTCTATCTCTAGGGTAACTTAAAACAAAGTGTACAAGACAAACCCACACACCCGGAAGAATTAAAACAAAATATCCGCCAGGAAATTGCCAGCATTTCTCAACGGAATAGTGGTGCCAAAAATGTATGGACAACGACGGTGGCCAGTTTCAGCATCTCCTTTCATAAAGTTGGTAAGTAAAGCCTTTAAAAGTAGTTTTAAAAATGTTGTATGGTTTTATCCGCGCCTTTCTATTATAGTTGCAGACGGCAACGAGCGCCGAGGACGCGGACAGGAAAAACACCGCGCAGCCGGTTCGTAGTTTTTTGGTTCTCTCTGTAATTGAGTTATATTCCAAGGAAATACTTGCTTCCAATCATGGAAGTAGTTCCTATCGAAGTACTTCCAGCAGTCCGGAGTGGTCCCGGAACGACTTCCTTCATTGTAAACAAAAGTATTAGTACTAGTCCTGACCGTAAACTCCACAAACATGTATGGATTGTACTACCATTTGTCGTAAAACTTTCATACCAGACGAAAACCAACGTGACGAAAATCAACACTAAATACTGAAACCTACAGATACTTAAAATATTGTTTTATTGAGGTCTCTGCATATCTGAGGTGAATATGTTCATGGCCTTCCTGTCGTATACTTTATCGTGTTCTGTTTACATTAACGTTTTGAAGTTTGTAGCAACCGATCTCCTTTCTTGGTATAAATGAGCCATTCGCATGAAAGACAGCGATATATCTCTCACAAGAAAAGGCAGTAAATAAAATCATGGATTTAGTAACACAATTCAAATTATTGCAATTCCAACCGACCTGCTAATCTCCCTTGTCAGGCCTTTTCTTCCCTCAGAAATTCGCCCAAGTTGTGGAAAAGCTAGAAGAAAATCGTTCAGGTACCGGCTTCCACCGTAATGGCAAGTTATTCTTCCATTTCAATATCTCCGTACCATGAAAACACGGTTCTCGGTGATGAGATTAACTTGATGCAACTTGACTGAACAAAATGTAAGCATGGGATTTTGTCGTAAGCAAATTTTGTATCAAAATTGCTTATGTTCTCCCATAATATTTCCTTAGGCAATCTCAAAGATGTTCGTCTGCCCCTCAGAATTGGACCTTGAGGGAAATACTAGTTAGCGCAATTGCATTATACTCTCGAAGGCGTTCTCTCTCTGTTAGTTACCCATAAGAGCACTGCAATACAAGGTTCGCTGATTAACAATTGTCATACATTTAAATTTAGTGATGCCAAGTTCCGAAAAAATTGATACCCAGTAGTTCATGTAATATATATAAAACACACAGTTACAATTAAAGATAAACTTTCTTTATTTATTACTTTGAAGGATATTACTTTGGTTAACTTAAAGTCTTAATATATAGATAAGATTAAGGTGCAAATTAATATTCCAAGTGGTATTGTGCAAAGGAAAAATATAATTGTGTTTGATCTCAGAAATCATTAATTTGTTCCAGAATAAAGCCATACTGTGTTGAATTTGTATATTTTTTTTTTCTTTTGTGCAGGTCCTGTATTATTGTAGCACCGTAGACAGTTTTGAGTAATGTTTATCTGAGCATAAACTTTCTAGTCTGAATATTGCGGCAATGAGAGAAGCAAGTTTTCTTGTAAAGCAAATAGCAAATGCCCTTTACTGAGATATAAGCGTATAAAACACCGAATCAACGTTTCCAAGATCAACGGAAGAATGTAATCTTATTCTATGAACATTAGGGACAATAGGTGATACAAACAAGGACGTCGGGATAGCTAGTGGTTTTGTTCGCGGATCTCACATCGTGGTTCGATTCCATTTTAGGTTGCCCGGAACCACGTCTTAACTTCTGACTAGATAATATGAACTAACCCCAAGGCCCCAACGTGGTTAGGAGTCCATGATAAAAGCTGTAGTTCCACTCTTTCCATCACCATCTTTGTCATCTTTCCATCGGAGGTAACGAACCCTGCTCGATGGGTGCCTTCAACTAAATAAATGGGCCCCTTCACGCTTGGTGGTACTAGATTCCCCGAAGATCATATGGGGAGCGTTGCAAACAATAATGATATAACAAAAAAAGTAAAATAAAGTAATGACGTTTAAACCGTAAAAAACACATGTACTATACTTTAGGATGAACCTAGGATGATACTTGGATCTGTTGTCCAAATCTCTGGAAGATTATACATACTTATTTCGAAACACTAAAGGTACTTCTGTATATACCTATAATCGGGAGCGCGCAAGGTGGGTCGGAGAAAGCCACTGCGCACTTCGTAGAGACGAGTGTGCTCTGCGCTGGCAGGTCACGCGACTCAAGACAAGTGCTACTGCGCTACCTGCACTCGGGCGCCTTCGTATGTGCTGATTAATAGGCTTAAATGCATTTTGTGGAAATGGATGTTTCATTTTATGAGCTTAGGATCGCCGGTATCGTTTTCACAATGAGCAGTTGAAGAACCACTGTAGCAAATTTTGAAGTTCCTTGTGTATTTTAAAGGCTTTGTTTACAAGTTAAATGCTCACATAACGGATTTTTCTTATATTATGCTGAGTTCAGAATTCTCGAATCAATTTTCCATGTGATGTAGCTTTATTTCCGCTTCTCTTCAGACCTTCAGCAGACTGCGAAGAAAATATGATAAACAGTGGCCATAAGATTATAAGTTTAGTATTTTTGAAGACAGGTAATCTATACATATAATAAATTAATCGCAATGTTTTTGGTAATTTTCGATTTTAGATGAATTGTATTTGATGTCTGAAGTTTGTATGTTGGGCTGCCTAAAAATCGAGAGAGAGAGAGAGTGTGTGTGTGTGTGTGTGTGTGTGTGTGTGTGTGTGTGTGTGTGTGTGTGTGTGTGTGTGTGTGTGTTTTACCTTTTCACGCAAGAATGGCCGAAATGATTTGAAACTTGGTATAACATACCCAGGTCCCACTTAAAAATGGGGCTATATGGCATCATAATTACTTGCCCTAACGAGGAAGAGGCACTCTAAAGGGGCGCAAAATTAAAAGATAGAAACATCTAATTATTATGAGCTTTTTGTATGTTACATAACAAAACATTATAAGTAAGCATAATGTTTCTGGCAAGTTTATTTAAGAAGTTATATAATTTTTTCTTCAGTATTAGTTATGTGTGTAAAACCACGAGAAACTATATGGTTCCAATCACATTGCAGGCACAAATGTTTGTACTGCTAAAACCTTTTTACTGACATTTTAATTTTTATTAACACTCCAGAAAAATCAGATTTTATTAGCAGAAAGGGAAAGAGGCGATAAAAGCATAAATGAGACAGGCCGACACGGGAAAGAGGGAGTAGAGCTGAAAGTGGGGAAGGGAGGGAAAGAGGGTTAAAGTGTGAATGTGAGCAGTTAATGCAATAATGCGAGCAGAGCTGCAATTTGTACTAATAGCTTTTTTAATCTGTGGCACATGCGCACAGCAGAGACGGACGATCGCATTCTTCTCCCAGCTAGAATGTTCTGTACATAACTCACAGTCCGTCTGAAAATTTGTTTACATGTACCGAATAAAAATCACACCGATTCCGATCAAGTTCTGCACAAGTATCTTTTGACACAAGCCGAAAAAGATTAATCATTATATATACAGATGAAAGCACAGCTACCTAAAGAATGTATCAGAATAACTATTCGTAATTTTCTAAGAGCACATACGAATATTATAAAACTCAACCGACAAAACTTTCAAGAGTTACAGAGGGATAGTATAGGAACACCTGGATGTGTGACAAATTTTGAAGTTATGTAATGATTTTTCATTTGAATTCTCGTACTGATAAATGCAAATAAATAAGGACTTAATACGAATGCGGTTATGATTTCCACTCTAAAATAGTTAATTTCTCTTCCACATCCGCGAAAATAGCCACAATTCCGGTATTTCCAAAGTTATAAGCTTTGATTTTTCTGGGAAAATGCTCCGTTAGCAAGGGCCAGTGCACAACTGATACCTCCACCATGGAGAATTATACGGATCAAAGAGACAAACGGTTAGCTGTAGTAACAGCGCAGTCATTAACGTGCTCGGCAGTTAATTTGGTGGTGCTGGGTTCAAACCCCATACAAGCGGTTAAACATCTTTTTTTTCCAAACAGATAAATGACGGGGACCTTTGTGTTTCCTTCAAAGTTTTCTTCCTTGTTAAGGAGGTATTCGCATGGGATATTTGAACATATTGGAACATATTCTATAGGAAGAAAAGTATTCTTCTGGTACGTATAATACGTTGTAACGGATAATAGGCAGGCAATCAGGTATGCGAATGTGCATCTAGTAACTGCGCATGCATACTTTCAATTTCAGACTAATAGGTATGTGTTTCACTACTGCTCTTTGTGTTGCTGCATCTGGGTTACCCATTTTCACGTGGCTAATATTCATTCATTTTCCGAGTTATAGTTGAAATGTATATTATTTATCAGGTGGCAGAAGAAAACAAACTTACACGGCTCTATGCAGCCAAATATCCGCAAAGGCCTGCCTTCTAATCTATTCACCAGAATCTACGGGAAACTTGATTCTGGTCTAACGCCGGTGCAAGACGAAACCGTCGCACACGAGGTTTGGAGGAAGAGGTGCTCCAAAGGATTCAAAAATGTTTGTTTACTGAATCTACGTAACGTAATTCGTATTAACACAGATTTTGTCCCGATACTGTCCCAATCTATTTTCATAAACTGTACTGAGAATCGACCGTTAGCTTCTAGCATTATGTGTTAACTACAATATATCTATTTCTAGCGAATTGTTCTTAATATCTGCAGCGATGTACAGGAATCTTTATTGTTATTTCTAGCAAACTCCGCAGCTCTGTTCGCATTAGTGTGCTAATTGTGGAGATTCTTCTATTTCCCTCTTTCATCTCTATCCTTTAGTCTCTCTTTCCCTCCTCCACTCTCTCCCTTTCCATTTCCACTTTTTGTACCACTCTCTTGTCCCCTATCACCCTCACCTCCTCTCTTCCTCTTTCTGTACAACTTAGGTACATATCATGACTACGATGTTTTGAAAACCGGTAATAAAACTATTTTTTCTGCGGTGTTAATGACACTTAAAGCATAAGTAGATAATTTAAATGTACACACACTTGAGCCTCTTCGTACATTCCCCTACATGAATTATATAACTTCTTAAATACTCATCCCACCGAGCGAGATGGCTTCACGGTAACATGTGAGGCTCGCATTCAGGAGGTCCCGAGTTCGATTCCCCTCCACCGCCCAACCTGCCCTTGGGTTTCTCGTGGTTTTCCGTAGTCGATAGAAAATACCGGGGTGGTTTTTCACCTACCACGATTTCCTTTCCATCATATCCCTTTCATTCCGTTTCCTTCTCATCTTTCAGAAGTGCTTCTAGGTGTCGTGTCGTGGCGTATGGCGGTGCCGGACAGACAGTGCGGATGCTTGCTCAAAGCAAAGAATACTCCCCGTGGACACTGGAGAACTGTTTTGTCGACGGATCGTTCGTCGTCCTCCCTAGTCAACTCTAGCAGTGGGGCGGGTCTTCGAGACTGGAACTGTTAGGAACTTCCGCGTGCCTCTGTGGCCTGTCTGCCTGCGACCTGTAGTCTCCTGTGGTTCCTTCATTCTATCCCTTCCTACTGGAGGGGGTGGTAGCCGCAATAGATCTATGAAGGATGCAGTGGGCGAAGTTTCCCCCTCCGTGGTATGTATATCCCATAAATACTCGTCCTATCGAAATTTTGTGGACAGCAAAACTTATCAGAAACGTTATCGTATAAACTTTTGTATGTAACATTTTTCAAAAAAAGTTGTTTGATTTGCGTGCTATTAGACCATTAAATTGCGAAAAGTAATTATGATGCCAAAAGGCTAAGTGGGACCTAAGGTATGCTTTACCTATACAATTTACATTTTTTTTTTTGCCATAGCGTAATCTCCTTAACACATTCTTATCAATTACACATCCAAAGTCAGAAATTACCAGAATAATTTAAACTAGTTTTATTGTGTGTTTACCTTATAATTAGTATTTATTTATTTATTTTAGTTGAAAACGAAGATGATTTCCTTCGCACCTATTCCTCAGTATTCCTCATCTATTCCAAGTATCCTAGTCTATTTTAACAAGGCGTTAATGTGTTGTATTAAATACCTGTAACCTCCCGGTAGCAATTTATTCTAGCACAGTATCCGTTTAAATCATCCCCGATTGTGCTTATTAGATGCATTTCTAGTTTCAATCCAGAACATTCAAAGGCTCCTGCAAGATAGTTTTAATTACCGTGGATAACCCAAGGCTTTAAACGACTTTACTTTGCGTGCCGTCTGTTGCTTACAAGTTCAGTGTCTTATAAAGGCATGCCCTTCACTCCCACTTATTTACTACAGCTTACCTCAGCAAGAGATACAAGGACAAAATGGGAAGCGGAGAGGATTACGTCACATCTTGTTATTCTCCTATTTAACAACCGTTTCACGCGTTTATAAAAAGAATTACATTCAAGTAAGAAATGGTAGCAACATTTCACTGATTCCTTGAATGGTTATATACAGCGCGTATGTGAATTGCTAAAATATTTTACTGTATTGTGGCTGTCCAGGTTTTCAATTGTCACTTCTCTCTGTTAATTTGTTTATCTAGTTCAACTTTCACTGGAACTTCATTAATTGCCACTATCACTCCACTAATGTGAACTAGTTCAACTTTCCGTCACTTCACTTCTTCGTGACATAGACTCTTCTTCCGGACGGTTCACTCGGTGGGGAGTCAAACACAAGGCTTCTTCAATCTCTCCTGCAGCAGCAATCACTGCACGTCACAACAGTCGTCACCAACTCGCTGTAGGACCACAATGGTGAACCACAATCGCACTCGCTCACTGACTGACTCAACCCAACTCAACCTTCTGGACTCCCGAGAACGCTCGCTTGTATAGGCAATGGAATCTTCCACCGAAAATTCTAGAACTATTTCGACACACGTTATAGAAGAGGTGGAGAAGAATTTCCAGAAGGTTTTGGATATCTGCCGAAATGCGCCCGGAGTTTACACTGCGGAGCGGTACTGTGTTTGGCTCAGGAGTTTAGCTATGACCTTGCGGTTGATGTAAACGAACTTGAGCCTTGTATTGCTCTTCCCTCTCGTTCTGTTGTTTTAGACTCTGTTCCAAAGGTACTTATAAATATTATGCGAAATAGCATCAGTAATGCATTATAATACCGCATCAAATAAAACAATGTGATCATACTTTCAATGAATCAACCTGCAAAACCTCCGTACATGTAAAACAATACAATTATGATTATACACATGTTTAAATGTAGTTGACAATACTTTTGAACTGCTGGTGTTACACCATTTGCATTGTAGGCAGGAAGCTCCCTAGTCCGCTGCACGCTTGCAGTTATAGGGCAAAGCCATTCTCCTGAGTCAACCACAGTACTTATCGTTGTTTATTCCGAGCGAGCGGTATTTATCGTTGTTTATTCCGACTGCCCGGCCCCGACCTCCCAATTCACCTTGGACCATAGCCGCCGCGTCACAGTATATTCACCTTTATATTATGGGTTTGAACTCGCGTTATTTGTCGTGATGGGAATGCCACTATGTTGGATTGTTTTCGAATAATGTGGTGTCGGATTTTTTAGGTGAAATGCAATACTTTCTCAACCTACTAAGTACATGGTAGAGGAGGTAAAAATTCTCACAATAATGCTTTAAAATTATTGGCACAACTGTCAAAAATACTTTTTGGCTATGCGTTTGGTGATCAAAATCGGAGATCTGCAAGGTACACTCATGAATGACAGACATAATCACTCTTTGTTGTGTCCATTGTATAGTGGACTAGAGCAATATTCGTATGCTGGATGAATCGACTCTTCTTCTTAGTTCAAAACACACATCTTGGCTTTTCCCGTGCGTTACATTGTTTTCAAGTATAGTACACAGATATCAAAGTGATAAGTTGCTTTAGACGAGGTGACAATCTTATAAAATATATTCGCTTTTTTAAATGTCATATTGTAAGCATCACATTCAGTTCTTTCAGAGATTTTCTTCGAAGAAAAGCAATTTTATTAATTTGCATCAGCCTTGTAAATTATCCGTGCGTTCATCTCTTCAATCTTCAGAAGGCTGAAAAATACGAAAAATAATAATAATAATAATAATAATAATAATAATAATAATAAAAGGCAGCGGTTGCTTGTTATTGAAACGGAATATTCTGATTTCATAGATCCACGACATCCATACCTCCTCTGTGAGGTTATAGGGAATGATCAGTCGAGATTTATTTGCCTCACCACTATCTCGACAAATGATGTTTTGTACACTTGTGTAGAGAAAAACTGGCCCATCCGCTGGATCGCAATAGTGTTTTTTCTTCCGTAAGGTTTCAACATTTACGTACTGTGACTTTGTTCAGTTTTTCAACTGTCACTCAGTTCTCACTGTCACTGTTCTAAGTTCTTATCTGTCACTGTTTTATCTAGTTCACTCCGTTTACACTTTCACTTCACTAAGGTGAACTAGTTCAATTCTCCGTCACTTCACTCGGAAGTCGAACACAAGAGCTCCACAATCCGTCGCTCCGC
This sequence comes from Deroplatys truncata, assembly GCA_030765065.1. NCBI lineage: Eukaryota > Metazoa > Arthropoda > Insecta > Mantodea > Mantidae > Deroplatys > Deroplatys truncata. The sequence continues at coordinate 30,919,628 of CM060976.1, forward strand.
AGTAGCACTTGCTGCACGTCACAACAGCTGTCACCAACTCGTTCGGGGAATCGCTCTTGATGCCGCACCAGAGACGCACTCGCTAGCTCGCTCTCTGGCTGACCGACGCAAGTCATTTCACACTCAACTCGACTGACTCCCGCCAGAGCGCTCGCTTATATAGGTAGTCAGTGGAATTTTTCCACAAATTTCTAGAATTATTTCTATACACTTTTGGAGGAGGGGGAAACTTCCAGAAGCTTCTGTTTGTCTGGTGATACCGCGTCCAGTATTTACGTTGCCTCTGCGTCGCAGTACTCAACACTAGACTCCAAAAGTCCTTATCATTTTTCTCTCTTCAATTGGTTTGAAACAACTTCCAAATAACGATGAGCGAAGTTGTTTTGTGTGAAACGAAGAGGGGTTCGAAATAGCTGAAATCCCGCCCTGATTGGTTTAAATAAAAAGAAAAAGGATACCCTAGTGTAATATGATTAGAGATTCGACTTTATTTTAGACTGTATGGTCAAAATGCTCAACAGCTACAATATTTACGCGGTTCTGTAGTCGGACATTTTTCTTGGGAGGAGGTTTCATGTAAACTGCAGAATAAATTTTGATTTTTCATTTCAGTATTGCCAAACACTGAATACCGTCGTTTCATTACCAGTAATTGCATTCAGTACAGCTGATACACTTAAGTTTATTGCAGTCTTCTGTGTCCAGGAAAATTAGTATGTAAAGTAAATTTTATGCAGGTTTGCACGATTGTCTACAAAAAGAAAACATTCCATTCTGCTTCAGTCGTTAATAAAGTAACAGTAATTTTAACAGATATATAATTGCAATGACCAGATGCAATAATTATAAGGTATATCTTCAAACCATGATTTATTGCTTGATTATTGATACAATAAAACAGGCAGTAACATAACGGATATCATGGCATTGAATTTTTCAGTCATCTGATTCTACCTTTCCATAACGGATATCATTTTGCAAAAAGCACTTCGCCTTCTCCACCACAAATGTGATAACATTATTGTCACAAGTAATATTACGTGAGGGTCTGAGATTGCGATAAATTCATGTACGTAGCGAGTGCAAAGCTCAGACCCTTGAGCGATATTATAGGACTGTTTAACGAATGGAATAAGAATTTAAATATGATTCCGCTAAGCGCGGCTTACAAATTATAATTGTATATTGAGATAGATTGTAGCCGCACATATGGAAGCAAAACTTGAAAGTGTTGTGGCCCCACGTATGGAAGAGCCAAACTTGAAGTTGTTTATTACTGCTGTTTGCACCACGTATTGCGGGAGATACGTTTCTTGGAGTGTTCGCCCCACGTAGGATACAAACTTTCCGGTCGTCTTCGCCCCACGTTCAAAAAATCAACTTTGTAATTTGAATGTTTATTTATTTAAATATTATATATGTATGCCTCGGCTGCGTCAGTAGTAATTTGCAGAAACACGTATCTCGGCTAAAGAATGAAGGCTTACACAAATTATAATTTGTATTCCACTCCTTTTATTATTCCTTCACACGATTAAATAACACTTTACTGATATATATTACTATAGAGCTGTGAGATTATTTTATTAATTGCACTTTTAAACACGTAAACTTTATTTTATTCTCGCCGTAATGAATTTTCATGTCTCACACTTAATACGTATAAAATCGAACTGCTCGGGAACGCTGCCTTGTAGTGTCTGGCATCTAACGCCTAAATTCGTACATTTACTTTATTCCAAGTCTCTGATTGGCTAATTCTACTCCAATAGAATACTTTATTTGACTTAAGGTTTTTCTAGTTGTTTATTGGCTATTTATAAACTGTTTTAAATATTACATTATTGCTCCAAGAATTATTAGTAGCATTATTAAACTTTCTAATTTATTGTTGTCTCAAGGTTACCTCATCGTTATGAAATTTCGGCTTCTAATTCACACAGCTCCTACATTGTTAAAAACTACGTAATACATTCATATAACATCATTATACTGCGAGATCAAATATATGTTTTTACTTCACGCGATGCCATCTTGTGTGACGTCACTCCTTATTTGGTTCGTTTAACTCCATCTGGCGTAGCAATTTGCATCAATTAGGGTTCGAAAAAATTTAAAGGTAGACATTTAACTCTTGCAGGGTGTGAAGCGGAAAGGAATCTTTTGTCTAGAAATGATATTGACGAAGAAATTGGTTTTATAATCTTTATTGCAGAACACGTTCACGAACACTTTCACAGATTTATCTGGATAATCGCCATACTGAAACTGTTTGTAATAACTTCTCACTTTTAATTCACGTACTTCAACTTTATATATTTAACTGTATAATACTTTATAATAGTTCTTGTAATTCTGTTGCGCGTAACTTGACGAAATAAATGAACTGAGAGATCGACGTGGAGAGTACGGAGAATTTTGTAGAACTGGTGGGCTGACGTGTAATGTGTTGAGAATCTTGTTGAACTGGGGGGACGCTCCCTTGAACCTACACTATTTATAGGCTTGCCTCAAGATAAGCCTAAAGATTATAAATGAACTGCTATTGGCTAATAAAACGCGCCAACATTAGCGTCTATATTAATATCCAATGAAAACCACTAATACATATTACTTTAGGAAATGTTCTAGAAGCTTCGACCGAAAACCCGCGAAACATTACGTAACTTCCTTGTTCCCGGTAATGATAAACAACTCACCCCATCGCTGCATTCTTGCGTTATTATTGACAGTTTCAGTAAAGCCATATATTATTATTTACCAATAATAATTACAATTAACAAACCTCTGAAATCAATGTCACATAAAAATACATATTCATATTACAATAATTATTTACATTTGAGTAATTTGTGATACAAATTACCGTATCATATGCCCCACTAGAAACATAATTATAAATATTTATAACTTGTTTAGAAATTTTAAAATTGTGTTTTTAGTCCCCTAAATCTTGGAACACACGTTATCACTTTCACTTAACACTTCACACGCATTTAACACACGACATGTTTTTCCCCTATCTCGCCACTACTTACTGGCTCTGGTTTAATTAATTTAGATATTAATCTGACATCACAATTTTTTTTTTATAGCAAATACTTTACCCTAAATTATTTAATCACTGTTTCAAAATTGTTTACTCTCTTACATTGTTGACAAAAATTTATACATTTAAGATTTTTGTAATTATTACACATATTTACCAAAATATTCACCCTCTACACAAATATTTACATCTCTTAAATCTAGATAATGCTTTACATTTTCTGTTTGCTACATAAGTATTTGTTTTTAGTTATTTTTACCCATTTTTTTTTTGTTATTTTGTACTTTATTTTAACAACACTCTTGGAATAGTATTTATGTACTTTACTTTAATATCATATTAAGTTTCAATTATTACCTTCTTCTTTTCAAATACTGTTGCAGTTACCACAAATTTAATTTTTTTTTATATAATTTATTTCTCTTTTCAACTGACATATATAAATATTTAGTTAACCCTCTTACGTTCCAATACATTTCTCTGCAAGTCGTCTTTAACTATCCAGCATTTACTTTACATCACATTGCTATTTACCCTCCTGGATCAAATTGTGTGTGGCTAAACATTACTCGTAGCCGTAACCTAACCTTCAAATTTTTGTTCATGAATAACCTCTTGTATTCATATGACATTTCGTTCCCTGATAATATTTGAAAACAATCTACAGTTTCTTGAACAATACATCTTTTAACAACTTTCATTTTCAATTCTTCTACTATCTTTTTAACTTGAGAATGCTCTGACAAATCTGTACTAAACTGTACTGGACTGGAGTTTTCATTTTGAATATCTTGGCACAATTTATTTCTTTGCATTACTGACTCATTTTGTATTTCTGATATTTCCCCTCTGAAATTAACTTGCGCCCTCATTTACATCTACATTCCTAACCTCTTTTATCTCTCTTAGCTCACTTGTAATACTACTCATTTGACTTCCTAACTCTGTACATTCTACATTAACCTCACTTTCTTTGTTACCTATTTCCATGCTCATGTCTAGCATTTTCTTTGAAATTTCTCCTATCTTACTTACTATTACTTCCTCATTTTCATCTCTCATTTCTGGCATACTACTATCTAGCTTCATAACTTTCTTTTCAATTTCTTCACTGCTTTGATCTACTGTTTGCTCTAATTTCTCATTCCTCCTACCAATACTTTCAATTGATTTCCTGTTTTGTTCTAAGCTCTTACCAATATCTTCTCTTAATTCCCTATTATTCTTTTCCATATTCTGAGTTAGTTTTTGTTCTAATTTTTCACTACTCTTTTGCATATCTCCCCTTAATTGATCTGTAATACTCTTACTAAGATCTTCCCTTAATTCTTCCCTCAATTCCCTCTTATTCTTTTCCATATCTTCCCTTAATTCTTCCCTCAATTCTCTACTCATATTTCTCAGCATTTCCATCATCATACTAGCATCAAGATTAACATTTCCTGCTATTCTATTCTCACTTTCTACACTAACATTTTCATCTTCAAATCCTAAAAAGTCTGGGCTTCTTTCTGGAACCTGTATTGAATCACAGCTAACTGTTACACTATCTCCCTCCATAATTATTTCTTCTGTATTACTAGCAGCCATTGTTTTTATTATCCTACCATTCCTAAGGAACATTGAAATTGATTTACCTTTTTGATGCTGTATGTTGCTGTTACTTTAATATCCAGCGTTCTGCCCCATTCTCCTAGATTTGATGTCGCTTCTGCGTTGTGTTGTGATGAATCTACGTCGTCTCGATGTTTTTTTGTATCCACTTATTCGCGCCGTTTGTCGCTCCTCTAGTTGTTTCTTGAATCTGCGTCTTGTAGATCGTTTCACTGCTGCGTTCGCCTCTTCCTGGTTATTCTTGTTCCTTTCCTAGTCATCTAGCCCCACGTTATGGGTGCCAATTTGCGAGAGCAAATATATGTTTTTACTTCACGCGATGCCATCTTGTGTGACGTCACTCCTTATTTGGTTCGTTTAACTCCATCTGGCGTAGCAATTTGCATCAATTAGGGTTCGAAAAAATTTAAAGTTTTGTATATTGTCCTCCGGCTAGCTATTTAGGTAGACATTTAACTCTTGCAGGGTGTGAAGCGGAAAGGAATCTTTTGTCTAGAAATGATATTGACGAAGAAATTGGTTTTATAATCTTTATTGCAGAACACGTTCACGAACACTTTCACAGATTTATCTGGATAATCGCCATACTGAAACTGTTTGTAATAACTTCTCACTTTTAATTCACGTACTTCAACTTTATATATTTAACTGTATAATACTTTATAATAGTTCTTGTAATTCTGTTGCGCGTAACTTGACGAAATAAATGAACTGAGAGATCGACGTGGAGAGTACGGAGAATTTTGTAGAACTGGTGGGCTGACGTGTAATGTGTTGAGAATCTTGTTGAACTGGGGGGACGCTCCCTTGAACCTACACTATTTATAGGCTTGCCTCAAGATACGCCTAAAGATTATAAATGAACTGCTATTGGCTAATAAAACGCGCCAACATTAGCGTCTATATTAATATGCAATGAAAACCACTAATACATATTACTTTAGGAAATGTTCTAGAAGCTTCGACCGAAAACCCGCGAAACATGACGTAACTTCCTTGTTCCCGGTAATGATAAACAACTCACCCCATCGCTGCATTCTTGCATTATTATTGACAGTTTCAGTAAAGCCATATATTATTATTTACCAATAATAATTACAATTAACAAACCTCTGAAATCAATGTCACATAAAAATACATATTCATATTACAATAATTATTTACATTTGAGTAATTTGTGATACAAATTACCGTATCAATACATGAACATAATAATATAAACATAATACAATGTCTGTTACATACATTTTATATATTGTTATACATATTGCTTCTAAGGCCGACTGTTATTTTATTTTATATTACATAATTAGACTGATATCATTTAAGTGTTAAAAATACTGCCTCAATATTTGTATTATAAGTTTTTAAACTTTTCAAGTCATCCTGCAACAGATGAATACCCATCAATTTGACACTGAAATAGAAGACAAATGCATGCCGCGGCCGGCGGTAAAGGGATTTCGCAATTCCTGGCTGTTATTGGTCAAAATTCAATATTTTTCGACGGCGCACAAGTTACATAGCGTATTGTCATTTACCTATTCCTTGAACATGTTCTTCTAAGGTTATTATTATTATTAATACAGTTGAAACATCATTACATATAATACAGCAAATTTATTTGAAGTTGATAAGCATTTTAAGTTTTATACTTATCATAAGTAAGTGGTAGAGACAGTAAAATGCACGGTTTATTCTTCAAGATTTAGATCAAGTATTGTTGTTTATTTCTTTAGCTACAGTAGCGTTTTCAAAGCTACTTGTTATATCATGTAATAGAACTTTTGCATACTACTATGCTAATGAAGCTTTCCACCGCAATATTAGTCATGACAGAATCCCTTTTATATGGAAATATCGTCTTTGTACACTCTTAAAATGGGTTATTAAAATAAGACATGCTTCTTAATCACGTGTTTCTCGGCCAAAAAAAAAGCATCTGAAGAAAAGTCACTTTAGTAGAGCAAAGTGATGCTTCTGTACCTGTTTACTTTTGCGGTTAAAATAATGTAATCTACCAACCCAGACCTTGGATTTGTATATTATATTCCTGTTAAGAGAACTGCTTGTCAGAGCTAATGTTGATGTTGAGATAATGCTAAGGCGGTCTTGTACGCTAGGTGTGTTGGAGTTTGTTTCCGTGCGGTGTCTGTGAGCGTTCACAATTTTGTCCACACTTTTAATGGAATCTTTAACCACGTCCAAGAATCATGACAAATATTCTGGTGAACGGAATAAAATTTATTTGGTAAATGTGTTCCTTTTAAAGAACAAGCACGGAAAATAATATGGTCTGTTACAGAATATTTTGAAGAAGAGAAATTAAACGGGGGACTTCTTATTCCGATCTCCGAGGTACTTGTTACGACCTCGGCTGCTGTAGGAACCAGTAAGAATATCTACCATGGTTAAGATATGGGAAAGAAAGTGTGGTAAGGAAGAAAATCAGCCATCGTTGTCAAGATTTAAACTTCTTGGAAACAGGAGAAAAGCATGTAAACGTGTCACGATCGGTCGGCTTAACGGATATCAGCGGCATTTTCGCATTCGAATAAGCATCAATATTTCACACAAACATTCTCGTTTGTTGACATACTGCTTTAGGCTGACATTTGCATGTCTTCTTGTACATACGATATGGTTGCACCGTGTATTTTAATAATAATAATAATAATAATAATAATAATAATAATAATAATAATAATAATAATACCTACAATGCTGTTATTTCAACACGATCGCCTTTGTAAGCACTAAGTCCTAGCACGCTCAATGCGCTTACAGTAAGTCCCATGTGGCTGTTCCTTTTCGTGACTAAACCACCCCTTTCATTTAAGGATCATCTTTTTTTGCCCAGTGTAGTTGTAACTCTCGGCGTAAACACTGTGCCAAGCTGAGTATTGATATGTAAATGTTGGTCATGCTAAACAGTTTACTTATGAAAATGACGATTCCACGCAGACAGCTCTACACATGTGGTATATTTCAGGCAAAACAGTGAACCTTGCTATACGGAGTATTGCACTAACGTTTTTACTTTACTACATAAAACGTAAAAGCTAAAAAGATTAGTTTATATACTGCTGGTTCCCAGCTAGGTACACCGTATTCTATGTTAAACAATTTGGGTGGTTCATAAACGCTGCGCCTTCTGCAACTTAGTAAAATAGTTGCTTTTAAAACTATTACGAAACAAATTGTTTCTTATTCAGGAATTTTCGCTCACACAGGCTAGTAATAACCACAATTTTATATTCACGTAAGAAAGTTTTTATCCTTGTTTTTCTTTCTTTTTTTCCGCCGTTACCTTTTTTATTAACTTTTACATAGGAATGGAGTGGATTTGACACCTTTTTTTCCCCATGGGTAAGAAAACTGCCTTTCTCATAACGTAGATGTTCTACACAGACGTTTAAATGAAGATGGCCGTAGCCAACAGCATAATTAACAGTCTATAGTATGGCAAGGTGCTTACCAGCCAACGAAACACGAAAATCTGCCACGGTAACTGATGTGCGCGAAACCAATTGCGTACATTAGGATCAATCTCAGCGAAAACAAAAACTGAGTTTTATTTGTGGACGCTCTTTAACTGCTGTGGTCCTAAGCGTCCCATTCTATATTGGGCGTGCAAGACTGGTAATTTTGCTCAGAGGCCTCTTAATCAGGCTTGAGGTTCTTTTACGTGCCGTAAATCTACGACACGGGACCACCGGCTTTACTTCCCTTCTGAATGAAGCCATGCTAAGGATGTTTACGCCCGAAAAAATCGATCGCCCTCCGCCGGGTTTGGACCCACGATCTCGGGAGCTAGAGGCTAGCATGGTAACCACTACACCACGGAGGACGACAATCTCAGCGAGGATGTCCAATAGTTTGGCACAATATTGCAAGAAACCAAACGGTGGAACACAGTATCCGTCTAAGCAATAAATGCAGGCATCGCGGTCTGACATATAGATACAATGAAGGCGTTCCTTCGTAGGCAACAAATCATGGACCACATTAAACCAAATTGAACGCAACGTTACTACAGGGAGCGAGGACGAACTGATGTTTATCCACACTTGGGACCAACAAATACCGAGTGGTGCGATTCGACAAACTCGCATCTCCGGCGGTCTCAGTGAACACATAAACGCATCAATGATTTCGAGGTTGGACCAGTCCCTTGGGCATAGTGGATGGCCAAAAACCACCGTTCTTGGACATAAGTCATCAAATAAACATTATGCGTCGGAAGGTGACGCAGATTCGGTGGGGTGGAATAACCAGCTTAGTGGACCAGTAACACAGCCATTTAGATGTAAAGGGAACTTCTGCCTCCTGCAATTTGTAACTCCTACTAAGAAATAGAGCGACACATTAGCTGTGCATTAAGTAAGCCAAGTCCCTCATGCATAGGGTGGCGGTATAACGTAGAAATGGGAACCTTAAAAATACTCCCACGCCACACATACCACAAACTGAAGCTAAGGTCTGTTCCATATTACTTTTCCCTGTATCTCTTAACGGCCAAGTCAAATAGTCACCTCTCATTGGCTGCCGTCATGGAATAGATTGCTAAGCGATAAAAAATAGTTCCTTATTTAACTTGATCATTTACCTTAATACATTCGAAGAGAATTTTCAAATTTACATGTTCAAACCCGTATGAATCAAATAAAGTGGTAACAGAGTTAATGCATCTGGAATGCATGTAAATTCGTATCAACAAATAGACTGGCGGATCCTTCGGTTTAAACCTGCCTCTCAGAATGACGAAAGCACGTTCATCTATCACGACCATATTTTTATATCGCTTTTATCGTCTATCCTTGCACTGCACACGGCTTGTCATCATTCAAAGCTGTACATTAGTCACCAGGAAAAAGGGGAAGGAAACCCAGCGCGGAAGAATACATGTCTGCGTGACAAGGCTAAAAAAAAAGAAAGTTTAGCTAGCCGTCCTGCGCAATACCATGGCAACACCAACGCCTGCGAGGTACACATACAAATGCAAAATCCACACACTTAATTTGGTTAGGTTTTAGCCTCTAAACAAGTGCTTGTGCAGACCACCTCCGCGATGTACGCTAGTGCGTCTGCTTCACATTCAAGAGCCCCAGAGTTCGAATCTCAGTTAGGGTGAACTACCTGAATAAGGTTTTTTCTGGAGTTTTGCTTATTCTCAGCAGATAAATTTGGGGAACTCAAAGCTCTACGGTCATCATTTCACGCATTGCATTCATTCACCGCCCACTATGACTTACACTGTTAACACTCAAGTGGTAACATAAATTTTGCCACGTTATAGTTAACATGGGTTTCTCAGACCTTATCATTTTTATTTGATTTTATCTACACATTTTCACTACAGTATTGAATTTATTTCTTATATATATTATGTTTCATGTATTTAATATAATAAAACAGTTTTTAAATAATGAATTACAATTAAGTAACAAAAACACTTATTAGAAAAGTATGAAGCTTGTATGAAATTAATTTTGATATATCCCACCTTTACATTGATATATACATAATAATATAACATTGTGTTCAGCAGTGTCTTTCTTGTTCATAACTTTGCATTCTCACCAGGAAAAGTTAGTTTCATTAGATCATTACACATTCTTTGCACAACTTCTTAGAATACTCCAAGCAATTTGGTGTCCCATACTTGACCCACTTGTAATTAGTTTTCCTGTATTTTTCATATGGGCAATAGTGGCATGTCTTTTTTCAAGTCATGGACATTTAATTGGTTGCTTTAGGCCACGGTGCAAGGATGCGCCAGTCCTTCTGCTAAATAGTTGCACCAATAACCACAACAAAGGTTACAAAATGGCGTAGAATCGAAATACGCCTGATCTCCGGTCCGTATTCCTTTCTGCATCCTGTTGTGGGAAAGTGTCGGTTATTATTTTCCTCACTTCTCTGACTTCGGCGTGACACATTTACATTCAGGTTCTCTTTCGACATTTTATTCAAACTGAAATAAAAACATCGATATGCCACTTAACGGTAATTGGTTACTAACTTATTACTTGTAATATACTAGAAAACAAACGACTTTTTTTTGTAAAATAAGAGATCAGAGGTACACAAAATATACTTACGTTAACAGTAACCAGTCTACGAAGCCTTCCTGATAAATTTGCAACAATGGGTAGCAACAATTACAAAACCACGTTTTCACACCAAACACAAACGTTCATGTGACACAGCTCGGCGTTCAAGGTTGCGACCTAATCAGCATAGGCAATACCACAGAAAAATAGAACGGTCTGAGAGACCGATGTTACCACTTAAGGTTTTTTTACTGTGTTATTACCGCCGTTACTCAAAACACATACACACACAAACACCCATGCCCATGGCGAGACTCGAACTCATGACCCTCAGCTTGGCGGAGCGCTTGAGCTATACACCCCAGCGACCACGACTACGAGGGCCGGCTGGGTTAAAGGACTTAAAAAAAATTGCATGCGAACATCTGACGATCGGCGGCCTGTGCTTCTCTATCCTTCCGCCCGGCTGCAGTATTACACCCGCTGTCTCTATCGCGGTTTAAAATAAGGGCGACACTGTTTCATAGCGTGATGGATTTTAGGTTGGTTATTACTTGCCTATATTGACGTCACAGAGACCATAGGTTCAAAGGTACTATGAAAGGAAAGCGCAACCTGTTTGTGCTGCGTCGGAGAACGAGCTGTCGATGGACCACTCTTACCTTACGGTAAACATAAGTACTATATTTCAGCGAACTGGGAAAATTGTCGTCTCTAATAATTAATATGGGAATGTCAGCAAGAGGTGCGGACTGTTGCTATATTGCGGTTCAAGTCTAAGGAAAATATTAGGACACCTAATTTTATAGCATATCAACAATTTGTTTTGATTTCCTCCCTTCAAAGAAACTACGCGATTCTCAGGCAGTTTTACCTCCATATACGTAGTTTGACGAAGCGTTAAACTTAAACGTAGGGAGTATTAAGAGAAACAGTCTGTGGTCGGCAATCATCTATAATTAGCGCCAAATTCTACAGCTAAAATAAGGCACAATATTCCTATAACTTTTAAAAAGGTGCCTGTTTATATAGCAATCATGTAACTAAACTTACCTAATCTCCAAACTGGACAAGGGCAGTTTCCGGAAGTCTGAAAAGAAATAAATAAACAGTGAAAAAGTATATCGATATTTCCATATCGAGCCAAATTGGCATTTTTTAAAATTATCTCTATCTATCTTTTTCTGCAATTGAGTTATTCCATGTCGAGTCGAACACCCATAAACACCAAGTCATCAAATCTATTCGAAATTTTTTGTATGCCCTAAAATATAGACACCGAAATACAAGACATTTTTTGTTTGTCCTTAACTTAAATATTTTGAATACCAGCCGAAATAAAAAAAATTAAAAAGTGGGTACACCTCCGTACATAATCGCTTTATCTCCCGTTCAAATTCTCGTATAAACTCCATATTGGACTCATTTTAAAGCTTATGGAATCTGTTTTAAACGTATACTGGATTGAGTCTAATTCAATAGTTGTTATTTATCGGAGGAATTTTGGCTTTCAAAATTATATACCGCTAAACTGAAAATACTTTTTTAAATACAACGTATTCTCCTTTCAGTGGTGTATGCGTGTTCAAAGTTTCAGGTAGGCATTCGCTCAAATATAATTAGTTAAAAAAAATTTCTTAGCCGCAACACTACTCATGAAAAGATAGCGTAGCGGATAATCAGACCCAAAGTTATTCTTCTGAATCCCTTCCGAATTTAAATTTCAAACAAACCCTTATAACGGCAAACCAGATTAGATATTTTCTTCCACAGAGGACCAGTCCAGAATATGCAGTTTGTGGAGAGAGACACAATCTGTGTCGTTTGTGAGCTTAATCTGTTAAATTTAGTTGGGAAATTCGTTAAATATTTACGGTACCACTACAAAACGGCATGACTTGCTTTAACCCGTTCAAAATTAGCAAACACATGTTCAAGAGAAAAAAGAATTCGCTACCAGTGACTCGTAAAACGCTTCTAAAACTGAAAATGGCGGATGCAGAACTGTACCCCACAACTAGAGCGCATGCCTATGTCGTATAAGGATTTTTCAAATTCCAAATACGAGTGAAAAAAAGAATGACGTTTGTGAATCTAAGTTTCTGGACCTATGAAATTCCGATAGGTCAAGTAAATGAAAGTAGCTCAGAAATTGATAACGTATATGTCATAAAAGCGATGCGAATGAGATCAAGGAAAGTCTAGATGTTTCAAATCTTAATACTATTTTGGTATCAATGTTGCCCATAAACAAAGCAACATTTCTCCAAAATATGCATCCCAGAAATTACAAAAAAATAACAAGAAAATTAAGGTGAATCGGTCTCTAAAGGAAAACAGGATTCAGAAATAATTAAGAAGCTGACAGAGATTTCATAGTACAGATGATGGGAATTTAAAAGTTCAGATTTTGACTATTTTCGAAAGCTTGTCTTACAACCAAATTATGAAGAAAAAAAATGGCAATAATATTTCGAACCACATGATAAAGGTAGCAAAAACATTAGCTTCAGAAAGGGGCATCCTATCGACTGCTGAAAACAAATCTGGTAAACCGTTAGAATTTTTCGTGGTAGAAAAAAGTATTAGAGTTTTACATTTCTGACGCTGTAAGCAGGGTAATGGCAGGAAAAAATAATTATGCCTACGTTAAAGGAGGACAGAAAATAAAAATACAGATGATATTGATTTTGAACAATCTAAAAAGAAACCCTCCCCAGTTTTAAAAATAAATATCCTGATATCTAAATAGGGTTCTCAAAATTTGTTCAACTAAGATCCATACACGCACCCAAGGTACGCTTTCTGTTTGTGTTTGCGCTCAAAATGAGAATGTGAAAATGATGCTTGATGGATTGAACATTTTCCATCTAACTACAGTTTCGTGTATTGTTCTCTGTAATTATAAGGACTGGCAACTCTCGCAAATAGTTTGTAATCCCCATCGCCAGATGGTTATTTAAGAAAATGTGTTAAATGCCCAGGGACTGAACATTTGGTAAATAATATTCGGGACATTTTCGAAGAAGAAAAAAGTATAAAACAGATTACATAAATAGTGGGCAACCGTAGATCGCACAATTTAGAAACAATACAATCACCTGTTGAAGACTTTCTGGAAAAATTATCAGCAAAATTGTCAGATCTTCTAAACACATAATTTTATAGTTCAACAACAGTCTGCCTTTTTAACTGAACGAAAAGAAAATTTGAAATCCAAAGAATGTATTATAATTTAATCACTGATAGAGGGTATAGTCAAAAGAATATAGTCACATCATAACTTTTTCGTACGACCTTTAAATGTATATTTTCGATGAAATCTGGGTATCGAGTACAGTACTTCAATACTCCTTCTGCCATTGATACCTAAAAAATAGTAAATGTAAAAATAATTGATGTCTTTCACGCCACATAACCCTGGAAAGTTTTTTCCCCATATTTATGTATTTTACTTGTATGATAATGAATTAATAATAAATAATAATAATAATAATAATAATAATAATAATAATAATAATAGGAAGAAGAAGTCTTCACTGCTTAAATGAAGTTCTTATGTACTAGAATTACCATATTGAGGTGATGAAGTTGAAGGACGACAAACAACCAAACTGAAGTTACAACATACACTGACAAATAACGACTGCCAAGAAAACGAATAGCAGCTCTGTTTATGTTCTGAACTTGAGAGAACTGATAACAAGCTTTCTTCAACGTGCTTAAATGCGGCACGACCGGCAGCAGCAATGAGATAAGACAGCTTATGATGCACTGTTTAAGCAAATGTTCTATTTAGTTCTGCAGCTGCGCTGAAAATTGACACGTTATGACTAATGGAAACTGTGTTTGCTCCAATACACTGCAAAACATTTGCGTTCAATGAAGCATGTGATCCGATTTTACACTAGAAAACATTTCGTCACTTGATGCTGCTGAAGCTTCGTCCATATAGGCGAAGGGGACTACTTCCCATAACATCACAAGGATACTTCTAATATAGGTCTGATAGTAAAATAATATGCACACTATTTTCATAGTTTATTCTTCCCAAGGACCTTAATGATCCTTTCAAATCCCGTGCTTCCCGACTCGAGTCACATTTTTCTCCTTATTGGAGTCCTAGCTATCTGACGTTTAATCCAAACACGCATGCAGAGACCATTCATTGCTGCTGGTGTGTCGCATAATACAAAAAGCAGCTGTTGTATTGCTTTTACTTTGCGAAGAAATTTCATACAGGGGCAGGTCTCTTGGACGCTTTGAAAGAAAACGTTAACTCTAACCTCGGCGATTCTGAACACAGAGTTTAATAAGCAGCTTCTACGTTCACAGTGTGATCGAAGGTTTATAATAATGATAGGGATCTCTCCTGCCCACAGAACATACAACAATCGTAACAACATCAAATAAGATCGGTACCAGGTGAAGTGATGATGATGATGATGATATGGGGTTAAGGGCGCTAAACATCAAAAGTCATCAGCGCCCTTACAAGGTGTAAAGTATAAAATTCAAGAACTAAAATACGGAAAATCCGATAAGTCAAAAACACTAAAAAAAACACGCACACAAATGCTAAAACCACCACACTAAAACATGTTAGACAAAACAATAAAAGAGTAAAACCACGTGTCAAGAACTGTAGAACGTATGTGCATGAGCGCCATATGTCCACTGGGGAGTAGAACCCCCATTAAAAAGGCAATATAATATCACAATGTTAAAAGGTGCTCAGCGCATCAAATGCGCCGATTAAAATCACTGTCATTGATAAAACGTAAAAGACATTCTACAGCATGCGCGTCGTCTGCCAAAACGTTGGCTATGCCAACAGGCAGACCCACACGACCGCGCAATGGAGCTAAAACTTGACACTCTGATAAAAATGTGACGCACCGTTAACGGCGCATCACACTGTTCGCATACTGGTGCGGGGTCACCACTAAGCAGGTATCTATGACTAAAAAGGCAATGTCCGATTCGTAGACGGGCTAAAAATACTTCTTCCCGACGAGAAGAACGAGAAGAGGTACCCCAGACTAACGGAAGAGGCTTAACCTCCCGCAACTTGTTCCCTCGGAGGGCCGTCCACTCATCGCGCCAAAGCGAGAGGATGCGGCGACGCAAAAGAACACACAAATCTGACGAGGGAACAACAGAGGTAAAAGATCTGGGTAATAAAATCGCCGATTTGGCAGCAGCGTCGGCACACTCGTTCCCTGAGATGCCCACATGACTTGGAGTCCACAGGAAGGAGACGCTGATGCCAGAAGCACCAAGCGAGTGGAGCAGGTCATGTATGCGCTGTACGAGAGGGTGGTAATGGTACAGCGCGTTAATACTCTGGAGGGCACTCAGTCCGTACAAACAACACATTGCCGTAAGTCGCGCCGCTGAACGTATAAAATCGATTGATAAATGCTAAAAAGTTCGGCGGTAAAAATCGAACATTGCCCCGGTAAACGAAAAGTAAAACTAGTTTCACCACAAACAAAGGCACACCCTACTCCACCAGGTGAAGTGGAATACTAGCCATACCAATGTTGAATATAATATGTACCAGTATCTGAAGTCATCCAGGTATATTTAGTTTCTACAATACTTGCATCAAAGATAAAGACGGCTCCCGTTTATGGCAGCGATAGCCAATACCTTAAAAGCAATGATTATTGGTTACTAAAATCCGGTTTTGTATGCATAATCAAATAGTGAAATATGCAAGAAAAATGTAAAAGATATGCAGGCATAATATACAAAAACAAACAAAAATAAAATAAACTATTTATTTACCAATCTTACCAATACAAGGAGGGAAGGGCTCTTGTATCTCGCCACCGTTAGCGCACGCCGTTAAGCCGTAGCAAGCCACATTGAGACAACAGGGTCCTCAGGTTTCGGGATTTAACCAGAGATAGGCTACGGTGCGTGTGAATTGGGTTCAAACTGGTTACGAGGAAATCTGTTCATCTCAGCGACCCTGAAAATATTGGATTCGACACTAACCTTGATCATTTTGTACATGTTTTCACAACTTCTCACCTCCCCCCCTCCTACAAGCTGAGGGGAGCAGAACCTGAACTTAATCGTGAGTGTCGCTATTCGTCTCAACGACCCTGAACACTGGAGATTCAACACCAATATAGGTGTTTTTTTATTATATCTACATATCGTCCATTCCCACCCCCATATTATTATTTTCCAGATTGAAAGTCATATGTGCACCAAGTTTAGTTGAAATTGCTCCAGGCGCTCCAGAGTGATGCTGGAACATACGTACAAATACGAGGACGGATTGATGTCAGTGACTTTAAATAAAATAACAATTGAAAAAATTATTTATCAACATAGTCTCCTTTCAATTCAAAACACGTCCAAAAGTTCTCCAATTTTTTTTAGCCCTTCCAAAAAATGTGATTTTTCAAAGTCTGCAAAATATGATATTGTTTCTGCCATGATGTGTTCAATGGACGTGAATTTCTTCACAGCGAGCCAATTTTTCAGGTTTGCGAAGAGGAAGAAGTCGCTCGGAGCCAAATCTGGAGAATATGCTGGGTGAGGTAGCAGTTCGTAGCCCAATTTCACAATTTTTGTGATGGCAATGGCTGACTTGTGTGCCAGTGGATTATCCTGGTGAAAGAGAACCTTTTTCTTCACCGAATGGGGTCGTTTCTTTAACAGTTCCTTGTGAAATTGATCCAGCATTGCGGCATAATATGAATCTGTGATCGTATTACCCTTTTACAGGTAGTGGATGTCTATCACCGCTTGTGAATCCCAAAAGACAGCTGCCATGTTTTCTGCTGCAGACGGAATGGTTTTCGCTTTCTTTGGAGCAGGTTCGCCAAAGGAAATCCACTGCTTTGATTGTTGTTTGGTTTCAGGTTGAGAATGAATCCAAGTTTCATCAATCGTGATATAACCCGCAAAAACTCATTTGGGTTGAGCTGGAACATGTTCAAACATCCCTGTGAAATGGTCACACGATTCCGCTTGTTCTCAACTGTGAGCAGTCGCGGCATCCATCATGCTGACAGCTTTCTCATACCCAAAAATTCGTGCAGAATGTTATACACCCGTTCACTCGAGATGTTTACGGTCTTGGCTATCTCACGGATTTTCACTTGGCGGTCTTCCAACGCAATATGGTGAACTTGGTTCACTATTTCTTCTGCTGTGATCTCAAACGGCCGTCCTGTGCGCACGGCATCTCGAACGACCACTCGAATTCTGTGAACCACTTGTGAACCTTGCCATGTGATGGAGCAGAGTCCCCATAATACTTGTTCAGCTTTTCTTCCGTTTCCTTCACACTCTTACCACGCAAAAAGTAGTGCTTTATCAGGACATGAAATTCATTTTTTCAATTTTCTACCAAGCAACACACATCTGCTTATTTTAGACGCTCTCAGCAATGTTCTAAGAAACAAATGACGAATTTTTGCGATTATACCCAGAATAGATGTAAGAAACCTGTCAAAGTCATGGACTTACCAATCCGCAAGGTATACATCCATTTTATATTGTATATTGGCTGCAGAAACTTTATTAAGTACTAGTAATTAATGATTCACTAAAGGGAAAAATTGTGATTTAATACTGCATTCAGGTGTTTAACATGTATTTTTGCATTAAAAATATAAAGTATGCATTTTCCATTGGAATGTACTTTATGTATAATCAAACACTGTTCAAATTGTATGTAAAAAGCGACTTACAAAGTATAGGTATAATTTCCTCATACCTTTAAATATATAAGAAAGAACATGCATTTTGCATATAAATCCGGGTTTTACTGATTTCACACGAAGCACAGCTTAGTCTATTTCTGGACTGATTAGTTGAGTACACTGCTTAGATACAACGCGCGTTTTGGACGTTGTTGGTTTACGGAAATCACACTGAGGCCGAAATATGTAATCTACTTCAAATCTACTGAAATTCCCAAACCTCATTCTGGATAATTAATTCTCTCTTGTGCTTGTATGAAGAAAATCGCAAACGAGTGGATATAATTATTAAATGAATCACTGACTGCTTGAAACTCTACAGATAACAGATACTTGACTTCCTCCTCCTGCCCACTGGTAAAGAATAGTACGCTTTCCAACTAGTGGGACATCAAAAAGTTTATACACATCCCAATACTCTACAGATATAATGGAAAATAGTCGCATTAATTTAGGAACATGGCCACTTCAGGAAATATCTAGGTAAAGTAGGCCTCTACAAGGATGATCCCATTTATAGAATGTGCAAAGAGGATGAGGAAACTGCCTCGTGTATCATCTTTGACTGCACATCCCTGGCAAGAAAGAGACTTACTCTTTCTATAACCAGGTAAGATCTAGGCAAGGATGCTGACATTGAAACCAAGGTACTACAACTTGTTCAGGGAACACATTTTGGGAAACAATGAAGGCCTCATTTCCAATGGGGTTGCACAACAAACCTTTAAGGTTGACGTGCGGGAGGTCCACAAACTCCAACAAAAGCCCCCGTAATCCATCCATCCATCCCACTCACTCACCCACCCACGTATCCGTCCGTCCATCCATCCATCCACTCAGCATTACTAATTTAAGGGATGCCGAAGTACAGACCTTAAGAATTTCTGTAGAATTATAGTAATTAAAATGACAATTAAAATAATCAAAACGCCGAAATTGAATTATACTTGAAAAATTGAATGCCACGGATCGTCGGCACAGAGTCGAACTTTCTAATTTAGTACACTTTTTTTAAGAAAAAAAATGCGCGTGCGAGCGCCTTATGTGCCTATGTGTCAACAGTATAATTCAACAAAATCGTCAATGTAACTATATCATTACATTTCAGGTGAGTTCGCAACATTTTCTGCATTACGTTGTTGTGTTTATTCATATTTTAGAGAATAATCCCAAAAATCTTAAATTTTTAGCTGTTTATTTTATTTTTATTTATGGATGCTCTTTAACTACTATGGTTCTTAGCGTCACATTCTATATTGGACGTGAAAGACCGGAAATTTTGCTTAGAGGCCTCTTTATCAGGCTTGAGGTATTTTCTTCTTTTCTTTTATTTCTTTCTTTCGGGGGACCACCGGCTTTACTTCCGAAGGAAGCCATACTAAGAAGTTTTACGCCCGAAAAAAATCCATCGCCCTCCGTGTCGGATTTGAACCCGCGACCTTGGGAACCAGAGGCTACATTTTTAGCTGATTACCCGTATAAACTCCTTTAAATTTCTATAGATACCAAACGAATTACATCCATGAATATTTACCTAACATTTGTTAACATTCTTTATTTAACACTTTTACTTTTTGGTCATACGAAAAGCACCAAAACAATGTTATTTCATTATATGCGTCAATGTGCAGTTTGCGTCTTGCCCATCTATCTACATGCGTGGAGTTTGGCCGTTATGTTGGATGATATAGTGTTTTGTAAACCTGTGAGATTTAGCAAGGGTTTATTTTCTTTTAATGGCAATTTTAATTTATTAAGATATTTTAAGGGATGCCCAGGCAAACATAGCATTTCCCCGTGCATGTCGATGGACTTGAAAAGATGTAACAAGTTTCAATTCATGGCCGTAAATTTAAAATAAAAGGTGTAGTTGTGTCCTTCAGTCGAAGTGCGAACACTCCTAAGAACGAAAAGTCGTATAAATACCAATTTTCACTGTTAAATCATTCCAGGCGAAGATTTTCAAGAAAATTTCCAAAGCCCGCTCCTCATTTACATTGAAAAATGCTAGTTATTTTTCATTTTCTAAAAACGATTAACGATTTTGATTACAATATAATATATTTGAGATACTAAGGTGCATCTTGAACTTTCTGTGAATAGTTTGTGCAGTCCTCCCTGAATTGTTCTACATATTGTATAAGATGAAAATTATAGGGTACACACAAAACTTGTGAAAATTGTTGAGCTCATTAAAATATGTAATTTGTGTTAAATTTTATTGCGCCTTAGGCATTTTCGAAATACTCCATGTTACCTACATGTTTACTTTCCAAAGTGTACCCATTTTACGACATGCTTCGAAATTCTTTGGCCGATCTGAACCGAGGCCGAGCACGAGAATAGGTTATACTGTACCACCCGGCCCGGGCATGATCGTATAATTTTGTTTTAAATACAATTATTTTAGAGTTATTGATTATTATTATTATTGTTGTTTCATGAGCTGGTGCCTACAATGCGAAGGAAACTCGAGTTCGATTTCCTGTACCGGTATAAAATCTTTTCCACTGCTGGGAGGCATGGTGAGAGACGCGTTTAGGTCCTTGGTGCCAATTGGAGCATTTTTACAGAAATAATGGAGGCTGAGGTCCTGAAACACCTATGTAGCAAGCGGCCTTATACACCTCCCCTATTACTGCACTCTATCCAAGATGTCTGTGTGGGTGGAATAGAGGGAGGCGGAGTTTGCAGCTGCCGTGCTGTTATAACGTTATTCGCAATTGGCCGAAGCAAGTGTTTTTATTGTTGCAAGTACTACTATGTACTGCTATAGATTCTGTGATAATTATGCTATTCCGGGCACCTTAACATCGCAAGCCAAAAGGGTGATAAATTAATCTTTTTATTGCTATTTTTTATTTTATAAAAATGGTACTGATGATTTTGATTAAATAACATATGTGTAAGATATTTTACATGACAAATAAAATGCATGTGTTGAATGTGATAATTTTTTTCGTTTTTATTTTTAAGACCGAGCCCGGCCCAAGCCCGTGCAGGCTTTGAAGTTTCCGGTTCTTCTCGTGTTCGTTATGACTAAACATTTTAATGCTGTTTCCGCCTGTTGTATGCAACTAAGTATTTATTACTTTCTTCACCATGTGCCTAGTGCGTAGAGGAATTACTACACTGCATCCAAAATTTCATATCCAGATTTCACACAAATACATGTTTTGATGTGCCCGAATCAAAAACAGTATTTTTAGAAAAAAAAATCCATGCGTATATGTGTGTGTGTGCGTGTGTGTTTGCACAGTAAATTTAACAACGAAGTGTTGGATAAATACAAAACTTCGTATTTAAGTTCCAAACCTTCCAAAGATATGACATGAGAATTTTCAAGAAAATCTTTCCACCCCAAACTACCCTTTACATGTAAAATTGTTCGTTATTTTTTAATTTTATCAAATGGTTCTAACGATTTTGATACCATATATTTAAGATATTTATATGACAAATAAAATGTATACCTATCTTGATTTTCTGGGAATAGCCTGTGAAGTTCTCTTCATTTTTTGTAATTTTGTATGACGATTATACGTTGTTCAATATGTTTGTTATTCTTAAGTTCTGTCGATATTCAACTGTTTCTCGCGATTGTATGGAAAGAGTATGAATTTTAACGCCAGCATATAGCATCCAGTTCTTCAACATCTAACTATCCCTATTCCCTTTGTATCTGTAACGAAACTTGTAATGTAGCTGTTACTGCAAAGGTTCTTCTCGATTAAAATGAGGTAGACGGAAAAGTAAGCTTTCATCAGAATAGTTTGCATACCCACTAATAAAAGATAGACGGCAGAGAAAGTTATATGGATGTAACACAAAGGATTTTAAGACAACCACAGTAGATGAGATTTTAAACCTCTGGTCACACAGATACTTAATAACATAAACGCTACATAGTTTTAAAATAATAGAGAAGCCTTTAAATAGAGGTCAAGCTGATGCATATGAAAATTCCCCCCTCCCAGCTTGCAGGTTAACTAACCGCTTTGGAAGATACAACCTGTGACCATCGAAAAACAGTTGTTTATTATAAAATACCGGTTGACTGATTTCTAAAGTTAGGTGGACATAATTCTCTCTCTCTCTTTATACAATATCCTCAGCATTTGTCTTATTTAACATGAATTTTCTGTGGCGTGATAACTACTTTCTACTCCAAGCCATTCTCAACGAAATGTCAGTCTTCTTCACAAGTATGTTATTTTATAACTCCAATGTATTCTTATTTTAGTACAACGCTTTGTAAAACCTTTTTAGTCTTTCAGTAATTTATGAACTGATATTAGAAGGTATTTCATAGCCCATGTCCGTCAGAAAGAATATGGCTTTTCAATGACGAAAGCATTATCAAAATCAGTTGAGTGAGTTTTGAGATTGGTTAAAACACACACAAACACAGTTTCGCTCTTTATAATATTAGTAAGATAAGTGCGAATATGTATTTTGCAACAAGAAGGTTATTGCATCTAGATTCTCAGAATACCTTCTAAAATAATACCTTAGCATCTCCTGTATATATTACACAACAGAAGAGGACACTTCGCACCCTACGACCTACATAGATCTATTCGCTAGCACTCCCCAGGAGGAAAGGATGAAGTGAAGGAACCACAGGAAGCTAGCATACATGCCTTTAATATAAGGATCAATGTTTCTTGTGTAATTATTTAGATTAAAATATTTAAAAATCTGATGTGTTACACTCACATGACTTTCTCTACTCTTGTACAAACTATTTTTACAAACGCTTATTCTCCATATGCTTCATGTTAATGGAGATATCGAGATGTCAATCTTATTGGTAATTTTCTTGTAGATGCAAGGGGAATATGGTAGGTTTTAAGCGATAGTCAAATATTTTAACGCTGGTTGCTATGTGGCGCATTCCATTCTCTTTGCATGTCCAGGACATAAAAAAAAAATCTGATGTGTTACACTCACATAACTTTCTCTACTCTTGTACAACCTAATTTTACAAACGCCTATTCTCCATATGCTTCATGTTAATCGAGATATCGAGATGTCAATCTTATTGATAATTTTCTTGTAGATGCAAGGGGAATATGGTAGCTTTTAAGCGATAGTCAAATATTTTAACGCTGGTTGCTATGTGGGGCATTCCATTCTCTTTGCATGTCCAGAACATAAAAAAATGAATAACGAATTGGAGAAAAAGTATAAGTATTGGAAAATTTAAGGGAATAACAAGCAATATCTCGCAAACGGTTCACTCAACAAAAGAAATGTATATGACATAAATTGTGTATTTTAACGCGATCTACATTTTTCGTATAGTAAAATTTTGTCTATCTCTTATGGTTTACCAGTTATGAAAAAGTCGTCCATAATGAAGAATACTTTTGGAGACATTCCCAGAAAATTCGAGATATACATTTTATTTGTCATGACAATATCTTAAACATATGATATTTTAATCAAAATCGTTAGAGCCGTTTTTGAGAAAATTAAAATTTTCGAAAAATGTTCCATGTAAAGGGTAGTCTGGGGTGGGGGGATTTTCTTGAAAACCTTCGTGTCGCATCTCTGGAAGATACTGAACCCAAATACCAAGTTTGGTGCTTATCCGATTGTTCGTTTTTGAGTTATGCTGTTCACAGACACACACACAGACACACACACAGACACACACACAGACACACACACACACAGACACACACACACACAGACACACACACGGACATGTTTCTAAAAATGCTTTTTTTGGATTCAGGAGGTCTCAAAACGTGTATTTCCGGTGAAATCTCGGTATCGAATTTTTGGGTGGAATGCAATACTTCCCCTACTTACTATACGTAGTAGAGAAAGTAAAAATGAATAACGAATTTGAGAAAACGTATAAGTATTGGAAAATTTAAGGGAATAACAAGCAATATATCGCAAACGGTTCACTCAACAAAAGAAATGTATATGACATAAATTGTGTATTTTAACGCGATCTACATTTTTCGTGTAGTAAAATTTTGTCTCTCTTATGGTTTACCAGTTATGAAAAAGTCGTTCATAATGAAGAATACTTTTGGAGACATTCCCAGAAAATTCGAGATATACATTTTATTTGTCATGACAATATCTTTAACATATGATATTTTAATCAAAATCGTTAGAGCCGTTTTTGAGAAAATTAAAATTTTCGAAAAATGTTCCATGTAAAGGGTAGTCTGGGGTGGGGGGATTTTCTTGAAAACCTTCGTGTCGCATCTCTGGAAGATACTGAACCTAAATACCAAGTTTGGTGTTTATCCGACTCTTCGTTTTTGAGTTATGCTGTTCACAGACACACAACACACAGACACACAGACAGACACACACACGGACATGTTTCCAAAAATGTTTTTTTTGGATTCAGTGAGTCTCAAAACATGTATTTCCGGTGAAATCTCGGTATCGAAATTTTGGGTGGAATACAATACTTCCCCTACTTACTATACGTAGTAGAGAAAGTAAAAAGTCTATGTGTTACATTCGCAGTTTCTCTACAGACTATCGTTTATTACTTTCTCTACTACGCATAGTAAGTAGGGGAAGTATTGTATTCCACCCAAAATTTCGATACCGAGATTTCACCGGAAATACATGTTTTGAGACCCCCTGAATCCAAAAAAAGCATTTTTGGAAACATGTCCGTGTGTGTGTCTGTCTGTGTGTCTGTGAACAGCATAACTCAGAAACGAACAGTCGGATAAACACCAAACTTGGTATTTGGGTTCAGTATCTTCCAAGGATGCGACACGAAGGTTTTCAAGAAAATCCCCCCACCCCAGAGTACCCTTTACATGGAAGATTTTTCGAAAATTTTAATTTTCTCAAAAATGGCTCTAACGATTTTGATTAAAATATCATATGTTTAAGATATTTTTATGACAAATAAAATGTATATCTTGAATTTCCTGGGAATGTCTCCAAAAGTATTCTTTATTGTGAACGACTTTTGCATAACTGGTAAACCATAAGAGATAGACAAAATTTTACTACACAACAAATGTAGATCGCGTTAAAATACACAATTTATGTCATATACATTTTTTTAGTTGAGTGAACCATTTTCGAGATATTGCTTGTTATTTCCTTAAATTTTCCAATACTTATACTTTTTCTCAAATTCGTTATTCAATTTTTTATGTCCTGGATATGCAAACAGAATAGAATGCGCCACATAGCAACCAGCGCTTAAAAGATTTGACTATCGCTTATAACCTACCATGTTCCCCTTGCATCTACAAGAAAATTAGCAATAAGATTGACATCTCGATATCTCGAGTAACATGAAGCATATGGAGAATAAACGTTTGTAAAAATAGTTCGTACAAGAGTAGAGAAAGTCATGTGAGTGTAGCACATCAGATTTTTTTTATATAGCGTCTACAACTATTCTTGCAAAAGGTTTTCTTCTATCTACTTCAAATTGAGATAAACGTTTACATAAATAGTTTCATTACACTGTTTTAATACTAACCGCTGTATACTCGCCTTGAATTTTCTTTCCGTGACATCGCGAGAAACAACTGAAGGGCGACAACATTTTAAAAATGGCAAAGCATTGAAAAATTCAAACCAATAATTACTCATATCTCGGAAATGGTTGGTGCCACAAAAACGTTATTTGAAATAAATTGTGTGTTTTAAAAATATCCACATTTCTTATGGTTTACCAATTATACAAAATTGTACAACATTCATTCCAAATGATTGCGTAGGTATTTCCAGAATATTCTAGACGACTAATACAATTTATTAGTCATGTAAAAATCTATACCTATTTTGTGTTATGCTGTTCACTGGCATGCACACACAAGCGCGACCCTTTTTCTACAAAAGTTTATAAAGGGATTTCAAAACGTGTATTCCCTTGAAATCCCGATACCGACTTTTGGGTAGCTATGCTTCCATATATTACCTACTATTAGTAGATACTAGAAAAAGTAATAAAGGAAAGAAAAATAAAAGAAAGAAAAAATTGGCGCTAAATATCAAAATTATATTTCTGGAAAAGTAAATTTTCGAGAATGCAAATGAAGATATATCAAATGTCTGACCTTGAATTTGCTGTAGATCTGTTTCGCTGTTTCTCTCGGAAGCCACTTCACGCATTACAAAGTTCACGGTTACCTGCAGTCTGACCGTAGGAGTGTATCGAAGCCAAATGGATCGATCTGTTTGGTTGTAGCTGCCGTTGACCCCATGACCACGTGGACGCCCTCATCTTGTATGCACTAGCGCCCATGTATCTAGATCAAGGCAACGCCTAGTTCTTGTCACCGGAATATTTGTTTTTGAGACATAATCGTTAATTATAAGTAGGTATTCACGGTAACTTCAATACATTTGAAGCAGACTCGCAAAAAATTTCTGATGTTTACATTCACATGACTTTCTCTACCCACTATGGATAATTAATGAATATACAAACTATTCGAATGGAAACTTATTTTTCTATTTACTTCATTTTAATCGAGACAAACCTTTGCAGAAATGCCTACATTACACATTTTGTTATAGATACAAAGAGGACAGATATAGTCAAATGTTTAAGAAATGGGCGCTATATGCTGGCCTTAAAATTCTGGGTTTTAAAGAGATTTGTATTTTTTTTGTGTAGCACGTTTTCGTCTACCGCTTAACGTTTATCAGTTGTACAAGACTATACAAAATTCCTTTCGAATGAAGAGAACTTTACAGGCTATTCCCAGAAAATTTAAGATTATCTTTATATATTTTAATAAAAATCGTTAGAGCTATTTTGATAAAATGAAAAATTTCGAAAAATGTTCCTTGTAGTTTGGGGTTCGGGGATTTTCTTGAAACCTTCTTGTCGTATCTTTGGGAAATGCTGAACTTAAATATCAAGTTTGGTACGTATGCGACTTTTCATGTTTATAGTTACGTTGTTCGCTCTCTCTCTCTCTCTCTCTCTCTCTCTCCCTCTCACGCGAACCTTTTTCTAAAACTGCTTGTTTTAGAGCCAGGGGCCTCAAAACATATATTTCTGGTGAAATCTCGATATCGAATTTTTGGGTGGTATGCATTACCTTCTCTACCTACTATGTACAGGTTTCTGATTGTATAACATTCCCTCCCATAACTTCCTATACCAAACACCTTATGTTACCCACAATAACAATGTTCGTATAGAAATGATTTCAATTAACGCAATACGGACTTGGATACATGGAGAATCCGAAAATAACATTCAACCGTTTACATCACAAACCGATTCTTATTAATAATGGGCTCTTGTTAATTGGGGCGAAAAAAAAAAGAATCACACATTTTTAAACACGTAGCATAACACAAAACCTGGCAAACCTTAAACACATAACAAATATTTCAAAAAGAGCTAATGCTATGAAGAAGTTTATGCAACAGTAATTGTGCAGTTTAATGATTTTTCTTCCAGCAGGTTTCTTTAACAGAAGTTACATAAAATTCCACAAGAATGAATACTTCAGATACTACTCACAGAAAACTCAAAATACTCGTATACATTTTATTTGCCACGTCAGCATCCTAAACATAGGTGTGCAAAAAATCCTTAGAAGCATTTTCTATACATTTCTTCACAACTCCTTTTTTTTATGGAGGGAGAGTTCCAGGGTCTTAAAACAAATGTGATCTGCATTGAAGTTTTGGATTAAACACAATCCTTTCCACTTTTAATAGTTTCGAGGGGCATTCAAAAAGTTTTGCAACCAGCCTATCCATTGTTGGACAATCATGATTACAAAAATGTAACTAATACTGCTGGCAACAGTTGATCTTAAGCTATCAAAATATGCATAAGTGCGAGGTTAAAGTTTAATATTCATAGTCGTACAATCTGTTGAGTTCAGTCCTGTGTCAATAGCTGGTGAAAAAACCTGATGTGTTACACTTACATGACTTTCTCTACTCTTGTACAAACTATTTTTACAAACGCTTATTCTCCATATGCTTCATGTTAATCGAGATGTCAATCTTATTGCTAATTTTCTTGTAGATGCAAGGGGACTATGGTAGGTTATAAGCGATAGTCAAATCTTTTAAGATCTGCTTGCTATGTGGCGCATTCCATTCTCTTTGCATGTCCAGGACATAAAAAAATGAATAACGAATTTGAGAAAAAGTATAAGTATTGGAAAATTTAATGGAATAACAAGCAATATCTCGAAAATATTTCACTCAACAACAAAAAAATGTATATGACATAAATTGTGTATTTTAACGCGATCTACATTTTTTGTGTAGTAAAAGTTTGTCTATCTCTTATGGTTTACCAGTTAAGCAAAAGTCGTTCACAATGAAGAATACTTTTGGAGACATTCCCAGAAAATTCGAGATATACATTTCATTTGTCATGAAAATATCTTAAACATATGATATTTTAATCAAAATCGTTAGAGCCATTTTTGAGAAAATTAAAATTTTCGAAAAATGTTCCATATAAAGGGTAATCTGGGGTGGGGGGATTTTCTTGAAAACCTTCGTGTCGCATCTCTGGAAGATAGTGAACCTAAATACAAAGTTTGGTGTTTATCCGACCGTTCGTTTCTGAGTTATGTTGTTCACACAGACACACACACGGACATGTTTCCTAAAATGCTTTTTTTGGATTCAGGGGGTCTCAAAACATATATTTCCGGTGAAATCTCGGTATCGAATTTTTGGGTGGAATACAATACTTCCCCTACTTACTATACGTAGTAGAGAAAGTAAAAATTATGAAAAATCAATGGGGAGTTGTTAGCTGTTTATGGTGATCAAGTGTGTTCATTTGATACCATTCCAAGATAGATTTGATCATTTGAAGCAGGGCGAGAGGCTTTGAAAGGTTGTGAACGAAAGAACAATTCAAAGAGTGTGGAACTTGGTGGGGAGAAAATCGACATATTATGTTGAAATACTAAGTATGGAAGCCGGTATCAGTGTTGGTAGCATTGACTTTATACTCCATGAGCATTTAAAGCTGCGAAAAATCTGCGCAAAATGGGTTCCGCATTCTCTAACCAATGAAAAGAAGAAGAGAAAGTAATGTACAAAGAAACTGCTGAGCTGTTTCGTTCTAATGGGCCTGAACGTTTGACAGATGTATGCACTGGTGATTAAAGTTATGTTTTTATTGTTATACCACACCAAATAAAGCTTAGAATTGTGTCTGGGTAAATGAGAATGGTTCAAGACCAGTCGTTTTCCGACAAGATTTTCGTTCTCGGAAGCGAATGTTCACCGTGTTCTTCAACTATAAGGACCATCTGTGGTTGACTGCATGCCAGAAGGAATGGCAATGAATGGAGAATACTATGCCTTTTATATTTTGAATCCTTTATTTGAAGAAATGATGTGGCGGCGTCCAAAGACAGGAACTTCAAGGCTGTTGCATTTACATGGCAATACATCTTTTCAAAGGACAGTGGCAAATTTGAGGAAACTGGAAGCCGCTAAGGCCCAGTTGCTTAACCATCCATCCTACAGTCCTGACCTTGCACTGTGCGACTTCTGGCTGTTTCGTCGAGTGAAATATTGCATTGCTAGAAAAAGTTTTTAAGCGAATGCAGGATCTTACTCAGACTATAAATTCAGCCCTGTTGACAATACCTCAGTCTGAGTATCGTAGTGCTTTTGGCAAGTGGTTGCAACGTCTACAACTGTGTGTGGAGAGAGATGGAGACTACTTTGAAAGATTGTGAGGATAAGTTTTTTAATTCCATCCTTAGTTTGGACTTTAAGATGAGACACTTGCAAAACTTTTTGAATGCCCCTCATAGTGGTAGAGAAAGTATCTGTGAATGCAGATGTCAGAAGAAAGCAATAGTTAACTGTTACTTATACATATTTTTCAACTGTTTAGCATGGCTAAATGCTATAAAAACGTAGATATAAAGAATACCAGAACAAAACACTTAAAGAATACAATGAAAGTGGATAGTCAGAACTAATCTCAAAAACAACTAATCACTTGATGTAGAAAAGGTAAATATGTTTCAACAGGTGCAGTGTGCCCTGTGGCAAGAGCAGCATTAATACGGCATATCCCTTACGAAGTATGTAGCCCTAAAAACTTGATGGAAGTGAGCAAAGAATCTGCAAGCCAAAATGCAGATAACTCACTGATGCTGCTATAATTCTCGATTGAGTTCTGGATCCCTGATACGTCATAGAGAGCATTAGCGTGTTCTGAATCATGTGAAGTAGCTGAATTTTGCTAGAGAAAGCACAGTCCTATACAAGCTCGGAATACTCTTGTACAGCAGCAAGGTAAAGACGACTCGTAGGGGTGATTTTCGGTTTATGGTGGGATATAGATTCATGAGAGGGAAATGTGTTTGGTTTAGTTCAGTGTGGAATCGGGACACATCTCGATTGAAAGGCAACTAAGGCACCTCTATGTGGTCAAGTGGAACATTGGCAGGAGCAAGAAGGTGCAGATATGCTGCAAGTGAGGGATATACGCCATCTAGACAACGTAGAAAAACGTCCAAGTAAGACTGTAAAATAGTTGCTGCAGTATCAATCAGGGCCTATCGGTAGTAAGTAATGTGAAAAATTAAATTGAGATTTTATTTAGCTGCTGTGGTCCTTAGCGTCCCATTCTATTTGGGCGTGAAAGACCGGTAATTTTGCTCAGGCTTGAGGTTCTTTTACGTGCCGTAAATCTACGACACGGGACTACCGGCTTTACTTCCACTCCGACGGAAGCTTTTTACGCCCGAAAAAATCCATCGCCCTCCGCCGGGTTTGAACTCGCGACCTTGGGAATTAGAGGCTAGCATGATAATCACTACACCACGGAGGACTAGTAGGTAATATGCTTTGGAGTGCACCTGTAGAGTATCGGGACAAGAATGCTACGCTGGGCAGGGGCGTAACTTTTTAAAAAAATGGCAGTTGGCCCATCTGATTCAAACTGAAATCTTAAATTTAATTGAGCCAAAATTTTAGCACTCTTAAACGGCAACCTTTAAAGAATGGCAGGCAATTCAGTAGTAAACCGCAATATGGCATTATCTCTGTTTTGATGGTAGATGGAGATTGGCCCACTATGATGATGAATAGAGCTCGGCATTTGAATATTTTGTTTCTTTGTTTAGAAGCGTATGCTTTGTATATATATTTTTCATGCTTACTGGAGTAAAATATTCATAGTGCTTATTTTAAGTGTGTCTTTTCGTAGCTTAAGGCCCTATTATGACTTTTTTTATTTTTGTTTGTTATTTGTAATGAGAACCTTATCAAGGTATTTGCCTATCGTAATTTCATTAGTTTCGTTATTGCCGGTTATTCATTAATACTATTTATTAATGTGATATTAACCTTAGCATTGCAATTAATATTTCGCACTCTGAGCCAATGAGCTATTGCTCACAACGTGCTCACATTTGTAGAAATGTGTTTTGACGGTACATCGGATTATTTATTTCTATGATGTGTAAAATGGACAATGCTGGGCTACTCAACGTTAGACAATAATGTATGCACATCTGCATGTTATTCTTTAATATCTGCGGGCGCTTGTGCTTGTTTAATGAGGCAAAAAAAGCCAGATCCTCAGCTACTGCATAGGATTATTTACCAAGCCATTGGAAATGGATTGTACCGACAACCTAAATGAATTACACACAACTTCTAAAATACAATACTTTAACTGTAATTATCATACCATTTATAAAACTGCCAGTGCTTACGGTTCACTGATATATAAGAAATAAGGAAATTATTTAAAATACAACTAAAATGAAAATGCAACTTGATAAAAGAGTATGAATACGCTAAACTCTGTTCGCATTGTCGTCCTCCGTGGTGTAGTGGTTACCAGTTCCCGAAGTCGCGGGTTCAAATCCGGCGTAGGGCGATGGACTTTTTCAGGCGTAAAAATCCTTAGCATGGCTTGCTTCGAAAGGGAAGTAAAGCAGGTGGCCCCTTGTCGTAGATTTACGATACATAAAAGAACCTCAAG
This sequence comes from Deroplatys truncata, assembly GCA_030765065.1. Taxonomy (NCBI): domain Eukaryota; kingdom Metazoa; phylum Arthropoda; class Insecta; order Mantodea; family Mantidae; genus Deroplatys; species Deroplatys truncata. Next base: position 30,952,037 of record CM060976.1, read on the forward strand.
CCTGGTAAAGAGGCCTCTGAGAAAAATTTTCCGGTCTTTCACGCCCAATACAGAATGGAATGCTAAGAACCACAGCAGTTAAAGAGCGTCCAGAAATAAAACTATTTTTTTTTCCTGTTCACATTGTAGTATCTACATCATCCGAGGTGAAAGCCATTACATTTTCCAGTAGACATTACATATTATGTTCAGCTTGTTTGAGCTTTTTACGCAAAGTACCTCCAGCAGCATTAATCACAAAATCCTTCCATATTATTCGGCTTTATCTGCAACAGTGAGGATTGAGAAAGTAAGTGATATGTTCTTTGTTCCTCGACCAAAAAATCCTGCCCAAGAAAAGGTCTAACTGGTACGTAAGCAGTCATAACTTGCCAACTTCCTGAAATTGAAATCCGTAAAACTCACCTTCGTCCAGAAAAGTGTAATAATTTTAGGATGGCATGAGCTAGGATGCGTAAAATGCTCAGTGCTGCAAGTGTACAAAAATTATATGTAGATGAAAGGGAATTCCGTTTTATAAGAACCTTGAAGACCTGGTAGTACTGCTTCTTTCTGTCACAGATCCTGAAATTCTTCCTATTACAGCAAACACGTATTAAAGCAAATACCACCAATTCCTAGGCTATACACAAATTTCTAGTCCATATTTTCCGTTTCATAACATGAACTAAAACTGTCATAAAATTGGGAAACTTATACCCCTCAGCCATAGAACTCAAATAAGCTAAACAATTAAGTGAGGGAGTTGACTTTACAATTCACGTTGTCCATTACTGAATGTTCGCGCCCATTTTACTGGTTACTAAAGGTGGTGCAATAAAATTTTAAATCCGCGTATAAAGCCGTAAAAGCACCTCCTTTGCCGAAAGTCGTCAACCCCTCCCCCCGCCGTTCCCATGTATTTTACGGGGGAAACCGTAAAAGTTGGCAACTATGCCCAATTAATTTAATCTCAAACCGGTAGCCACAACAAGGTGCGCGTCGTATCCAGGTCTTCAATAATTGTGATTCAAGGATAATAACGCTCAGGTTTGCTTATTCCTCGATAGGCTACTACTCAAGGCACTGCCTTGTAAGTCCTTAAATTAAATTGAGTTTTATTTACGGACGCACTTTAACTGCTGTGGTCGTTAGCGTCCCATTCTATATTGGGCGTGAAAGATCGGAAATGTTGCTCAGAGGCCTCTATCAGGCTTGAAGTTCTTTTACGTGCCGTAAATCTATGACACGGGACCATGTGCTTTACTTCCCTTTCGAAGGAAGCATAGTAAGGATTTTACGCTTGGTTTGAACCCGCCACCTCGGGAACTGAGGTTAGCATGATATCCCTAAACCATGCAGGACGACTTGTAAGTCCTTCAAAGAAGGGGATAACCAGGACGTATATAGAGCAGCGATTGACACAGTCACGACAGCATAAAAGATTTTTTGTTGAACTTCAAACTAATATAAAAACATAATTATTGAGCTATATAATAATAGCTATCTAGTGCTATTCTAAGTACCATCATAGAGGTACTATGTGGAGGAGACAAATCTAAAATGACATAGTCGGGTAAAATAACAAAGTCAATGCTTTGGCTAAACTTCTGTAGCGCCACCGCTTTACAAAGGTAGATTGGCAACCCTGTTGCTACATAATGGCGGAAGTCGATTTGCTTCATGGATAGTAAAACATTAAGCGCACAGACTTTTTCCCCCTGCCGGAAATATTTTTTGGATACCATTGTTAGAAGTAAATATTTTGTGTCGTATTATTACTCGTGCATTGCACTCATTTGGCTTTGAATTAAGTGAAGCAGAATTACTTTACCAGTTCACATGTTGTTCACAAAAACGAATTAAACAAAGATGCAGGACGCGTCAGGATAAATTGCATACATTTGTGTCGTATTATAATGACGGATTTTGCTTTATTTTGTGATTTTCGATGAATCCTAAACGTTTAATTTCTTACATAATTGAATTGCACAAAAATGCACATTTATTTTATTAATTTTTGTACTGTATTAAATCACCATAGAAAAACAGACAATCACATACGCATATTGTTATCATAGTTAATACCGGGCTGCCGTTTCACGGGGTTACCACGCATCTCAGCGGTTGCTGTGCGACTGAGGTCTTGGATTCATTTTACGGTAATTACGCTGCAGTAGGAGGGAAGAGGTGTTTTGTGCGTATTATGGTATGTGTGGGGTTTGAGGTTAAGACTGCTGTTCAATATGGAATCGGGAAATAGTTCTGTGTGCTTGTAAATCTCGAATTGATCGAGAGTATATTGTTTCTGGCTTTTCTGCATGTCTGTGTACGTGCTCTGACAAATTAGATTTTTGTATGCTTGATAGTGATTTATATTTCTTTGTATGTAAAGTTGAATGATCTTTCTGTTTCGCCAATGTAGCAGTTAGAACAATCTTGGCATTTGAGTTTGTACATTTCCATTTGATTGTACTTACCTGCTTGTGTTTGTTTGCTAGTGGGGTGTTTGCTGATACAGTTGTTTGATTTGTGTGCTATTTTGGATTTGAGTTTCTTGAATGCAGTGCCAGCTTCGAAGAAGGTTTCGTTGTGGTAACTGAGTGTGATTAACCTATTTTCTTCTTGTGTACGTTGGTTTTCCTGTGTAGTTTCTTTATGTCTTTGTTCAGTATCACGTTTATTATTTTCGGAAGATAGGTATCCATTTTCTTGGGCCAAATATTTGATGCTGTTCGGTTCACTGAAGTCTGGTATCTGTATGAGCCTGCGGATCATTCATTAAACAGCCGAATATTTGTGCTGTACGGGGTGCTTTGATCTGCTATTTGTAAGGGTTTCTGTGGCTATTTGATATTTTTAATTTGTTTGTTTTTCTATTTGGTTCCAGAAAGGTTATAGATCTGTTTTGTTCGGTTTCAAGAGTTAATTCTATTCTGGGGTGCAGCTTCTTGATTTAGCATTGTAGTTGTTCTACTTGGCTACTATTGCCGTTGTACAGGAATAATGTGTTTCCTGCACCTACCAGTAATATTATTTGAGTTTGTGTTTATTGTTGCTGTTTTGTAGGATATGTGTTTGTTCCATATTGTGTATGAATATTTCTGGACTGCAAAGACTGCACCTTCTGCATTGGCCAAACAGGAATATCGTTCAACATTATATACAAAGAACCATTACTCAAGCATATAAAAAAATCTTATCTCACAGAGCATAACAACTTGCATTAGATCACAGCTGCATACATGGAAATAACTACACATTGGGCAAAAAATCAGAAACAGAAACCCCTCGAAACAATTCGAAATCTATAAGCACACATAACTACAGATTTCCCGTTTCTATAATGCACAGCCATCTCAACTTTAAATCCCCTCATATTCATAATACCCACAAACCACCTTATCCCTCCAACCCTCCACCCAACCTAACCACCCTAAAGTGAATCCAAGAGCTCAGTCGAAATGAAATTGAGTTTTATTTATGGACGCTCTTTAACTACTATGGTCCTTAGCGTGCCATTCTATATTGGACGTGAAAGACCAGTATTTGTGCTCGGAGGCCTCTTTATCGGGCTTGAGGTTCTTTTACGTGCCGTAGATATACGGCATGGGACCACCGGCTTTACTTCCCTTCCGAAGGAAGCCATGCTAAGGATTTTTACGCCCGAAAAAATCCATCGTCTTCCGCCGGCTTTGAACCCGCGACCTGGGGAAAAGACCTCAGTCGACCAGCAACCGCTGAAGATGTGTGGGTAACCCACGAAACGTCCGTTCGGTGTTGACAAAGGTAGAAATAGCATGCATATGTGAAATTTTAATTTCCTTTAATGAAAATTAACTAAACCGTTAGATACTGTTAGGAAATGCTTTAAGATTATTATTATTGAGCAATTTCACAGAAATTTCGTATCAAGGGGTAAAATTTTAATTCAATATTTAAATAATTTAAGTAAAGGTATATGATTCCTCACAGTGCCTTATTCGATATTAAACTGCTCACAAACCGCAAAGAATAAGGCAATTTAATGCTAAAGAACTTGACGCAAAACGCAACGAAAAGCACATAAAAGCTTATATTTTCTACACACAAATTATACAACGTAGGTAAATGTTGGAGCTTACATCGGATAGTTTCTTTATATCAGACATTAGTCTTCCTTGATTCACAGTGATAAGCACTTTCAAATATTAAACATTTCAAACAGGGTTTCTGGCTTCTTTAAACATATAAAGTGTCGCATATCAGAGTCACTCTGTTACACTTAAGTTTGATAAAGTATCTATCATAGATAGTGAAATAAACTAGGGATTAAAATTTCCTTCCAATTCTGCGTTAGCATCACATTACCAACAAAAAAAGGCATCTAAGCATTTTTTTTTCTAAAGTCAGTGGATTTTCGGTAATAATACCACAACAGACTGATATTCCACGCTCTTGCTACTTCGTATTGCTCTCAGTTGATAGACCTTGGCGATTGCAGAAGCATCACGAGAAGATGGCTAAAACACCAGCAGAAAGACAGCGTGAATACAGACAGCGTCTACGAGAAGTAGGTCGCCATGGTGAACATAAAAATGAAGAAAATCTAGAGAGAGAGAGAGAGAGAGAGAGAGAGAGAGAGAGAGAGAAAGAGAGAGAGAGAGAAACGTCTAAACTGAGAGGTACCTGTTAAAACTAAATTTCATAAGTTTATATCTCAAGTGTTTAGTGACCAGAATGAAGAGGAATGAATGCATTCAAGTTGCTAAACATGTCCACTTCTAAGTAAACGACATTACAGATGACCAGGCCAATTCACTATGTCACTGAAATAGACAATGCGGATTGGAAGAGCTCAAACTGAAAAACAAGAGGGACCTGTTATTATTGACTGCAATGAGGAGCTGAGCAAGAAGTTGGCGAGCTTTCTAAACCATGTTTATGTTAAAAGACAGCAAGCAGACGTCTTCAAGCGTGCTCGAGAAGGTATCCCAATTAATAAAGCAGTGTTACAAATAAACTTTTCCGAAAACTACACATGCAAGCATCAAAATGAGATTCAGGTTGCACATTGGAACAACACACAGGTTTCTATCCGCACCGCTGTTGCTTCTTTTAGAAAAGAGTGCGGTGAGGAGATTCAGAAGAAGTGTTTTGCTCTGGTATCTGATTAATTGCCTTCCACATGTAGATATGCCGCTGACATTTGCCAAAGAAGTGTAGTTTCTCAACTACTGGAGATTCTGCCCTACCTCGAAGTCATCAAAGTTTTTTTGTGATGAAGCTGCAGGCCACTTTAAACAGAAGTACCTTTAAGCAATGTAACACTGCTTTCCAACATATTTGGAATCCAAATGAGTGGACTTCTTTGAATATTATTACGGGAAAGTAGATGCAATATGATGCAGTAATTTGTATCACATATTACTTAAATGTAAATAATGATTGTAATATGAATATGCATTTTTATGTGACATTGATTTCAGATGTTTATTAATTGTAATTATTATTGGGAAATAAGTTTATATGGTCTTACTGAAACTGTCAATAATAGCGCAATAATGCAGAGAGGGGGGGTGAGCTGTTTATCATTATTGGAAACGAGGAAGTTACGTAATGTTGGCGCGTTTTCGGTAGAAACTTCTGGAATGTTTCCTCCCTAAAGCATATGTATTCATAATTTTAATTGGATATTAAAATGGACGCTAATGTTGGCGCGTTTTATTAGCCAATTGCAGTTCAGTTATAATCTTTAGGCGTATCTGGATGCAGGAGTATAAATAAGCTAGGTTAGAGGTAAAGTCAGTCAGTCGCTCAGTTCATCGAAATTCTCAATACATTACACGTCGCCTTCAGTTGCGCAGTTCATCAAAAATCTGTGTACACTACACGTCGTCTTCAGTCAGTCAGTTCGTCGAAAGTATTAGTTCGTCATACATCGGATATAGATTCACAAGTTACGCGCAGCAGAATTATGAAAGATCTAAAATATGGTAAAGTTAATTATACAAAAGGTTGAAGTACGTTGATTAAAAGTGATCAGTAAGAAGTTATTATAACAGTTTCAGTTTGGCGAGTATCTAGATCAATATGTAAAAGTGATAGTGAACGTGTTCGACAATAAAAATTATAAAACAAATTTCTTCATCAGTGTTCTTTTTGGATAAAAGATTCCTTTCCGTTTACATAACCCTGATCAAGACACATGTTCGACCCAAGATAAGATAATAGCTAGCCGGAGGACAGTAAACAAAACTTAAAATTCTTTCAAACACTGATACTAGGTACCACAAATTGCTAACACTAGATGGAGTTACAAACCGAACAAATGAATGACGTCACAAGATGGCTTCAACACACGTGATGTAAACAAACATTTGTAAGTAATACACTCGCAAATTGGCTCCCATACGTGGGGCAGTTAAAATTATGTAACCAAACAAAACAAAAGCAGCACAACATAAGATCTTCAAGTTCTAATAATTTACGTAAAACCATATTACGTAAGCACCAAGCATGTTACTATCGCAAATTGGCACCCAGAACGTGGGGCATAGTGACCAGGAAAGGAACACGATGACCAGGAAAGGTTCAGCATAACCAGGAAGGAGCATAGTGACCAGGAAAGGAACACGATGACCAGGAAAGGATCAGCATAACCAGGAAGGAGCAGAGTGACCAGGAAAGGAACCAGGACGTGGAACGAATGCAGCAGTGAAATGATCTACAAGACGCAGATTCCAGAAACAACAGGGACGACAGACTACGATCGTAATTCCGAGATTACAAGGCAACAGGGAAATTCAAACTACAGGACAACAAAACGACGAAGATTCATCGAAGCGACATACAAATCTAGGAGAGAGGGGCAGGAAGCTGGACATCAATGTAACAGCAACAGACAGCATCACAAAGGTCAGAGTGTTGTAATTTTTTTTTAGAAAACAAAATTGTAACCTTCAAATGTACTTAAGGAGTGGTAGGATAAAGAAAACAATGGCTACCAATAATACAGAAGAAATAATTATGGAGGGAGATAATGTAACAGTTAGCTGTAATTCAATACAGGTTACAGAAAATAGCTCAAACTTTTTAGGATTTGAGGGTGGAAATGTTAGTGCAGAAAGTCAGAATAGAACAGCAGGAAATGTTAATCTTGATACTAGTATGATTATGGAAATGCTGAAAAATTTGAATGAGAATATAGAAAAGAAAATAGATCAAAACAGGGAAGATATGCAAAAGAATAATAGGAAATTGAGGGAAGATCTTAGTAAGAAAATAGATCAAAACAGGGAAGATATTATTAAGAGTGTAGAACAAAAAGTAGATCAGAGTTTTGAGGAATTGAGAGAAGCTATAAAAAAAGATCATAGGAAATCAATTGAAGATATTGGTAGGAGTAATGAGATATTAGAGCAAAAAGTAGATCAAAGCAGGGAACAAATTGAAAAGAAAGTTACGAAGCTAGATAGTATGCCAAAAATGAGTGATGAAAATGAGGAAATAATAGTAAGTGAGATAGGAGAAGTTTCAAAGAAAATGCTAGACATGAACAGGGAAATAGGTAACAAAAAAGTGAGGTTAATACTAAAAGTGAGGTTAATGTAGAATGCACAGAGTTAGGAAATCAAGTGAGTAGTATTACAAGTGAGCTAAGAGAGATAAAAGAGGTTATGAATGTAGTTGTGAATCAGGCGCAAGTTAATTTCAGAGGGGAGATATCAGAAATACAGAATGAGACAGTAATGCAAAGAAATAAATTGTACCAAGATGTTCAAAATGAAAACTCCAGTCCAGTACAGTTTAGTACAGATTTGTCAGAGTACTCTCAGATTAAAAAGATAGCAGAAGAATTGAAAATGAAAGTTGGTAAAAGATGTATTGTTCAGGAAGCTTTAGATTGTTTTCAAATGTTATCATGTGACGAAATTTCATATGAATACAAGAGGTTATTCATGAACAAAAATTTGAAGGTTAGGATACGGCTACGAGTAATGTTTAGCCACATACAATTTGATCCAGGAGGGTAAATAGCAATGAGATGTAAAGTAAATGCTGGATAGTTAAAGACGAAATGCAGAGCAATGTATTGGAACGTAAGAGGGTTAAATAAATATGTACGTCATGTGAAAGGAGAAATAAAATTTTGGACATAGTTAAATTTTTTTTTAAAAGGAAAATAACATTTTTTTTGTATCTATAACAGTATTTGAAAATTAAGAATGTAAAGATTGAAACTTAATATGATATTAAAGTAAAAGTACATAAATACTATTTCAAGAGTATTGTTAATATAAAGTACAAAACAACAAAAAAAATTGGGTAAAAAAATAATTAAAACAAATACTTATGTAGCAAACAGAACATGTGAAATAGTGTCTAGATTTAAGAGATGTAAATATATTTGTGTACAGGGTAAATATTTAATAATTACAAAAATTCTTGAATGCATAAATTTTTGTCAACAATCTAAAAAAAGAAAAAATTGCAGTAATTAAATAATTCAGGGTACAGTATTTGCTATAAAAATTGTAATGTCAGAGTAATGTCAAAACACATTAAACCAGAGCCAGAAAGGAGTGGCAAGATAAAAAAAAAACATATGTCGTGTGTTAAATACGTGTGAAGTGTTAAGTGAAAGTGATAGCGTGTGTTCCAAGATTTAGGAGACTAAAAACCCAATTATAAAATTTCCAAACAAGTTGTAAATATTTATAATTATGTTTCTAGTGGGGCATATGATGCAGTAATTTGTATCACATATTACTTAAATGTAAATAATGATTGTAATATGAATATGCATTTTTATGTGACATTGATTTCAGATGTTTATTAATTGTAATTATTATTGGGAAATAAGTTTATATGGTCTTACTGAAACTGTCAATAATAGCGCAATAATGCAGAGAGGGGGGTGAGCTGTTTATCATTATTGGAAACGAGGAAGTTACGTAATGTTGGCGCGTTTTCGGTAGAAACTTCTGGAATGTTTCCTCCCTAAAGCATATGTATTCATAATTTTAATTGGATATTAAAATGGACGCTAATGTTGGCGCGTTTTATTAGCCAATTGCAGTTCAGTTATAATCTTTAGGCGTATCTGGATGCAGGAGTATAAATAAGCTAGGTTAGAGGTAAAGTCAGTCAGTCGCTCAGTTCATCGAAATTCTCAATACATTACACGTCGCCTTCAGTTGCGCAGTTCATCAAAAATCTGTGTACACTACACGTCGTCTTCAGTCAGTCAGTTCGTCGAAAGTATTAGTTCGTCATACATCGGATATAGATTCACAAGTTACGCGCAGCAGAATTATGAAAGATCTAAAATATGGTAAAGTTAATTATACAAAAGGTTGAAGTACGTTGATTAAAAGTGATCAGTAAGAAGTTATTATAACAGTTTCAGTTTGGCGAGTATCTAGATCAATATGTAGTGATAGTGAACGTGTTCGACAATAAAAATTATAAAACAAATTTCTTCATCAGTGTTCTTTTTGGATAAAAGATTCCTTTCCGTTTACACAACCCTGATCAAGACACATGTTCGACCCAAGAAAAGATAATAGCTAGCCGGAGGACAGTAAACAAAACTTAAAATTCTTTCAAACACTGATACTAGGTACCACAAATTGCTAACACTAGATGGAGCTACAAACCGAACAAATGAATGACGTCACAAGATGGCTTCAACACACGTGATGTAAACAAACATTTGTAAGTAATACACTCGCAAATTGGCTCCCATACGTGGGGCAGTTAAAATTATGTAACCAAACAAAACAAAAGCAGCACAACATAAGATCTTCAAGTTCTAATAATTTACGTAAAAATATATTACGTAAACATGAAACTGTCACAAATTGGCTACCACAACGTGGGGCTACAATAATGTCAAATATAAATAACAAATAATACTACCACAAATTGGAGGGCAAGTAAACAGGATGATGTGGATGGCTGTTAAACCTGGAACTAGAGTGCAAAATGCAGAAAAGTTCATTCGGGTTGTGTGTGATAAAACCAAACATATTAGTGTATAGGAGATATCCCGGAGTGACGTTGAAAAAGTTCAGGGATATCTTGAGAAGAGGTTTCAACATCTTTCGTCTATTCCAGCCGCTCATAGGGTTCATTGTGTGAAAGTGATATATGAATATGTCGTCGAGTATGCTCACCTTTCGCGTGCAAATCAGAATGATCCATAGGTTCCGTGGTTCTATATCAAAGAAACCAGTGATTCGACTGAGCAATGTGTTTATCTGCACTTATCTGAAGCACCTGTTTTGGAGAACCGTGCATGTGCATGATTTGGAGACTTGTTTTTAGTGTGAGTGGGATATGAAATAAAGTATTTTTATATTTGCTAAATGAATTTAATGGTATGTAATTCAAAGCGTTGTACATTCGTTAAAAAGAAAAGCTAGCATTTCATATTTACCTTCTCTCTCTCTCTCTCTCTCTCTCTCTCTCTCTCTCTCTGCTATCTTTGGCGTGAAAGTGTCATATAAAGAAGCTTTAATGAATATGTGCTCCGTATTACAAATGAAGCTTAACCGCAAACTACTCTTGTTTGAAATCCCGAAGTACTGAAATTAATATTAAGTGTAACCAGGCCTACAGAAACTTAAATAGCAGTGAATAAAATAAATGAGTACTTACTAATATGTGTTATTTCCTTTATGCACCGAGCGAGTTCATTTTAACAATCGCACATTGTCTTTATTCTGGTGCAATATAATATGCACAATTTCATAAATTTTAGTCTGTTACGAAGAGAGGTCAGTCCGTTATAGAGCACATTTTGGATTCTAATTTCTTCAATAATTGGAAAACTATTACAATCTTCTAATAAAGCTACAATCCTCCCCTACAAAGGGATTTTTTGAAAACTATTTTTGGATTAAACCTTCAGAGAAATTTAGAATTGCCCTACTTGACTTGTAAAGAGAGTTGAAAAAAATGTCAGTGTTACGAAATGTTTATGAATAAATATTTCATATAAATTTTGTCTTAAACCGTATGTTTTGTGCTCATTTTAATCCTCTGTTTTCTCTATCTAATGATGCGTCAAAATTCATATTCCAATCCCCTCATCCGTGTGAGACTTAGGTTTATTCGGAAAAATGTGTTGTGAATGTCAGTCTGTTACGAGTGGAATTGCTCTATTATTATTATTATTATTATTATTATTATTATTATTATTATTATTATTATTATTATTATTGTCGATTTCATTCAACTCCTATACACCTTTCAGTATGTTAGGGTTATGGTTGTGTTTATCCATTCGATTCACAGATGACCCAATCCTATATTCAACTTAATTAAAATTCTTTTCAGATGGGAGGTAATATTCTAAGAAAATCTCTTAGATTGACGTGCAGATGCAGCAGGTAATAGATGCTGTTTGCGGACATCAAAGAGACGTTCAGTTCCTCAGGCTATTCTCGGAAGAGAGAAAAAGCAACACGAATAAAATCTTCAATGATGTTGAAGGGACTATGACGACCACAGCCAACATTCAAAAGGCAACTAGAGAGGAAATGATATACTACCTGACGTTATTGAAGTCTAGCTTGTTTGGCAGCTGCGACAACTTGCATTCCAAATAGCCGAAATCAATGGCATTTCTTTTTAATTTAGTGAATATTACACGTTGCTCAGAAAGCATTAATGTGTTCACTACTAACATACATGTGTTGAGGGAAATGAATGGTATGCGAAGCAAATTTAATAAAGAGAAGAAAACGGTTGGTTAGAATTGGATTGCTGTCATTTTAAAGCGAAATCCAGGCATTAGCCTGAAAATCTGAGGCAAAGTCTGTAGTCAACCTGTGCTGTTCAGTTTACAAAGTATTGAAGAGAGAAGATGTTTGGCCAAACAAATTTGATAATGTTGATGAGTACAATCGGTTTGCCCAGATACAGGCAGGCACACTGACCATTGCAGTAAGATATCTATAGGTGTTACACGTGGGTGTTACATGTGTCCATCTCGATTTATCCCACCAATGTTAATTTAACGCAGAAAAAAATGGTAGAAAGAACTGATGTGGCTTTTCTAGCAGCAGTATGAACTTCTCAGGAAACAGGCTGGATGATAGAAGGCATTCTTCTACAGTGGCTCAAGCACTTCTGCTCTTTATTTTGTTAGACGGAACATGCAAACTACAAAAATGTTGAAGCTATTATTTATGCTAAAGAAAATGGGAGCAACCTAATTTGGTTCCCAGCACATTAGCTCCAGCCTATGGTCCACTCAAAACATAATCATGATCGAGAGGGGACAAAATGGCGTAAGTGCAACCTAGAAGAACAGTCACTCAGTATCAGAACTTCCCTTTGTTTGCTAAAACATATTAACAAGCAACAACTATTGCATTGCTAAAAGTGGCTTTGAACACACTGGACTTTGGCCTCTAAAACCGGTGATATTTCCAGAAATATTTCTTTGCTCTAGCAGCAACCCCCACATTCTTAAAAGTGAACCTGAAATTCCCATTAGGGCTGTCGCTCCTCTTTGCCAAATGAAACCATTAGAGACTGAGCAAACCAACACTCTGGAGGTGAATGTGAAGAATTAGTAAACCTATCCGATACCACAAGCGCTAGTAGTAAAATCGGCTCTGTTCCTTCCACTTCCTGCTGCGATAGATTCCAGAGAGGCAACAATCAAGGAGATACATCTGTGATTACTAACAGCCCATACTTGAAAGAACTTAGGCAGAAATGGCAAGAAAAACGTATTAAAGCACAAAAAGCAAAGAAACAAATTAGCTCCCGAAAAGAGAAATTCTACGCAATGAAAAGAAAAGGAACCCTTATTGATGACCAGATTGATTCAGAAGGTTGTCCTCGTTTGTATGCGTGAGCATTTTCAACTTCGTATTATAACCGTCACCAAGTTATGTTTCGAGTTACGAGTTTATTTTTGGGTTATTTTATGGAATTATAGCTTAATTAGATTTGATTTTATGCTGCGTTTGCCGTTTTATTCCCAGAAAAAAATAAAATGTTCGTAAGAAAGCCTTTCTTTTCTCTAAAACTCTGATTTTTAAAGAGGGAAACATTAGTTAGTACTATCATAATTACAAAGTCGAAACTAAATCAGAAAATAGCACTTTGTTGTTGCATTCCATAACCGTTTGCCTAACCCCGGCTGTAGAATGAAAAGGTATGAAATATTCTTATGTTGGTAGGCCTGCAAAAGTAAATTCACACTCACCTGAGAAACGGGGCAACGCACTCGCTGTACGCTACGCAGTTCTGTTGTGCTCTACGCAACTACTGTTCAGCAGGAAAGCAAGGCTTTCTCTTCCAAAAATAGCTCAGTGAACTGGAAACATTTATGCGGGTGACAGCCGCTGGGCGTTTATGATCGTAAAGGATAAGTTACCAGAGGCCAGATATTCACATCTAAAGCCCCCAAGTTATTATTATTGTTATTGTTAGATATTATTAAACATCACAGTTATACTTATTTAAATTTACATAAATTAATCCCTTTACATGAAACATTTTTCGAAATCCTTTATTTTGTAACAAAAGGGTCTAACGATTTTGATTAAAATACCATATTATATTAAGATATTTGCATTACAAATAAAACGATATCTTGAATTTTCCGAATAGTCTGTGAAGTCCACTTCATTCGGAAGAAAGTTTGTATAATCTAGTATAACTGGTAAACGTTAAGCGATAGACGAAAATGCACTGCACGAGAAATGTAGATCTCTTTAAAACGCACAATTTAGTTTAAATAACTTTTTAGTGACATCAGCCATTACTGACATATCCGTTGTTAAAGGTTCGAATTGTTCCCATACGTTTGTCATTCAAGTTATTTCTCGCGACTGCACGCAAAGAGCATGGAATTTAAGGCCAGTATATAGCGTCAGTACTAAAACATTTGACTATCGCTATTCTCTTTAATCTATAACGAAATGTGTAATGCAGCTCTTTCCGGGAAGTTTTATCTCGATTAAAATGAAGAAGATAGGAAAATAAACTTTCGTAAGAATAATTTGTATACCCACTAATAAGCGCTAGAGGGTAGAGAAAGTCATGTGAATGTAACACATCAGATTTTTAATTTGACAACGCAAATGTCTTCCCGAACATTCGTGTATTCATGACAGAAAAAAAAGTAAAATAGTAAGCTTCGTTCCGCTTCTGTGTATACAAATGCTAATGCACTTTAAAACAATGTAATAAGTTGTCTAACATTATGTAAACCTTGTGCTTAGACGAGTATGTACTTCAACAGTGTGAGGTGAAAATATAATTTTTAATTGAACTATTACTTGTACTTCATTGTTACTGTATTCCAGGTGTTCTAATTATGTTAGATTTGACCAGTTTTGATCGGGTTAATTTTAAAATATATACGCTCATTACACTCCATAAATCTCAGTGACCAAGCAGAGGCTCTGTAAAATGTCAAGTGGATGTAAGTAAAGTGAACAGCTAGACTTTATCTTGGGTCTGCTCTGCAAAAGCAATGTGTGTGCAGCGTGCAATGTACTCGCATTGTTCGGCAAGGATTATCATACTTGAATCGTATCTATATTTTGTATTGCATCGTTACATAATATATGTACGCGTTAATTCCTATCAGTGGCGGTACCAGCATAATTATTTAAACTGGGGAGAGAGCGCGCGGAGAAAAGTTGAAGGAAAAATACTTGCTTATAATATTCGTTTTCTACAGACTTACGCAGAGCCCGTCGTTATTAATTAGTATTGTAATTATGCAGCTTTGCTTATTATAAGGACCCGACATAATGGTTGCACGATTCTAATTAATATTTAGTGAATTAATTATTCAGACTGCAAAATACGGGTTCATGCCTTCTATTTGGTAGCTGCATCGACGTCCTCTTTCTCTCTTGTCCTCGGCTGCCGTGGGTTCTTTTATTATTAATTGAGCATAAGACTAAGTTGGAGATATTGGGGTGTTAAATTTAGATTGATGCGTAATTGTATTCTGACTGTTATTCTCTCTGACTTTACTTTACAAACACTTGTCACACGAATATTCATTCTGCTTCCTCGTGTACACGATAATTTGTTTTATTTCGCTGTTCTTTGCGGCTAAGATGACCAGACGTCCCGTATTAGCCGGGACCGTCCCTTTTTACTTTCTCTACTACGTATAGTAGGTAGGAGAAGTATTGCATTCCACCCAAAAATTCGATACCGAGATTTCACAGGAAATGCATGTTTTGAGGTGCACTGAATGCATATGAAGCATTTTTGGAAACATGTCCTTGCGTGCGTGTCTGACTGTGTACAGCATAACTCAGAAACGAACAGTCGGATAAACACCAAATTTGGTATTTAGGTTCAGTATCTTCCAGAGATGCGACACGAAGGTTTTCAAGAAACCCCCCTGCACCCCAGATTATCCTTTACATGGAACATTTTTGAAAATTTTCTCAAAAATGGCTCTAACGATTTTGATTAAAATATCATATATTTAAGATACTTTCATGACAAATAAAATGTATATCTCGAATTTTCTGGGAATGTCTCCAAAAGTATTCTTCATTGTGAACGACTTTTGCATAACTGGTAAACCATAAGAGATAGACAAAATTTTACTACACAAAAAATGTAGATCGCGTTAAAATACACAATTTATGTCGTATACATTTTTTTTTGTAGAGTGAACAATTTTCGAGATATTGCTTGTTATTCCCTTAAATTTTCCAATAATACTTTTTCACAAATGGGAATTCGTTATTCATTTTTACTTTCTCTACTACGTATAGTAAGTAGGGGAAGTATTGCATTCCACCCAAAAATTCGATACCGAGATTTCGCCGGAAATACATGTTTTGAGACCTCCTGAATCCAAAAAAAGCATTTTTGGAAACATGTCCGTGTGTGTGTCTGTGTGTGTGTCTGTGTGTGTGTGTGTGTCTGTGTGTGTGTGTGTGTCTGTGAACAGCATAACTCAAAAACGAACAGTCGGATAAGCACCAAACTTGGTATTTAGGTTCAGTATCTTCCAGAGATGCGACACGAAGGTTTTCAAGAAAATCCCCCCACCCCAGACTACCCTTTACATGGAACATTTTTCGAAAATTTTAATTTTCTCAAAAATGGCTCTAACGATTTTGATGAAAATATCATATGTTTAAGATAATGTCATGAGAAATGAAATGTATATCTCGAATTTTCTGGGAATGTCTCCAAAAGTGTTCTTCATTGTGAACGACTTTTGCATAACTGGTAAACCATAAGAGATAGACAAAATTTTACTACACAAAGAATGTAGATCACGTTAAAATACACAACTTATGTCATATACATTTCTTTTGTAGAGTGAACCGTTTTCGAGATATTGCTTGTTATTTCCTTAAATTTTCCAATACTTATACTTTTTCTCAAATGCGTTATTCACTTTTTTTATGTCCTGGACATGCAAAGAGAATGGAATGCGGCACATAGCAACCAGCGTTAAAATATTTGACTATCGCTTAAAAGCTACCATATTTCCCTTGCATCTACAAGAAAATTACCAATAAGATTGACATCTCGATATCTCGATAACATGAAGCATATGGAGAATAGGCGTTTGTAAAATTAGATTGTACAAGAGTAGAGAAAGTCATGTGAGTGTAACACATCAGATTTTTTTATGTCCTGAACATGCAAAGAGAATGGAATTCGCCACATAGCAACCAGCGTTAAAATATTTGACTATCGCTTAAAAGCTACCATATTCCCCTTGCATCTACAAGAAAATTACCAATAAGATTGACATCTCGATATCTCGATTAACATGAAGCATATGGAGAATAGGCGTTTGTAAAATTAGATTGTACAAGAGTAGAGAAAGTTATGTGAGTGTAACACATCAGATTTTTTTATGTCCTGGACATACAAAGAGAATGGAATACTCCACATAGCAACCAGCTCTTAAAATATTTGACTATCGCTTAAAGCCTACCAATTCCCCTTGCATCTACAAGAAAATTAGCAATAAGATTTAACATCTCGATATCTCGATTAACATGAAGCATATGGAGAATAAGAGTTTATAAAAATAGTTTGTACAAGAGCAGAGAAAGTCATGTGAGTGTAACACATCAGATTCTTTTCTTTTTACTTTCTCTACTACGTATAGTAAGTAGGGGAAGTATTGCATTCCACCCAAAAATTCGATACCGAGATTTCACCGGAAATACATGTTTTGAGACCTCCTGAATCCAAAAAAAGCATTTTTGGAAACATGTCCGTGTGTGTGTCTGTGTGTGTGTCTGTGTGTGTGTGTCTGTGAACAGCATAACTCAAAAACGAACAGTCGGATAAACACCAAACTTGGTATTTAGGTTCAGTATCTTCCAGAGATGCGACACGAAGCTTTTCAAGAAAATCCCCCCACCCCAGACTACCCTTTACCTGGAACATTTTTCGAAAATTTTAATTTTCTCAAAAATGGCTCTAACGATTTTGATTAAAATAACATATGTTTAAGATAATGTCATGAGAAATGAAATGTATATCTCGAATTTTCTGGGAATGTCTCCAAAAGTATTCTTCATTGTGAACGACTTTTGCATAACTGGTAAACCATAAGAGATAGACAAAATTTTACTACACAAAAAATGTAGATCGCGTTAAAATACACAACTTATGTCATATACATTTCTTTTGTTGAGTGAACCGTTTTCGAGATATTGCTTGTTATTTCCTTACATTTTCCAATACTTATACTTTTTCTCAAATTCGTTATTCATTTTTTTATGTCCTGGACATGCAAAGAGAATGGAATGCGCCACATAGCAACGAGCGTTAAAATATTTGACTATCGCTTAAAAGCTACCATATTCCCCTTGCATCTACAAGAAAATTACCAATAAGATTGACATCTCGATATCTCGATTAACATGAAGCATGTGGAGAATAGGCGTTTGCAAAAATAGATTGTACAAGAGTAGAGAAAGTCATGTGAGTGTAACACATCAGATTTTTTCTTTTTGTCCTGGTAATGCAAACAGAATGGAATGCGCCACATAGCAACCAGCTCTTAAAATATTTGACTATCGCTTAAAGCCTACCAATTCCCCTTGCATCTACAAGAAAATTAGCAATAAGATTAACATCTCGATATCTCCATTAACATGAAGCATATGGAGAATAAGCGTTTGTAAAAGTAGTTTGTACAAGAGTAGAGAAAGTCATATGAGTGTAACACATCAGATTTTTTGAGTCTCTGTCCCTCTTTTTAAGGTATAAACAGGATGCCAAAATGTCCCTTTGTTTGTGGAAATGACTTATCGGCATAAAACGCCGTTAACTATATAGTTCTCAATATTTCAAAAGTCCTGTTTTGCATCGGTTTTATGACAAATTGCCAACTATCAAAGCAAAGCTATGTTAATCTTATAGCCGTGTGGAGACTTCACTTGGAAAACTACAGTTGCGGACAACAATGATTGAACTGTGCCCGATCTGCGCTAGCAACAAATCGTAATCACTCTGTTTGCTGTGAACGCCGCCAACAATAGCGAAAACTGTAAGCGCATATGCTTCAGTCAAAAGAAATTCATTACAGTTATGACTTTGGTAGAAGACAGTGCTGTGTTCTGCATTTGTGAAATAATAAAATACAGTGAACTTTTGTAAACTGCGAGGGCTAAAACACTTGAAATTAATAATATGCCACCGCCGATTGCTTGGCTGGAGTGAATTCAGAGCTACTGTATATGTAAGTACACATTATTTATTTATGATTAGTTGCGAAACTTTCGTATTTATGACGAAACAGTTTTACGCATTCTCCTTCGCCCCTTGTTTGATTGAGAAAAATTTAAAATGTCCCGTTTTCTTGTTACCTTATTTGCGGCGCGGAATTCAATAATGTTACATTGTTTTAGTAACATAGTAAGTTCGCGGCTGAGTTCACATGGAAACTGTTCACTTGAAAGTTATCTTCATCGTACAGACAATACTATATTTGTATTAATCCATTGTTAATTATTGGCGGAATTTTATAACGGAGTGTTGCAGGTTTGTTCCATAAATGAGTTCGCAAGGAGACTGAATTTTGTTGTCTGGCACCAGCTTATATACACGGAGTGTCTGAGGTGTCAAATTTTCCCTTCAATTTTCTGATTGGTGGTTTATAAGCGCGATTTCGAAGTTTAAAGAAATCTGAAGGGTGTTTAGGCTTTTCCTATTCGCCCTCTAAAAGTCACATGGTATCCAGGAATTCCCGGCTTCAAGATAAGTTTGGGATTCCCTTAGCGTCAGTCACTTACGTCTTTCTAGCCTGCATAGTTCAGACTTTTGTTAACGGAGACAGTTTCCCCTCGCCTTTGTTAATAACTATCTTGAGTTGAAAATGTTTCAGTGGAAATTGTATGCGTCGTAGATGAGAAAGTATATCTAACAAAATATTAAAATAACGTACATTTAGTTTAAGATAACATAATATAACACCGGGGTGAGGCCAAAAGGTTTGTAGTTAAAATATTAAATTTAGTTACCCCGGCATACACACTGGGGAACGTAGCTAGAGGCAACCAGAAAGGTACCAAGAACTTGCTGCACAAAACTAAAGCGAGGCGTGGAATATTTTTAAATAATTACATTTGAATTCACATTTTGCTTAGGTTTATTATAAATCAAGGTGCCCTGCATGGTACACAAAGGATTACAAACACTGGGGGAGATGTCCCACGCACACACACCCATCACACATACACCCGTTCCCTCCGAAGTTTACATTTAAAGTCCCGCCACTCTGGCTACAAGTAGACCCACGCTATAACAGATAGACAGACACACACACAACTCTTCCCACAATTGCCTTCACCCCCCGACTATACCTACGCCGCTGTATCTCCGGCCCTGACGTTTCATGAGGGTAGAGAAAGGGACAGGTATATATTAGAATGGCCACCTTTAGCAATACTAGCGCTGTGAATTTCCATGCTAAAGGAAGCTATTCTGATTCGCTTCAACAGATAAATGGGGACTGTAATTTGATTTCTTTTAAGTCTGTAATAAATATAGTCTACTGTTGTTGCTTAGAGCTTTGCTGAACATAAACCGCAACACGAAAGAAAAGAATAAAAGATCCGGCAAGGTTTGCAGCGCTGAGTTGACTCGCACAGCAAAGGGTGGAAGTTGTCTGCTAGGACCAATTACAGGCTCCCTCTCTGTGTGAGTACACTGTAGTTTGGGCTGTGTTGCCGATTTTCTTGTAAGTGAAGCACGTGTCGTCAGTAGCTGTTTGCTTTAGTTCAGGTGAAATTTGTTTTCTGTGCGCATGCGATTTACTGCGTTACCCTTGTTTAAGTTAACTGCAAATGCTATCTCCATACTTTAAATACTCTAACATAGGCAACTATTTCATCGTTTGCATTTTACGAAGAGATGGCACAGGTATACACACGTGTTCACGGTAGGGGTAAGAACTGGCAACACTACCTCTCTCGGTCGCGCTAAATGTCAGAGCCGGAGATAAAACGGCGGTGCTATAGGAAATGGAATTGCCGCGCCAGACAATAATTAACATACAAACACAACAATTATCTCGACAATATTATATACAGCAATAATGTGTCCGGCGCGACAATACACACACACACACACACACACACACACATTACATCATTTATACACTGTGAATACATGAATTACACATAGTATATACATGATTACAGATAAGGCATAATATAGCTTAAAATACTGCTTCAAGACACAATAGTTTCATTCATTTTATACTGCACGATCAAGCATTCTGCATCTTACTTTACAGTTTTTGTAGCACTGGATTCATTTAGTTGCATTGGTGCTCTTTGTTCCTCGTGCATTATAATGCAGATTTTAGGAACCTTTTACTTGTAAATAATTACTAAGAAATTTTAATTTTATTTAAGAATCTGACCCAAAATGGGTTTACCATAAAGACAATAACAACACACAAAAATTCTTAACAGAAAAGATACATTAAAAGCTGTAGGTTCATCAAGCAGAATATAAAAGTTGTACAATAGTAACTCTGTCCATCTTGGAATAATCAATAAGTTATAAATTTAATATATTTTACCTCAATGAAATTGTAAGCTCCGATTGTTACGAGAAGAGTCGGAATCATTTTTGACAGCCTCAGAATTTCTGATTTTAACTACTAATCTCCGTACTGCAATAATAGCAAGATTGCTGTGATCATCATTATCATTGTTTTATTTCTCATAAACATTTTTACCGGTCTCGTTGCCCAACATGTTCCTTCACATCCGGCATGTGTTACAGAAATTTCGTTAAATGCCACTAGGAATTTTTCAGGAAATCTAGTAAAGCACGAGTAAATTTCACCACTCTCCTCCGCTCCTCCTCGTTGATTTTCATTATTTTTAGAAATAGAAAAGCTTTACCATAACAATATTCATTATATAAAACTATTCTTAATAAATGCTTCCTCTTGAAATCCATTTACTCTTTACTGTGTATTATTTTGAACAGTTACTTCACCACACATTTATAAATAATACATGATTATTTGCTTAATATTTATTTTCATTTCGAGCAGGGGCTTAATGATGGGCTCCAGCTGGTGCTGCCCCGTTTCCAATACGGTAAATGCTTTTACAGTCGATTTAATTACATCGTTCACTTTCGACATCAGTGTCATAACTAAAATTAGGTGACATTATTCCGTATGCGGGTAGGAGGTATGAAATGTTAAGAAACTTACGTAATCGGGGTTTTCTAATACGCGGAGTTGATTGTGTAGTATCCTGGGTTCTCATTCGAGTTTAGACGCGCAGATCCTACGGCTACGCTCTGTCGTCGATCCGCAGCTACGGTCTTCGTTGAAACTCCGATTCCGTAAATTTCATATCATTTCATACACCATACCCACATACGAAATAATGCTCCTACCCGCATACGGAATAATGTCCAAATTAGGCGTTTCTGAGCTATTGGTTGGGAATAAACCACTTTAAAGTGCACTTATAGTATGTGTAGTATCTTAAGTCATAATTGAGTTTGCAAAACTCATTACTAAGGGCACTTGTTTCCTCGTTTCACTCATTCAAAGTAGTAGCTTATGTTTTAAAAAAGTTTCCTGAAAAATAACAAATCTTGAGTATTGAAAGTATTGCCAGTAATTAGCGAAAATATTCTAAAATCAAATCATAATTTGGAATTGAATCATCGTCTGTTTAATTCAATCACGGGGAGAGGGTGTGTAGGTACGGGGCGCAAGTCTCCAGTCGTGAACCACTTATGACCGACAGTATTAAAGACAGCGGTACCTATTTAGTGTCTATGTTTTCCACTTTTAATGTATTTTAATGATATCTTGGCTTATCAGACCGCTCTGCAGCAAAACGGGAATTTGTTTTTAAACGACGTGTTGTATTCCTGGTATCTTTACGTCTTTCTCGGTAATAATCTGCTCGAAAATCAAAGGCAATTACAAAAATAGCGCTGCATTTTCATAAGCAGGTAATACATTTCCGGAAGCATATCATAAGATTACCTACTCATAATACGTATTACGTATATTGCTCTTGACTGTTCATTATTTTGAAGTTTTATTAAATATCGCTATTCTACAATACAGCACTGCATATTAGGATAATGGTTACTATTGTTTTTAATCGCAACATAACATGCTGTAAAAACATTTTATACACGCAATGTTACTAAAAGTACACAACTAGAGAATGCAACGTCTTTCATGTGCCCTTGTTGCCAAAATAATGAGTTAAATAATCAATAAACTCAAAATATAGTTGTTGCCACGATCTCTATAATATTATTCCCAGATTTCGACAAATTTCAAGCATTTTTAGTGGGTTTAACCTAAGAACTAAAATTGAAAGGCCTGAACGTAGTGAATTAAAAGTATACACATCCCCAAGACTGATCAACATTTCAGTAGCATCACTGTTTGCCTCTCGTACATTAATCAAAAATAGAAACAATGAAGAAAATCTACTCACCGGCAGCTATCTTTCCATATGCGGTGAAGTTGACCCTTCCAATGGAGTCGAGCGATGTAAACAACGAACTATACAGGTTAGGCAACACTCCACTCGATCAGGTACAATAACAGAAGAAAGGTGCGGCCGCGCGAAGATGCCTTGAATAATAATAATAAAAGTTGCAAAGCTGCTCAGCAGCCGCCTACGACGATATTTAAAAGCTGTCGAGCGTGATCCTGCCAGTTACTTCCTCACACGGGTTTTAGTAGAGACTGGCAAGCAAAGAGGAGCATATCCCGTTTTTATCCTGGAAGGAAAATAAAGACGGCATTTGTGGTCGAGATCAAGAGTGAAATCATCACATGCATAGGGGTGGGGGTTTACAGTGTATAGTATCCATTGCGTATGAGTAATTGTTCACGTGAGCAGCTGCTGGTTCTTTCGTTAAATGGAAAACTGTTATAGCTCAATGCTTCACGCACATTCCACTTCTATGACGCACCGTTTCGCAACTCAAAGCTCGGAAATATATCCGGATAAAACCAAATGTTCTATTTGATGGAAATAACCATGAGCGTTAGGAAAATGTGTGCGGGAAGGATCATAAACATTAATAGCACATCAAATGTGGCAGAAATGATATACAATGTTCAAAATAAATGCATTCCTCTCAAAGAGGCGATTAAACTATACTGCACCAGTCGTCGAAATACAGACGACTAAGCTTATGTAAATGACGTGTCGAGTATTAACACTGATTATTTGAAAATTTTATCGAAGCTTGTTTATCGCCCGTTACGAAAGTGGTACCCAAGTCTTTTCTTTTCCCCAGGGTTCTAAATAGTAATCAATCAGGTTAGACAATCTTTTTGCAGTGAATTGAACATCATAAGTATATAGAGTGAGTTTCAATCCAAAATGCTGAATAAAGTGTTTAGACAAACATTTATCTATTTTAAGACAGTTATTATAAAACGCAATGTATCTGTACTACCCTTACTGTCCCACAAACCCGGTGGATGTTTTTCGGGCGTAAAAATCCTTAGCATGGCTTCCTTCGGAAGGGAAGTAAAGCCGGTGGTCCCGTGTCGTAGATTTACGGCACGTAAAAGAACCTCAAGCCTGATAAAGAGGTCCCTGAGCAAAATTACCGATCTTTCACGCCCAATGTGGAATGGGACGCTAAGAACCCCAGCAGTTAAAAAGCGTCCATAAATAAAATTTAATTTAATTTAATTTTTAATGTCCTTCAAATTTATCTTCGCCTCCGTTTAATCTTTCCTATATAAAACATTGGATTCATGCTCACCTCGCCTCCTGCGCAGTTTCTTCCAGCCAGGACGTAGGCATATGTTATTTTCGAGCAACGTGAGAGAGAGAGAGAGAGAGAGAGAGAGAGAGAGAGAGAGCGTGTGTTAAAATTACGGCATTACAAAATGACTCTTTGTGTGCAAGCAACGTGTCAGCAGTGGAAACTGTAAATACCAAAGGTAGTGTACAATGGTTGCGTTTGGAGAAAAGTAAGCGCGGAAGGCCCGTCGCTATGGTAACTGGCAATGTTACAGGCGTTAGTGATACTACATTAACTCTGGTCGTTCGTTGGTTATAGGTACGTAGTTGAACTGAGGGGGATACCCCGTGCATCGCGACCTACATGGGTCTATGTCTACCACTCCCGAGGAGGAAGGGATGAATTGAATAACCACACAGGAGGTTGCAATCCGTAGGCAAACAGGCCACAGGGACTCGCAGAAGTCCCTAACGTTTCTAAACTCGCAGATCCGTCCCACTACTGGAGCCACCGGGAGAGGGTGACGAACGAACCACCAGTCGAGCAGCCCTCTGCTGACGAGGAGTATTCTTTCGAGTGAGCACACATCCACGCCATCTGTCCAGCACGACAATACACCACGAGATCTAGAAGCACACTTGAAAGATGAGAAGAAAATGGCATGTAAGGGAAACGACGGAAAGGAAATCGTGGCAGAGAAGAAACCACCCCAGCATTCGCCTGTCGATCCTGGGAAAACCACGAACAACCCATGGGTCAGAGTGGGCGGTCGTGGGGATGGAACCCAGGACCTCCCGAGTGCGGACCACAGACGTTGCCGCCCGAGCCATCCCGCTCGGTTTCGTTGGTTATATTTCTTTGCGTTAGGCTCTTAGTTTTGACTTTCAGTTATGTAAGTAGTATCATGTTATTATCCTTTTTTTATTCTCTCTGCTATTTGTTATTTATTGTTATCATTTATTTCTTGCGGGTTTTTTTTCGGCTTGTACACACGATCTCGTATACATATTTCAGGTGATCACGTGTTACACACATTCTGCTATTTATGGCTGCTGCCTTGCCAGATGCTAACTCTCAAAATTAGCACTGTAATACACAAGGAAGGAAGAATATTACAGTAATTCGTTGGTAATTCACAGAAGACGCTTTACAATGACCTCAAGTTTCCGTCGCGGGTGTGTGGTACTTTACTTCAACCCTATACACCATTGCACGTGCAGTTCACAGATGAGAAGAATGTTATCCCGGGTGAGGGGCTAGGGGCGCTAACTTCTCATGTTGCCAGTTTTTTTATAACTGTCTGTCGTGTTACGAAGCGCAGCGGAATTCTACTGCGCCACGTGGAATCGGGATGGGTTTATCTGCTCGCGTTGACCGTTTACTGCTGTGTAAATGTAGTTCCCTCGAGGAGCCTTGGTTTATTTGGTTGATGACGCTAATTATGTGTGTCTGATTGAGAGAGAGAGCGAATGTTTACGTAGCACATTCCTATTGCTAGGATTTTTTGTCGCCTGCGGGTTTGTAGTTGGGCGTCGCTAACTCAAGCATTGATAGGCACTGATAAGAGCTCGGATTATACCAGCCATGAGATGTCAATGAAGTCTCTCGAGCTTTCGTGAGTGCCGTGAAAAGTTCAAATCTTTCTTCGAGCGTTGACAAGTCTACGATTCAAGCACTAGCTTTATACGTTGCCAAATTAGCGTCAAAGCTAAATTCATAATTAATTTATAATGGTTATGTGAAGGACAAGGGCTTATGTATACATTTAAAGCAACTTGATGACTTTGATTTTGTAGGGAAATTACCCCCCTCCCTCATGCTACGCTCCTGTGTTCTTGGTAATATACTTGGCCGAGACTCTCTTCGATGTGTCCTGTCATCTCTCATTAAAAGTAATGTCTTGTATTCAAACTATTTTTCATTTAATGGAATCCACAATAATTTGATTCTTGGTCTGAGACGCTCAAAAGTGCCCGCATTTTTGAGCCTACGGTGATTATTCACAAACTTCTAGGATTTTTTAACGCATCGGACCATCGGTAGTATGGGGATGTTTGTTTTTTCCTCCTCTATCTTTCTTAATACCACTCAAATCGAGTGACCCTTTAAGACAGTGGTTTCCTAGAATTTCCCAGCTGACGGAGCGCCCTTTACAAGTTCTGCAGTCCCCATGCGCCCCTACTGTTATTACTTATTACTAATTAGTTTGTCAAAAATGCTTATATGTGACGGTTTCGAACTTCAATATGTTGCAGTAGCTACTTTGAGCAAAAACCATAAATTTGTGGTAGAAACAAGAATAACTATAAATGCAATGTATAAAATGACCATACTGAACAAACTTTTAACATAAAACTGTTACTTCAGATAATTTTTGGCCCGAGGAAAAGTTTAAAGAAACAATGTAACTAAATTGAAGTAGCATATTTGTTAGCCCCACGTTTGGGCGTCAATTTGAAGTAGAAAATTTTTGTTGGTAGTGGGAAGATGCTTCATGTTTATCTGCTCCACGTATGGAAACCAATTTGTCGCAGTCACTTCGTGTTATCTATTTCTGAGCGCGTTATTGTTTTACTACTTTGAATGTTGGGTTCTTTGTCCTCCGGCTAGCTATTATTACTACTCAGTCGAGCATATCTCTTGAACAGGGTGTGTAAACGGAAAGGATTTGTTACTGAAAGATAACACTTATAAAAGAATTTGTTTTTACACTTTTATTACCGTCACAATTAATTAATTTCACATATTGACTCTTGATACACGCCCGACTGAAACTGTTATATTTTCTAATATCACTACAATCACTTATTTACTGCACGTTATTAATTCGCGTATTTCACATTTATAACAAACTTTAAGACGCGAGAGATTCTGTAGAATTGCGCGACGTATAACGCCTGAACGATTCTCTTAAACTGTGCGACTTATAACCTTTGTATGATTCTGTTGGACTGAGCGACGTTTACCTCGTGAATTATTCTGTCAAACTGCGCGTTACCCGTCTCTAGCACGGAATTTATACTCCCTCACACCGATATGCCTAAAGATTATAACTGAGCTGCTATTGGTTAATAAAACGCGCCAACATTAGCGTCTATATTTATATCCAATCAAAATTACGAACACATATGCTCTAGGGAAGAAATTCCCTCCATTTCTACAGAAAAGCGCGCTACTCTGACGTCATTTGCTTGTCTCTTATAATTGATAAACAACTCACCCCCTCGCTCATTGTTGCCCGCTCTTATTGTCAGTTTCAGTGAGGCCGTGTAAACTTATTTCCTAACAATGCTTATAATTAACAAACATCTCAAATTAATGTCATACAATAATGATTATTTACACTACAATCACTCTGGCATTCACAGTGTTGTGATATAAAATACTGCCTCAAAATAAATCATGCTCACTCACATACAAGATTACCTGGTCATAGAGGTTATGTTAGCTTCTCATCAGTATTCATAATGTAAAAGTATTCCGCACAGATGAATTTACAATTTAAAAAAATGGAATTTAAAGCGCAGGAACAGTAATTCGTCTTAGTAGATATTTATTTTTAGTTATATTCTCTTATCAAAAGCAACAAGTAAACAAAACTAATTGTGAAATTCACGTTTAAAACGCTGGGGGTAAACATAATTTCCACATTGAAGTATTTAACGTCAGAGCATATGGTTTTCAACAAATTACCAACAGATGCAAAGCTAAAGGAAACACTTTTAGACTATTTACTTTATGGGTAGGGCATTCAAATTTGAACAATCCAGTACTCAACCCGTGTCAGTTTGAACCAATCATAATGGACTAACACTAAAATCGTGTTGAAAATAGGTTGTCGCACCTGATTAGCAATTTGGAAATTGTCGCAGCTGATTCGCCAGTTTCTGATTTGTAAGCTAAAGAAACGAAGCTACCTTCTTAAAGATCATTGATTGTGCTATGGTATGACATTGCTGTGTATAACATATTTAATTCAGTAAATAGTCTTGGCATATACCACATCGGTTTCAACTTAACTGGACAATTTCCTTCGTGAAAAGATAAGACACTCGTACTATTGATTCATGATACTCAACGTCAGTCATCTAATATAGACCAATCATGGGAGAAAAGGCTTCAGATATCAATCAATCGTAACCCCCTATATCGATAAATTATTGAGAGTCGTACTTTATTATCGCTGGGCACTTACCCCATGTTCCTTTACGATTAGACATGAACAATGTGTGCAGTGAAAACAAGCGCTAAATTCAAACGACAAAATGCTATCTGGAAGATTTCGCCAAGCTACGAAAGGGGAAATGATCAAGTGAAAGGTTATAATCTGGTAAATGAAACGCAAATAAAGCAGCTCACAAATATTTTAACAAAAGAAAGGTAAACGGAGAAGATTATAAGGATTTATTATAATATACAGCATTATCTTCAATTTATGTTCAGTATGTTGACATGCATAAAGTCATAACTGCGTGAAGAGTGTTTTAGGTTAATCTATCATTTATCGTAAGTATATTGTATATTGTAATAATAATGAATGATAATAATAATGAGTGTATTGTAAGTATACCAATATCTTATTTCATACTAACCTTCATTTTGTTACCTTACGGTCTTATAAATAGCACTGTAATATTCACAAAAGGGGCGCCACCTTCGTTAATATATGAATAAATCATGGCAAGCTTAGGAGTAATTACTAATTTTACAAGCAAAGAAGGGAAAGTAGCAATAGAACTTAAATGGAATAATCTTCCTTATTTACTTCCAGATTATTGTAATGCAAGTAAGTGAGTACTCAACAGAAATTATATGGACAAATCCTCCTTATTTACCTGCAGGTTATTTTATAACATTGGCGGCGCCGTGGCCGAGTGGTTAGACCGCTCGCCTCCCACCGAGGCGGCCCGGGTTCAATCCCAGGGACCTGCATGTGGGATTTGTGGTGGACGAAGCGGCGTCTGGGCGGGTTTTCTCCGGGCCGGTTTCCCCCGCCATTCATTCCACCAACTGCTCCATCATCACCTTTCCTTTCATCCATTTCAGCACCATTTCGTTTCATCTACTTCCTTCATCCCATACCAGGCATCGGGCTGATCACCCATCCTGGATACTCTGTCTGATCCATGAGTGTCTGCTCCTCGACGGGCCTCTGACCCCAGGCACCCGCTTGTAAGTCCTGGGAGGTGTAAGTCCTACATAAGAGGAGGGTAAACAGATAATGAATGAATGAATATTTTATAACATTAAAAAGTGGTACAGTTGGGCCAATCCATTCTCTCATCTTTCTCTATGCTTTCTGCATAGATGGCCCGGCAATGAGCGTAGCGCGTTTTCCAATTTCAACATTACATACGTTAATATTTACTTTTTAAAATAATGACATTTCACGTAGTTGAAATAAAGTATTTTACTTTAGAAGAATTGAAAGTGTTTACGGATTCGTTTTAAAATTTCGAAAACATTTCAACTCATCCGTAAAGCTTAACTTTCAATCCTTATAATGTAAATGACTATCATGAGTTTGATTAGTTCAACTTATTGGTAAAACAGTATTAGCAAATGTAACTCACGATTTTCAAAGTCTCTAAATAAATCTTCGCGTCAGGAATGAAAATCACTCTTGCCTACTGTTAACGAGTAGGTACAGAATAATCGTAAGTAAACTATGTACAAATGTATGCATAACCTGAAAATGAATGTGTATATACCTTTATAATGTAACGTACATTGGCTTATACACTGACTAAAGAAAACAAAGCTATCAAAGTTATTATTAGTTTCGCATTTACTGGATCATTTATTTTCTTTATCTTCTGATAAAGTTAACAGTGATGACAATCGACTCATGCCTGCGGCGGGGGGGGGGCGAGTTTGGGAATCAGTGCTTACGTATCCTAAGGCATAATCGAGAAAATAGTGCATCTCTCAAGGTTGTGTCACATAAAAATGATTAATTTTGCTTTTACCTTCTGCATCATCCCTGAAACGTAAACGAACTTGTTTTGCAACCTTTATAACATTTCGACTCTATAGTTGCAGCGATTGACGAGTTGTTACATGTGTATAGATGGACGAGTGCAAATAAGTGCTCCGCAGCAGTGAACATGTCTAAAAAAAACAAGGCACACATACTTTCAAACATCTTACAGCGTACCACACATCAGCTGTGGTAAAACTTAAGCGTATAGCAACTGTTTCGGAAACGGCTAAAGCTATGAAAAAGTTATTACATACAATTTGCATATTTTAATGAATTCTACAATTTCTGTTATAGGTACTTCGTTTCTCAATTAAAATTTAATTCAATAAGAATGAAAGGTATTTCAAATGCTATTTAGAGAAACTTCAAGTTTATTGATAATGCTAATGTACCAAATATATGATATTTTAATTAAAGTTATGGAGCCATTTTTACTTTCTCTACCTCGTACGTAGTAGGAAGGTATTGCATATCACCCAAAAATTCGACATTGAGATTTCACAGGAAATGCATATTTTGAAGCCTCCTGAATCCCCCACAAAAAAGCATTTTTAGAAAAATCTGTATGTGTCTGTGTGAACAGTATAATTCAAAAACGAAAAGCAGGATGAGTAACAAGCATGGTATTTAGGCTCAGTACCTTCCAAAAATGCAACACGAAGATTTTCAAGATAATCCCCCCACACTACCCTTTACATGGAACGTTTTTCGCATTTTTTTATTTTCTAAAAAATGGCTCTAAAGATTTTGATCAAAGTACCATACATTAAAGACATTTACATGACAAATAAAATTTATATTTTGAATTTTCTGGGAATAGCCTGTGAAGTACTCCTTATTCGGAAGGAATTTTGTACATATAATCTTGTATAACTGATAAACTTTAAGCGATAGACGAAAACATACCATCCAGAAAATGTAGATCTCTTTAAAGCTCATAATTTATTTAAAATAACTTTTTTGTGCCAATAGCCATTTCCGAGATATCCGTTATTGATGGTTCGATTTGTTCAGTACTTTGTCATTCTTTTAAGTCTCCTTGATTTTCAGTTGTTTCTCGCGATTACATGGAAACAATATGGAATTTTAAGACCAGCATGTAGCGTCCAGTTCTTAAACATTTGACTATGGCTGTTCTCTTTGTATCCTAACGAAGTGTATAATGTAACTATTTCTGCAAAGGTTTATCTGGATTAAAATGAGTAGACAGAAGAATAAAGTTTGTTAAGAATAACTTGTATAACCACTAATAAACAACAGAGGGTAGAGAAAGTCATGTGAATGTAACACATAAGATTTTTAAGAAAACAACCAATAATGAAATTGCTTCACAACAAAAGGTATTTTAGCGTTGAAGACTTTTCTTGAAAATCATCACCTTGTATGCCTTAATAATAATAATAATAATAATAATAATAATAATAATAATAATAATAATAATAATAACAACAACAACAATGTTATTTTTTCTTGCGGTCCTATATTTTCTATTCGCTGTAAACGGCAGTAGCAACTGTCTCAGTGTTTGGTTATTTCAGGGGTGGTAAAAACGGGACTCTCAAATCATTTGGATTCACAGGTGCCATTCGCTTCTGGCTGGCTGTCCATTTTTGCTTTCTCTACTACGTATAGTAAGTAGGGGAAGTATTGTATTCCACCCAAAAAATCGATACCGAGATTTCACCGGAAATACGTGTTTTGAGACCCCCTGAATCCAAAAAAAGCATTTTTGGAAACATGTCCGTGTGTGTGTCTGTGTGTGTGTCTGTGAACAGCATAACTCAGAAACGAACAGTCGGATAAACACCAAACTTGGTATTTAGGTTCAGTATCTTCCAGAGATGTGACACGAAGGTTTTCAAGAAAATCCCCCCACGCCAGATTACCCTTTACATGGAAGATTTTTAGAAAATTTTAATTTTCTCAAAAATGGCTCTAACGATTTTGATTAAAATATCATATGTTTAAGATATTTTCATGAAAAATAAAATGCATATCTTGAATTTTCTGGGAATATCTCCAAACGTATTCTTCATTGTGAACAACTTTTGCATAACTGGTAAACCATAAGAGATAGACAAACTTTTACTACACAAAAAATGTAGATCGCGTTAAAATACACAATTTATGTCATATGCATTTTTGTTGTTGAGTGAACCATTTTCGAGATATTGCTTGTTATTCCCTTAAATTTTTCAATACTTATTTTCTCAAATGGAAATTCGTTATTCATTTATTTGTCTTGGATATGCAAAGAGTATTAATCTGTGGCAAAGGGAATGGTGCTGCACCTAGCAACCAGCTATTAAGAAATATGTATGTGCTTAAAGGCTACTGTATTTCTATGTTGTCCTTGTAAATATATATTCCCCTTACATCTACAAGAAAATTAGCAATACGACCGAGTCTGCAAATGTTTATCTCGATTAACATGAAGTAGATGGAGAATAAGCGTTTGTAAAAATAGTTTGTACAAGAGTAGAGAAAGTCATGCGAATGTAACACATCAGATTTTTTTTGGGCTGTGTGGTATTAAATACTTCGTGACTCGTGGAAGGAAGGCAGTTTCGCTACCCCTGGGTTATTTTATCATTAATATTAAACATGTTTAGTTCCTCTCTAATGCTTTCACTTCCGTCATAGTTTGTGGCTGAACATCCTGCATAAAACTCATTTCGGCTGACCGTATACTCTTAAAAGATATCAAACAAAAAGCTTGATACTTTCGATTTTTCATTTTTTCGGACTGCGGTGTTTCCATATGTCTAATAGACTGACGCGTTCGAGCGCGCACGCACGCACAGAGGCACGATTTTTTTTCTTTCTTTCTTTCTTCCTTCCTTCCTTCCTTCCTTTCTTCTAAACGCCTCTCTCAAGTTCACTGGTTCTGAAAACTTGCAGTGCGAAATTGCGAAACACTTATGTTGGATCCAATGCAATACTTCTAGTTTCAATTACGTGTAGAAAAGCCAGAAACATATTCACAAGCATAGATGTAAATGCATTTTTAATTTAATTAAAAACTATTCTGCTAGGATAGCGTCACACAAAACATCAGCAAAAGTGTCAATAAACAAAACAGAATGTCGACTTCAGTCGGGCAGATTTAACATCCGCAGTTGTAATAGTTTCGAAAAAAAAATGGTAAGTTAACATCGGTAGCTTGGGGACAATAGTCTCACCTTAATGACCTTGAAATCAATAGAGTTCTATGACGAGGAGTGATACTTTATCTAATGAATTTAAGAGCTCATTAACTACAATGGAGGTTTAACCTTAGCAGCTCCACATATCAGCAAAACTTTAAACAGAAGGTGCGTCTATGACGTTGCTTATGCCCTCACTCGCGATGTACAATGCCATGCATCAATTCGCATCATAAAGGACCCGCATTTTTCTTTGGATGCTTCTGATAAGACAGGCAACGTAAAGCGCGGAAGGCTTCACGAGAAAATCCGTGAAAAGTTTGACGTCAGATCACGCTCTTGTTGCAGAAAATCACGTGAACTCTGCCGGTAGTATTAGCACAGTTCTCGTGTGGGAGGGAATTATTCTAATTTCCATGAATAATGTTTGTGGGGAATACCCTAAGACGCTTTTCTGAGACACATTACTAATACCAGGCCATTAAATGCCTTGAATGTAATTACTCATTGAAATATTAATTGTAATCACGGTATTTACTGCTATAGTTATTGCTGTACACTCCCAGAACAATACCCTCTGTCGCCGTTGTGACAGAGAGCACGAAACCCTTGCATACGGAGAAGTGCTGCGAAACAGCAGACATCACAAAATAAGAAGCGTGATTGCAGTAGGTATGAAGGAAAAAGGTTTTCAGGTCCACGAGGAGGTATATGGATTATGCAACAGTGGTAGCAGCAGGCGCATCGACATCATCGCCTACAAGACATCATCTGACAGTAACGGGTTAATCATTGATCCTATTGTGCGCTTGAAATCCCACTGTCAACAGCCCGAAGAAGTAGACGCAGATAAAAAGGCCATTTATGAACCCACTATCTCCTATTACAAGGATAAATACAATTTAAATAAAATCTCAGTCACAGGATTGATGATAGGAGCTAGAGGGACAATACCCAAAAATCTACACACGTTTTGGGTAGATTATGGCCTAGATAAACGCCTACTTTATCAAATAGCAATCATGGCTATTAGAGGATCAATTCTCATCCTCAGAAATCATTTGTAGTCAATATAATATTGATACACCACTTTACAAATCATTGAAATTATTAAATTATTATATATTTATTTATTTTAACTGCATAATAGAATTGTTTTATGCTACTTCTCTGTTCCGATTTAAATCAATTTAAATTTCTATTTTAAGTTGATTTTCATTATTTTGATATGTTAACTTCGTCATTATTGCTGTCAGTTTAAATTTGTTAATTGCATAGGTATACTTTATCTATATGGCAGCCCTTAATTGAGGGAAAACAAAAAAATAATTAGAAGAAAATTTTAGTTATTGCGCCAGTAACATAAGAGGCTTTGCGATCTCCATTATCGTTATTTTAATTAACGCTAATCTCTTTATATTATATACTATTTATATGTTTTATTTTAAATAATAACCATGGCATCCCTCTACCTTTCCGAACCACACAGAGAAATCTGCAGGACCAGCTGCCAGCCAGTTGCTTGGGCAAAACTACTAACTTCGTGATCTGCAAATGGGGAAATGCACTTAAAATATTGTAAAACGCATTAAAAGAGGGAATAAACAAGGTTAGGCCCATTCATGATGAAAATTAACTGTACGAATAACGCAAACTTAAAAGCTAGATAGTACGTATTGTAATGGAAGAATTAACAATGAATCACGTAAACATAAAAATAAACATTGAATTAGATGTAAACATTTAAGTTTACGTCTACGTCAGACATGAAATGCTAATAATCTGAAATAAAAATGGAGTACAATGTTGGTAACCATATTAATACCGAAAATATGAATGGGCAAAAGATAGCCACAAACATGTGAGGCGGGTGTGAATCGTTATCAGGAGTCAAGACTAAAGGTAAATTGCCACAGTACCACTCCGTTTGGTTACGTGTTTATCTTTGCGTTTTATAGATAATAGATTTGTTTTGCAAGCGTTTTTGTCGTATGTTGTACGGATGGAATTCGCTTTCTTTCTTTGCTATTGGCTCGAGTGGGTTTGGCCGCTGTGACGGTCACCCGTTCAAGCGGAGACCACGCCCCTTGTTATTTAACTTATCCGGCCGCCTGCTTGACCGCTAAGGAAAGCAGGTAACAGTAGTGAGAAACAGGATGGATGCAGCTCCTTCTCGCACAGCATCCACAAGATATGGGAGACCGGAGTGGGTGTGTAGGATATGTACGATCTGTATCGTATTATCATCCTGAGCGACATGTTCTGCACCTCTGTAGCTTGCTGATGGTGGACTGAACCACGGCTCCCCAGACCTCACAGCCCTACGGGATCAGAGGCGGTATAATCGCGCAGTACATGCGTAACCTTTGGTAGCTGGCCATAGTAGAGCGGAAGAGGACAACTGCTGCAGTGCTGTGTGGCCTAAGCCGACCTTTGTCTTGACATGCGAAGTGAGTGTTAGCTCTCGGTCGAGTAGGACCCCAAGGTAGGCAGGGATAAGCCATAGGATTCTCCGGGATAGCCTCAAGAGGCCGCTTTAGCCGCCAGTGACGGACCTTAGTTGTAGAAGAAGCTCCTCTGGGGTCTAATGACCATTCTTCACCTTTCACTCCACCGGTCAATTGCTTGGAGCTGTCACTGAAATGGAGGAAAGCAGTAGTGGACATTTTTGTCCTATGCCATTATGAGGACGTCGTCATATATTGGCACCTAATAGGACTGGGTTCCGTGGGGAAGTAGGCAGCGAAAAGTAGTGGCGACAATATACACTGCACCCAGGCCGTTATGGGTCTAGCTATGGAGACGTTCCCTGCCACCGTCACTCCAAATCTGAGGTACCGAAGGAAACTGCCTATCAGGATGAAATAGGGATAGGAATTACTCTTTCCTTGAGTTAGTACAGTAGGCCTTAATGCCAAGTAGTGGAGAAGGCCTTTTCCACGTCCAAGAACGTTGCAACTGTTTTCAAGTTTTTCTTGAAGCCCAAGACAGCCTTCTCAGCCAAGCACAACAGGACAAAACGAAGTGATTTCAATTCTGCATTCAGTTCTTTGAGCTTCTGCAAGTTGAAGAGGACTTGGAAACAACTTATTGATATCATATATAACAATTTGGGCTGCAAACAACCTGAGGAATTTGGTGAAAATTGTCTCCAGAAAAGAGCAGCAGCAACAGGGAATATATAATGAATAGCGTAACACTTTCTGATTTTATGATATTGCAGAGGTGAAAAAATTCTAATGATCGTGCTGACGGCCGGCAAGAGTGAAAGATGAAGGAACGAAAAACTCGGGAAAAGGCAATAGTTGTGATTACTGGAAAAAAGCCAACAAGATACACAAGACGAATTAATGGTGTAAGTGGGCAGCCGGGGACTACCATAAGTAGTTGCATGGGCTGTAGTAAAGTATTCAGACAGGCGGTAAAATGCTAAAGAAGGATTTTGTGCTACATTTTGAAGAAAGAATTAAAAAAGGTTTAGTATAGTCCTTTGGGAGCAGTGTGACCTGAATGTGCGTAACCTTTTAGATAGCGATGAAGTGAGAAAAATTACTGGGATCATATGAAACCTGGATATTGCAGTGGTGTTTCTTTGAGGGTGTAGACTTGGTGTTATATTTCACATTCCGGAAGATTTGATCGGCTGTGCTCTCTCTCTCTCTCTCTCTCTCTCTCTCTCTCTCTCTCTGGCTCAATCTCTCTGTAGTGTAGTCACCGTGGCGGAAGAATCTCGACGTACCTTATTCACTGTGCCAAGGGTAATCAGTTAGGATTGAGCAATGGGCGGGAACGGAGATTCGGAGGGTGGTAGCACAAGAGATAATATTCACTAGAATAAACACCAACGAATTTGAGTTTAAGAGACTTTAATTTATTGGGTCACTTTAGGTTATAGTTAGGAACATTCACACAAATATATTGAATGTGAACACTAAAACACAATAGTTTTTCTATTAAGGATGATACTTCCACATGTCCAAATAAAGTACAATTATGATGATTTCATAGTGCGTTCTACTTCTCGCGGGATTAAAGTATAATCTTTAACCGCGTTGTTATTAAACAATTCACTGTTTAATATTGTTTCACATTCGCTTCCACGTAGGTTTATATAGTCTTCCAGGTTGCCGCACTTATTTGAGTTGCAATATTCCTATTGGTGTTCATTACCGTGTTTTCTGATTCTCGAAGTTTTTCAGCGCTATTTGAATCTTATTGGTTATTAAAAATCGCATGACTTTATATAGGTACAATGGAAAATACCCCGCTTATTTCCATGTGGGTGAAAAACCTAAGTCTTCACTTGAGACTTTCTTACTCTAACCAAACACACGGGGTCTTTGTATCGGAGGGCTGAGGGTTGCAACTTTCTCTAAAACGCTGCGAAGTACACAACTCTCTTCTGGAAGTACCCCTGAACATTTCTTAGCTATAAAATATATACATGAATTTCTCTTATACCTAAACATATAAAATGTAATTCATTAATTACACATGATAAATAGCATTGTACTATAGTTAACAAATACCGCAAACAAAATCGTTACAATATAAACTGAAGTGTGTGAAACTGACAGACTACATAAGTAATGAAGGAATTTTAGAAAGAATGGGCTAAGGAAACATCTGAAACTGGTAATAAAGAGGATCAAAATTTGACTAGGACAGTGGATGAGAGGAGACTGCATGTTAAGAGATGTACTGAAAGGAATAACGATTGAGATACACGCTCGGGATGGAATAGGTACCAGGTGATTAAACAATGACCGCCACTGTAGCCCTAATCAGTGGGCTGGTGAATGCGATGTCAGCATCTGCATTTCGAATCGTCTGTAAAATGCAGGGCTGTCTATTATGCGGTCCAAATCTCTTGACGTTTGAGGCGTGTCTACTAATATGCCACTAGCGAATAGCAGCAGTGCTGCGTTGCCTCATACGGACAGTACACCCCGCCGCTGGCAAAACTCTATTTGCAATATCATGTGCGCGCATGTGTATTTCATATTTCAGAAAAGCAGCAAGTAACTAGGACAAAATGCATCGTATTTCTGAACAAGTACAAAAAAGAATTATATTTTTACACCCAATGGTTCGCCATTAATTTAAGTTATCTTTCGTGATGTTTAAACAGAGACTTTTAGTTATGGTTATGCTTGTAGTAGTAATAAATTTATTGCTGTCGTAGTTATTTTATATATTGTTATGACATAGACCTAATTGTCAATAATGCGAAATTCTCAAGGTCCTAAGTAAACTTGGAAATAGCGTTACAAAACCATACATGAAGTTGTTTTTTAATTAACGTCATGTATGGTTTTGTTTCACAGAATAAGACCATTGAAAAACTAATGTGCATAATGCCGAGTCCTAGAACCAAGCACGTATCCGTTATATGAGAAGAGCGTGTTGTACTTTTTACGCCATTCAACACCTGATTACTTGAAATGCACTACTACAACAACAAAAAGCCACATAAAGAATAAGCCAACTGAGAACTTTAAGCAAAGAATCACTGTCATCACATTCTCGAGGAAGCATCAACAATGGAATTTATCACGCCATTGGCGCGATGGCTGAAGGTTAGAGCATTGTTAAAACATTGACAACGTATTGCTGGCACGTTTTACAGCGCGCATAATGGGAGGTTAAGCCACTCAGTTGTGAATTCAACTGCGTTGTAGCTACTCAATTCTTACAGTGTTAGCGTTTATAATGTTAACTCTTTCGAGAAAATGTTGCTTAGTAAGCCCAGCAGTACCAGTGGATATAGCAGTAAGATTAGGGCTGTTGTCTTCATTGTGTATTATT
This sequence comes from Deroplatys truncata, assembly GCA_030765065.1. NCBI lineage: Eukaryota > Metazoa > Arthropoda > Insecta > Mantodea > Mantidae > Deroplatys > Deroplatys truncata. Next base: position 30,991,184 of record CM060976.1, read on the forward strand.
TCTTTAAAAAGAATGCCAACGAAGAAAACAGCAAAAAACCTTAACTTCACGAAAGATCAAGAACTTGCGGCTAAGGCGTGCTCATTAAGTACACCAACTGTTTCAGTGTGTGTAGGGAAGCGAAAAAGGGTATCCCGTTAGCTGTGCTACTTGAATAACAAAGGAGCATAGAACGGTATGGTTTTTTATTTCTCTATTTGTGTATTACATTTCCATTGTTGTGTCTCTTCTTGTTCTTGTAGTTTTAAAGTGAACTTTGCGATGGCGTTTGTAACAAACGCTTAACGTTCTGACGAAGCGAAGAGAAATGGAGTTTGGCAACCGCGCGGTCACTCCGTATTGGTTATCACGAAACGTCAAGGAATTTGGACCGCACAATAGTTACCTACACGCAGGATGAGAAGACTCTATATATATATATATATATATATATATATATATATATATATATATAAAGGACTGCAGTAAAAGTTCTGAAAATTTTCACGCTTGTATAAATGCTCTTTGATAAATTCCATGGTGTAGGCATAGAACAACTTTGCCAACCCATTTTCGTCTTTCCTTTCGTTCTTCTATAGGGAAACCAATGAGTGTGAACCATTCATTCAATAGATTTGACTCTAATCTCTTTATTTGAAAAGTCAAATGCATGCAATTATACCAGAATTATACCGGTAGCAAGTCTTATTTTTTAAAACTGGCTATGACTTGTAAAACATGCAGTGAACAATGTTTTAATTTCTTGGAAAATAAATTAAAAGTATTATTATTATTATTATTATTATTATTATTATTAGGATAAATCAGGAAGTATATGCACTTTTTAGTAATTATGTTACTAATCCGACACTGCGAGAGTTGATTGGCAAACCTGAACTAATGCGCCGAATAACACTTTGACGAAATGAAAGTTGTTGGACATTTATGTGCTGAAAATAATGTAAGCACGGTTTTCATATAATTGAATGGTGCTTTTGTTGATTTAAACCTGCCTGATTTAAGCAATGGGTGCTTAAATGACAGTCGTGACAGACTTTACACTGGCTGGAAGAACAGGTACAGACACAACATTCCTTATAATGGTGTGAAGTGTCTCTCATAACAGGTACTAAGCAAAGTAACCAACTTTCGAATTAGTACATTAGGGCAAATATGGGCACAGCTAATGCGGACATATACGCATGGGATTCCGTGTCGTGCTGGTCTATATTTAAAGCTATGTTCAATTTTTTTCCCCACTGAAATAAATTATGTAAGCCTCGGAAGAATTCAGAAGTCAGCGTAGGTCTCATGACAGTTTGCAGCAAGCAGTTCAGTCCATTAGAACCGGTAACTGCAATCCAGGTTGCATGAAATACCGAAAGAAGAAAATTTTAATTGATTGAAGAAGTTGTGGAAATATTAATCAAATGTTAATCTTGCGCTAGCAATGCGGATTTTGTTTTGCTAGAACAGCACTGCAAACACTCGTTCTCGATTATTTAGGAAAGAAATTCTGATGCATTACATTCACACGATTTTCCCTGCCTACTATCGTTTATTTTTATATAGCTTACAAACTATTCTTACGAAACCTTATTAAACATACAAAGAGGATAGAGGAAACCGAATCGATTGTCAGATGTTTAAAAATCGGATCTCTATATGCTGACCTAGATATTCTATACTCGTTCCATGGTATCTAGAGATTAAGAAAATTTCGGCAAAATATTGTCGATTAAAAATCTATTATTAAAAGTTCAAATCAATAATAACGGGTATCTCGGAAATGGGTTGTATAGAATTTTACCGAACGAAGAGGACTTCACAGGCTATTCCCCGAAAATTTCAAGACGTACATTTTATTTGTCACATAAATATCTTAAACATGTGGTGTTTTAATAAAAATCTTTAGAGCCAATTTTGAGAAAGTAAGAAATTTCGAAAAATGTTCCATGTGAAGGGTAGTTTCGGGTAGTGGATTTTCTTTAAAATATTCGTGTCGCCATCCTTGGAAGATTCAATATGATGTTTGGTATCCGATTTTACCTTCTTAGTGTATGTGTGTGTTTTTGAAAATCCTTTTTGAGGCAGTATTTTATATCATAACACTGTAAATGCCAGAGTGATTGTAGAGTAAATTAGCATTATTGTATGACAATGATTTGAGATGTTTGTTAATTATAAGCATTGTTAGGAAATAAGTTTACACGGCCTCACTGAAACTGACAATAGGAGCGGATAACAATGAAACGAGGGGGTGAGTTGTTTATTAATTAGAAGAGGCAAACAAATGACGTCAGAGTAGCGTGCCTTTCTTTAGAAATGGAGGGAATATTTTCCCTAGAGCATATGTGTTCGTAATTTTGATTGGATAAAAAAATAGACGCTAATGTTGGCGCGCTTTATTAACCAATAGCAGCTCTGTTATAATGTTTAGGCATATCGGGGTGAGGGAGTATAAATTATGAAGCCAAAGACAGGTAACGCGCAGTTTAAGAGAATCATTCACGCGTTACACGTCGCCCAGTTTAACAGAATCATTCACGAGTTATACGTCGCGCAGTTCAACAGAACCATTCACGAGTTACACGTCAAGTAGATCTATGGAAGCATTCACGAAGTACACGTTACGCAATTCTAGAGAATCTCTCGCGTCGTAAAGCTAGTTATAAAATGTGAAATACGCGAATTAATAATGTGCGGCAAATAAGTGATTATAGTTACATTCGAAAATATAACAGTTTCAGTCGGGCGTGTATCAAGAGTAAATACGTGAAATTAATGAAGTGTGACGGCAATAAAAGTGTAAAAACAAATTCTTTTATCAGTGTTATCTTTTAGTAACAACTCCTTTCCGTTTACACACCCTGTTCAAGAGAAATTTGCTCGACTGAGTAGTAATAATAGCTAGCCGGAGGACAAAGAACCCAAAAATTAAAAAATAGTAAAGCAATAACAGTCGCTCAGCAAATAAGATAACACGAACGATACCGCGACATTTTTTATTTATTTATTTAAAGGGCTTGAAAACATGTACTATTTCCGTGAATTTTTGGGTGAAATACAATGCGTCCTCTTACCTACTATACGTAAATGGCAGAGAAAGTAAAAACAAATTGATGTGTTGCGTTTACATGACTTTCTCTAGTCACATTTCTACAAACTATTCTTACAAAAGCTTAATTTTGTGTCTACCACTTATTAATACAGATAAATCTTCATTGCACATCTTGACCTATCCTATAAAATAGAAACGACATTCATATACTAGTTGAGATACTCTCCCCAAACCCAGTACTATTTGCGGAAAGCGTGAAATAAAGCTAAAATCCATAGGTATTTGAGTGTACTAAGGTAGATAGGAAGGCATAGGTACTTGAACTGTGGGGGACACCTCGTGCACCGCGAACTACATAGGTCTAATGTACCTACCACCCCTCGAGGAAGGGATAAAGTGAAGGAACCACACAGGAGGCTACAGGTCGTATGTAGGCAGGTCACAGAGACGTAACGTTTCCAAACTCGTAGACCTGTCCCACTGCTGAAGCTGCCGAGAGAGGGCGATGAACCACCCACCAGTCGAGCAGCTCTCTGGTGTCCACGGGGAATATTCTTTCCAGTAAGCATGCATCCGCGCCATCTGTCGGGCACCGCCACACACCACGAAACCTTTGGAGCATACCTGAAAGATGAGAAGGAAATGGAGTGAAAGGGAAATGACGGAAAGGAAATCGTGGCAGAGAAGAAACCACGCCAGCATTCGCCACGAAAAACCCATGAGTCAGAGTGGGCGGTCCCGGAGTTCGAACCCGAGGAGAGGGATTACAAGGAAATAAGACGTTGCCACTGAGCCATCCCGTTAGGTTTTGTGTGTACATGCATCAAAGATGTGTGGACTCTCCAAAACATCTCCATGTTGTTAATGTCTTTTTTTGTTCGTGGACCCATTCGTTTCTTGTTAGTCCTTAAGACGAATGTGTTATTAGCGAGGAACGGCGCATCTATCCAGCTAACTGTAGCCAGAGTAAAACCCATGTGTAATTTCATCCATCTGTTAGAACCAATGGTTCGAAAACTGTCAAGATATCGTATGTAAACTGACATTTCTATCTGTTACATAAGCAGAAGTCCCATGCTCCTGAATCATCTGTTTACCTGCAGTCTGGTCATTCTTCCATGACCTGTTTTATAGGGGCAGCGTTGACCTTACCCAGTGCCAAGGAAAACGGGTTTACTTGTGTTATAGTATTACCACATTATTGTTTTGTTTAAAACGCTGTGAATGGAGTGGTGCTATAGGGTTCCACTGAACACCTGAGTGTGATGCAGTAATTTGTATCACAAATTACTTAAATGTAAAGAGTGATTATAGTATGAATATGCATTATTATGTGACATTGATTTGAGATGTTTGTTGATTGTAATTATTGTTGGGAAGTAAGTTTATACTGCCTTACTGAAACTGACAATAATAGCGTGCAATAATGCAGCGAAGGGGTGAGCTGTTTATCATTGTTGGAAACGAGGAAGTTACGTAATGTTGGCGCGTTTAGAATATTCTGGAACGTTTCCCTAGAGCATATGTATTCATAATTTTCATTGGATATAAAAATAGACGCTAATGTTGGCGCGTTTTATTAGCCAATTGCAGCTCAGTTATAATCTTTAGGCATATCTGGGTGAATGAGTATAAAAAGAGTAGGTTAGAGGTAGATCGCCGACAGTTCATCAAAATTCTTTGTACACTACACGTCGCATTCCCGTCAGTTCGTCGGAAGTATTTGTACGGCACACTTCGGATATCAATTTGCAGGTTACGCGTAACAGAGTTATTAAATCTCAAGTGTTATAAAGTTAATTATACAAAAAGTTGAAGTACGCGAATTAAGAATTATTAGTAAGAAGTTATTATAACAGTTTCAGTTTGGCGAGTGTTAAGATCAATGTGTAAATGTGATAGTTAACGTGTTCGACAATAAAAGTGTAAAACAAATTTCTTCATCAGTGTTATATTTGGATAAAAGATTCCTTTCCGTTTACACAACCTGTATAAAGAGAAGTACTCGACCCAAAATAAGATAATAGCTAGCCGGAGGACAGTGAAACAGAATTAAATAAAAAAAATAAAAGTAAAATTCTTTCAAACAAAAACTAATACTGCCGCAAATTGCTAACACCAGATGGAGCTACAAACCGAACAAATGAATGACTTCACAAGATGGCTTCAACGCGAGAAGTAAACACAAATACACAAACATTATAAGTAATACACTCACAAATTGGCTACCACAACGTGGGCCTACAATAATGTTAAATAAATATAAGTAATACCGTTACAAGTGGAAGTTGTTGGTATGCCTTGATATCGAAGCTGTTCTTCCAGAAATGAGTCCTTTTTGAAATGAAGAATTCAATTAAAGTAGTGCTATCATTAAAAGTAAATAAAATACTTTGGAGTATTATGGATGTACAAAACATGCTATCACACAACGCTATTTAAAACTGCCATAAGGATAAATATGCTTGCAAATGTACCGAAACTTTCATACATGAATTAGAACTGCCAGAAGATCCAGACTCGATTGGTCGCTTTCTTGGCTGTGTTTGAAACGGAGGTTTATTTATGGACGCTCTTGTGGTCCTTGGCGTCCCATTCTATATTGGGCGTGAAAGTCCGGTATTTTTGCTCAGAGGCCTCTTTATCAGGCTTAAGGTTTTTTTACGTGCCGTAAATCTACGACACGGGACCACTGGCTTTACTTCCCTTCCGAAGGAAGCCATGCTAAGGACTTTTTACACCCGAAAAAATCCATCGCCCTCCGTCGGGTTTGAACCCGCGACCTCGGGAGCTGGAAGCTCGCATGGTAACCACATCATGGTGGACGACTTCTTGGCTGTGTGCACGTGTGCGCTCGTGTAGGGATATGTTATGTATTATATGAATATATTAATATTATGTTATGTATATATTGGCAGCATGTAAGTTATTCACATTTAATATAATTATCAATTATAATTAGAAAGTGAAAATCAAGATCCCACAAAACTTCTGGAAGATTTATTGCTACTTATTAAATCTCTGTGTACGAAAATTGTGCTTCCGGGCAAAAGATTAGATTTCATACGGGACAAACTGGAAGATCATTTAGATCCAAAACCGTACCTTGGCTATGAATTTGAGACGGAAATGTCTACTGAAAAATTCCATCAGGAAGTTGAGAAAGATAAGCGCGAAAGGTGCCTAAAATTCATTGTTGGTCTAGTAAATCAATACGTCAGCGTGTTCCGGAGAACATTGAAGATATGCGAGAAATTACCCTATTTTCTCCTGACGAATGTCTCAGGCCTGTAAAACGGTCTGTGATTGAAATAGCAAAACTGTTTACAGACGATAAAGAAATATTAATAGCTGTTGACTTTCAGTGGAAAAATTTACGCAATGTACAGTGGCACGAAGTGAATGACTTGTGTTAAATTTTGGGTAGAGTTGCACTGTTATAGAGACTCCGGAGGAGAAAATGCTTTTCACGAACTGGCAAATATCGCCTTAAATGTGTTGTCACTCCCACATTCTAATGCAGATGTCGAGCGTGTGTTCAGTTTTGTAAGCAATTCGAAATCAAAAGAAAAGAACAGAATGAAGGTGAGGACGTTGCATTCAATATTGTGTGTCAAATGTGGACTAAAAAGGGAAGGCAAATGCTGCCATTCATATGAACTGCCGAAAGAGTTGTTGCAAAAGATAGCGACCATGCAGTGTTACTCTCAACCGTCAACTTCAGCATCAACTTCGACTTTATGCTTTGAAGAGGAAGGTAAACAGCGAAGACGAGGAAATATAATTGAGCACGAGGTGGTGACGGCAGAGGATAACAACACATTTAATCGAGGCACCTTGTTTAATTTTAAATTATTGGTCCTTAAATAGGTTTTAGTAGGCACTTAGCTATATGGATATTTAATTCTGTATTGGTATATTACAAATAATGCTATGCAGGTATAGCACACATTCATTTACAATTTTATAACATATTTCAGCCATAATTTTTTTTGTATATTTATTATACGCATGGTAAAGTAGTTAATTGATTGTCAGGAATCTAGCGACTTTCTGGAGATTTTTTATGTTCAAACTGGTGACAATTGAAGCTCCCAAGTTGGTCACCCTGCTCTCCATACACTGCCATTGTTTGCAGGTGACAAAGTCAGACTCCGATTATATTGCAGAATTCCGCGAAAAGAACACTGGATATATTTCGCGATAGTATTCGCCTGACATGTGTACTGACTTAGGGTTCACATTTCTCTTTGAAAGTGCGTTCCCCAGTACCAGGAGGTATTGTAGGGAAACATTTTGACGAATAGAGATGGTCAGTTACCGTTTCATGAAGGCAGATATAACATCATTTAGTTACGATGCCTAAATTCAGCCAACCATGAAAAGTGTACTTCACAGTTATGTTAGTGAATTCGGATTCCATGTGTTTTCAACTGATGTTTTATTATCTAAGGTTTGAAAAAGGTAATCTCGAAAAAAAGTATTTTATCAATAAAACACTGTTAACACAAAGCACGATCTGCTCTCGCTTCAAAGGGTGGTGACAAGAAAATAGCCTTTCCGGCATAATTCTGCCACATTTAATAGACAGTCAAGTGTTAATTAAATTTGTGAAAAGGTTTAGTTGACGCCGGTATTCCTTTTTGGAGTCAGAAAACCAGACCCTCAAATGGTCAAACAAATAATGTACAAGAACCAATTCCAAGAAACAACGCTGAGAAAAAACTACCTGCCTGTATGTTACGGAAATACGATGCAATATATTCGCAATAAAGTAAATTCCCCCCCCCCCCGCCAAAAAAAGAAAAGAATCTGGTTCTGAATTGACGAAATTACAGATGTATGGAAAAACATATTGCCAACGTAATGATATGATTAATGGAATCTGTGAATAGTACAGTACCTAAAGCGTTTTCGCTGTTGTCGGAGGAGTTGGAAAAAAGTAGCAGTAGGAACAACTATTGCCCAGTTAATTACAAATCCTTTGAACTTTCTTTGGCCTGATGTAAAACACAATAATCTACTTTTCTATCTGATGCAGTCTCTTTCATGAAGAAGGCTGGTGATACCTTGAAGGTTCTTCTTCTTAAAATTATTCAAATAAAGTGTTTAGCACATGCTTTTCACAGAACAGCAGAAGGGATTGGCTGTTTATTTCCTGACATAGATAAGATGATTTTTAACACAAAGAAGATCTTTCTGAAGGTGCCGCCTAGAATTCAAATCTTCAAGACTACTCCTGAACTTGCTTTGCCTACAGAACGCATTTTGACAGATGGGGAACATGGGTTTCCGCTACCCTACACTAGGCTGAAAACTACACTAGGCTTGGTTGCTGCTCTCAATGAAGATGTCGCTGCTTCTATTCGTGTGGTGAAAAAAATGACAGTAGTGTGAGTGTCCACAATGGTTTGTCCTTCATAGCAGTTCATTAAGCTAATTTGCGTGAAATTATCACAAACTTGATAAAAAGGAGGAAACACTTCTGACATCAATGAAGACAGTTGAAGAAACTGTGTACCACATTGAAAACGTGCCAGGTGAAGTGGGAAGTACAGTTAGTGAGAAGCGCAAATCTGTATGTGTGCAAATGCTGGCTTGAAAAACACATAACAAATTTGTGAAAGGTGATGCCGCAACTATGATAGACCTAAATCGGTCTGCATTAGCTTGCTTTAAATATGCACCTATCACATCGGTTAACGTACGACGGTCTTTTTCAGTACCTAATGAAAGCTATTCTGAGCGATACAACACAAGAACATTTACAATACATCGTGATAACGTACAACAATAAACTTGTATAATTTTTATGATTTTTAAACCAAATGGTGATTAAATATATTATGATTAGACTTTTTAAAGTGTATAATGCCTTTTAAAATGTATCGTGCCCTTTTTACTTTCTCTACTACGTATAGTAAGCAGGGGAACTATTGCATTCCACCCAAAAATTCGATACCGAGATTTCATAGGAAAAAAATGTTTTGAGGTGCACTGAATGCATATAAAGCATTTTTGGAAACATGTCCGTGTGTGTGTGTGTGTGTGTGTGTGTGAACAGCATAACTCAGAAACGAACAGTCGGATAAACACCAAACTTCATATTTAGGTTCAGTATCTTCGGAGATGCGACACGAAGGTTTTCAAGAAAATCCCCCACACCAGATTACCCTTTACATGGAAGATTTTTCGAAAATTTTATTTTTCTCAAAAATGGCACTAACGATTTTGATTAACATATCATATGTTTAAGATATTTTCATGACAAATAAAATTTTACTACACAAAAGATGTAGATCGCGTTAAAATACACCATTTATGTCATATACATTTTTTTGGTGAGTGAACCATTTTCGAGATGTTGCTTGTTATCCCCTTAAATTTTCCAATGCGTATACTTTTTCTCAAATGGGAATTCGTTATTCATTTTTTTTGTCTTGGATATGCAAAGAGTATTAATCTGTGGCAAAGAGAATGGTGCTGCGCATAGCAACCAGCTATTAAGAGATATGTCTATGCTTAAAGGCTACTGCATTTCTATATTGCCCTTGCAAATACAAAACAAGGGGAACATAGTAGGCCTTAAGCGATAGTCAAATATTTTTTATGTCCTGGACATGCAAAGAGAATGGAATGCTCCACATAGCCACCAGCACTTAAAAGATTTGACTATCGCTTAAAGCCTACTATATTCCCCTTGCATCTACAAGAAAATTAGCAATATGATTGTTTCTGCAAACGTTTTTCTCGATTAACATGAAGTAGATGGAGAATAAACGTTTGTGAAAATAGTTTGTACAAGAGTAGAGAAAGTCATGTAAGTGTAACACATCGTATTTTTTATACTTTTATTGCCTTTTTTTCATTGCCTGTTTTAATTGTTATAAATGCTTAAACATCTGGGTTATAGTGATTAACTTTCTTAAGTAGTACACAAACTAACAGATGTGCTTGAGAGTTTGTTCTTCTTTTTCTTTCCATTGCAAGAGCTGATTAGTACAATAAAATATTTGAATGTTGTTTCCGTATGTTTCATTTAACTAAGCACTTATTGCTTAATTCAAGGCAAAAATTGTCATGAATAACTCCATGTGAATAGAAGAATAACTTTTTTTTATGGAGATTATAACATGTGTACTTAGAGCGAATATATGAAAATTTGTCATGTGGGTTTTCACGTCAGATTCTTTTAATTCAACCTTTTGCACGTATTTCTTGTGCGTCTGCAAAATATTGTTCTCATCACTCAGGGACAGTCGTTCAAAACTACTATGCGTCGCACTTGTGAAATGCTGAGAAGTTCAGCGGAGTGAAATTGTAGGTCGTTTTAAACAGGTCAAAACGCCTCGCTTTTTAAAACGCCCACTAAATTTGATGATTTTGCATTTTTGTTATATGACAGTTAAAAGGTTAGCTCGTATATACACACGTGTAGTGAGAGTATTTACACGTCTACGATTTAATTATGTTTGCATGTTAATTGTCTCATTTGTGTTATCATATTATTATATAACAAGGTTCATTCACATTTGCAATTTAATGAAATATATCTGTGCCTATATTTTATTTTTGTAACTTTAGATTTCTGCACCAGCAGAAATGTAACAAGCGTTGAAAAGACAAGAGTTTAGGTTATTGCGTGTGTGTTTCATGTTTGTAGAAGTCTTTGTTAGTTGGTGTGCAAATAGGACACAAGTAACTGACGCTACGGAAAACCCAGAATATTCCAGAAGCAGGGGATTTTGCACTGTATTCTACCATGTGACTCCGAGTTGGCCAATCACGTTAGCAGAAATTTGTTAGTATTTAAACGTAAAGTAAATTCGCGCCAGCTCGATGACCAATACAGTTAGTTTGTAAGCTGCACATTCGCGCCTCTAAGAACTATATATTTGTCAAAATTTCAGGCAGTTTGGACTTCAAAAGCAGGAGGAACCTGTGCTCGCAACAAAATTTTCGCGCCGGAATTACTTTAAGAATGTAACTCAGCTTTGAATATAGCCGCACGAGTCAAGCACTCTGTGCTAAGAGTGAGAAGAAATTCGCGGAGAGAGTAACTAAACATGCAGAAATCTTGTTATACGCAGTTAGGCAAGTAATTAAATAATGTGCTGGGGATAATCGACGTGTAGCCATGTATTTTGTTTAACACACAATTAGAATGATTGGTTTTTGGTTTCCTGTTACACTCAGTACAATAAAAAGAAAATATGTGTTGACTTTCATATGCTGTGTCATCTACTGATAGACCACGAGAAGAAGGCAAGCGAGAGGAATGTGTAACTTCAACACTTTCCTGCGTCCGTATCATATTTACGCTCGCCGTGTGGATACGATAAGCATGTTATTACTCGCGCAAAACTTCTGGAATCGTGACTTTGATTGCCATCCCAGCTGCCGAGCCTAGGAATGGTTTATGTTTAGCTTAATCAACGAAAGCGATATAATACCTTTGCTTACTCACAGTGCGTAACACATACAGTCCGCATAGAAAGTGTCTGCATCTGGTTGTAATTTTAAAGAGAGCAGTATCTAAATAGTACTTATTTTATGTTTGTTATATTTATAACCATGGCTCCTATGTTTTCAAAGTTAAGTGGTAAGGTGTTACGTAGTCAAAGTAGGGAAATAATTGCAAATGTCCTCGACTTCATGAAAAGAAGCAGAGATGAAGGAAGAAAATATATGTTCATCCGAGTTCCACAAAAGCCTTAAGAGAGTGAAAGAAAGAGTAGTCAAAGCAACTGGTGTTTCATCGAGTTCCGATTCCAGAGTTCTCAAAGATAAGAAAAAAAAAACATATGGATGAAAGAGTACCATTTGACACACATGGGAAGAAACATAAGGTCCTTAAACGTATTACAGAAATAGACGATTTCGAATGCGTCATTCGGCGCACGATTCACAATTCCTATGTGGAAGAAAAAACTGTGCTAACAATAAGCAGATTGCTCATCAAGCTGAAAGACAGCAGAAACTTTCAAGGTGGTGCTACAAATCTCAGAAAAATTATTAAAGATTTAGGGTTCAAGTGGAAGAAACCGAAATCAAATAGAAGAGCTCTAACAGAAAAGAAAAATAAATAATTAATAAATAAAATAAAAAATAATAAAATAAAAAAATAAAAATAAAAAGTAAATGTTGCCATGATAGCTTAGTCGGTTAGACCAACGGCACGGAAAGCCTAAGATCCGTGGTTCAAATCCCGGCTATGGCATTGAATTTTTTAGTCTGATTCTACCTTTCCAAATGAGTATAATTTTATATGTACTTATATCAGTGTGTACTTATATCAGCATCAATTTTTAAGGTGGTGCTACAAATTTCAGAAAAATACTATAATGTATGAAGATGAGTCATACATACACAGCAGTCGTACAGCATCTAAAAGTTGGAGTGACGATAGCGAATTAGGTTGCAGGTTCCTGTTGCTAAAGGGCAAATACTTATTATCGTTCATGCTGTTGGAAAGATCGGCTTCGTTCCAAATGCCCTTCTTTTACAAGTTGCAAAAGCAACAGGAGATTTTCATCAAGAAATGAATACAGAAAAGTACATGAAGTGAATCAACGCCATGTTGAGACCTAATATGTCTGCTGGGTCTGTTCTGGTAATCGACAATGCTTCACAATGCGTCAACACTCAATTGACGAACCACCTACCTCAAATTCCTTGAAAGAAGAAATGAGAGCTTGGTTACTTAGACATAATATAGCTTTAGATGAAAGCATGAGTAAAAGAAAGCTATATAACTTAATTAAAGCCAACAAACAGCTTCAGACGTCATAGATACTTGACCAGATAGTAATACAACATCGCCATAATGTACTTAGACTCCCATCGCATCACCCAGATCTAAACCCAATCGAATTAATCTGGGCTGATATAAAAAATGGGTGGCATGCAGAAATATCACTTTTAAATTAAAATATGTGGGGCAGTTATAACGCCAGCAATTTGCGGAAATTGGAAGGCCAGAATGGGAAAATGTATGTCGACATGTTGAATAAATTAAGAATCATTATTTCGAAAAATACGGAATTGCAGAAAATCAAATAGAAATAATTCTCATGCAGGATAATGGTGCAGAAAGTAGTGACAGCAGTGATGACGGCAATAATGTGAGTGATTCCGCAGAAGAAGAAGGGTTGTTAGGTGTGGAAGAATTGGAGGCAATGATTGACAGCGTTTTTTATATTAAGCGCTTTTTACAGCGTGGATTTTAATATACTGTATATAACTAAGTTTATCAGCGCAACACAGTGCATAACCGTTGTGGATATTTGACGATGACTGTCCCACGCACTCCTGCAGCATAGAGACGACCGGTCACCACCTGATCTGGTAAGCAACTCGCATCATAGCTCTCATTAAGATTTTCACGTGTCTAGAACTGTTGCGCCGATTATAACACACAATTAGAATGGTTGGTTGTTGGTTTCCTGTTACACTCAGTACAATAAACAGAAAATATGTGTTGAATTTCATATGCTGTGTCGTCTACTGATAGACCACGAGAAGAAGGCAAGCGAGAGGAATGTGTAACTTCAACACTTTCCTGCGTCCGTATCATATTTACGCTCGCCGTGTGGATACGATAATCATGTTAGGAGGTTATAAACTACACAGTGTTGTGACGCAGTATTTTATATCACAACACTAAATGCCAGAATGATTGTAGTGTAAATTAACATTATTGTATGACAATGATTTGAGAGTTTGTTAATTATAAGGATTGTTAGGAAATAAGTTTACATGACCTCACTGAAACTGACAATAAGAGCGGGTAACAATGAGCGAGGGGGTGAGTTGTTTATCAATTATTACAGACAAGCAAATGACGTCAGAGTAGCGCGCTTTTCTGTAGAAATGGAGGGAATATCTTCCCTAGAACATATGTGTTCGTAATTTTGATTGGATATAAAAATAGACTATAATGTTGGCGCGTTTTATTAACCAATAGCAGCTCGTTTATAATCTTTAGGCATATTGGGGTGAGGGAGTATAAATTCCGTGCCAGAGACGGGTAACGCGCAGTTTGACAGAATAATTCACGAGGTAAACGTCGCTCAGTCCAATAGAATCATACAAAGGTTATACATCGCACAGTTTAAGAGAATCATTCACGCGTTATACGTCGCGCAATTCTACAGAATCTCTCGCGTCTTAAAGTTTGTTATAAATGTGAAATACGCGAATTAATAACGTGCAGTAAATAAGTGATTATAGTGATATTAGAAAATATAACAGTTTCAGTCTGGCGTGTATCAAGAATAATTATGTGAAATGAATAAAGTGTGACGGCAATAAAAGTGTAAAAACAAATTCTTTTATCAGTGTTATCTTTCAGTAAAAACTCCTTTCCGTTTACACACCCTGTTCAAGACATATGCTCGATTGAGTAGTAATAATAGCTAGCCGGAGGACAAAGAGCCCAACATGCAAAGTAGTAAAACAACAACAGGCGCTCAGCAATAAGATAACACGAAGTGACCGCGACAAATTGGCTCCCAAACGTGGGGCTAACAAATCTACTTCAGTTGTCAAGTACTACTCACTCATGGCTAGAAGACCAGCAGCGGTCGTGCAAGATCCAAGTCTGAGAAGAAGATCTGGCAGCATGGGTGGTTCATTTGCACACATAAACACATTTCGTAGTAAACGTAGTAAACAATCGACTACGTGAGCAGATAAACAGTTACAGAACCCCGCTCGCCTTCTTCTCGTTGTGCAACAGTACAGTTATTTTGTTAGCCAGCTGAGCCTTTACGTATCATTGTTTGGCATTTCGTTTGCACTTTTCGCTTTTCAAGAGATAGTTCATACTTTGGGCATTTCTATTTCAGTTTTGGCATTTGCATAGTATTCTGTAAAGCTTTACATTTCGTTATGTTTTGAATTGTTAATGATTAGGTACTTTTGTTTTTAATGCTTGTCTGTTATAGCTTTTTCTTCTTTAACTGATTACCCTCCTCTTTGTGGGACTTACACCCCAAGGACTTACAAGCCAATGCCTTGGATCAGTAGCCTGTCGAGGAGGAAGCAAACTCTGGATCACAGCATATCCAGGATGGGTGGTCATCTCAATGTCTGGTATAACGATGAAGAAGAAGGAAATGAAATGTGCTGAGGAAGGCAAATAATACCCACAGGAAACAAAGCAGAGTTGTAGCATAATTCCTACTCCTATTTTTAAAGAATGCATATTTTGATCTATACCACATTTCCAAGGAAACATGATGTAAGCAGTATCTGCTGAACTCCTACTTTTAAGGAATGTGCATTTTGAATCCTACTATATTTCCAAGAAAGCGTGGTATAAGCAGGATCTGCATCCTTTATTTTAAAGAATATGCATAATGAACTCATTCAAGCATCTTCAGTTAGATCGGCAGGACTCGTCTGTATGTAAAAACTGACTGAAGTATTCCGTTGACCAGTAGAATGGTAAGATGCCCAAAGTGAAAGAAAGTGTGGTGGTTAAATCAAAATAATTTGGCTCACAATATGATGAAAATATTTTTTCCACTTATGGGAAAATACTGTTTTGCGCTGTGTGATTTGCGAGTTTCTGTCGGAAAAAGTTTACGGTTGAACATAATGTCGCAAGAGAAACATAAATGTGGTTTGTATCGACTTGAAAATCAAAGAAACTGTAGCCTGTAGCAGACACTTCTTGGGGAAACTTGTTTTTCATTTTCTCCGTTTTATGAGAAACTGTGTACAGCATTTTTATGCATTCATATTCCTCTGAACAGATTAAACTATTCCAAAGCTTTGTACATTCTTAGAAGAGGGGGCTGGAAAATAATTTCCGGGATCCCAGGATATTAAGGAAAACCCGTTGGATGGTGCTACACAATATTGGAAGAAATAATGAAAAAGATTGGAGAAGGAAACATGGGTACGCATAGAAGAAAGCTCAGACACTATGGGGCAATAGGCAACATTATTGGAAGTAGGGAACCATAGAGAACCAGTTTTACTACATCGTAGCAGTTGTATAAAGCTAACTATTCAACCAATTTTTGAGATTATTGTGGCCTGTTGGCATTCAGAATAATAATGTGATGCTTTAATAACAGATGCGGCACCCTACATGGTAAAGGCTGCTAATTCGTTACACGTGCTCTTCTCAAAAATGGTGCATGTCACATGAGTTACATCGGACTGCGGAGGACTTAGTGCCAAATTTCTTGAGGTTTACAAGTTAATTGGATGCATAAAGAAAGTGTTCTTGAAAGTCCCGTATTGAGTTCTAGCATTCAGAGCAGAAGTTCCAGAAATTCCATCGCCCTTTTCACCTGTTTTAACAAGATGGGGAACGTGGATTTAGGATGCTTGTTATTACTCGAGAATTTCGAAGTTGTGAACAAAGCGATCGATTCCTTCGTAAATGGTGTGAGTTAACGAGATCTACTTTTTGTGTAGTAAGCTTTTGTCTGCCTCTTACGGCTTACCAATTATAAAAATATTTCAGAATGAAGAGGACTTCACAGGCTATTCTCAGAAAATTCAAGATTATATTTCATCATGCGAATATGTTAAAGATATGGTATTTTAATCAAATTCGTCAGTCATTTTTGAGAAAATCGTTTACGTGTAATGAGTAGCTTGGGGTGAGGGGCATTTTCTTGAGAATCTTCGTGTCGCATCCCTGGAAGATTCTGAACTCAAATACCGAGCTCAGTGTTTATCCGAGATGTCGTTTTTATAGTTATGCTGTTCACACACACACACACACACATAAACATTGATCCTTTTCTAAAAACCTTTTTTAATTCAAGGGCCTCAAAACATTTCCGGTGAAATCTCGATATCGAATTTTTGAGTTGAATACAATATTTCCTCTACTTACTATAGATAAGCAGTAGAGAAAGTCAAAATTGGTTAAAAGCTACAATACATTAAGTTTCTCTCGTGGGTACGCATAACATTACAATTGGCATTTTTGTTAAATTATCACACGATGGGTATAAAAACTTAAAAATGGGCCCAGTAATCAACAACAGAATGTAGCTTGTTGCGCAACAGTTTGAAAGCTCTGTCATGAAGAAAAACCATTCAGTTTTCAAGAGCCTCAAAACAATATATTTCTGATTAACATCCGAAACAATAGGACGACAGAGAAACTGTTAGATCATCAATAAAAACAAAATGCGGCTGGCCCCGTAGCTCAGTCGGTGGAGCACTTGCCTGCCAGAGTTTTCCTCTGCCCAAGATTATTCCTTATCCTCCTCTGAGTCTGGAAGTATGAATGAGAGTGTGAATATTTGTATGATCTAATGTACAAAGCCCAAATAAATCCAGAAATTCAACAAAGGCATAAGAGTTATCACCATTGCCAATAGACAATATGTTCCAAAGGTAAAAGGCCGCCGATATGACCATTGAAGTTGAATGGAACAACAAAAAATACAATTTTTATTGTTTCTAGCAGGAATCCCAACATACATTGCCACTTTCTTTACAGGTGGATTACCAGACGCCCACAGTACAAGGATGAAAGATTTAATTTAGTCGTTCTGGAATCGAGAATAGTGTATCGGGTTGAATGTTTATTTCCCATACCTCATTGCAGTTCAACTACTACTTTCTTGCTTTCGTTGAAATCAGAACACCAGAGAGTTATGACCAGATCTTTTGCGAATGGATCGAAGCATTTTGGGAAGTAGAAATTCAACGTATGTTTAGGAAGACTGTAACTGAAAGTAATACTGCTTGAGGCAACGCATAGCAAAAACTGAAGAATGCGAAAGAAAATGCACACAACACAAAACAACTTACGATAACATTTCCGTTTGAAACAACGACAAAGTTTTATGAATGATATATTTATTTTCTTTTCAATATGTCAAAAGGAAGAGCATAATTATGATTTCAGGCTCCGAAAAATTCGATAACTTAGGAGCGCACACAAGGCGGGTGGGTACACGTTGCGCAGTAGCATTGCTGAGTCACGCGACCTACTAGCGCATATCGAGTGAGAACGGAAGAAAGAGAAGCGTGCTATCTCTGTCTCTCTGTGTGTTTGTCTCTCTCTCCCTCTCCCTCTCTCTCTCTCTCTCTCTCTGCAGTGGTTTTCCCCCAGCCTTCGCGTGTGCTCCCAACCCTAGGTCTGTGGCGCGCATTTAAGATTCATTGAGATCAAATCCCGTGCATCGGCGAATTTGCTGCCCTCTTCTTGTGATTACCCTCAGTTCCAGGTAAACAGCAAATGCTACTTTCTGTGCCATGATTCATAATTCCAACCATTAAGAATAAAACACATAGAAGGTTTGTGAAAGAGCCTCTCTTAGGGCAGCCGTCCGCTGCAGCGT
Source organism: Deroplatys truncata (assembly GCA_030765065.1). Classification (NCBI taxonomy): domain Eukaryota; kingdom Metazoa; phylum Arthropoda; class Insecta; order Mantodea; family Mantidae; genus Deroplatys; species Deroplatys truncata. The sequence continues at coordinate 31,009,547 of CM060976.1, forward strand.
CTTTGCTGTTGGAAACAGGAAGTTGCAGAATATTATTCACGCTTGAAAAACTGTGGAAGTGAATTATTCTCCTTCTTCCTCCCCTCTCTAACTTCCTCCCTCTTTTTCTCACTCATATATTTTGCTATCTATCTATCTTTGCTGTTGCTAATTTTAGCGAACAATGAATTTTGTTAGGTTAGGTAAAGCTTTAATGCAGGGGGAATTCTCCTTTGGATCAGCATCTTACAAAAACATACTTTTGCGATAACCAGAGGCGTAGCTAGGGAGGGGTTTTGGGGGTTGGAACCCCTTTGTTAAAATAAATGTAAAAATTAATAGGAAAAATAGCTTTGTTAAAATAATAGCATTTTCCTAGGTTGGCGGGAGCGAGATACTTCCTAATCGTATCACTGGTAGCGCTATAGTTACGACGTAGTCATGGACAATATCGCCAAAGGTGACAGCAACATAAACTGAACTTTAGATGGCGTGGGTACCTATATTAAGATATTGAGCGCGTTTTCGTTCCGGTGCTAAATTTAAGTGGTTTCCAAATGAGTGCAATATCTTGCAGTTTAAAACATAACTAGAAATCCTATTTTATAGGAAATAAAATGGCCTTAAGCGGTAATATAAAAATACTTCACAGTGGTCATTAATGCTCATGCCACAACACATTTGCCACTTAGAATACACAAAACACCCTATCCTAGTTTTAATTTCATTTGCTGCACCTTAATACGTGAATGTAAAATCCATTAAATATTTCCACTCAGGATGAATTCATATTTATCGTTTGAACTGATTCAAATTGTTTAATAAATGGATCCGTATACATACCCCCTTAATATTTTTCTGGCTACGCCATTGGCGATAACCGTGATTTTTGACAGCTTGAGAATTTATTAAACAACACAGTAAACATCAGCGATTGAATCATAGCATTTTACTACCCTAGGCTGTGTACAGTTCATACTAGATGTTTAAGGCAGGACACCTTGTATCTAATATTTCTTCATATTATCATTTATACCAATAATTATTTTCTATTGCCAACAGTGATAAAACCCGTTTGCGAGAAACGCCTCCGTTTTTGGCCGCGCACAGGGCATCCAAGCGTAAAAATGTCAAGGTGTAGATTAGACATGCTTGAAAGCATCGGAAAACTGAATTTAGGTTGGCCTAAGTTTCGATGCCGAATCCTGAGTGTGTTCTCTCAGATGGGAACAATCGGAATATTACGAATAACGACAGGATGGGGAAAAAGAACGGCTCCACAGGGTTAGTTAGACCAGATAGAGCACTTAGGATAGCCGAATCATAACAAGTAGAGATTATCATTGAGAATGAAACATTTCTGGTAACAGTAGACAGGGAGCAACCGCATCAGTTTGCAGCTCGCAGTTCTAGCAACATTTGAGCACAAAAGCAGTAAAATTGCAAACACTTCCGATCAAAAACGTAAACACCATGTTAGCCATCGGGAAGAAAAGGCAAGGAATACAACAGCAGATCGTGATATCATTCACCCTAAGCGGATTTGGCATGAAGTTTGTATTCTTAATCAAAATAATTTAGCGGTGCAGGTTATCTTTGGCAGCGACGTATTGTATGTTTACAAAGTACGTGTGGATTACGACAAACAGCTGTTAAACAATACACAGAAGGAAGGGAGGTCAACGCTCCTTTCTCCCAGCTGACCGCCGCCCTCCACAACTGAGTCGGAGAGCATTGCAAACGAATATTTCTTTGTGCAACTTATACACATAGCAGACGAGATTAACTTAGCAAAGCTCCAAATTAAAAAGATGCGAATCTTAGCGACAAACATCCCATGTTTGAAAGAACACAGAAACTTGTAACATTTTTTATCGCCGAAACGAATTACTCTTGACTCAATTGTCGCGGAGAATATGCAAAACGAATGACCATAAATGGATATAAACTCTGATTTAAAAGTCTACTTTGGTGTTGTGACACTTGCGTTCACTATAATAGGTACAAGCATTTTCTGATAATGCTTACAAGATTAGTATGCTCTCTAGTACATCTCTAATTAATCTTAGCAAAGACCGCTGTTTTTTTCCTCAGCATTTTTGGCTGGTTTCTCAATTTTTTGGGATTCCAGTTTATAAGAACAAGAGTGGTTCAACAAGTGTTCCTTCACAGAAAAGGGTGATACGCTGTAATCATTCATACATTTTAGCTTTAATGTGAACATGGTGAATGATTTATAAAGTATTGTGACGCAGCTATTACTCGCGCAAAACTTCTGGAATCGTGACCTTGATTGCCATCCCAGCTGCCGAGCCTAGGAATGGTTTATGTTTAGCTTAATCAACGAAAGCGATATAATACCTTTGCTTACTCACAGTGCGTGACACATACAGTCCGCATAGAAAGTGTCTGCATCTGGTTGTAATTTTAAAGAGAGCAGCATCTAAATAGTACTTATTTTATATTTGTTATATTTATAACCATGGCTCCTATGTTTTCAAAGTTAAGTGGTAAGGTGTTACGTAGTCAAAGTAGGGAAGTAATTGCAAATGTCCTCGACTTCATGAAGCAAGAAGCAGAGATGAAGGAAGAAAATATATGTTCATCCGAGTTCCACAAATGGCTTAAGAGAGTGAAAGAAAGAGTAGTCAAAGCAACTGGTGTTTCACCGAGTTCCGATTCCAGAGTTCTCAAAGATAAGAAAAAAAAACATATGGATGAAAGAGTACCATTTGACACACCTGGGAAGAAACATAAGGTTCCTAAACGTATTACAGAAATAGACGATTTCGAATGCGTCATTCGCCGCACGATTCACAATTCCTATGTGGAATAAAAAACTGTGCTAACAATAAGCAGATTGCTCATCCAGCTGAAAGACAGCAGAAACGTACAAGGTGGTGCTACAAATCTCAGAAAAATTATTAAAGATTTAGGGTTCAAGTGCAAGAAACCGAAATCAAATAGAAGAATTCTAACAGAAAAGCAAAATAAATAAATAAATAAATAAAATAAAAATAATAAAATAAAAAAAATAAAAATAAAAAGTAAATGTTGCCATGATAGCTTAGTCGGTTAGACCAACGGCACGGAAAGCCTAAGATCCGTGGTTCAAATCCCGGCCCTGGCATTGAACTTTTCAGTCTGATTCTACCTTTCCAAATGAGTATAATTTTATATGTACTTATATCAGTGTGTAGTTATATCAGCATCAATTTTTAAAGTGGTGCTACAAATTTCAGAAAAATACTATAGTGTATGAAGATGAGTCATACATACACAGCATTCATACAGCATCTAAAAGTTGGAGTGACGATAGCGAATTAGGTTGCAGGTTCCTGTTGCTAAAGGGCAAATACTTATTATCGTTCAGCTGTTGGAAAGATCGGCTTCGTTCCAAATGCCCTTCTTTTACAAGTTGCAAAAACAACATGAGATTTTCATCAAGAAATGAATACAGAAAAGTACATGAAGTGAATCAACGCCATGTTGATACCTAATATGCCTGCTGGGTCTGTTCTGGTCATCGACAATGCTTCACAATGCGTCAACACTCAATTGACAAACCACCTACCTCAAATTCCTTGAAAGAAGGAATGAGAGCTTGATTACTTAGACATAATATAGCTTTAGATGAAAGCATGAGTAAAACAAAGCTATATAACTTAATTGAAGCCAACAAACAGCTTCAGACGTCATACATACGTGACCAGATAGTAATACAACATCGCCATAATGTACTTAGACTGCCATCGCATCGCCCAGATCTAAACCCAATCGAATTAATCTGGGCTGATATCAAAAAATGGGTTGCATGCAGAAATATCACTTTTAAATTAAAATATGTGGAGCAGTTATAACGCCAGCAATTTGCTGAAATTTGAAGGCCAGAATGGGAAAATTTATGTTGACATGTTGAATAAATTAAGAATCATTATTTCGAAAAATACGGAATTGCAGAAAATCAAATAGAAAGAATTCTCATCCAAGATAATGGTGCAGAAAGTAGTGACAGCAGCGATGACGGCAATAATGTGAGTGATTCCGCAGAAGAGGAAGGGTTGTTAGGTGTGGAAGAATTGGAGGCAATGATTGACATTGTTTTTTATATTAAGCGCTTTTTACAGCGTGGATTTTAATGTACTGTATATAACTAAGTTTATCATTGCAGCGCATAACCGGTGTGCGGATATTTGACAATGACTGTCCCACGCACTCCTGCAGCATGCAGACGACCGGTCACCTCGTGATCTGGTAAGCAACTCGCTTCATAGCTCTCATTAAGATTTTCACATGTCTAGAACTGTTGCGCCGATTATACGTGCTGAGCTATCAATTGGATGTCACCGACCAGCCGGCCGGTGAAGAGATACGCTGAGATAAGTAGCGCTCTCGCCCAGCGTAAATACCAGAAACGCTGTCGAGAGATACCAGAATCTTCTTCCCTTCTCCCCGCCTCTCGAACATTCTAGAACTCTTGAGGAAAATTCCCGCGACTATATAAGCGAGCATTCTTACGAGTGAATGCGTTGGCGAGTGGTTTCTGATGCAACAGTAAGTGTGGTTCTGTAAGTGAGTTTATGACAATAGTGCGACGTGTAGCGAGTGCTCTATCGCGAGAGATTAGAGAAGTTTTGTTTTCGATTCCCCAGCGAGTGAAGTGGACCGAAAAAGAGGCTGTTTCGCGCGTATTTCATTACCGTCTACGTCGCGAAGAAAAGTGAAGTGACAGTGAAAATTGAACTACATTACTTTAGTGAAGTGACAGTGAAAAGAGGGCAAAGTCACGATATGTATGTAAGAAAAACCCAAGGCCATAACGCAATTAATGTAGGGCTACCATACGCCTGGTTTTTCCCGGACATGCCGCCCTCTTTTCAGCGCGCGAATTTTTAATTTTTTTTAATTGTCCGGGATTTTTGCTCCTTTCTTTGTTCATCTTCCTTATAAATATATTATTTAATGTCCTTCACAAAGTTTAGTTCTGATAACAAGAAGTTCGTAAAATCCCGGTAGGTGAATCTATCGCTTAACGACTAACTCCATTATCGATTCCCTTCAAAGAGTCTGTTTCCTTCGCATTTCATTTTGTCAGGTGTGGCAACATTGACGCCTTGTGAACGAGATTCTTTAGTGTTTCTTCCAATTTCCTGTCGGTATTTGGTATCAGCATAAAATTCCCTTTGCTTCGTCTTCTAAGAGCCCTTTAAATAAGTGAAAGTGTGTCTTGTTAAAGAAGTTTAAATCATATGACATCGTCCATTATGCCGAAAAGAAAGTGCAAATTCGGTAAAGAATTACAAATAAAATATCAATGCTTTCCTAACGGCAGAGATGAGCACATGCCTCGTGGTGTATAAATAGCGGCTGACTTCGGTTGCGACACTCCAGCTGATGGTGTCGTTGACAATCTAACAAACATCAATGCGCAAAATATAACAACAGATAGGATAAAAGTAGCTAACACCGCTCACTCATATGAAGATACAGCTTCATATTGATGATGATGATGATGATGATGGTGATACTAATAAGTAATAATAATCCTGCTGCTGAAGGTAAGTTTGCATCTGTTACTGTCAAGCACCATAACAGATACAAGTCAATTGATTGTACATACCGAATAATTAAGCCTGTGTTCTCTGACAAGGAAATTTCCAGAAAATGTGCAAGTGACCGAACTAACACTAGAGCAGTAGTGCATAGCGTTTTAGCACCTCACTCAGTAGATACAATTGTAAACATAAATTCAGAAAATGAAATATCATAAGTGTATCTACTAATAAAAGCAACCACGAATCAGTGAAACTATTTCCTACAATAGTTCAATATTTTGACTGGAAGAATGGTGGAATTCAGTCAAAAGTGTTAGATATTCAACTCCAAGCTAATGAAACGGCAGAGACAATGTTATATTATAGGATATAAAGGATATTCTTGAACAGAAGGAATTGCGTAACAAATGCATTGCTTTTACTGGAGATAATTGTAAAATAATGTTTGGTAGACCACGACGTGATGCAAATGGAAAGAATCTGTTTGCAAAATTGAAGAAGCTGAGACAAATACATTTTTGATTCCCAGCAACATATTCTGAATAGCTGAATCTACCATGAAGCAGAAGCCTTGGATGTGGACATGCATGTATCATCCTCAAAATGTTCCAACAGTTTCAAATCATCTACAGTGTTCGAACCGAAGAACTAAAGGAATACTGCGAGTTTGTGTCCGTTGAATACAAGAAGCCTTTCTCACACCGAAAAACACGTTGACTGTTAATATTTCCAGGCATCGACAGAATGATGCACGTGTTTCCAATTTTGAAATAATTATTTTTATAAATTCAAAACAAACCACCTACTGTCATTAAGGGTGTCTTTGAAAATGGGCAAAGTTTGGTATACCTTCACACATGCATCCTTAGTAAATGTTCTCCAGTACACCATTCAAGAGAATGGAAAGGAAGATAACTCTCTGAGGAAGTGCTAAAAATATTAACATCAACTTCGTAGCATTCTTTCTGAGATAAAGGCTCACAACCTAATGTCGGAAGACGAAGGACATGCTGGAAGAAAACGGCAAAGAAAGTCAGTATGCAAAATTATAGCCTTTAGTCTTATACAGCCAAATGATAACATACACATACAATATATTTTACTATAAGAACGAAATAGTTCTTTGTTAGTGGAAATTAGCAATTTTGATTCTGAAAAAGTAGCACAAATATAAAATAACAAAATAAAAGTTACTATACAGTGATAATATTACAAAGAGGACTTCAAATTAAACGAATATAAACTGTATAATGAGTACATGTTTCATATAAGAATTTAATACATTCAATTCTTCTCTGTAGACGTAGACACACTTGCTTTCTGACATCTTTTGGTTTTCAAAATATTCGACAATTGGGGACAATGAAACACAACTCTGAACACTTAATGTTATGATCACTGATGTTGGCTCTCTCATAGCTGAAAATAAGGCTTCACATCATAAGTCGAACCAAACATTGCAATCATAGATGCTCTGTACGACCACCCTGCTATGGAGGAAGAACCGATCGCTCTCACTGCTCAGCACGCACGGAGTGAGCAGTGCCGTATTCAAGCACATGTACCGCGGCGAGGGGTTGGTTGTGGCTGTTCTACAGGCTTCCCTCTAGCGGGGCCGAGAAGAAGTTCCAAATCACAAGCCCCTGCGCCATCTGTGCGACACTGACCGAACCACAGCCCCGAGTCAACCGGAAATATGAAATGGAAGTGAAATGAGAGGAAATCCGTGATAGAATACACCACTCCAACATTCGCCTTTGTCAACCAGGGAAAACCTTGAAAAACACATGTTTAGAGTGGGCGGCCACCTGGAATCGTACCCGGGACCTCCCGAATGAGAGCCTCAAACGCAACCCCGGAGCCATTCGGCTCGTGTATAATGCTCTTACGCTTAAGTTAACACTTCATCCCGCCATAAGCAAACATCACGATGGGCTGCTTATAATTAACTTAGCATAACACTGTCCTTGTGCACGTAAGTCTACTAAATAAAGCTCTTAAGTTATACCTCCGAGGATAAATACTATGGCCTTTACACATCCTCCCTTCCCCTCTAAAACGTTTGCGTACTCTGAGCTATTAATTCATCAAGCCCCTCTAATCTACTTACCTTGCTTCAAAGGCTTGTTCCGACCAAAAAGAATAGCCATATTATCGGTTCGCTAAAGCTTCCTACCTTATCATTTCGGAAGTCATTACAGTGACCACACAAAATCTTTGCTCTTTCAAAAATCGCGGGAAGAAATATGGAGAAGTAAATAAGCTTACAATTAAGCAGATGCATACAAGCAATTGTGGACGTTGCAGTCCCAGTAAAAGTATAACCTAATGTTTATTTTGCATTTGTGTTACAATGTATTATGCCAGTAAAAGAGATAGATGTCATAACTCAGACTGCAACGGGGCTCATCACAACGAAAATTTAACGGAAACACAAAATCTAGTATACAGAATGATAAAATAATGGTGCAATATTTTCAGATGTAAAAGTTAAAAATCTGATGTGTTACACTCACATGATTTCGTCTACTCTTGTACAAACTATTTTTACAAACGCTTATTCTCCATCTACTTGTGTTAATCGAGATATCGAGATGTTAATCTTATTGCTAATTTTCTTGTAGATGCAAGGGGAATTGGTAGGCTTTAAGCGATAGTCAAATATTTTAAGAGCTGGTTGCTATGTGGAGCATTCCATTCTCTTTGCATGTCCAGGAGACAAAAAAGGGAATAAGGAATTCCCATTTGAGAAAGGTATAAGTATTGGAAAATTCAAACAAATAACAAGGAATATCTCGGAAATTGTTCACTCGAATAAATAATAATAATAAAATGTATATGACGTAAATTGTGTGTTTTAACGAGATCTACATTTTTTGGTGTAGAAAAATGTTGTCTATCTCTTACGGTTTACCAGTTATGGAAAAGCCATTCAGAAAGAAGAGGACTTTTGGGGAACATTCCCAGAAAATTCAAGATATGCATTTTATTTGTCATGAAAATATCTTAAATATATGATATTTAAATCAAAATCGTTACAGCCATTTTTGAGAAAATCAAAATTTTTGAAAAATGTTCCATGTAAAGGGTAGTCTAGGTGGAGGGGAGTTTCTTCAAACTCTTCGTGCCTCATCTTTGAGAGATACTGAACCTAAATACCAAGTTTGGTATTTATCTGACTTTTCGTTTTTGAGTTATGCTGTTCACAGACACGCAGGCGCGCGTGCACACACACACAGGCCTTTTTCTATTTTTTTTTGATTCAGGAGGCCTAAATCAATTCCGGTGAAATCTCAGTATCGAATTTTTGCGTGGAATGCAATACTTCCCCTGCTTACTATACGTAGTAGAGAAAGTAATAAATTATGATATGTGTCCTATAATTCATGTTTAGATATTAGCGAAGCTCCTACTTCGGATACTTCAAACTTTTACTGTATTGGAGAATAAAATGTTACTGAACAGCATGAGTGACACTTTACGTTAGCTAGCTGCAAGCAGAGTTTATCGGCACAAATGCATGTAATTAAACATAATTTTAAACAGTACCGAACAAAACCCGCGGGTTACCTGAATTTAAAAATCTAATGTCTTACATTGACATGACTTTCTCCACTCTCTATCGTTTATTAGTGTGTGTATAAACTATTCTTACAAAGGCTTATTTTTCTATTTACTACATTTTAATCTGAATGAACCTTTGCAGGAATAGCTACACTACGTATTTGCTTATAGATACAAAAGGAACAGCGAATGGTCAAATGTTAAAGAACTGGACGCTATATGCTAGCCTTAAAATTCCATATTGTTTGCATGCAATCGCGAGAAACAATTGAATGTTGACAGGGCTAAGAGAATGACCGAGAAATGAACAATTCGGACCTTTAATAACAGATAGATATCTCAGAAGTGGTTTATACCACAAACAAGCTTATTTGAAATAAATTGTGTCTATAAAAGAGATCTACATTTTTTGTGTAGTACGTTTTCGTCGATCGCTTAAAGTTTATAAGTTAAACAAAATTATACAAAATGCCTTCCCAATGAAGAGGACGTTACAGCCTGTTCCCAGAAAATTAAAGATATACATTTTATTCGTCATGTAAATACCTTTAATATGTGGTATTTTAATGAAAATTGTTATACTCATGTTTTAGAAAATAAAAGGTTTCGAAGGTTCTATGTAAAGGGTAGTTTGGGAGGGGTTCTCTTGAAAATATTCGTATCGTATTTTAATGTCGCCCAATATTCATCTTTTTAGGATGAGAGAAACTCTCGGATAAAAACCTTTACTGAGTAACTCACCATAAACGAGATTCGAACGCGGGACCTCTTGAATATGAGGCAGGCACGCTACCCCCACCCCACGGAATTGTGCTGCCAATGGCTTTCTTCAAGACCACAAATGCTAATCTGAATCCACTTAATAAGAACAATGAACCTAATCAGGAGATGGGGGAAAATCTGGGATAGGCTAACTGAAGGAAATGGATAATGGGGAAAAGATTAGGCGAGGAAGAAGAAGATAGCAGATAATTGACAATATTTCAAAATCAGTTCATAACTAGAGGAAGAGGGCAGCGGAAAAGAGGGTAGAGCGGAGTAGACTGAAAGTGCAGCGATGAACTTTTTGTGCAGAAAACTGGACTGTCATAAGACTATGACATAATGGTTCAGCAGTGCTCTGACCTTGTGTTAACTGACTCAACACTTTGCTTAATTAAAAGGGTAATTCCGTTTGTTTATTCCACGTAGATAAAAGTGATGTTTTTCTCGAAACTCTAATTGGATATTCGCGGAATCAAGGCTGGAAAGTTCAGTTTTTCCTCATAGAATTAGACACTAAAATTTCGGAGAAGCAGATGGGATGTTATCCATAATATTTAACTTGTGAAAATGGGTTTGCGTCTCTTGAAGCTCCCAGTTCAACCGCTTCGCATTTATAAAATGCCGTTTTCGCTTAAGGGAGCGGAATGGCTCAGGCGGTAAAGTCTTCGGTCGTCATTCGGGAAGTCGTGGGTTCGATTCCCGCGACTGACCTTCCTTACCGATGGGCTTTTAGGGGGTTTCCCCGGGTCGCTAGGCGAATGCTCGGAAGGTTCATTACATCCCCCGAATTTCCTGTCCCTCCATGTCACCTCCATTCTCATTTCATCTGCTGGTCTGTTTCAGGGTTGAAAGTGTCGGCGAGAGTCTCTATGTAACCCTTCGTCCCCCGGAATGGGGTCGGTCTCCGAGTCCCCCTCTTCCAGTGGGACGTGCAAGCCTACAGGGGGGAGGAAAGCCGTTTGCACCAGCTGCCATCCGAGGAGTTTCAGTCTGTAAAAAGTAGGGACCCTGCCCTCTAACCTGTCGTGCCTCTGGTCCGACTGCCCTCTGTCTCCTCTCACCTCACCCCTCACTCCCGGAGGCACCCCGTCAGAGGCTTAGGCGCAAAAGATCTTGTAGGTCGAGATGCTACGTCCCTCTCCGTACCTAGTCCTACTCCTAAGGAAGAATGTTAACTGGTTTGGTATGAAAATTTGCAGTTAAAGACAATGCTTTAACCTGGTTTCCGGCGTATCTAAAAGTTTTAGGCTTCTCTTTGGAAAACGATGTAAAACCGATAAGTAGCTAGGGCTCCATGTGGGCAACCGCGCCCCATTTTTCGGCAATTATTTTGCATTATACTCCAAATGTATACCCGAGTAATCCAGTATCAAAAGTGACCATCCGATTTTATTTTTGAAAATGAGTTAGGTATGGCATCAGTTATATTGTAACTATACGTATAATGTGGGAGAAGGTTGGAGGTAAAACTTATCATCTACTAGCGTGAAGGATGTGTTGAAATTTCGATTTGGTTACAGAATTGATCATCTGCTCTGCAGCTACGGTTTCAAACCCTATCATTTCCAATGCTCAAGTTGATTTCAAAAGTGTTCATCTACAATACTATAGTACTGACGTACAATATATACGGCAGCAGCAATAGTTATCATCAGCAGTGGAGAGTTGAACTTGTTTAAGATTTATTTACATAGGAATAAGAGAAAATCTGTAGGCAGTTCGGGCATTCTCAAGCTTCCTTCCAAAATTTCAGACATGTGATCATGACGGCAAGAATAGTTTCCAAGTTCAAGAGTCTTAATATTAAGATATACATCAAAACAATAGTAGCAAAAACAGCGGCAAACCCAAGAGTATGAGTATTGCTTATTATATCCTAGATTCAAACAGAGATCAGGAAGCGAGCAGATGCAAGCACAAGCACACACACACACACACACACACGCACACACATACATATATATATATATATATATATGTATATATATGCCTTTTTCGACTCCTATGTGTTCCTTTGCTGTTAGAAATCTGTATTGAAATGAAGTCCATTTCGATACAGATTTCTACGCTTGCGCGCTGTCCTACTCAGTCACTGAGTTATATTTACATATCTTTATCAGTAGATAAGTATTATCAGGTGCTTCATCAACGGAGGTTTCAATTTCATTTGTCGAAAATGTTTTTGCTTTTTTCCCTCTGATTTTTGTTTTAACAAATAATACAACTTTTTATACTTGGATATATCCGTTCATTGTTTTTCAATACCAAATAATTTGTGCACAAGATTGGGGATTTCATTGTTTTTGAAATTTCTTCAAAGTTAACTATGAGCACATTTTCTGACAATGAAGTTATTACATTTTTTCTTGCTCGCCAAAACATGAACTTGTCATACAACGTTTCATACATTTTCTTTGATTTTCAGGAAGTAAATTCTTGCTTACATTCCTCGCCTCCTCCAGGACATCTCTTAAAATTCACTAATAAACATTTGTGTCTCCATCTTGTAAAATCAATGCCTGCGACCTTAATCTATATTCACTTGTTATCGAAGCGCAACTAAAATACGTATCGGGAAATTAATTTATCACATTTTTGTTTCCTTTCGTATGCATCTAAATATTAAATATTTATTATATATGTAAATGTCTAGAAAAAACTATTGTATGCGACTCTCATATAATGATTATTAAGACGCTCGTGAACTTTTTGACGCTCGCTCGCGTCGAAAGTTACTCGTCATTTACGTCTTAATAACCCCCATTATAGGATCTTGCATAAATAACTATTGCAAAGTTTTTTGGAATTTCCAAATTCAGAGTACAAAAACTCTGCAAATATCATCTTTTGACAGGTGTCACTCCAAGAAAAGTGGGCAGGTGATCGTACATAAAAAGGTTATGAAGCTCAAAAAATGAAAGTCAAGCCTCATTGCACCTCTTGAATATCAATACTGTCGAGTAGGCTGCAAACGTCAATATTTATCCAGCGATCTCTCTATCGCAAATTCTGGAAAATGTATAATGAGGGTGTTGATGACTTCAAAGTAAAATATGATTGATGTCGATCAATATTTTGCACAGCGTGCAACATGAGCTGTGATTCCCCATCAAGTTGAGGAATGCTCCAAATGCAAAGATTAGCGTTGAAAAATGTTACAGTGCAAAGAAGGTCTTACAACTACAGTTAAATATTATACAAACATGTGCAAAATAATTTTTATATTATTTCAATGAGAACCAGAAAACGCAGTTACATTTTCATTTGACTGTTTAAAAAAAATCCAGACCAAATTGCTGATTATAGTCGATAGCTACATCAGTATAATTTTACTGTAGGTCAAGGTTCATCCCGTCCTCAGAACATGCGAAATACTACATCTATGGTTGGAATGAAGTGGATAGGAGGAAGGGATCAAACAAAGTAACTTCATTTTTGTGTGTTATCGTCTATTGAACACTGCTTTTCAGGCAAATATGGAAACTGCGTATACTTGCAGACGGATGTGCCGGGCAAAACAAGAACTCGATTGTCATAGGTATGTCAACTACATGGCTTTCAAAAGATGCTCCGGAGATGATCAAACACGTTGAGACTATTTTCCTTGTCTCGGGACATGCTTACATGCCCCCATACAAGAGTATTCGGTCAAAATGAATAAGTAATAAGAAGGAAAAATGTTATTGTTAGCCCTAATATTTCAAGATTATGGGGAAGTAACAAACATGCATGATATTGTTATGTATGACTGGAAAGCTGCAACCAGAGATGTGCTGAAGCGTACAAATCTTTGGCAGAAGCAAAACATTTCATATTAATAACATCTGAGGGCACGGTTCTTGTGAGAGGAGAACACAATTACTGTGTTTTATTCAATAAATCAATACGTATCTGTAAACCGACCAAGTGCATGCTATCGTGAAGCTCAACCCTGCTTCTTTAGGGTGTCAATTCAATGCCAAAAAATGAAGATTATGGAAAGTATACAGGTGAAACACAATGATGACAACTGAATATTATCTCATTCTACAAAACTGTTCTTGATGAAGCAATAAATCATCCTTTGGCAGATGGTGATGGAAATGAGGAGCAAGATGAAGCAAATGTTAATGGTGGTTTCAATGTTTAATTTGCTATATTGTGGGAAAATAAATGGTGACTACATTCCAAAATTTAGTTTATTCTTGTCATAGGGACTCTTAAAAATGTAAAGAATCATGATCTCAGTTTTAATAATGAAAACTATGTAAGATGCAATATGCTATAATAAATTATAGTATTGGTGCTGCTTCAAAACGCATTAATTTACATATACAGCTACAAAACTAATTATCTACACATTTCAGATTCAAATTTTACCTATTCGTACGTGTTTAAGCAATTAGGAATTATAGGATAGTTATTTGGAATGACGAGGATTGAACAATACCAGATCTTTTATGATTCCATTGAAAATATGTTTTGAAGAAGCTAATTAATCTCTTCTGTGAAATTTTAAAATTGTTGGATGATCAGTTTTATTACTGGACTACTCATCTTCTCTATGAAAAACTTTTATATTAATATTCGGTAGTACGCAGGATCCCTATGAAATGGTAACCAAACCCTTTTAAACTTATGAGAGAATTTTGGGAAATATCACTTACAGACGACACTATTTAACGAGGGCTTTTTGGTTTATACTGTTGATTACTCCACGACTGTGTAAACGAATGCAAACATGTGTTAACGTTTTTAAGGATTAGCTTTCTTGAACTTTCTAAAAGCTGCTTTTGCTTTGAAGAAGTGCTAATTGGACCAATTCATACAGGTATATGACTATGTTAGTGTTCCTTCTTTTGTTTTTCATCACTTACTTTTTTCTTTTCATGAGCTGGTTGCAACGAATGTCTTTTCCGCATGATCCTTATGAGTGGCTGCCTATATTGCTTAGTTTAAAATCATTTCCAGGCAAATATTTCTCGTTGATAAATAAAGTGGATCTAAGAATCAGTTTTTATATGAATAGTAAATCACATATAAACGCTTTATGTGGTTGTAATTGGATAATGGAAATCACATGAGTGCTATGCACGAGATCTCTTTTGTCTTACAGAGACTATTATCATCATGAGATGACGAGTAATGTTAAGTTTTAAACGTTAATGACTTTAAAGGTATTGATGCGACTTTTCCATTTTGGAGTTATGCTGTTCTCACACACACACACACACACACACACACACACACACACACACACACACACACACACACACACACACACACACACACACAAAATAAAGTTCTTTTGTTAGAATCCTAGAATTGCTTTAAAACATGTGTTGGTTGAATACAGTGCTTCTACTTTAGGTGCGGAAATAAGAGAGTAAAAATTTAATTTTAAATAATACGGCTTAAGCTTGATATGTTACGGTGTTAGAGATTAAGTTGTATAACTTTTCAATCGAAAAAAGATAAATTAACATTCTATTTTTGTACAGCAATTGATTAAAATATTCTATACGTCAATTTTTATATAAAACATCAAGAGGAATCTGTAATGGAGAATGGTTTAGCTGAACCTATTGTACACAGGCAAAACCGTATAGTTACATAAACATAGCAGAATGTCCCTGAACTTTCTGGAAATACTGTACGTATATTCTAGAACACTATCGCACTACTAAGTAGACACACAAACAGAGCATTAAGTGGCATCGCTTTTGATAGATCATAGCCTGCCGCAACCGCAAGATGAAATTTGTTTGTATGCCACAAACGACGAAACATTACACCGTAAAACGTTGCGATGACCCGATATAGACCAGAGGAGGCGGGGTGTAGTAACTTGTCGAATCTTCTGGAGGGGAGGTAGGGGAAATGACCACGTGCTCACCTCGTGAACACACGGGTATGCGCAAGTACAGTCTCGCACAAATTTCAGTAAGAACACGCTAGATAATTATTATTGTTTCTCAACTGATTGATGACGAGTAAGGATAAGTGGTGTCAACTTAGGGATGACCAGACGGTTTTGCAGTACCTTTCTAGTGATTTCTGTTTTGAAGATCAGCCATGACGTCAAAGGAAATATTCGGTCAAGATCGTCTAGATGGGCTAGATAAAGAACAGCTTCAGCAGTTCATTGAAGGTAAGCCTCAATAAGAGAGAAGACCTGACCAAATGAATAACGCAACCGCTCTTTTGTTTACATTAGATTTTGTTTCACCGAGGATGGTGTTATAATTTAGCACAGTTGAAAATAACTGAACTGATAATTTGTAGAGTTTGAATTCAAGGATCTGAATGAACCAAATCACAATTCTAATCATTTCTCCGCCATAGGAAAAGAAATGTGTGGCGTAAATAAAACTGCCGTTTATATTACAGTGATTATGACGTCAATAATGAAGTAGAACAACTATTATCTGTGACCTTAGCTCGTCGAAGGCAGTTTTCACTGCTGTCCATGCGCTTCGTGTTAGCCATTTCGATCTTATGAGATTAAAAAAAACGGAATAATAATAATTAAGAAAATTAGGATACGAAGCATGAGTAAGCAGAGTTTTTCTCCGGTGGAAGGGTTGTTAGGGCCAATAATAAGATTTATTCACGCTTAAAAGTTTAGCCACTTATGTTTAATTAAAGGGTGCAGGTCCGCGAAGAAACTTCCTCTTGCTGGCTGGTGAAAGGAATATGTTTCAAATATTTTTAACTGATTTATAGTTTGTATCGGCGAGATGAAGCATGAAAACCATTAGCAAAATAACAATGCACTTTAGAGAAATAATGCACAGGTTTGCAGAACAATTAATATATTTTAACCCATTTCCATGGCATCACTCTCATGATCGCGATCAAGTTTTTTTCAGCTCACGAATTCCATATGTGTGAACAACATATGGAATATTCTTAACAAATGGAAAGATGGAATCAGACGACTGAAGAATTCAATCCATAGTCGGGATTTGTTCCATGGATCTCCCAGTTTCCGTCCGGTTGCCCTAACCACAAAGCCACCATAGCAACATGCAGGACATTAAATTCTCCAGCTGATTCGCATTTTCCCCGGTAAACCAGAAGGAGATCTCAAAATTGTTTTGAGATGTTGAAGAACAATTAATTCGTTCTCAAGGAATATTCTATTTATCACATTCAAACATTAGGGAAAGCGTCAGAATAGTAGTGAAAATCCATTATTTACTTGCATTGAAGTATTGATAAGCAAGTTCTCTCAATTTGCTCACAAAGGACGAGTAAAGCTCTTCTGTAATTTAACTATAGACACCAGTCTTCGCAAAAGTTTTTGTACTCGTGTGGAATAAATATACTGGCCTATCTTTGTTGCACCCTAATGCTTTTTGTGATTAATCGATCATAGGCGTGGGCTCATTTTCTGTTTCGTATTACCGGAATATACTTTCTTCTACAGAATGATGATCCCATCTGATTCTTTGAGTGTAACATAATACCGTTTTCTCTGTATTTGATGATAACATCGAGTTCCCCATTGACAACAATGAACAATAGTCACTGTAAAGAAAGATAATGATTATACTAACATTAAAATTCACTCTGTTGAAGTAAATCGAAACTATACTTCGTTCAGAGTCTTTTGAGACAGTGGAGAGAGGAAGATAAAAACCGGTTGCACGCGCTCAGTTCGGCTTCCCGTAGCGGTTCTTTGTGCTAGCTATTGAACAGGCTGCGCGAATTCCTTATCTCCCCCTTTCACTGTCTCAAAAGACTCTGAACAAACAATACACGCTAATGAGTAAAATATTCACCTTCTGCGTCACTGATACCTCAATGCGTAATTTTGATAGAACCAAAAATAAAATACATTCTTTATGTCAATGGAACGAGCGCGTCGTAAAGAATAAAATGAATCTCATTTTCAATTACCAAAAATATAAAATGCACCTCACCAATTCAGTTATTGTTCCTATTAACTCGACGTTCACAAAACGCCACTTAATACGCACAAAATATTTTAATATAGGCCGTATACAAAATAGAAATGTGATTTTATCTCCTTCCTAATCCACGCAACATGTTATTGGTTAACCTAAGCCCTGTCTGTCCACACTGATTAAAATTTAACAAAACTTGTCAAGTGCAACATGTTATCAGTTTGCATATTGGCCAAATTTCGATTGCAGAATTGACTTAACATGTTAACCGAAAGAGTTGTGCTTGACACCTCTAACATGTTGGGTGTTTTCCACTTTTAATGGAAAACTTGTTAAGTCAATTCGCTCTTTGTGTATGTGATTGAATGAGCTTCGGAAGTTTCCATGACAACGGCGTACTTCTGATTCCTTCATGCTATTGTGTTCGGTAGTTCCGTGTTAACTGGTTCTGTGCTTGTATCCTTGATTTGGTTTACTTCATGTGCAGCTATGGAATGGATGAAAGAAAGGACACTTTCATTAATAAAATCTTTGTTGAGGCTATCTTATGGAACATTGTAATGTATGTAATAAAAAGGATGGACAATTGTACCAAACTGTGCGCAATTTATTGTTGTTCCAGGGGCAATATTGGGAACAAATAGCCTCACTTTGCTAGAGAATTGCAAAAAGGGCCCAAATCTGGCAGGTGGAGTAGCTGCTCTCAAATGTGTGTCCTTTTTGTGAATTATAGGTTAGAAACCTTGCTCAAAACAAAGTTGAAGTCACTTTAACTTGTTCTCAAGAAATTGTTAAAGTCAAACCTGCCCTGAATTTTAAACTCATTCAAATTTCACTCCTGTACCGATTAACAAGATAAAGCCCTATCACCTTCTACTTTTCTTTTTGTTACATACAAGCAGAGATACAAATAGCAATAGCCAAACCCTCATCACTGGAGTCAATTTTGCTCTTAGTTGAGAGATTTTGTTGTCTCAACAAGTCAACTGGTGTGGATCGAATGTTAAAGGTTCACAGTTACAACATGTTGAAGGGATTTAACATGTTGAATGAAACATTTTGTTAATTGTTGAATGTTAACTGTTAATGTTAAACAGTGTGGACTCGTCTTAACAAAGATTGATGGTTAATTTCAAGTCAGCAAGAAACGCAGTGATATTACGAGACATGATGCCTCAAAGCTTGCCATTTATATCTAATCTTTTGATGGAGACCTATGTGACGTCATATATTACGTTTCAATATTACAAACGCCTCTTTATCAAACATATCTCTGATAAGGCGTATTTAAAGTCACGTGTTCGTGGCAAATCTCTAGCAGCACTTTAGGCAGTAGATACATTTTTGCATTTAGAAGATACAAGATTATGTCACAATAAGTATGAATGCAACAGAGAGTTCATAGGTAATGAAACTGCATTCAATGGGCAACAGTGTTGCCAACTTAGCCATTTTATGGCTAAATCTAGCATTTTCACAGTGGCGTTTAGCCATATAAAATCGTAAAATGCTTATAGCCTGAAATTTAGCCTATTTAACAAATCCCTTGGCCAAAATCTAGCCTAAATAGCAAAATTTCATCTGCGCTTTAGCTACCCAAAAGGAAAAATGGATAGGGTGAATCCCCGCTACCTGTTATTCCCCATGTAGTTTAAAAGTGAACTGTGTTGCGCTAACTCGATGATTCCAATTCATGTTTATATTTTCATTTGTTCTGAAAGAAAAGGAGAGGGGGGAAAGATGTAAACTTGTAGATGTATACCAGGCCGAACACCACCTACAGTAATGCCAATTTAGCCCTTTTATGGCTAAATCTAGCCTTTTTGAAGAGCTTGTTTGCCACTAGTTTGCCAAAAAGCCACTAAAGGCATTTTCAGGCGTTTTACATGATGATTGAGCCAATTTTAGCTATTTTTCTAAGTATTCGGGCATTTCTAAGTATTTTTCATTTTTTGTTGTATAATTTTTAAATAAAAATCACCAAAGTATCAATGAGAAATATACATATATAATACATGCGTTAATGAAAAATTGATCGACCAGGTAAAGCATCTGATTCACAATCTCTCATTTGTAAATTTCCACACTTTGATGTCTGTGTTTGAGGAGTGGGGACAGGGAGGTTGCAGCATACAGACATTTGTAAGCTTCAAGTTCTTATTTGTGTGGACAATTGCTGTTTATATGTGGCATGTTACGTGAAATTTGTGACCGGCGAGTGCTCAATCCCAATGTTTCATTTCTCTTTGACTGTCTAGTGTGGCCATACTATTCGTGAGCATTTTGATATGTCAGAAAGCATTTCTGAATGCAATAAATTCCTTTGACAAGCCAGAAAAATTATTTTACAGGGATGGAAAATTCCTGCCATGTCTTTTATTAATATTAAATCTTATTTTCGTACATATGACTACTTATAAAGTATCCCTACTTAGCCATTTCTGGCCTTTTTAACAGTCAATTTTAGCCACTTTTCATCACCAAGAGTTGGCAACACAGATGGGCAATCGACAGTTACTTTAATCTGAGCAACGGGGCAAGGAAACGAATTCTTGTCAAAAGTGTACGTTTAACCCCAGAAGCCATAATTTGTTTTGGTAAAATTTGCCAAAGCGCATTATTAACTAACTGGTGGGGGAGACGAATGCAGAGAATAGTAAGGTGGGATACAAGACTGGTAAGTGCGTTATGGCTGGATCGAGGAAAAGTTTAATAACACTCACCTTCAACTCGTCTTTCTTTTCCGAGATACTGTTATTCTCCTAACAGATGCGAGTTGCACACATTGTTTGCAACCCTCATTAATAGATAAGAAATATTACATTACATTACATTACACACACACACACACACATTTTTCTAAAAAGTCTTTTTATTTTTGTAGTTTATTTATTGGGGGGTTCTCAAACATGTATTTCCAGTGAAACATCGACATCTACTTTTTGGGTGGAATGAATATTTTTGCTACCTAGTACCTAGGTGCTATAGAAAGTAAAAACAAGATCGCATTTACCTACACGACTCCCGTACTTCTCATTTCAGATAGTCCCCCTTTTTCTCACTCCCTGCTTCCCAGTTGACTCACGTAATGAGATTAATTTGCGGCTTCAAAAACAATGATTCGTGATAGGTTGAATTGAAGCAATTATTTGGACATATTAAGAGCGGAAAACCCTGAGCTGTTTTAATGTAGCTTTTGTGGCTATCAAACATGCTATTGAAATCACTGACAAATGTTGACTGTATTTTTAAATATTGTAGAGAACGCCTCCCTCTCGAAGTAAGTGTGACCGGCCGAATGTTCATCTTCCCTCGCTCTTACTAATGGGCTGTTGTGAAGTGTTTATAGAAAGTGCAATCGAGTTCAATGCTGCCAATCCCAACATGTTCTGTGCTGTGGAGGTAAGAAATGCAAATGGGAACAACTAAAAGCTAGAGCTAGTGGAAGACTTTCAAGCAAGAGAAAACAGAAATTTGTTGGTCTTTATCTAAAATAAATAAAATTATCTATTTATCTTTGCCCATTTATCATATGTGGGTTTAGATTACTTAAGCCCCGATCGAAGTTAGACTTAGGTTGCTTAGACTCAGATATATTACTTGTATCATGAAGCAATATAGTGAAGCTATATGTAGGTTTAAAGTAAACAGAAAACTAAGTTACTTTACACTAATAATTACTTCATCTACACGAATGATATACTTATTATACAAGAACCAAAGGACATTTTCAAAGTAAGAGTAGTAGTACTGAGCGGTAACGTGTGCGGCTCGCATTCGTGAGGTCTCGGGTTCGATTCCCGTCGGTTCGGCCACTCTGTTTTTCGTGGTTTCCCCGCGTTAATAAGCGATGCTGGGATGGTTCCTCTTCTGCCACGAATTTCCTGTCCCCTCATATTGCTTGCCCTTTCATATTTCAGGTGTCAGTCGGTGTCGGATAGATGCCACAGATTCTTGCTCACTGTACATTTCTTTTCGGCGCTGCCAGATGGAAGCCTTCTTTGACCCTAAGGTGGGTCGAATTTTCCCCAATTCCCCAGAGGTAAGACTTCTCTGAGAGCCCGTCAATGTTACTGGTGTCTTCAAGCTTGGAATCTTTAGGGACCTTTGCACGTCTCTGTGACCTGTCTGTCAGCTGCCTCTAGCCTCCTGCTGTTCCTTAACTTCGTTCTCCTGGGCGGTTGTAGACAAAAAAATCCTTCTTGGGTCCAGATGAACGAGTTGTCCTCCGTTTCCCCTTAAGGGGGGGGGGTTCGACCCCTTCAGCTGCCGTGGTGCGGGCGCTGCGGACACTGAGCACTCGTGGTACTTCTGACGTTACTAGAAGTACGCCGGGCCAAACGCCCGAGCCCCACTCTTAGGGGCGTCGTTTGGATTGGGTTAGACTCGGCGGGGCGGTGGTTCCCGATACCCATAGGAGATTGGGTAAGTCTGGGCGGATTTCCGTTCCAGCGGGG
Source organism: Deroplatys truncata (assembly GCA_030765065.1). NCBI lineage: Eukaryota > Metazoa > Arthropoda > Insecta > Mantodea > Mantidae > Deroplatys > Deroplatys truncata. The sequence goes on from CM060976.1 coordinate 31,031,759, forward strand.
TTGTGAGACGCCTCAAGGTCCTCCGGTACCGCCTTGGATAGCCGGTAGACGGCATACTAGATTGTTGTCGGCCCTACCGAGATTATTCGGTAGTCTTCCCTTTCGGTGGTTGACGCGTGTAAGTGGCGTACCCGCTTCCACCCTGTAATGGGTCGTCCTTCATGGTGTAGTGGTTACCATGTTAGCCTCTAATTCCCGAGGTCGCGGGTTCAAACCCGGCGGAAGGCGATGGATTTTTCGGGCGTAAAAATCCTTAGCATTGCTTCCTTCGGAAGGGAAGTAAAGCCGGTGGTCCCGTGTCGTAAATTTACGGCACTTAAAAGAACCTCAAGCTTGATAAAGAGGTCTCTGAGCAAAATTACCCGTCTTTCATGCCCGATATAGAATGGGACGCTAAGGACCAAAGCAGTTAAAGAGCGTCCATAAATAAAAACTAAATTTATTTATTTATTTACCCTGTAATGTGCGGGGACGGAATAGGCAACCAGATGTCGGCCCATGGAAAAGCTCTCGGGAGTGGGAGTATCACTCAGATAACCCCCCGCTCCCCTGGGTCATGTGGGGGCGCAGTCCCATGATGTCTTATGTCCCTCTCCGTTACTTTGTCATAGTTCAAGAGTAGCAGCAGATATGAACTTCACGGTACAATCCATGCTACATCAGTTACACTTAAGAGGCTCCCGCAAGAACTATAAGAAGTAACAAAGAAACGTTGTCAAAGGGCAGGAGCAGTCTTGAATGCTGTAATATACTTAAAGTAAAAGTCGAATGTGACAAAATGGGAACCATTTGGGATTTAACATCTATAAAAGGCAAATATGAAACACCAGTGCAGCAGAGACTATGTTCAAGGAAAAAGCTAAATCGATATCGTGTGCCTCACTTGAAATTTATTCTACAGAATCCCAAGCCTCAGTAATGTGAAATGATACGTAATCTATATTTACCGTGATAAAAGCTTATCTGATCAGAACTGGCGTATATTTCATTAATAGCTACGACAGAAACGTCTGCGATGAATGTAGAGTTCGAAAACGGGTTTGGCGAGCGGCAACACGAAAACATACAGGTTCGAGCACTTTCCAAATTGATTTGTGGCTTCCTGGTAGTTGGGTAAACATTATAAGATCGATGCATAAAACATGAGTGAATGAACACAGTCGTTTTGCAGACTTGTAACATTTACACTTGTGATGTAGAACCAAGTCTGCATATTGGTTGCTTTTAATGTCAATACACTAACAACAACAACAACAACAACAACAACAATAATAATAATAATAATAATAATAATAATAATAATAATAATAATAATAATAATCTTGCAAGAAATGAACTTGTAGTGGATGCAGTGAAATATTTTCAGTGCATTATATATGGGTAATCGATTTAGGTATATGTATCATACGAAGGACTGCTGCAAGTGGGGGATTCTGACGTGTTGAATTTAAATGACTTTCCCTACTCACTCTTACAGAAACTATTCTTACAAAAACTTATTCTTCTATCTATTTGTTAATACAGACAAATCTTCATTACTCATTTACACATTTCGTTGTAGGTATTAGGAATACAAAAGCGATAGTCAAATCTTTTCAAAGCCGGTTGCCATGTTATGGCTTTGAAATCCTGTTCTCTTTTTATGAACGCGAGAAACAAAGAGAGAGAGAGAGAGAGAGAGAGAGAGAGAGAGAGGGAGAGAGAGAGATAACCTTGTGGTCTGGTGGTTAGCAAATATAGAGGTCCTGGTTTCGATGGGAATTTTTCTTTAAACAGAATTATTCCCTCCTTCCTAGAGTCTGTAGATATGAGAGAAAGAGTAAAGGCTGGTTCACAGCCAACGAGAACGGTAACCAGAACGAGAACGGGAAAGTTGAAATACATGTATTCAAATGGGAGTGTCCACAACCGACGGGAAGCCTTCCCGGGCCCCGGGAACGGGAAAGAAGTGTTGCCCAACTTTTAACTTTCTCGTTCTCGTTCCCGGGCACGGCATATTGGATCCCTATTGTGCATATTAGACTCTTCACTCTAGAGGTTATTCTAAGCGGCCGTGACATGAAACAACCACTAGTGCTCTCTATAGTCGCAAGCTGGAAACATGAAACTGGAAGGAATTAGTAGTAAATGTGCTTCCTAACCTCATCCCGACACCCGCAAATATAATCAGCGTTGGTTCCTCTGGTGAAGGGATCATTTGTAGTTTGTTTATACGCAACTCAAAACTGGCTATTACCTAAAAAACAATGGCAAAAGCTACAAAGAACAGCTAAACCGGTGGAAATGAAAAAAGAACAATAAACAATTTTAATGTATACCATTAAATAAAGGAATGAAAGTTTGGCATAAGTAGAGGAATCGGAAAAGTAATGAATATGCATTTAGTTAATGTTTACTCTATCGAATTTTGACGTTGGCTTGGCTAAATTGGAAGTAGGTGAAAAAATGTCATTGGTCGGTTAAAAACAAATGAAATCCCAATGCGCAAAATCGACTTTCCCTTTGTGATCGATATGCATTCCCGTTCTCGTTACCGGGCTGTTGTGAATCAAAATTTCTTGCTTCCCGTTCTCGTTTCCGTTCTGGTTACCGTTACCGGGTGGTTGTGAACCAGCCTTAAATGTGTGTGTATGTGTGTGTGTGTGTGTGAATTTAATATAAATGTGACATCCCGATGGCTAATTGGTCCTTGACGATCAAAACCTCCCCCGCAAAAAGGCGATTTGCAGTTGAAAGAAATATAAAGTATTTGAAAATTCAAACTAATAAAAGAGAATATCTCGGAAATGGTTAACGCCAAAAAAGTATTATTTGATAGGTATAAATCGTTGCTTTAACGAGATCTACATTTTTTTTTTGTGTGGTAAAATATTTTTCTATCGGTTTTCTAATTATACAAAAGTCATTCACAATAAAGGGGACTCCACAGGCTATTCCTAGAAAATTCAAGACATACATTTTGTATGTCATGAACATAGCTTAAACATATGATATTTTAATCAAAACTGTTAGAGTTATTTTTGAGAAATACATTTCGAAAAATGTTCATTGTAAATGGTGATTTGGGATAGAAGGATTTTCTTCAGTCTTATCGCATCCTTGGAAGGCGCTGAACATAAATACCAAGTTTCGTATTTAACCGGCTTTTCATTTTTGAGCTAAGCTGTTTACAAATTCAGACAGGCGCGCGCGAGGTAGTTTTTCTAAAAAGTACTATTTTGGGTTCAATGAGTCTTAGAACGTGTATTTCAGGTGAAATCTCGGTATTGAATTTTTGGGTGGAATGCAATAAATAAGAAAGCTATGCGCAAAGCCCTAACAAGAGTAGATATACTTTATACACTCTATCGGACTGGCCTCAGCCTGCCAACATCCGATTAAATTGGATAAACAACCCATCTTCCGCGTGTATTTACTTATTAACCTTGGGAGTTAGGTAAGCGAATAAGAAAGGCAAAATAAAGTTAAAGAATGTAATTATTGGTGACAGTAGGATGTGTTTAACGGAAGGGAACACCTCGCACACTGCGACCAGCTGGATCTATTGTAGCTACACCCTTCGGAAGGCAGGGATGAGGTGAAGGAGCAGTAGGAGATTCAGATCCGCAGGCAGACAGGCCCACAGAGGCGCGCAGAAGTCCCTAATATTTCTAGGTTGAACACCCGCGCACCTGTAGAGGCGAAGAGTCCCGATAGAGGGCGACGAACCGACCCTAACGGGCGGAACTACGCTCTCTGGCGTTCATGGGCAGAAATCTTTCCAATGTGCAAACATCCATGCCATCTGCCCGACACCGTCAACCCGCAGGACGTGGAAACACACCTTAAACGTGAAAGGGAGAGATGAAATAAGAGGAAATGGGGGAAAGGAGAAATCCTGGTAGAATACACCACCCCGGCATTCGCCTAGGCGACCAGAAAACCACGAAAAACCCCATGGTTAGAGTGGACAGTCACCGAGAATCGAATCCGGGACCTCCGGAATACGGGCCACAGATTTTCTCGCCTAAGCCATTCCGCTCGGTATGAATGAATACAATGATGAATAAACCACTTTCATTGTTCTAGGTATCAGTGTCGAAATTCTTTATTACAATGCCTGATGCAGAAAGAGAAAATACCTATTTTAACAAACTATTGTCTCGTTTATAGGTATATGGATTAGACTAAGTCTTTTGAATACTGGCATAGTTCCTATTAGCTTTCCGTGAATGCAGACCATGTACCTAATACCTTGAGACAGCACTTACACCTCCCCTACGATTTAGTTTTGTTTGTATGCAATTGTCACATTTATGCTATTATTTTATTATATAGCAGGATTCATTCACATATGCAATGTAAAGAAATATGAATGTACCTATATTTTATTTTAAGTAACTTTAGACTTCCGCATCAGCGGAAATGTAACAAGCGTTGGAAAGAAAAAAGTAAAGGTTATTGCACTGTGTGTTACGCGTGCGTAGTTGGCGCGCAAATAGGACATTTATACACACGGGACCGGGTCTGCCTACGCACATCGCATGACCCAGGATTGCTCGTGGGCCCATTCCATTAGGGGCGATACCTATTTTAAAACCCGCCCCCCTACCGTCGAGTTTAGGCTAGGACTCATCATGCCCACCCTTCCAAACAGGGTCGGAAGTGGATACGCCAGGGCGAACCCTGCTGGGGGAGACTACTGAACAACCTCGGTGGGGCCGACAATTTCTAGCAACCGTCTACCAGCTATCCCTCATGACTGGTGCCGGAGAGTCTCGAGGCGTCTCACAACCCCGCCTGGGTGGATAAACCAGCCAAGCGTACCCAATCTCCCATGGGTGTCAGGAACCACTGCCCCGCCGAATCAAACCCAATCCGAACAACTCCCTTTCGGGAGGGGCTCGAATGTTCGGCCCGGCGTACTTCTAGTGACGTCAGAAGTACCACGAGTGCTAAGCGTCCGCAGCACCTACACCACGGCAGCTGAAGGGGTCGGACCCACCCCCTACGGGGCGCAAATAGGACGCAAGTAACTGATGCTAAGATGAGTACGGAATAGTCCAGAAACAGAGGATTTTTTCACTGTACTCTACCATGTGACCCCGAGTTGGCCAATCAGTTTAACAGAAATTTGTTAGCGTTTAAACGAAAAGTAAATTCGCGCCAGCCCGAGGACCAATAGAATTAGCTTGTAAGCTTCACGTTCGCGCCTCTCAGAACTGTATATATACGAGCTGTTTATGGAAAATTCACGCAGGTTTTAAGCATGAGGAACCTGTGTTCCTTGCAACAAGATCTTCGCGCCGAAATTAATTTAAGAATATAACGCACTTTTTGAACATTGCCGTATGAGTAATATGTGCTAAAAACTACAATCATTTAGAAGTCTTTTTATACGTTGTTAGACAAGTGATTAAGTAATGATCTGGTGGAAGTCAAAGTGTAACCATGTATTTTTTTAACACTAAATTTGAAAGATTGGCTGTTGGTTTCCTGTTACAACACAGAACAATAAAACAAAAAATGTGTGTTGAATTTCATATGCTGAGTCGTCTACAGTTATTTTGTTAGCCAGTTAAGTCTTTACGTAACACGCCCGGGAGATCAATGCAAACATGTTTACACCACAAAAACAATTATAACAGTATTCGAATCCAGACACAACAGGATCTTCAATGAGTAGCCGAGACGATGAGCAACGAGTCATCAGGAGGTGACCGACCAACTGCATTCACCAAGTAAATGTAACAAAGGGAAATGACGACGCAACCTATACATCAGTAGGCTTTCGTTGATTTCCCAATGATGGAATGATGAATTCATTGCCAGCATTGGATAAAGAAAGCCATTAGAATAATTATGGGGCAAAGAGTAGGGAATCATGAGTTATTTTTTTTTCACAGCTAAATATTATAACATTACCAAGTATGTATATTTGTATACTGTAAGCATTTGCATGTGAAGGAAAACCTAGGCATTTACCACTATGGTAACGAGATACACAAATATGAAACTAGCTTAAGGAATAATATCAATATACCATATTTATGTCTAAGTAAATCAATAAATTCACATAATTATTTTGTTCAAAAATTATTTAACGAACTTTCACCTCAGGCTAAGGGATGCACAGCAAATATATTTAAATGTAAATTGAAACAATGACTCGTTAAGAAAGCATTTTACTGTAATGAAGAATAACAATTGAAGATTCATAAGGCGAACGAATGAGCAGAGATTACTTTGTATTGAGCAGATATAAATGAGACAAGCAAAAAGATGGATCTAGACTTTTAAAATAAGCTAAAATACTTAAACGAGTCCGAAAAATGGGATCCGATCGCATAGAGTAAATAACTGTAAAATATTTTTATCAATTCCCAAATGAAGCGTGAGTTATGACAATATTAAACACCAATAATATATAACCATACCTAATAACCAGGGTTAGGATTTTTAGGTACGCACCTTTTTTCTTAGGGTAAGTTAAAGCTGTGTGGAAAGATATCACAGTGTGAAATTTTGTTTCTAGTTGCGAAAAGAGGCATTTTTTCTAGCACCTTTTTCCCTTTTTTGGGGCCTTTACCCCTTTTTGGCATCTTTATCCCATTTTCCCCCAACCATGCCCATAATCCTCTTTTTCCCCCTTTTTTCTTTTAAACTTCATTCCAATTTATTCTTTAACTTTCAATTAACGTCTCCTCAGCTTGCTGTGTACGTGCGAATAGTAAGCCTACCTCTTTCAGTAAACGCCGCACGGGAATTTAAAGCGCACCCGCATAATGGAAAATAATTGTATGTTCGACGAAAACCTCTTTCTCTCGCTTTACCGCTAGAAAGTAGTCCGCAGTTGACACTCAATTGACAATGAGTGATTCTATCCCACCAGAATCAGTACCTGCTGTTCGTGAATGTGAGTTTGTTACTGTGAGAGACGTCATCTGTTTGCATGGAGACGAAGGCTGGGCACGCAGAGACGGCAGTAACCTCACCCGCGCAGTTCTGAGAATTATTAAGACTGGGTTCTGCTCGAAACTACTAGAAATCGCTGAGACTGAACTTCCAGCATTAATGAGAACCTTCTGCTAATTGTCGCGGTGTTATAAGAGAATGTGGACAGCGAATGGGCGCGAATGAGTTGTGTGACAGTTGCATTCTGTTAGCAAGTGAACTAGTGTTAGCAACGAATGTACGAGTACTAGATTTTACCATGCCAAAGGTGTCCAGTGCTCGATTTATTGTTCTGGCTGAGGAATTCAAACAAGATTTCATAGACACTGATGGAACTGTTATGCGATGTACTATTTGTGATTCAGGAATTTTGTTAGATGAAAAACACCAGCGAGATCACATCAAACAACACATTTACAGCTCTAAGCATCAAATGAACAAGACTCTTCAAGCAAACAAATCACGGCAACCTCTATTACGAAATGCGTTTCAACAGAGTTCTTCAAAAAGCCAAAATTTGAAGGAATTAAACATTGATTTGTGTGCAGCTCTTACACAAGCAGGAATTCCACTCAATAAGGTGAACCATCCAGCCTTCAAAGGATTTCTCGAAAAATACACAAAGATGTCAATGCCCGATGAGAGTACTTTAAGAAAAAACTACATGGAGCCTGTTTACCAAGAAACCATATAAAGAATCAAGGAGAAAGTGTCTTATTGCGATGTGGGAATCATTGTGGAGGAAACCATAGACTCGATGGAACGATATGTTTTGAACATTTTAGTTTTTCCCTTAGCAGGGGAGAAAGTTAAGCCCATGTTGCTAAAAATGTACGAGCTCAGAAAGCCAATGCCAGTACAGTAATGCAATCCATTATGGACTGCTGCCAAAAACTCTGGCCTACTGGTATCGAGTTTGAAAAACTTCTTGTGGTTACGGACCCGCTCCATACATGGTTTCAGCTGTTAACCATTTGAAACCTCTATTTCCTAACTTGAAGCATGAGATTGGCTCATGCCCTTCACAGGGTTTGTGAATCCATAAGGAACGAATACGACATCGTAAATCAATTCATCTCTGCCCTGAAGAAGATTCTACTGAAAGCTCCGAGCCGTGTTGTTTACTACAGGGAAATCACTGGCCTGCCCCTTCCAAATTTCCCGGTCATTACTCGTTGGAAATCTTAGATTGAGTGTGCTGCTATGTCGTGTGAGATTTTTGACAAAATTAAAGAGTTTGTGCTTTCTTTGGATCCATACGACGCAGGTGCAATTTCCAAGGCACAGCAACTTCTGTTATCGGAGAAAATACATAATTTTCAGACAGATCTATATTGTGTCCATAGTTACAAGTACCTGCCTGCAGCTATTAAACGATTGGAAGAACAAGGTCCGGAAAAGGAAAAACAATGGGATATTTTTACTTCCGTGAGGGAGCAGTTAGATGGCATCGCCAAAGACAAACTTGAATCTAGTCTTCAGAAGAATCCAGACATTGAGGAATTCGCCACATCTATAGAGTTACCATTCCCAGTGAATATAAGGTTTGCCCCATTGGTTTCTGTGGATGTTGAAAGAAGCTTTAGCATCTAAAAAGACGTTCTATCTCCTAATAGAAATAGACTTACTTTTAAAAATGTGGAGATGCTTAATGTCTTGAAGTACAACAACTTCATGTTTTTTCCTTCTTTTGATGAGTGATAATTTGATGTACTTGTTTGTAGTTCAATAAATTAGAATAGAGGAAAGAGAAATCGTTGAATTAGTTAAGGGAATGCACAAGTGAAGTCTCAAAAGAATCTAAAAAAAAAAAAAAAAAAAAATTATGTACCCAAAAAATTCTCCATTGCTTGTAGTTTTAGAATCCACTTTTATTTTTGACCTAGCGAACGCTTCAGGACCGTTACGAGACTTTTTAAATACCCTTGCGCGTTTGGTTGCTAGCTGTTTATATTTTTAAAACTTGATTTTATGGCGTTTCTTATTTTCAGCATTTCTGCATATTCAAAATATTCCACACCATGTAGTTTTCATCCATTTATATTGACATTTTTATGCTTATTTTAAAAACCCAAATAAATAAAACTTTCATATAATTTTTTCGTGTAATGAATAGTTTTTGTGCTACTAATTTTTGAAGATAACAATATATACAAAAAAAAAAGAAAACGAAAAAAATGCAAATACAAAACTGCAAAACATTCTTTTCTCTTAAACTAAGAATGGTAGGAAAAAATTTGTAGTTCCTTGACATAGAAGCAACATAAGATTTTTTTTTAAAAAAATGCATCACGTGTTGCATTTTGCATATACCCACAATTTTATATTTTGAAAATTAATAATTTGAGAACTAATTAAGATTTTGGATTGAAATTCACAAAACAATTATATCTAAAGAAGACTGACATGTGGTTAAAATTTCAGCCCAATTGAATGGATAGTTTAGAAAATAGCAATTTCAGTTGTGCATCCCCTTAAATAAACCAGCACCTTATTGTACCTTTTTTCACCTTATGTGAGCAGCTTTTCCCTTCCTTTCTCCATCTGAAATTTGCACCTAAAAATCCTAACCCTGCTTATAACGGTTGTGTAAGATCCGAGTCAGAGAACGCTTCTTCAGATTCACTGCTATCACTATCGGAAGATGAATCATCATCGCTATCAGGAAACACAATGATGATGGAGTTAACCACATCGGACACAATTCCATCTCGTTCCCAATATTCGTTTTCCAGCTTCTCCACATGAGGACAAAGTCACAGCATAAATACCCTGTGTCGTTAAGTCCAGAAGCCGCGCCAATGACATCTTTTCTGATATATTATGTTTCCTCACAAAGCTTTTGAAGTGGTTTACTTGTTAATGTTTGTTTATTTGTGTTTACTCCACTTGGTGAAGCCATTTTGTGACGTGATTCTTTGTTAGGTTTGTTAGCTCCATCTGGTGTTAGCAATTTGCGGCAGTATTAGTGTTGTTTGAAAGAATGCTACTGTTATTTTATTTACTTCTGGTTCACTATTCTCCGGCTAGCTATTATCTTTTTGGTCGAGCACTTCTCTTTATACAGGTTGTGTAAACGGAAAGGAGTCTTTTATCCAAAGATAACACTGATGAAAGAATTTGTTTTACACTTTTTATTGTCGAACACATTCACTATCACAATTTACACATTGATCTTGACACTCGCCAAACTGAAACTGTTATAATAACTTATTTACTGATCATTCTTAATTCACGTACTTCAACTTTTTGTATCATTAACTTTACAATGCTTGAGATTTTTCATAACTCTGATACGCGTAACTTGCGAATCGATAGCCGACGTGTAATATTTCTGCTGGACTGAAGGCGACGTGTAGCCTACAAATATTTTCGGTGAACTGACGGGGTCTATCTCTAACCTAGCCCTTTTTATACTCCTACACCCCGATATGCCTAAAGATTATAACTGTGCTGCTATTGGCTAATAAAACGCGCCAACATTAGCGTCTATTTTTATATCCAATGAAAATTATGAATACATATGCTCTAGGTATAATGTTCCAGCAAATTCTAAAGGAAAACGTGCCAACATTACGTAACTTCCTCGTCTCTAATAATGATAAACAGCTCACCCCCTCGCTGCATTATTGCACGCTATTATTGTCACTTTCAGTAGGGCCGTATAAACGTACTTCTCAACAATAATTACAATCAATATACATCTCAAATCAATGTCACATAAAAATGCATATTCATATTACAATCATTCTTTACATTTAAGTATACTGCATCACTTTTAACTTTAACCCATGCTAACTCAATAGGAATAAGGTCACACTTGTACGGAGGAAGTCTTAACTACCGTGCGGCCATGTTCTTTGAGGAGAGTATCGATTTTAAAGGTTTTCTCTGCAGGCTTTTTCGCCAGCACCAGTTCATACAGCATTTCTTTCCTCATCTGATATCACATTGCACCCTTTGGCGATGCAATCATGATGCCATTTCTGACTTAACTGCATGCTTGGAAGGTAATTTGTCCAATTGTATATTGTGGTAAGGAGCGTTATCTAGTACCACAACAGCTTTTCCGTAACCCACTTTTCAAACTTGGTACTGTTCATTTGTGCATGATAGTCTCCACTTGTGGTGCTAGGCATATATACTAAGGCGGCGTTCTGCAGAAATCCAGTCCGAGAACCAACGTGTACCATAATTAATCTATTAGCAGCGTTTCCATCTACACAAACGCCTTTTATTTCCAAATTCTGCCAATTGCAAGTTAAATTGCTGTCTACCCAGCTCTAATCTATGTAAACAATTGTTTTCCTACATTGCAAGACGTTTAATTTCTGTTAGATACCTACTACGCCAACTTATAATTTCTGGTTTTTCAACAATATTTTCCGATTGCTTCCGCTTTTCCTCCCTTTAAAGCTCAGATGGTGTAAAACCCTTCTAAGTGCCTCTTGTCCCCAATAGGGGAGAGAGTTCTTTCTCGAATCACCGGCAATAGCTTGGAACATATGGGCACGACTTTTCTTACACTGTAAAGCTCTTGCACTGTTCGCCGTATTACACATGATCGAAATCATACAAGCAAACATTTCTTTCTAGTGGTCTTACGCGATGTTTATCTGGCATGTGTAGAGGAGAAGAGGAGCCTTGGTCATTCGTTTTCTTTAATTCTCTTCTGATGTTTGATACACCTGCATATTTAGCTGCTCCTTCTGTTTCTTGGACAAGAGGCAGTTGCTCTTGTTTGCTTTTCTCGTCATACATTTTAACAAGGTTAGCAACTATTTCTCGGGCCTGACTGTGTAGAGTTCTTGCTTTCTTACTGGCCATTGTGAACAACTTTATAAAATACTTACACACTGCTCCAGGTGAAACACGATGGAATACTAACGTTGCGTGATGTTTTTAATGTAGATACTAGACCTGTTTATGACATCATCCTGAGCTACACGTGGTATTGTTCCCCCTTCACGGAAAGTATAACACCCCGCAAAGCTTTTCTTGTCAGAGGCCTACAGTAGTATAGCACGTGTTGCTACGCCATACGCTAGGATGGATCTCAAGCGAGAGCATTTCGGTGCTATGATTTTGCATGACTTTAAAGTTGGTTTAGGGGAGAGAGAATACCTTGAAAGACTGCATTGTGCATTTGGGGATCTTTGCCCTTTACAATCCACCATTTATGCAGAGTTTAGAAGGGGAAGGGATTCCCTCGAAGATGAAGACCGAGCAGGACGACCGGCTACAGCAACAATGGATGAAAATGTGGTGAAAGCAGAGCGCATGTTGCGGGAAGATCGTTATTGCACATATGGTCAGATTCAAGTAGCCCTAAATATTGGATCGGCAGTAGCGAAAACAATCCTGAAAGAAAAACTGGACGTAGGAAGTTCTGCAGTCGCTGGAATCCCCCACCACCTCACAAATGAGCAGAAGCACGTGTGCAATGGTGCCAAGAAATGATTGGGAAATTCAATGGAAGAAGATCAAAAAATATATTTAACATTGTAACAGCTGTCGAAAGCTGGGTTTACCAGTATGATCCACAAACTAAACGACATCATCGGTATGGGTCTTCCCAGAAGAAGGTCCCCCCAACAAAAGTGAAGCGAACGAGAAGTGTTGGCAAGAAGATGATCTGTTCCTTCTTCTCAGCAAGTGGCCACATTGTGTCGATTCCGCTTCAGGGACAAAATACCGTTACTGTCAGATGGTACACCACAAACTACCTGCCACAGGTGTCCAAAGATTGGTCTGCGTGGAGTTTTGTTGCCCCATGACAATGCCTCTGCCTACACTGCACAAGAAACAATCCAATTTCTGCAGAAGTCAGATATTTGTCCCATCCTCCCTACAGTCCAGATCCCATACGACTTTTTTCTATTCCCCAAAATAAAAGTAAAAATTGAGGTCAACGATTTGAGTTAGCTGAAGCCGCAGTAGCTGCTTACAAAGAATGTATTTGCACTCTCTCCAAAGAAGAATGCCTTTCAGCATTTGAAAAATTGTTTGAAAGGATAGGCGGTGTATAGAATGCAATTGAGAATATTTTGAAAATATGCAAAGATCAGATCTAAATTTTTAATATTTTATTACGTCCATAATTTTTTTGGAGTGATCCTCGAACGTAATTCAGGTTTTATTATATCATTGCACTAAAATTTTGATTGACTATAGGAGATTATTTTGAATATCATGAGTTTCATTTTGAACATACGTTGTAAGATTAAAGATTAAGATTAAATATCAGGCCACTGTAATCTTTTATAAATTCTTTGTTCATTTTGACGAAGTAAACACGTATTCATGTTTAACGACAAAGATATTTAATTATTAATTTAAATCTATAGTGTGTTTCTGTCGTAAGAAATATAAAGGACTAATAGAAACGCACAACATTTAATGAATTTCTGTTCAGGACTAATGGAGGAAAATAAAAGAAGTTCTAATGTGTTATCAAATATGGTAACGTATCTGAAGATGAATTTTAAATTTCTAGCTATATAAGACAACCTACAGTATTTGAATAAAGACAAACTTTAACTGTGGAACATGTGTAATGAAGTATAACATTTTACGTTCTCTACCAACTACCTATAGTGAAGAGGAATTATTTAATTTCACTAAAAAAAATCGATATCAGGATTTCGCAGAAATTAGTTTTTGAGGCCCGAATAAATAAAAAAAAATTATAAATAAAGTCGTGTGTATGCGTGTGTTCTGTATCCGTTAACAGCCTAGCTCAAGGAAAAAATGTCGGATAACTGTCAAACATGGCATTTAAGTTCACTGTCTTACTGAGACGCGAAGATTATCAAGAAAATCCTTCCACTCCAAACTGTTTTTACATGGGAAACTTTTCCATGTTTTTAATTACTTCTTGCTAAAAAAAAAAAAAAGTAGCTCCCTTTAAAATGCACAGTTTATTTCAAATAATGTGATATCAGCCATTTCCGAGATATTTGTTGTTATTGGTTTGAATTTTTCAATATTCTGTTGTTTCAGTTGTTTCTTGCGATGTCATGAAAAGTGTCCAGCACATGCAGACCCGCTTTTAAAACTTGACTATAGTTTCGGTTTCCTCCCTTTGTGCTAAGGATGGACAGAAAATAATGTAACGGTTAACTTAATGTAACGAATACAAAGTAACTAGTTACCCATAGCGGTTACCAAAGTATCGAATGCAAAATAACTAGTTACCCAATAATGATTACCAAAGTAATGAAGACAACTAGTTATCGCGTTAACGGTTACTGAAGAAACGAGGCCGTTACCGAACCTGGACGACATCATTCACTGCTTATGCGCGGCATTGGTAGAGTTTATCGGGAACTAGTTACCTTATTATTCGTTTACAAATTGAGTCATCCTCGCAGCAGTTGCAAGTACATATTTGTTTATTACAGCGTGTTGCTTATCGCTTCAATATAGGTCACGGACCACAGATGACAGGTCAGTCAGCACTGCATTGCTTTAAGATATTCACATATGATTAAAGGTGCACGAGTTTTTATACTATGCGAGTAGATCGATATAAATAAAACAATTAATGCTGCTTAGCAGCAAAATATGCGCGGGCTGCTAAGCTCAAACAACGATATTGTTCATGTTGAAATGCAGTTACATTTAATCGTTACTGGTAACCGTAACTGTAACCGCGATGGTTATAACCGTTACTCGAAAATAACAGTTTGTCACATCCCTACTATGTACGTACAACGAAATGTGCAATGAAACTATTTCTGCAAGCGTTAATCTTATTTAACATGAAATAGATACAAAAACGATTTTCAAAGAATAGTTTGTATAAGCTATATAAAAACAAACGATAGTGTTTAGAGAAAGTCACGTGAAAGTAAACACATAAGAAGTTTTGAAGTGCTGTCACCATTTAGTTGCTACTTGCGTTGTCGGAAAGAGTATAGGACTTCAAAGCCAGCATATAGCGACTTGCTGTTCTTTCCTTTATTTTCATTGCTTGAGATTGTTACCACGAATACTGTATCAGCAATGTTTGTAAATAAGCACTCCTTGCTTGAAATCATTCCTAATGATTAACGTAACATGGTTGGAAGAATCACTTGTTATATGAATACTATAATTATACAGATATGTGGGAATTTATCATTGGTAGAAGATTTATACGAATGGATCACATCAGATGTTTACTTTCTCTAATGCTTACCCAGAAATTCAATATTAAATTTCACGGAGACGCAGGGTTTGGGGTTCCCTGCTAAAAAAGGGCATTTTTAGAAATTGGTCTGTGTGTGTGTGTGTGAGAGAGAGAGAGAATGTGTGTGAGTGCCTGTCTGTAACCAGCATAACTCAAAAACAAAAAAGTCGGATAAATACCAAACTTTATATTTAAATTCAGCATCCTCCAAGGATGCGACACGAAGATTTTCAATAAAATCTCTTCACCTCAAACTACCCTTTATATGCAATACGTTTCGTTAGCTTTTATTTTCTCAAAATTACTAAGACTTTTATTAAAATATCATGTTTAGGATATTTGCATGACAAATAAAACGTGTACCTGTAGTTTTCTGTATCCCTTTTGTACCTACCTCCAGTGGTGGCTGGCAAGGTCTCTAGGGCGGCACCTCCCCATAAATAAACCTCCAGTAAATAAAAGATAAGAACAGGAAAGGAAGGGTAACATCAGATGTCATTTTAGTATTAATTTCTGTATTCCCCGATTTAGTTTATAGATTTTGTTTTGTTTGAAATGTATTTGCAACGCCTACACGGTGAGCAGCACGGCGAGTACACTCGATGTAGTGTACATCGCCCGGGAAACCTCGCGTTTTTGAATGCTGCTAGAGGTGAAAGTGCGGAGGGGAATGCTTCGATTCAGGGCGTAGGTGCAGAGAGGTAATAGCAGTTTGGCGGAGTCCGAGGCACTTCGCTATTGGTTCTTTCTCCACGTGGTGTTCTCCATGTGGAGTATTCAATTTCACTGCCGCCATCGTGTAAAAAAGGGTACTCTCCTATCTAAAATTTAATTCTGCTATATGAATTGAATTAAATTCTTCAGCTATACTGCGATTTAAAGTATAGCACTGTAGAGTTAAAACGATTCAGAGCAGAAAATAAATAATTTCCCTTATACTATAATCCATATTGGTCACTTTTCCTTCGCGTCACTAATTACAGTTCACGCTGCCACACTGTACTGCGATTCACACACGTACAGGTTATTTTTGCTCGCAGGGTTCGGAAGCACGTTTTGTGTAAAATACCTAACTTAATCAGTTAATTCAGTGCAAGTGGTATGCTCTTGGTGGAAACCGTTAAAAATCTGTAAGTGTGGATTTAAAGTTAAATTAATTAATTAAGAAATCTTAATGAACAGTGTAAATAGCAAAAAGACAGACTTAATGCTTTAGCCATATGTTATATTGGGAAGTCCCTGATTTAAACCATTTTTCTGAACAAAAGGACTTAATGTATAAGAATATTAATTAGGATATTTATTTATGGCCAAGTGCTTTTTTGTTTTGTTTAAGACAAGTAGAAGCATAATCATTTCTTACAGTTCATTTTATACTCTTGAGCATTTTTTCAATCCACATTGTTGAGTGCTTGCATCACATACAAGTTAGACACTAGATAAGGTTGGGCAGCGAGCAAAAATAAGCACTACGCGTTCCCACTTAAGAATTTAAGTTCTTACTCTGACGTCTGAATAAATATTATTATAGATGGTAGGAACTTAGAAGAAATATGTTGACGAAACACAGACTTATCGATGTGAAAGTATTTGTGATTATGATTTGTAAATACTTTATTTTTTGAAAATAAGGCACAGAATATCCGTTGGTTATAAAGCCGAGTATTCTCCGCTGAAATTTTAATGATATTAATGCAAGGTGCACCGATAATATAAATGACAAAAGACTTCTTGTTACTGAAGGGAATAATACAATTATTAGTATAGTTTAATTTACGCTTGCTTTGATAGATGCATTTTATTACAGGTTTTATTTCTGAATTGCACTAATGCATAGAATTTTGTACGTGCTGAAAAATACATGCAGCAAACTAAACAAGCAAGAAATTATATGCAGACTATTTTGGTTTAGATGGTTGTTTTTGTTTACATATATTTTTTGGTGAGTTGAGAATGACACCTGTCGTGTAAAGCGTACTTATACGAAAAGATCACCTGCCGCCCTCCCAAACTTGCAAATCACGAGCCACCACTCCCTACGACCACGCTTAAATATAGTTGTCAACCTTTTAGCCGTCGAAAATGAAAATCCTTTAATTCGAATCTCACTCCTTTTGTATTTCTGTTGTGTTCAAACCCTCAAAAACGAAGTACTCTATCACAGCTCGTGTTTCAGTTTTATCTATTTTGTAGAATATGTTAACGCTGGTTTGGTTACACGATCGTCACAAATAAGTGATTACACTTACGTGTCTGAAACTTTACAGCGCGCCACCTAAAGAATGATGCTTCAACAATCATAATAATTTGGCCATCTTCGTGACATCTATGAGTCAGGCCGAGAACTTTTAGAACGCCCTTCGACTATAGCAACACCATATATTTTTTAAATGAGATTGTAGGCTTCTACGGCCTTTGTCCATAATAACTTGACTTGTCTTCCGGCGAAGGCCACTCACGTCTGATAAAATTGCCGACGTTTCGCCCTTCATGTTGTGAGCTTCTTCTGGGCACTGCGGATTCGGATTTGTTTATTCAAAGAAAAGGTGCCGGTTAGTGATGGGTCGAGTGCGTTACTTTACCGGAACTACTTCCAACACTTCCACTCCGCAGTCGGAGTCGTTTCAAGGAAGTAGTTCCAGTTCCACTCCGAGGAAGTAGTTCCGGCCTCTGGTGGAACTAGTTCCATTGGAAGTACTTCCACTTCTTCATTCCGGAGTATTGGTGAAAATACTTCCACTGTTTTACTCCGGAATGACTTCCCCTAGTCTATGAAGAGGAAGCATTACAAATATATTAAACAGGACACTACACATGTCTTTAACAATTAATGTCTCCTGTCACATAAGCAAGTGTTTGTGATTTAATGGCTTGTAGTTCTACGCTAGTATGTTGTGCTTTTTTCCCCGTTGTATAATGAACTACAAATATTGGTAATATATGTAGTGATGTAGACCCTACGTACATGAATAATTTGTAATTCCATATGCTGTAAAGCAAATATAATTAACGGAACGCAACACTGGCTTTAAGACTGAAACTTATGCCTAGATACTTCGTAAAATATTGTTGTATTGCGTGTTAAACATTTAGGTTATGAACAGTGTGGAGGTAAATTCGTTTGCAATAAATGTGATTTCAGCAAATATAAAACATTATTTTGGGAAATTAACTTAAATATACTCATAATCTCTAGGAGCTGCTTTTTATGTTATTGTGAAGCGGAACATTTTGAGAATTTAATAAAAAGTGGTATGCACCGATTTACATTTATTTTATTTATCCTTCTGAACCGTAAGTCTGCGGGACAAAGTTTAATGCCTTAAGGCAGTTTAAGTTCTTAAGGTATTACTCTAACTTTGTGAAGAAAAAAAACTAGGTTATCAAATTCAGAATAATGCAAATGACAAATTGGAATTAATTGTTCTTTCACACAAGCCGTGTGTTGGACAGGGTTGGAAAGGTAGAATCAGATGACTGAAAAATTCAATGCCATAGCCGGGTTTTGTACCACGGATCTCCCGGTCTCCGTCCGGTTCAATTACAAATTGTTTGTCTTAGCTACAGGCTGTATATGTAGAATTATCAGCTGTTTTTGCTGTTAACGACTACTAATCTACGTCATGGCACATAGCCAACAACGAAGCGGATAAGGAAAATGCGCAATGTAGAGTACCAACATTTTCAACTGAAATGAGGTTGGCGAAACTGGAAGTAACATTTATCAGCTTCAGCTGATTTAAAATGAGGTTATGTGACGTATGGCAATTCATAATTAAATACTATTGTAGCTTTGTCCTAATTATGGTGCTTTAAGTGTTTTCTTGTTTCAAAAATTTATTTTTTTCACAGCGACAATGTAACAAATGAAAAATATTTTTTTAAATGAGTAATTATGCATAATTCGTGCTGTTCACGTAAAGGGCTCACTATTAATTTTAAGGCTAAAACTCCCAATCAACATAAAATGTTGCTTTAAGGAGTTAAAATGCAATATTTGCCTACAGACATACTGCAGTATTATATTATTATAATTGCTACATATGTGCGAAGTAGTAAGCGCACATGTAACTAGAAATTGGAATTTTCTCGTAGAAGCATAATCGGAATTAAATGATTACAACAGAAAAAAAACAGGCTTCTGCGAACTTTTGAAGTTCTGTACATAACGTTCAACTTAATGCAATATTCCTTTATTAAAATCACGACTACATGACGTGGGAAGTATGAGCAGATGAAATATAACTAAAAAAAATTGGTTTTTCTCATGGAAGCATAATTGGTATTGAACCATACTTTGGGGGGGGGGAGAAAGTTTATGCGTATTTTTTAGAAGTCTGTATTAACGTTCAACTAAAAGCGTTCATTGCATTTGTCATATTCAATAGGGCATTTAACATCAATTATGCATAAATGACACAAACACGAATTCATCAGTACTTGAGTCAGAATTGACTTAATTTACTTAAACATTTTTTCTCAAATTGCAATGTGACGCAGGCTGCATTAATGCCATTTCATTTACCATAAAAGGAAATGATTTCCAATGTTATGGCGACTTCTAAATAATACGCTCGCATAACGCAATGCTGGTTAGGTATTGTATTGACAATGGAATTGATGGAATGATGCAATTGGAAGTGGCAGTAACTCCGACGGAGTTGGAAGTAAATGTCTTGGAAGTACTCCGGCGGAGTGGAAGTAAAACTGCTGTGGAAGTAACTCCGACGGAGTTGGAAGTAAATGTCTTGGAAGTACTCCGGCGGAGTGGAAGTAAAACTGCTGTGGAAGTAACTCCGACGGAGTTGGAAGTAAATGTCTTGGAAGTACTCCGGCGGAGTGGAAGTAAAACTGCTGTGGAAGTAACTCCGACGGAGTTGGAAGTAAATGCCTGGGAAGTACTCCGGCGGAGTGGAAGTAAAACTGTTGTGGAAGTAACTCCGAAGGAGTTGGAAGTGATTGGAAGTGCCAGTTCCGAATAATGGAATGGTTACTTCACACTTCCAACGGAGGAAGCGTTCCTTTGAAACGACTCCGACTCCTTCGACCCATCACTAGTGCCGGTACATTGGGCCCGGCTTACAGGCACTGCGCTCTTGCTTGCGTTCAAAATGCAGTCCCTTCTACTCATGCTCCTAATTGGCTGGTAGCTTGCCAATAATTTTGTGCTCCGTGAGCATGTATTTTTTATGGAGAAGATATATTTCAATTATAAGGCATTCATGCTGAAACACAAAACATAAATTAACCATTCTCATTTTCAAGATACATAAGTGCCCCAAATAATGCGGACAGTAATAGAAGTGGAAGTTTGATTCACGGAAGTTAAGTTAATTTACGGTTTTGATGCTTTCTCATTTATACTTTTTATTAATTTCATATTTATTCTGAAAACAAAGAAGGGTACTGCAGTTTTTTGTGTTTGAACATAAATACCTTAAACTCAAGGAAGTCTTTGAAGTCGGAAATTCTATTACCACACGTTTAATAAGTATTTGGTGTATCTAAAGAAAGCCAACAAGCAGAAAGAACATAACTATTGAGTAAAATTCAGACCTCTGTAGTTGTGTTTGCTACACACCTGCTTATAATCGCTTGGCTGTTATCACACGTTCCACATGTAGAACTTGATGTGACTAATGCCTCTCTGATAATCAACTTCGTAATCACCAGAGACCGGAAGTTTAGGCATTATAAATAGCTAAAATAGGCAGGAAAAAAGACAATTAGATAAACCCATTTATTTAATTGATTACACTATTCAATAACTCGATCGTCATATTTTAAAGAACTTAAAAGTTTTAAACAAAATATTAGTGTTGTAATTGACACAAAAATGAAATATTTTTTAAAAAGGCCTGTGTATTGCAATGCCTTATTCGTTGCACATGACAACCAAATGCTTTTTTTTAAATTCTCTGGGGTCATGTTGAGTCTCCTGTCAGATAACACATTTTTCATATGAGAAAATGACTTCTCAACATCGACAGAGGTTATTGGAGCAAATATAAAACATAGCATCATTGTAAGATCCATTTCAACTGCAACAGAATTGTCATCTTGTAGAATTTTTTAAATGTTACTAAGTTTTTTTCGATAATACTTTTTTACACTTTTCGCTAACTAATGAACCCCGTTTCCCTGGTACACTGTCAGTCTTTGCACTGCATCATCCACAATTTTCACTGACTTTGTTAAAGGTTGTCCTCTTTCTTGAAGTTGGCAGATCACTTGTGGCAGGAAACCAAACTCGGCCGCAATGAAAGTTGTCATATTTCACTTCCGAAGAGTTGAGAAGTTTCTTAGCTGCTACAATGGAACATGCTTCATCCTCCAGAGCGTTCACCACCTCAGTAATACTCTGGAAATTTGAAGCGTAGTAAAGCGCACCTGAGATCCATGTCACCCATTTGTTATGATAGGTTGAGGGGGCAGAGGTACATCGGGTGCAGTGGATTTAAATGTCAGGATTCTTGGTGGGGCTTTCACAAAGATCTTCTTAATATTGGAACTCAATTTGTCAACATCCGGAAACAAGCATCGTATCTCTTCTGACACTCTGTGAATGCCATGTGCTATGCAGGTCACGTAAAGCATGTTTGGAAGTAGCACTTTTAACGCTATTCCAGCCTTTTAGCCTTTTTCATATATGGTGCAGCGTCACTGCTGAAAAGTAAGAGGTTGTCGTATTGAATCTCTTCTGGCCACAGCAACTAATGAACTGGTGAATAACTGCACGATAGTTGAATTGTTAACTTTCTCAAGACACTCTGTTGTAAGCAGGAATGGTTTCATTGATTCATGTTCTGTAGGATCTAATGGTCCAATAACAACATTGATAATGAAACGATCCATGGTATCGGTTAACTCGTTGATCGAAATCCAGATCTTATTTTTTATTTTATCTTTAACGATTTTCATTGTGTCATCGTAACATTCGGTTAAGTAACATCTTCGCAAACTTGACTCGCTAGGTACAGTTTGTTTAGTATACTTCTCCAAAAACTGTGATGATATAGGATTCTGTAATTTCCACAAAGGGATTCCGGCGCTGAGGAAAGCTTTACATAAGTCGAATGGAAACTGAGATTTTCGACTCGCTGTTGCAAGCAAAGAAATCTTATTTCCAGTAGGTTTGGAAAGTGCATTTTTGTGTTTGATTGTGCCGATATGCTGTGATATAAAATACTTCTTTTCGTATTTTCACTGACTGCTCGCATATTTTGCATGTGAGTACTTTACCGTCGGTACAAAATTCGTGGGATCCAAAAGTATTAATGTAACTTTGTAATTTACTGCGTAAAGAAACATTGAATTTCGGCATCTTGCTGTTAGCTACAACAACGTCGCAATGAAAACAAAGAAAAACAAAGTTACACCCGCACTCATTTTTGTCTTTTAAAATAAACTCAAGCGGTAATTCAAACGCTTTCTGTTATCTATACATTTATTTGCGCGTCAGCACTCATTGTTGCAAAGAAAATAATGAACAGAATGAAGGACGCCTATGTTGTCTGCAACTTAAAGACAATAATATACATTCGGCGAACCAACTTTCATTGTCAGGGACTAACGGTTATTGAAATAAAATGTACCTGAAGGAAATGTTTAATAATTAATAAATAATAGATACAAATGAAATAAAGGCAAAAAAGCATTTTTTTCGTAAAATAGGCCTTTATATTTAAAAAGGCTGAAAAAGGCAACATAAAACTGTGGCATTTCAATCACAAAGGTATAATTCGTACAGATTCACTTTCAAATTGAAGATAGATTTGACACATTTAAAAAGGCCTTCTGCCTAAGTTCCTTTCTTGCTTTTCTTGCTACAAAGAACGAATTTGAATTAGGGTAGGTCAAGCTGTCTGGCTAAGACCTTTATTTTGGGTGAACATCGGTAGCTTTAGATCAGTACACTAACTGATTTGCGAAATAATTTGGTACATACGTACACATTCGCTTCTGATATGACCTGTGTACTACTACTACCACCACCGCCACCGCTACCGTTACTACTACTACTACTACTACTACTACTACTACTACTACTACTACTACTACTACTACTAATAATAATAATAATAATAATAATAACTACAACAATGTTAACGAGACAATGGAGCGTCAAGCAATTGGACAATCCAGAAATTAAATATCAACTACAGGAAAATAAATTTGTTTTTTAAAGAAATGAAGAGAGAAATGAGACAATTCTTTCATTAAACAGCTTGATTGCCATTAGTCTTCCTTTTTCCCAGACATGCATGAGCATTTTCATCATAAATCACTGAACAGAGACAAATTGCATGGCTTGATTCAACAAATAATGTAATGATCAGTTATAAGGAAAGCGAATCTTCATTATTATTCTCTCCATCTCCTTAAATGATTACATATTAACATCACTTATTTGTGCTTATAAAACAACTTTCGAAGATTGAAATGTTTTATAGTTTTGGATGCGAAAATTCTTTTTACTTTCTCTACTACGTATAGTAAGTAGGGGAAGTTTTGTATTCCACCAAAAGCATTTTTGGAAACCTGTCCGTGTGTGTGTCTGTCTGTGTGTCTGTGAACAGCATAACTCAGAAACGAACAGTCGGATAAACACCAAACTTGATATTTATGTTCAGTATCTTCCAGAGATGCGACACGAAAGTTTTCAAGAAAATTCCCCCACTCCAGATTACCCTTTACATGGAACATTTATCGAAAATTTTAATTTTCTCAAAAATGGCTCTAACGATGTTGATTAAAATATCATATGTTTAAGATATTTTCATGACAAATGAAATGTATATCTCGACTTTTCTGGTAATGTCTCCAAAAGCATTCTTCATTGTGAACGACTTTTGCATAACTGGTAAACCATAAGAAATGGAAAACTTTTACTACACAAAACATGTAGATCGCGTTAAAATACACAATTTATGTATATACATTTTTTTTTGTTGAGTGAACCATTTTCGAAATATTGCTTGTTATTCCCTTAAATTTTCAATACTTATTTTCTCAAATGGGAATTCGTTATTCGTTTTTTTGTATTGGATATGCAAAGAGCATTAATCTGTGGCAAAGAGAATGGTGCTGCACCTTGCAACCAGCTATTAAGATATATATTGATGCTTAAAGGCTACTGTATTTCTATATTACCCTTGCAAATACAAAACAAGGGGAACATAGTACGGCTTAAGCGATAGTCAAATATTTTTAGAACTGGTCGCTATGTGTAAAATGTAATTCTCTGTGCATGTCAAAAGATCGGTTCTACAAATGTTTATCTCAATTGATATGAAATAGATGGAGAACAAGAGCTTGTAAAAATAGTTTGTACAAGAGTAGAGAAAGTCATGTGAGTATAACACATCAGATTTTTTACTTGGCGTCGTTGCTCAATTGGGTTGACAATCGGTCCTGAGAATGAGCTGCATGGAGAAGAAAGAAAGAAAGAAAGAGAGAGAGAGAGAGGGAGGGAGGGAGAAAGAAGAGAGAACAAGATCCTGATGGAATGTTGGCATAACTATTACACTGGCTTACAGTAAACAGAACAGGGAAATTTCCTTTTCTTAGGTAAAAAAACTCACATTGGAGCAGAGGCAGGAGTTATGGGAGTTGGACCTCCCTTTGCTAAAGTAAATGTAAAAATTAATAGCAAAAATAGCTTCTTTAAAATAATCGCGTCCTTCTAGGTTGGCGGAAAGGAGATGATTACTAATCAAATCACTGGTAGCGCTATATTTACGCCACATTCCTTAGACAATATCACCAAAGTTAACAGAAAGTGTAGTTTGGACTGCATTAGTACAACCATGTTAAGATATCGGGGGCATGTTTTCGTTCCGGTGCTAAATTTGAGTGGTCCCAAATGAGTGCAATATCTCCCGTTTAAAATATAAATAGTAACCCTATTATGTAATGAAATAAAGTGACCTGCAGCTATAATGTAAAATACTTCACAGGCCTCATTAATTCTCATGTTACAACATATTTGCGGCTTAGAATAATACGCAAAACATCGTATCCTAATTTTAATTCCAATTACTGCACCTTAATCTAATATTTAAATAAATTAATATAAATTTATTTAAATATTTAAAATCGGAATTACTTCCTATTTATTATTTGTATCGATACCAAATGTTAAAAAAAACCTGATGTGTTACACTCATATGACTTTCTCTACTCTTGTACAAACTATTTTTACAAACGCTTATTCTCCATATGCTTCATGTTAATCGAGATAAACATTTGCACACTCTATCTTATTGCTAAGTTTCTTGTAGATGTAAGGGGAATATATATTTATAAGGGCAATATAGAAAAACAGTAGCCTTTAAGCACATACATATCTCTTAATAGCTGGTTGCTAGGTGCAGCACCATTCCCTTTCCCACAGATTAATACTCTTTGCATATCCAAGACAAAAAAAATGAATAACGAATTCCCATTTGAGAAAATATTGAAAAATTTAAGGGAATAACAAGTAATATCTCGAAAATGGTTCTATCAACAAAAAAAATGTATATGACATAAATTGTGTATTTTAACACGATCTACATTTGTTGTGTAGTAAAATTTTGTCTATCTCTTATGGTTTACCAGTTATGCAAAAGTCGTTCATAATGAAGAATACTTTTGGAGACATTCCCAGGAAATTCAAGATATACATTTTATTTGTCATAAAAATATCTTAAACATATGATATTTTAATCAAACTCGTTAGAGCCATTTTTGAGAAAATTAAAATTTTCGAAAAAAACTTCCATGTAAAGGGTACTCTGGGGAGAGGGGATTTTCTTGAAAACCTTCGTGTCGCATCCTTGGAAGATACTGAACCCAAATACCAAGTTTGGTGTTTATCCGACTGTTCGTTTCTGAGTTATGCTGTTCGCAGACACAGACACACACACGGACATGTTTCAAAAAATGCTTTTTTTTGATTCAGGGGGTCTCAAAACATGTATTTCCGGTGAAATCTCGGTATCGAAATTTTGGGTGGAATACAATACTTCCCCTACTTACTATACGTAGTAGAGAAAGTAAAAATGTATCCCTCACATAAACCCCAGGAATATTTTTCTGGCTACGTCACTGTATTGGGGTCAAACTTTGATCGGAAGTATCGCAAACACATTTTTGCAGAGACGATGGGAGTAAAGTTTACAACATATTGGTTAAACATACGCTCTCACTCAATGCTGAAAAGTATTTTAAGTTTACCCTAATAGCTGTATAGCTGAAAGTATACCCGAGCTCTTAAACAGTTTTCTTTCCCATATCTGAATTTGGGTATTGTTGCTACTGTAGCTTCAGAGAAAATAAATGGAAAATTTGTCGTAATCGACTCACCTTAGTAGCAAAAATGGAGGCACACTAAATACAAAGTAGTATAACGTCAAATTATAATCATTTCTTATAATGAGTTCTACACAACTTTAAGGATGATTTATTAAGATTTTCTCATTTTCTGGACGATATAGTAATAACATTATTTCAAGAATGATTGCAATATTTTAAGAATTAGTGCAGTGAATTGATATCGGCAAGTGCAATGAACTGTTTAGCATAATTCGCCAAGACAAGGTTGAACTAAATCTTATATTTCTATAGTCTTTCCTTGGAAAACAACTTTTTCTGGGGTTTCGCTTTACCCCGAGAAGACTAATGTAGGTTATCTGTAAGCTATAGGGAGCCCGAATCCAATTGAGCATCGTTGCGCTTGTGCTTCCAATGTGACCCCTGAGAGGGTGGAATGAGAGGAGAAACCCGAAGGGGGGCAGATCCGGATGCCGACGGGCGTACGCATTGGCGGGGTCCATAACGTTTCCAGATGGAACGCATCCGACGCCTCCTGGTCCCTACCAACAAGCCACCAACCTCCAGAGTCCCCCGGGGCGGAGCCCCACGCTGAGCAGAGATCTAACTGAGCGGTACCGTAGCGACACCAGGGAAGAAACCTTTACAGAGCGCAAGACACCGCCCAGCCGCAACCCGCCGAACACCGTCGCCTGGTCCTTCAACCCTGAAACAAATGACAAGGAGGATGATGGGTACAGGAAATGAGAGGAAGGAGAGTGATGGTAGAAGATGAACCACCCCAGCATTCGCCTGGCGACCCGGGAAAACCTCGAAAAACCCATGGGCCAGAATGGACGGTTCCGGGGATCGATCCCGGGACCCCCCCCCCCGAATGCGTGCCACAGAAGCAACCACCCGAGCCATCCCACTGGGTATACTCATACGGTAGTTCGAGTTCAAAAAATCTGATTCCCATAAGGTTAAAGCTGCAAACGAAATATATGAGCTTTACTACAGTGGTCATTGCTGTATATAGTGTTATCTCACTTGCTATTGATCAAAACAATCACAAGGTTTTACTGGGCTTTATCTTAAATACCACAAATTTAAGATGTAATGTATCTCACAAAATGTTTCAAAACAGGCGTGTTGTTTCCTAGAAGGTTATTGATTGGCATTCTGGAGCTTTAACACTTGGCTTGTCTGCAGGGGTCGATGGACTGTCTTCTATTTAAGATATCGATAATTTTCAAGGCTATTCTGCGAGATCGGCAGCCTAAGTCGCAGCAGTGAATGACCTATCAACAGTTGGCATTGGGAGGTGTGTCTACTTAGGAAGAAAAGTTTACAGTAGTAAATGCTCCTCTCTTACGTCACGTATGTCACGGGAACGCACTTAAGGTTCGAAATTATCGATTGGTCGATAAGTCGACGCATATCTCTGGTGAAGGAAAGCTGAGCTGCGACATAAGCTCCATATTCCAGTGAATCGATTAGGCAACGCATGTATTGCTTTTCAGAAAGGTTTTGTTTGGAACGAAGTTAAGCAGGGATTAACGCTGATTCCCAGGGGTACGAATCCCTCCACGGTTTAGCCTGGTAGGAAGCTCGAGAGTTTGCTTTCACGTCTTCGGGAAAGCGGAGTGTTAAATTTGGTGGACTATGCTACGTAGAGGAACTGTAAAGTTGGGATGGAAGAGAGGGAAAGACATAGCTTCTTTCAGACTTCATGCGTAGACTATAATGCCTTTATTTGATGTAAACAAAGTGGTTAAGTATAGGGTCTTTCAACAAGAGTGAACTTAAATAAAACACGTTCTATAAATGATAGAGGTTTCTTTTTTTTATTTTGGAACATAATTAATGTCATTACCTGTGGAAGAGAACATCAGTTGAGTGACCGCCACGACTTCGTTGGGTTGCGCGTATACGGTTGACCAAATTTTCAATGACAGAAGAGCGTAAATTAGGTCCAACTTCACGAATAACACGCGTGATGTTATTCATAAGATCATTTACTATTTCTGGCTTGTTGACATAAACTGAGATTTAACATAACTCCACAAGAAGTAGCTAATCCAACAGCGTTAAATCACATGACCTCGGGGGCCAGTTAACATCAGCACCACGGGAAATGATGAAACCTCTGAACTTCTCCTTCAAAAGATCGATTGTTTCGAGAGCAGTATGACATGTGGCACCATCTTGTTGGAACCAGGTGTTTCTGAGATCCATACCATCCAATTGAAGCCAAAAATAGTCCCTTATAAGAGCCCGGTATCTTTCTCCATTGACAGAGCTTCTCCATCTTCATCTTGGAAAAAATATGGACCAATGATTCCACCATACCAAAATCCACACCACACAGTAAACTTTTTGTTTGTTAACACAACCATCCATCCAAAAGTGGGCGTCGTCGCTGAAGATGATTTTTCGACAAAAATCCGGGTCAGCTTCCAATTGCTCCATAGCCCAGTCAGCGAATACAGGGCGCAACTTATAGTCGTTGGGCTTTAGTTCTTGAGTTAACACCATTTTTTAAGCGTGAAACGTCAAGTCCAGATGCAGAATTCGCCAAGTTGTGGTCGGCGAAAGCCCCAAATCTTGCGCTCGACGAGCAATTGATTTGTTTCCATTCTCGCGTACACTCTCACGAACGGCGCCTATGTTTTCGTTGGAGCGCTTACGTCGATTACGTACAGGCGTTCTTTGATCGCTAACAGAACCACTTCTTTCAAATTTATCGATCAAACGCCGAATCGTTCTCTCGCAGGGACGATTATGCACACCGTAAACTTCACGCAATACACGGAAGGTTTGCCGAACAGATGATCCGTTTTAATAATACATTTTCACAATTTCTACGCATTGCTGAATGCTGTAACGTTCCATGGCTATTTGTCAATAACAACTGTAACCACATGAAATAAATGACTGCTGTAACTCAATAACAACGACAGCTATCACATGCTAAAGATAGGACACTCTTGTTGAAAGACCCTTTACAAACTGTAGATGGTACGATCTTCCTTGTGACATTTAGGGAGCTAGCAGATGCATTTGGCCTCTGACTTAGGCACTCAGCTAGCACATATCAATTTATTGCTAATACCAGAGATATAACACAAATTTCTGTGCTTCTTACATTATTATTATTATTATTATTATTATTATTATTATTATTATTATTATTATTATTGCTTCTGCTAAAGGTTGGTACAATTAACATTACTGTTTATTGTCTATAGTCACAACATCTACCTCAATAATGAACCCTACATATTTCTTATAGATGTGACTATAGACAATATATATATATATATATATATATAGAGAGAGAGAGAGAGAGATAGAGAGAGAGAGAAAGAGAGAGAGAGGGAGGGAAGGAAGAGAGAACGGTACCTCGGCCCTTAACTAAGAAAATTCAACAATTAAAAAGCCAGTCCACATGTATAACATAGTATAATGTAAATAGTAATAATGATAACAACAAATATTGTTATTATTACCTAATACAGTTATGTGCAATTGGTGCGTGTTGTCTATCATTTTGGGAAAAGAAACATCTAATAACCTCAGGAAGTCTTAAGAATTGCAGAGCTTATAAAGCTAGGAGAGTCAACGTTAAGTTTAGGAAGCACTGCTAAAACTTTGTGTCTTCATTCTTCAAAATTGGTGGTTAAAATTCATAACAGATGCATTGCTTCAAACGTTTAACATTAACTGATCCTAATTTTAAAAGCAATTTGTTGCTTATTTTTTCTCCAACAGTATTTGTTTTACAGTGAATATGGTACATTAAGTCACACGTTTAATTATTTTTTAAGGAAATTCATTATTTAATACAAATTAGAATAAACGGTAAACAGAAAATGGTTATTTTCTATGCTGCCCCCTTACACGCCTCTGCAAATATCTATTGTCCATTTAAGAGGCAGCAGTTTACAACCTGTTGACTATAGTGTAATTAACAAGTTATCCGAGATTACTCCATTATTTGAGCAAATATGTTTGTAGATCTAATGGCTTACAAAATACACTAAGTTCGAGGCAAATTAACGTAATATATAGTTGGAATATCTTAGGATACGGACTGAATAAGAACGTTTAAAGTTAGACAAACGTAAACAAGGAAGAAAGAGGTATTTAATTTAAACCCGTGATAACCATAATGCTGTTACGTAACGCGCATGCTGCTATTGTCTGTGAAGGCGGAATTAAATCACAGTTTGCACGTTATGTCGTGTGTAAACATCTTGCATGCGAGGCTGAGCGAGGTTCTTCTTGTCTTTTCCATATTTTCCTTCATTTCCAGGTTTGGCAGAGAAATAAATGTCCTTTATCAGCACATTTTAATGTTCTCTTCAGATATTTATATAAAGTATATTTGCAAATCGTGATTTTTAGCGCAGATCAGGAACATCTTCAGAAGATTAGATCGTAGTTCGCAAAATTTCATATAGTTTGTCCAAATTTCCAGACCAGAACTTCCTGTTACAGTATGCATACCATTTGAATTGCTAAAATGTATTTCTTATCCCAAAAAACGAAAGAAGAGCAAAATTGCATTCCTTGTCATGAATTATAAATATTTTTTCTTTTTAATTTCGAATATTACCAAGACAATTCTTTTAGGTGTGAAAGTTAACGCTGAACACATATTAGCGCCGTTTTATCCATCTGTAGATATAAAACTACTCATGAACGTAATCTATACCAATCACTATATATAACTTTTTGTTACTTTCTCTATAGTGGATAGAAGAAGTGTTGAGTTCCCTCAATCCACTCAAAGAACTGATACCCAAAACATATATTCTGAGTTATTTTGAACCTCCTAAAAGCCAGTTTTGGAAAACGACCCGCGCATATATGTGTGTGTGTGGATTGAAAATAAAAATACATGATAATCCTTGAAAGGTATAAAGTATACCCATTCTTGCAAGGTCCTAAATCCGAAGTGTGCAATATGCCATTCCGAATAATCAAATGGTAAAGACCTGTAGGATTATAAGGGATTAAAAGTTTATGTATGGGGTGGGTCTTTTTAATTCGTAAGAAGCTTATAACTTTTGCTGAAGATATAGGTTGTTGTAGGTTTGTACCGAGTTTTAAAAACTGTGGGAGCCTATAGGACTAAAAATAGGGTAGAGCTAGTTTACTTCCTCTATCACGTACCTTAGTAGGTAGAAAATATATTTCATTCCACCCAAAAATTTCACCGGAGGTACATGTTTTAAGGCTCCCCGAATAAAAAAAAGAACTTTAGAAAAAAGGTCTGTGTGTATGAGACTGAACAGCATAACTCTAAACCGAAAAGTCGGATAAACACCAAACTTGATATTTAAGTTCAGTACCCTCCAAAGATGCGACACGACGATTTTCAAGAAAATCCCTCACTCCACTACCCTTTAAATGGAAGATTTTTCGAAATTGTTGATTTTCTAAAAATGGCTGTAACGATTTTGATTAAAATATGTATATTACATATATTTACATGACAAATAAAACGTATACCTTGAATGTTCTGAGAATAGCCTTTAAAGTGCTCTTTTTCGGAAGAAATTTTATGTAATCTTGTATGACTGGTAAACGTTAATCGATTAACGAAAACGTACTACCAAACATGTAGATCTGTTTAAAACACACAATTTATTTCAAATAACTTTTTTGTGGCATCAGTCATCTCCGAGATACCCGTTATTAATGGTTCGAATTGTTCAATACTTAGTCATTCTTATAACGTCCTGTCAGTTTTCAATTGTTTCTTACGATGTCATGGAAAGGCCAGCTTGCAGCGCTCACTTCTAAAACATTTGATATTATCGCTATTCCCTTTGTATCTATAACGAAATGTGTAATGCAGCTGTTTCTGGAAAGGTTTATCTCGATTAAATTGAAGTAGATAGAAAAATAAACTGTTGTAAGAATAATTTATAGGTATACCGTATACCTATTAATAAACGACAGAGTAGAAAAGTCATGTGAATGTAACACATCAGTTTTTTTTAGGAAGTAAAGTAACAAACAATGTTTTGCTGGGTCCTGCGGCAAAAGTATGCTATACTTTGCATAAATGGATTAAACTTAGAAGATTTCTACATTAGGGGTTGAAAGTATGTTAACGGTGGATTTTGGAAATTGTAATATCCAGATAGCTCAATTGGTGTTGGTTTATGTGTAACGTGTTGAAAGTGAGAGTAAGCGAAAGTTTTTCAAAGTTTCCCCATAGATGAAGATCGCATTCAGTAAATCAAGGAATCTTGAGGAATATAATCTCTCACTGAATACCCTATATTAAAGAAATTCCTGAATTAAAATGACTAACTAGCGGTATACACAGTAGCAAAAGCGTTGTTGGAAAAACCCGACTGACATCAACGCCGGTCAATTGTTAAAAAGATGGTGTAAGTCATTCCTGTACCGCTCTGCAATTATTGTTCCCCCCCAGAAAATATAGATTCTGATATTCTGTATGCCTTACTGCACACACCACACCAATTTTCGCGTCATGCAAGGGAGTCTTGTGTGTAAAATCGGGTTTCTCTGTGCTTCAATATCTATTATTTTACGACGGAACATAATCACGTAAAAAGAACCATGCTTTGTCAGAGAGTACTAAGTGTGGGTGAATTACTCTATCGTTGACATTTCGCAAAATCCAGCTACAGAAAAGTACCCAATTGTGATGATCACGTGAAAAATAAAGTGTATGCAACAAACCCCATACATTGGAAGAACTAGAAGAAAACATCAGACGAGAAATTCACTCACTTTTATATATTGAACTCTCGAGTGTAAACGAACATTTTCTGAGAAGACGGCAGAAATGTTTGGATGGAGAAAGACATTTCCAACATATCTTATGATAAGGTATATGCTTATTGTCATTATAATTGTAACTGTAACTATGAGAATGTGACAGGGTTGCCCGGATATTGTAAATGTTTCGGCGGGAGTACGGAGCTGTAGCGGCCGGTCCGCGAGTCACCATGCGATGGCCATAGTGTGGACGAAAAGCACTGTATTTTCTCTACCACATTTAATGGGATGATTTCACGGAATCTATATCTTGTCGTGAAAAGCATTGGGAGCCTCAAACATTGTCTCACATTTCGTAAAGCAATAAATCTCTCTATTGCGGTTATAAAACAGAATGTTCCCCAGGAATCCGAACTTAGATATTACGAAGTCGGCTTGTAGCAGTATATTTCCCTTACAACTGCCGGTTTTTACTACCGGGAAGTAAATCGAGCGTGGGCAGATAACACAATATCTTTCCGCGTGTCTGAACTTCCTGTGACAAACACTTTATGATGTTGCAATCTCACTATAACGGTTATCTCAAAAGACCATGGAAGTTACGTATTTATAGCTCGTGATATGGTTTGAATGTCATGACAAGAAGGTTCTGGAAATATTGCAAGAAGCATGCATTTACGCTGTCTTTGTCGGGTCCACATACGAGGGCAATCCCAAAAGTACCCGACCTAACAAAGAAAACACAAAACAAATTGGGAAAAAAAATTATTTCTCTACATAATTTCCTTTCACCTCGATACACTTTTCCCAGCGGTGTTTCAACACTCTTGTTTATACTGAGAACGACCGAGTTCTGCAAAATAGCCACCAACTGCAGACTCCAGCTCTTACTGCTGGCAAATTTTAGCACCAAGCTATTTCTTCAACTTTGGAAATAGAAAATAATCAGAGGGGACTAAATCTGGCGAATAGGGTACATGAAGACGCAATTCGAACTTTAACTAATTGAATTTCGCCATGGCGATAATGGAAGTGTGAACTGATGCATTGTCTTGTTGAAACAATAATTTCTTTTCCACTAAGTGAGGCCAATTTTGCTTGATTTCATCATTCAAATATTGCAATAAGTTTGCATAATACTCACCATTGATTGCTTTTTCTTTTTGAAGATAATTAATGAATATTATTCCACATACATTCCAAAAAACTGACGCCATGACCTTGCCTGCAAATGGAACTGTCTCACCTTTGGAGCTGATTCTCCCTTTCAATCGACTGTTTTGACTGTTCCTTCGTCTCAGGTGTGAAGTGATAGACCCGTGTTTCATCCATGGTTATGAATCGACACAAAAACTCGGCTTTATTGCAGCAAAACATCACCAAACACTCGATTGAAACATCTTCACGATTTTGCCTTTGTTACATTGTGAGTAAACGCGGTACCCATCTTGCGCAGAGCTTTCTCATGTTAAATTTTCAGTCAGCATGTGATGTACAGCACTTTTTGAAATACATACGATGTTTGCTAGCTCGCGTACTTTCAGTCGACGGTCATCCAATACTATTTTGTGGATTTTCCTCACAATTTCTGGCGTGGTCACCTCATTTGGTCGACCACTGTGATGTTCGTCTTGGCAGCTCGTACGGTCTCGCTTAAACTCTGTCACCCAATATTTTACTGTGGTAAAAGAAGGAGCAGACTCCCCCAGAGTATAATCTAGATCAGCTTTAATATTATTTGGACTAAGACCTTTCAAATGAAAGTATTGTATCACATAACGATGGCCAGTTTTATCCATGTTTACAAATTTGCTGAGGGCGTTCACTACTGATGGCTGCCAAACAATTACTAAACGACGTAGCGTCATCAAACTTCAGATTTAAGCCTTATAAGGTTGGTGCTTTCTACCACAGTCATTGTTTGAAACAACAACCACTATCTATACATCAGCTCGAGTACTTCTGGGACTGCCCTCGTCCTGGCAAAATGGTGTAAATTTTGTCAGTTTAATTACTTGGATTCCTTGAGATAACCGACAGCAATAAACCATCAAAAAGGTATTCTTTTTAAGTAAGCGGGAATCATTTAATGTGGACTACAAACTTATAAGAAAATGGTGATAGTGGTAACATCGATATACATAGCTTTGCACACCTTCTTACTTTCTCTGCCACGTATATGTGATAGGTAAAAGGAAGTATTTATATTCCACCCAAAAATTCGATGTCGAAATTTCATTGGAAATGCATGTTTTGAAACTCCCTGAATAAAACGTTGTATATGATGCACTCACATGACTTTTCTACTCACTCTTCTACAAACTATTTTTACAAAAACATATTTTTCTATATACTTCTTGTAAATCCAGACAAACCTTCAATTCACATTTAACATGTCGTAGGATTCAGCGATAGTCAGACTTTTAAAGAGCATGATGCTATGTGATGGCTTTGAAATTCCGTTCTCTTTGCATGGCCATGAGAGAAAAACGAATAGCGATTTTCCTCAGAAAAGTATAAGTATTTAAAAATTCAAACCAATAAGAAGGAATATCCCGGAAATGGATAATTCCACAAAAAGATGCATTTCACATAAATTGTGGGCTTTAACGAGATATGTATCTTTTGTGTAGTAAGATTTTTTTCTATTTATTTTATGTCACTTTAACTACGTGACCGTATCGCGAAGGATCTCTTTATAAGATACCTGGTGAATCGTGTGTGGCGGACGGTTAGATTTCTAGGTCTCATTCATGTACCATACCATCTTGCTTCGGGACGAGTCACGGAGGCATTAGTGCTAGGCAACTGTATCTCCGCTTCTGTAACGGACAGATACCAGCTTTGACACGTGTCCACAGAGAACTAGTTCTGGGCAACTGTATCTTTGCTTCTACACGTGCCGGGGAGATGGCATTAGGATGCCGTCCAGTCATGACCCTCTGGATTCTCTATTCTAACGGACCTGACACTGACATACAAAATGGCAGCCGTATGTGGTGGGAATTTGGGAAATGCTTCAAACGGCTCGCTCTTGTCTACAGGCTACGACTTCTCCGCAGTAAAATACAATATATGTGCTGTAATGACATATCTTTTGTGTAGATATGCTCTGTTGTACAAAAACATTGTCTTAAAAGTAAACTAAATGCAATTTAGCATTAAGTGGTGACTAATGAAATATATAACCTCAAAGAACATTCATACAGTCTACTGTTTTGCATGCCATAACAACAGAATTTCTAAACTACAGCTACATATTTAAAATACAAAGGACATAGTTTTGTAAACTGCAAGCACCATAGAACTTACATTAAACAGAACTGTGATATTGAAGGTGAAACTGATTTCGGTTCACTGAAAATTATCTGTCACTATTTACACTGTTTATCACACTGTACACAATATTATATACACAAAATATACATTGGATGGCTGACGAACGAAATGCTGTTATTTACAGTAATTATCTACTGAATTTAGAAGCTTTACGGTGGAATTTTGCTTTTGCTTTCATGAAAGATTTTCATTTCTAAGTCTGCAATAATTATTATAAAAATACGCCTTTTACTTAGGAACTATTGCACTTCTTTACTAATTTTTGCAGGGGGATCCACACCGACAGCCTGAAATATAAATAAGTAATCTTAAACCAGCACTGCAAAAGAACATTCACGCAGTCTACAGTTTTGCATGCAGCAACATAACAGCATAAATACGATGGTTGATTTTCAAAAATTGTCGGAAATACACAGTTCTGCAATTTAATCCTCTTTCTTGGAACTGTTACAGAAGAACCATCATCAGAAGGAAATTTACTTTCTTATAGCAAAGTCGGAAGCCAAATGATGCACCTATGCGTACAGTGAATCTTTCAAAGGCGTAAAGTGTTAACGATTTATGCACCTGATCCGTTTTTCTGTTAAATCTTTTATCTTTTAGAAGCATGAATATTGGTACCAATCTTCACTATAATTCGATTTACACCAAGAAACACAACAGCGTTGTAACGCTTAAGGTTAATTATATTTACGACAATAATATTGTAACAGATACTGCAAAATTTTCTTCCTAATACCACCAGAGTAACCGTGGCAAAACTATATTCTCAAATAGATAAATTAATATATATATACTTTACGTTTAATATAATCATAGCCTAAATGGTATATATTAGTAAATGCGAGTAACACGTGGAAAGCACTGGCAACAGTAAACACATGACTGTGATTATTCCCGTTTCCTAAATTGTACAAATAAAGTTTTTCAAACATTATTGCTTCCCTAAAGTGATTACAAACTTATGCCAACGTTACTAAAAACAATAAATCAAGGCATCGAAAAGATAAAGATAATAACTAGCGTGTATAAGGATGGCTCAGGCGGTAACCTCTGTGGTCATAGGTTCGATTCCTGCGGCCGATCTTCCTGACCCATGTTTTTTTTGGGTTTCACCGGGTCGTTAGGCGAATGCTGGGAAGGTTCATTACAGCCTCCGAATTTCCTATTCCTCCATTTCACCTATATTCTCATTTCACTTCACCTTTCATCTGCTTGGTCTGTTTCAGGGTTGCAAGTGTCGGCGGGAGTCTCGGCATATGTATGACAGGGGAAAAGGATGTTGTATGTCCCCCGGAATGGGGGCGGTTTCTGAGTCCCGGACCCCTAGGGGATGTGTAAGCCCAAAGGAGGGAAGGGAGTGGTTGCACCAGCTGCCATCCGGGAGTTCTGATCTGTAAAAGGTAGGGACTGTGCCCTATGCCCTGTCGTGCCTCCTGATCCGGCCGCTCTCTCCTCAAACCTCACCCCTCCCTCTCCGAGGGCACTCCGTCAGGGGCTTAGGCACAAAGGATCTTGTAGGTCGAGGTACTAAGTCCCCCTCTGCAATTAGTCCCAGTCCTAGCGTGTATAAGCACCTCAGGGATAACCACATCTACCGGTGTCATTTTTCTCAGTCTCCAATCCTAGTGTTAGGTCGTTGAGGTTCCTGGTCCAGTCTACCTGCTTTCATTATCTGTGGACAGTGGCAGAACATTTTCATTTTTATTATTGTTTTAGACTTAAAGTGGAACTTTGGGGCATGGTATCCAATCCGGTATTTACTGCGGCGACTGAGGAACACCACGAAACAACCCAGTCAGAATGGTCGGCTCACGGGATTTGAAACGGGAGTTCCCGAATACGAAGCACAGACGTTACGGCCTGAGCCACCCCGCTCGGTAGTAAAATGTTGTCTATGATAATTAGTTGTTCTTTCACACAAGCCGTGTATAGGACGAGATTGAAAAGGAAGAATTAGGCTGAAAAGGTCAATGCTATAGCCAGGATCTGCCGATCTTCGTTCGGTTGCTCTAACCAACTTTCCAAGATTTTGTCTTTTCTATTATGGTTTACCAGTAATGCAAAAGTCATTAAGAATGAAGAGGACTTCAGAGGCTATTCCCAGAAAATTCAGCATATACATTTCATTTGTCATGAAAACATCTTAAACATGTGGTACTTTAATCAAAAACATTAATAGCCAATTTTGAGAAAATAAAATTTTTAGATTTGTTGTAAAGAAAGATAGTTTGTGTTGGGGAGATTTTCTTGAAAATCTTGGTGTCCTATTCTTAGAATATCTGAACTTAAAAGATTTTTCGTTTTTGAGTTACACACTGAGGCAGTATTTTTAACATTTAAATGATATCAGTCTGATTATATAATATAAAATATAATAACAGCCCGCCTTAAAGCAATATGTGTATAAATAATATATAAAGTGTATGTAACAGCCATTGTATTAATGTTTATATTATTATGTACATGTATAATAATGTTATGTGAATGTATTAAGCAATTTAACAATGTAGGAGCTGTGAGAATAGAAGCCGTAAGTTGCTAAGAATGAGGTAATAATGAGGTAACCTTGAGACAACAATAAATTAGAAATTTTAATAATGCTACTAGTAATTCTTGGAACAATAATGTAATATTTAAACCATTTTAAATAAATAGTCAATCAACAACTAGAAAAGGCTTAAGTTAAATAAAAGTATTCTATTGGAGTAGGATTAGCCAATCAGAAACTTGAAAAAGAGAAATTTACAAATTTAAGCGGTAAACGCCAGACGCTAGAAGATAGCGCACCTGAGCAGTTCGTTCGTTCGGTACGTATTCGTGTGAGACAAAAAATTCATTACGGCGTGAATAATATAACGTTTACGTGTTAAAAAGTGCAACTAATAAAACAATCTCGCAGCTCTACAGTAGGATATATCAGTGAAGTGTTATTTAGTCGTGTGAAAGATTAATAAAACGAAGTTAAATACCATTAAAATTTGTGTAAGCCTTCATTCTTTAGCCGCACCAACCCCTGCTAAGAGATACGTGCTTCTGCAAATTAATACTGACACAGCCGAGGCAAACACACACACACACACACACACACACACACATATATATATATATATATATAATATTTAAACATACATTAAAAATACAAATTTGATTTTTAAACGTGGGGGCGAAGGGCACCGGAAACTTTGTAACGTGCGTGGTCTAAACAATTTCAAGTTTTGGCTTTCCAACAGTGGAACTACAACTATCTCAACGCACGCGCGCGCGCCGTTTCTCTAAAAACGTTTTTCTTTTAATCACTAGAATCTCAAAACGTGTCTTTCCGGTAAAATCTCGGTATCGAATTTTTGGATGCAGTACAATGCTTTTCACCGAAGCTTTCACGGTCCGAGTCAGAATTACAGTGTGTCCATAGAAATACTGTCATACTTTGAACTGGTATTGCGTCGCTTTGGATGGTTGTATTTGGGCAAAGTTGGTGAATTCAAAAGATAAACTCAAATATTGCTTACTATACCTTATAGACATTGAAAGTGGGCGCCACGAGTGACGCTGCAGATATCAAGGCGATATTACCATTCACGCTCCAACATTTCTGATGAAATTGACTGGATACAGCAGTGATACGAAGTTGCATTTCTTGCAGGGTCATTGGGTTTCAACTTATGTAGTAATTGCAGTTTGTAGGGGTGAAACTTCAGTCGGTACGCAGGATCTTAGATACGGTGGATTTAGGGATGTTTAAGTGCTGACTAACTCTCGGACAGACTTCTTAGGACTACGTACAAATGCCTACCGCACTTGTTCCATAATTCCCGCATTGACAGATGGTCTCCCTGAATGGTCTTTCCTTTGATGGTATATGCAGCCACGATCCACAAAATCACGGTACCACTTCAAAATTGACGTATGTGTAGGAGCTTGATGTTGAAATTTTCGTCTAAAAGCACTCTGAACCTGCACCGACTCTGGTGCTATGATGTTTCAAAACACACCAACTACATTCTTGTGGGTTCGCCGTAACTCCTTAAAACTTCTTTAATAACAACACAATTTTAAAAGCAAACATTCACATGTAACCTGCCTGCTAAATATCCAACAGTGAACCCATGTCGACTAATCACAAACGTGAGTACATTTAGTTTCTGTGTTTGATTCCCATGATCCCGTCCATTTTTGTTCATTGTTATCCATTGTTGATATGCAGAAAAATATTTGAGTTTTTGTTTCGAATGTCATCAATTTCATTTAAATACGATTATCCAAGACGACGTGGTGCCAGTTTGGAGTATGGCAGTATTTTTGGACACACTATAATATACTACGCCTATTAGTATATATATATATATATATATATATATATATATATATATATATATACTATATATAGTACGTTGGATGGGAAGATTCCAGCAAACCACAGCTTCTCAACCCGGAAGAAACTACTACCATAGGTAAGTTAGTAAGTTTTCTGTACTATAGGTAAGTGGTGGAGAAAGCAAAAAGGTCCATGTATGTTTCATTTTTTTAAAGTGCTACCGCTTGTCAGCTGTTTCTCTCGATGTTATAAAAATAATATGGAATTTCAAAGCCAGGTAATAGAGACAATGACTATTTTTATTATTTATATTATAACACTTCCCTCAATTAAGGGCTGCCATATAGACGAAGTATACATACACAATTAAAAAATTTAAATTTAAATTAACAATAATAATGACGATTTATAGTTAACATATCAAAATAATGAAAATCAACTTAAAATAGAAATATAAATGAATTTAAATTGGGATAGAAAAGTAGTATAAAATAATCCTGTTATGCAGTTAAAATAAATACATTGATTCTGTTTACTCTATCCCCCTTGTACCTTAAACGAAATGTGGAACAAAATACTTCCGCAAAGGTTTATTTCGATTAATATGAAGTAGATAGAAGAACAAGCTTTCATAGCAATAGTTTGTAGTAACTATACAAAAATAAACTATAGGGAGTAGGGTAAGTCATGTTAGAGTAACAGATCCGATTTTTACTTTTTCTACTACGTATGATAGTAGGGGAAGTATTGTATTCCACCCAAAAATTCGATACCGAGATTTCAACGGAAATACATGTTTTGAGACCCCCTGAATCAAAAAATAACTATTTTGGAAACATGTCCGTGTGTGTGTGTGTGTGTCTGTGAACAGCATAACTCAGGAACGAACAGTCGGATAAACACCAAACTTGGTATTTAGGTTCAGTATCTTCCAGAGATGCGACACGAAGGTTTTCAAGAAAATCCCCCCACCCCAGACTACCCTTTACATGGAACATTTTTCGAAAATTTTAATTTTCTCAAAAATGGCTCTAACGATTTTGATTAAAATATCATATGTTTAAGATATTGTCATGAGAAATGAAATGTATATCTGAATTTTCTGGGAATGTCTCCAAAAGTATTCTTCATTGTGAACGACTTTTGCATAACTGATAAACCATAAGAGATAGACAAAATTTTACTACACAAAAAATGTAGATCGCGTTAAAATACACAAATTATGTCATATCCTTTTTTTTTTGTTGAGTGAACCGTTTTCGTGATATTGCTTGTTATTTCCTTAAATTTTCCAATACTTATACTTTTTCTCAAATTCGTTATTCATTTTTTTATGTCCTAAACATGCAAAGAGAATGGAATGCGCCACATAGCAACCAGCTCTTAAAATATTTGACTATCGCTTAAAACGTACCATATTCCCCTTGCATCTACAAGAAAATTAACAATAAGATTGACATCTTGATATATCGATTAACATGAAATATATATGGAGAATAAGCATTTGTAAAAATAGTTTGTACAAGAGTAAAGAAAGTCATGTGAGTGTAACACATAAGATTTTTTTTTCTTTAAAAGCAACACATCTTTTCCTTCAGGCTCCAAATGGCAAATGAAAATTGGTAGCTATGAGTATACTCCAGAATTGGCAATGACGTGCCTAGTCTTGAAGGATTCATGTACTTCAGGTTCTACAACGTTTCCATAATCTTTTTTAATTGTTTCTTATCTATAGACCCCTTTAACCTCTATGGTCATATCGGTGGCTTTGACTTGAGAAAGTATACGTTGACTATAGGCTCTTTAACTTGTTTTAATCTATTCCAACATTAAACGCACTCACATTCACCATGCATGCTTCCAGATTCTGCGGAGGGTAGGGAAAGATTTTAATTAAAGAAAAATCCCCTCACCTGGAAATCTAGCCCGAGACCTCTGGGTTGAGAAACCTGAACACTTACCACTCGATCACAGAGTCTTTACTTAATTTTGTTTATGCCAAGGGTTTCCAATTTCATTCATGATTAGCGTTCCTAAGTAACCTATCATTATAAATTATATATTCATAAACCAAAAGCTTCGTTTACTCACTAGCTAGCTACCTGCGGCTTATTCGCCCTTTTTACTTTCTCTACTGCGTAGAGTATGTAAGTAGGGGAAGTATTGCATTCCATAAAAAAAAATCGATACCGAGATTTCACCGAAAATACATGTTTTGAGGCCCCCTGAATCCAAAAGAAAACATTTTTAGAAAAAAAGGTCCGTGTGTGAATGTCTGTGTGGCTGTGGAGTTGCGTCTGTGAACAGCATAACTCAAACACGAAGCACTCGGATAAATACCAAACTTGGTATCTAGGTTCAGTATCTTTCAAAGATGCGACACGAAGATTTTCAAGAAAATCCCCCACCCCAGAATACCCTTATACATGGAACATTTTTCGAAAATTTTGAATTTCTCGAAAATGGCTCTAACGATTTTGATTACAATATATGTTTAAGGTATTTTTATGTAAAATGAAATGTATATCATGAACTTTCTGGGAATGTCCCCAAAAGTCTGAATGACTTTTGCATAGCTGGTAAACCGCAAGAGATGGACAAAAGCTTACTGCACAAAAAATATAGATCTCATTAAAACACACAATTGTCATATACATTTTTTACCGAGTGAATCACTTCCGAGATATTCCTTGTTGTTTGTTTCAATTTTCCAATACTTATACTTTTCCTCAAATGGGAATTCGTTATTCGTTATTCCTTTTTTTTTGTCCTGGACATACAAAGAGAATGCAATGCTCCACATAGCAACCAACTCTTAAAAGATTTGACTATCGCTTAAAGCCCACCATATTCCCCTTGCACCCACAAGAAAACGAGCAATGATAGTTTCTGCAAATGTTTATCTCGATTAACATGAAGTAGATGGAGAATAAGCGTTTGTAAAAATAGTTTGCACAAGAGTAGAGAAAGTCATGTGAGTGCAACTCATCAGATTTTGTTATTTTGTTTCGTTAACCCTCCGTGGCAGCCTTTCCAGCCTTTTCTTACTGTTTTTTCTGCGATGCATGCGTTGAAGTGCCGGTTAGAAAACAGCAAATAATTTCCAAGTAATTATCACAAAAAACAGACTATTTGGTTTATGTTATATTTAAGGTTGAGATAGCATATAAAACACAGGAAACAAAGAAGAGGTAAATACCATAAAACATCGTTAATTACCATATTTCGTAGTGTTAAATGCTCCGGAATGCTTTTTCCGGAGGAGCAGCTATAACATTTTTAATTACACAACAAAGCCTTCATTTTTCATAAATATTCGTTAACTCTTTTATTTATATAACCAATTTATCTTCTGTGGTTATATCAAGGACTTAAATT
This sequence comes from Deroplatys truncata, assembly GCA_030765065.1. Lineage (NCBI taxonomy): Eukaryota > Metazoa > Arthropoda > Insecta > Mantodea > Mantidae > Deroplatys > Deroplatys truncata. Next base: position 31,075,960 of record CM060976.1, read on the forward strand.
TTTAGAAGTATTCTTCGTTTCTCAGCTAGAAAACCTTGCTCAAAAAGAAATTACGCAACCTCATTTAGACAAGGGACTAACAAGGGAAGACCAACAATAGTAATTTTAGGGTCAATTTAATTTTTTTATATGGGAATTTACCATTAGGGTCAAATTAAATTGACCCTAAAATGAGCATCACAACGTCCTCCAAATAAAACACGACTAATGGCATTTACTTTCACCCCATAATATCAAGCAATTTTTCTATAACGCTTAGTTTTGGAGATATTGTACAGTCTCAACTTAAATGGTCCATCCTGTATAACATTTCAAAGATTTAAAATATTTACACTATGCCTTTCACACCGACCACTTGTAGGGTAAGATTTTAATGTTAAATCACGTTTAAAAACTCCCTTCGACAACCGAGACTCGAACAACGGACCTTCGGCTGTTCTTGCCGATGCCCTATCTCTGAGTTAGCGCCCCAAGATTCTCTTCGCAGCATTACAAGTCAAATGAAACGATATTCCGGAGCAACTGACCCCGTTCATCTGGACACGTGAATCAGATGAGGAAGGTTTAATGCTCGTTATTGTATCTTTTATGCGTCGACACGGGAAGCTGGCCATTTTTCAAAACCAATCCAGGTTTCTAACACTACGTAATGGGCGAGCCAAGCACAACTTGGTCAAGGTAAAGTTGCTATAGCAGATTATTTTTGCTCTCGTACAATAAATCCTTAGAGAAAAGATGGCTGCGAGGAAAGTAGTTATTCATCACTTGTGGTAAAACATTTGAATAGAATTTTGAAATCGAATGCAGAATACGGGGGTCTCAGAAACGCCTTTCAAATTCCCATATAGACTAACTCACACCACATCGGAAATCGTGGGGCTGTTGGCTAAAACCTGCCTATTGAGTACTACAACTTATCTGGTACGAATGCATCCTCTAAACTATGGTTCCCAAATTGGGGGGTGGGTGTCCCCCTATGGGGACGTGAGTGATTTCCTAGGGGGACACAGACAACTTAATTTAGACGAAAAAATGTATACATATGAAATGATTAGTGAAGAAGTGGTCAGTAAATCACCTTCTTATAAGTTTTATGACTCTTAATGTACAAATCATTTAAATTACAAAGGCGTATTAATTCTACTTACTGTAAAATCCTGCATGGAATTGCTTTAATTGCTTTCTCTACTACGTATAGTAAGTAGGGAAAGTATTGTATTCCACCCAAATATTCGATACCGAGATTTCACCGGAAATATACGTTTTGAGACCCCCTGAATCCAAAAAAAGCATTTTTGGAAACATGTCCGTGTGTGTGTCTGTGTGTGTGTATGTCTGTGTGTGTATATCTGTGTGTGTGTATGTCTGTGTTTGTGTATGTCTGTGTGTGTATGTCTGTGTGTCCGTGTGTGTGTCTGTGTGTGTATGTCTGTGTGTGTGTCTGTGTGTGTATGTCTGTGTGTGTGTATGTCTGTGTGTGTATGTCTGTGTGTCCGTGTGTGTATGTCTGTGTGTGTGTCTGTGTGTGTATGTCTGTGTGTGTATGTCTGTGTGTGTATGTCTGTGTGTGTGTGTGTGTGTTTGTGTGTGTGTGTGTCTGTCTGTGAACAGCATAACTCAGAAACGAGCAGTCGGATAAACAACAAACTTGGTATTTAGGTTCAGTATCTTCCAGAGATGCGAAACGAAGGTTTTCAAGAAAATCCCCCCCTCCAGATTACCCTTTACATGGAACATTTTTCGAAAATTTTAATTTTCTCAAAAATGGCTCTAACGAGGTTGATTAAAATATCATATTATGTTTAAGATATTTTCATGACAAATGAAATGTATATCTCGAATTTTCTGGGAATGTCTCCAAAAGTATTCTTCATTGTGAACGACTTTTGCATAACTGGTAAACCATAAGAGATAGACAAAATTTTACTACACAAAAAATGTAGATCGCGTTAAAATACACAATTTAATTTTTTGTTGAGTGAACCATTTTTGAGATATTGCTTGTTATTCCCCTAAATTTTCCAATACTTTTTCTCAAATGGGAATTCGTTATTCGTTCTTTTTTATGGCCTGGACATACAAAGAGAATGGAATGCGCCACATAGCAACCAGCTCTTAAAATATTTGACTATCGCTTAAATACTACCAATTCCCCTTGCACTTACAAGAAAATTAGCAATAAGATTAACATCTCGATTAACAGAAGCATATAGAGAATAAGCGTTTGTAAAAATAGTTCGTACAAGAGCAGAGAAAGTCATGTGAGTGTAACACATCAGATTTTATTTTTTTAAAATGCTTCTTTCTTTAGTTTTTGTACCTTCCAGTAGCTTATTGAACAGTGTTTCACAATGGCACAAGGTTCCCTATTATTTGTCGTTGTGTTAAGGACTTCATTATAAAGATTGTACGTTTGGTGTTAGAAGCATGAATCTTATTGTTAGTTTGGTTACATTATTAGTTATTACAGTCGAATAGACGTTGATATACTATTATACTTCACAGGAAAAGCTAATTCATTATTATAGTAGGACATAATGTTTCAGGTGACTTGCCGCAATATATGGTTCAAAGATACTTTATAGACCAGTATCCGAGGGAATAATTCAATAAATGTATAAATAACAAACCGAAAGAAAACAAGTTGTCTATCCAAACGATAGACTCTAGTGGAATTCAACAAATATTCATAAATCGCTGCTAAAAATACAAATGCATCTTCATGCGCATTTGAGTTCAAATAGGTTGTATAAACGTTATGGTAAACTAATGTGAAAGGAAGCGATTAATTTAGTTATATTTTATTTAAACTTTTCTTCAGGCCAGACTCTTAACTTGAAGAAGCAGTTTATATTGAAAATTCGTGGGGAATTATTATTTGTACATTTTGAATTTAAATTCTTGTTTCGGTCAATATCCTATAATTTTTGTTAAAATTAGTTACTGTAATATGCAAATTTTGTAAACCTGCAATTTTATTACCATATCTATTTTGGAAAAAATGTCTATCCCTTTTTATTTACTCAAACAATTTTGAATACAGTGTCATGGATTTATTCTGGTGCATGAACACAACATAAACGTATATCTGGAATGCCCTGAAAAATACTTATGAAGATACATTATTATTATTTTTTGTTAGCTATTTCGTTTCGTGTAGGCTCTTTTCAATTCCATGGCTAGATAGGAGACTTTAACTTGAGAAACAGCTGATGGTCTTATGACTTGTTGAACTGTAGGTTTTAACTTCGGTTTTATTAATTTTCATTATGAAGAGCACTCACATTCTCGCTCGTTCGTGCAGAATAGGTAATTATTTCAGTTACAGAAACATTCCCTCACCACCTCGGGAAATTGAAACCAGAGCTTCTGGATTGAAAAGCCAGAAGGCTGACCACTCGACAGCAGAGACAATGTTGTGGATGTTTATAAAATATGAAGGGTAAACAAAGGAAAGAAGCAGCAGCAGTAGAAGAAGAAGAAGAAGAAGTTAACATAAGCAACATAAGTGAACTTTAATGTCTTCAGTGAGCAAACTAAGGGTTTTAAAACAAACTAAGGGGCACTGAAAACATTAAATTTTCGGCAATACAAATATTCTGTTTTTGAGTTTTTCTCTATACCTGTATTCAACGAGGAAAAATAATATTTTATTATGATTTGGCATCTTAAAGGCCCTGGCGATAATTTTAAAGTCGATAGGTAAGATTTGCAACCCTCTGGTATTTACAACTTATTTCCTGATCTAACACCAAATGACACCTGGACCTACATTTAGGTCAGCCGAGTGGAAAGAAAGCATATCTTTCTTTAACAGCAATATACGAATTTATTTCTCCGACACTTCAGAAGACATTTCGATAGAATTTTCAGACATTACACTCACAAAGGAAGAAGAAGAAAGAAAGAAAAAAAAACAGTAAAAAAGAAAACCTGTACCTAAAAATTGAGTTTTATTTGTGGGCGCTCTTTAACTACTATGTTTCTTAGCGTCCCATTACATATTGGGCATGAAAGATCGGAAATTGTGTTCAGAGGCCTGTTTATTGGCTTCAGGTTCTTTTACGTGCCGTAAATCTACGAAACGGGACCACCGGCTTTACTTCCCTTCCGAAGGAAGCCATGCTAAGGAGTTTACGCTCGAAAAGATCCATTTCTCTCCGCCGAGTTTGAATCTGCGATCTCGGGAACTAGAAGCTAGAATAAACCTGTACCTCTAAATGCACGTGATTTCAGCTACCCTGAAGATGGGAACGATGTACGTTCCCGAAACATCGGTTTCTAACCAACACTACACCAGGTTGGAATCCCAAGAAAACCTAGAGTAAATGCATGTAAGTTACCTTTGAACTTACTTTGAAATTTATGAAGTTTTCCAAAAGTTATAAATGTAAATAACTGTGTTAACATAAAATTTGATCTCAATTAATTTTTAAAGTAGAACTTTCTGTTTTGGATGCACCTAGCAGCTGTTTATATAAACACGTGTTAGAAGCTTAGGCATAAATTGCTGTCTTAGATTAATATTCGTCCATGTAATATTACATAAAGCGTGAGGATGCTAGTAAAAGTACCATTAGCATATTTTTCAACCACCTGAAATTACCTTATATACCCGTATTGCGGAAGTTCTGCAAGGAAAATGAAATCCTTTGTTGTTTTCAAACAAAGCGGACGATGCCTTTCAGAGGGATCAAAGTCCAAACACAATTATACACAAGGCTAGCAGATAATGATAGCTTTGGTTCGTTTATTCAGTAATTATGTGTGTTACTGCAAATGCTTAGGTATATCTGTTCCTCTAGATATTATGAAGAATGTCATAACCAATCAAAGTCGAGGTATTTTAACCTAATCATGAACTACATTTCTACAGTACTCACGTAGCGTGCGATGAAAATAGTTGTTCTCCGTCTCCAGTAAAACTTTGCCCAGCAGATGTAATTGACGTAGCAGACGATAATAATTTGACGACAATGATTTACGTCAGCAATTCAAAGTTTCTTCTGAGCAGAAGCTGTGCGTTCCAGAAGATTTTGTACACTCGGGTATTGCACTTGGGGGGTGAGGGGAAGATAAGGTCAATCTGGGGTCACCGTGACGTCAAGCAAATCAACTTGTACTTTGCTCTTAATTTTTAAAGAAAACACTGTTATTGTTCTCTGATGCCGACCGTGGTTAAGTGGGCCAAATATTCCTTGTTATCTAAGCTGTTTTCCAACGATATTTATTAACGTTTAAGGGATGCGAGAATGATTATTGAATTATTTTATTTACCTATAATTCAAAAGAAGCTTAGGTACGTGACTCTCATGACCATGGACATTTGCGATGTAGAGAAGAACAGGCAATTGGTTGGAATTGCATAAATGATTAAGCAATTATCATAGAAACTTTCGTGATCGGAATTAACAGATTTCATTGCAATTAATCTGGTTAGACGTAGAAGACCTATGTTACTCAAGCCACACTAAAGGATTAGAGGGGGGGTAATTGCTGTTAATAATGACGCAGTTTTATGAGCTAATTTGCCATAAAAATTGCTTAAGTAAAAGAGAACAATATTCAAGATTCTGGAGCAATATATCGTGCTTCAATAGTTTGTTGGATCAGCAAGAATATCCTGAAAATTTTCGCTCTAGTACACTTAAGGAAGCAAGTCCTAATTTAAAATAATGGATAAACAATTCAATAAATAGGATTAGTTCTTTTGTGTTTTTCCACAAGCTTTTGAAAACTATAACGCGAAAAAGAAGTATTGTAAGTACTAAATATTGCATTTAAGTCTGGCATATTTTAAATACACAAAATCAATGTTTTCACCAGATTTCTGCGCTTCCAAAAGTCCTGAGGACATTTGTAGAGATTTGGGTTAAAAATATTATTTTTCGTTGTAATGGATTATAAATGGTACAAGGAACTGCCTATGTAAACTTTTTGTTATTACCTTTAAAAGACTCATCGTCCATAAATGTTATAATATATTGGTATATAACGATGTCCTCACCTTGTTGTTTTTTGCCATTTCCCATAAGTTGTATTTTTTGAACTTTAGGTACACTTTTCTCAAACTCTATTTAACTTAGAAGTTTGAAATTTTCGTAGTTGTGCAGAATGTTTAGCCGATTTAAAGATTTTGATCCTAAATTACACGGTTTCCATGAAAAAAATTGTATATATAAAAACATTACACAAAAAATTATTTTCTTGTGACTTTTTTTTAAAATTAAATTGGTCCCTCAAATGGACAAATAAAAAATTTCGGAAAAAAATATTGGCTGAGTTTTTCTTTATTTTCCGAGAAAAGTGTACCTATAAATGAAAGTAAATTTTTTTAGAAAGTATTTTAGGATATTTAAATATTTTATAATTAAAATTTTAAAAGATCGCTAAAACGTCTTGATGCCAGTATTCTCAAAAACCTTCTTTAATAAGCAGTAAGAAGTTCATTGTCCTAAATGCTGTAATTTTAAAGAAAAATGGCTTTCTTTCAATTGCGAAAAAGCGTAAAAATACTCTGGGATCTCTACCAAGTGTCATTTACAACAATGTTCGTCATATTTTATTTTGTCAAGTACTAGGATTTTTACTATTTTCTCTAAACCGGTGAACTCCTCCTTATTCGCATTGAGTTTTTTTTACTTTCTCTACTACGTATAGTAAGTAGGGGAAGTATTGTATTCCACCCAAAAATTCGATACCGAGATTTCACCGGAAATACATGTTTTGAGACCCCCTGAATCAAAAAAAGCATTTTTGGAAACATGTCCGTGTGTGTGTCTGTGTGTGTGTCTGTCTGTGAACAGCATAACTCAGAAACGAACAGTCGGATAAACACCAAAATTGGAAGTTTTTCGAAAGTTTTAATTTTCTCAAAAATGGCTCTAACGATTTTGATTAAAATATCATATGTTTAAGATATTTGTATGACAAATAACATGTATATCTTGAATTTCCTAGGAATGTCTCCAAAAGTATTCTTTATTGTGAACGAATTTTGCATAACTGGTAAACCATAAGATATAGACAAAATTTTACTACACAAAAAATGTAGATCGCGTTAAAATACACAATTTATGTCATATACATTTTTTTTGTTGAGTGAACCATTTTCGAGATATTGCTTGTTATTCTCTTAAATTTTTCAATACTTATTTTCTTAAAAGGGAATTCGTTATTCATTTTTTTGTATGTGATATGCAAAGAGTATTAATCTGTGGCAAAGGGAATGGTGCTGCACCTAGCAACCAGCTATTAAGAGATATATATGTGCTTAAAGGCTACTGTATTTCCAAATTGCCCTTGTAAATATATATTCCCCTTACATCTACAAGAAACTTAGCAATAAGATAGAGTGTGCAAATGTTTATCTCGATGAACATGAAGTAGATGGAGAATAAGCGTTTGTAAAACTAGTTTGTACAAGAGTAGAGAAAGTCATGTGAGTGTAGCACATCAGATTTTATAACTGGGAAACAATAACAGTTGTGCAGAAGCCTTTTCCCTAGGAGTCTACAGCTTATTTTATGAATGCTTAAATGTTATTTCAGTGTCCATTGTTCCACAAAATACACATACCATAGTTAATTATATCTACGGTATTTTCTGATTAACATGAAATGAGTAGAAAAAAGTAGCATTTTATATGAATGGTTTGTAGAGTTGCTATGAACCACAATGTTTAGAAAAAACCATCTGACGCTGAACATCAGCTTTTTTCTTGAAGAAACGAGTCATTGAGTAGCGACTGCCCCAGAAAACATGAAGATAATATTCATCATAGATGTTTCTTTTCTAAAATTCGATACATTTGCTCTTCCTGACAGCAAATAAAGTTTATGTGTCTACCAAAGTGTGTTATTTAGGTTTCAGATACAGATTGCAATTAGGAGAAAGCCTGAGGTGAACAAATTGTATTAAAAACAACAAAACTGTAATTTAGTTGTTTATTACTCTCTCAACAACTAAATTATAACATTAATAAGTTTATGAATAAACACATTAATTTTAAGGCATAAAAGGTAGTTTCGTCAAGAATTTACTCCAAAATGATTTTTTGTGGTGTATATTTAATAACGTATTCCTTAACTCACTGCAAGGATTTTTCTTTTACTTTTTTACACCTATAGTTTCATTCTATTTTTTTAGGCTTTACTCCTAGTTATAATAGTAGTTACTGTAGCTGAATCTAATTCTTCAGGAATTAAGGTCTTTTCCAAATAACGCTGCACTGTATCTCATAACGGTCACGTATACCAGTCACCTCTCATTGGCTGCTGTCGTGGAATGTAGTTAAACGATACAAAATAGTTCCTTATGATCATTTACCTTAATACACACCTATGTTCGAAGATAACTGCCAAATTTTCATAACCGTGTGAATTAAATTCATTACGTAACAAAGTTAATGCTTCTAAAATGCATGCAAATTTATATCAACAAATAGATGGGAGGTTCCTTATTTAACATGATCATTTACCTTAAGTACATACCTATGTTCGAATATAAACTGCCAAATTTTCATAACTGTTGTGGCAGTAATTTGTATCACAATAATGTAAATGCCAGAGTGATTATAGTGTAAATAAACTTTATTGTATGACATTGATTTGAGATGTTTGTTAATTATAAGCATTGTTAGGAAATAAGTTTACACGGCCTCACTGAAACTGACAATAGGAGCGGATAACAATGAGCGAGGGGGTGAGTTGAATATTAATTAGAAGAGACAAGCAAATGACGTCAGATTGGCGCGCTTTTCTGAGAAATGGAGGGAATTTCTTCCCTAGAGCATTTGTGTTCGTAATTTTTGATTGGATATAAAAATAGACGCTAATGTTGGCGCGTTTTATTAACCAATAGCAGCTCGGTTATAATCTTTAGGCATATCGGGGTGTGGGGGTATAAAAAGCTAAAGTCAGAGGCAGATTTCGTCAGTCCAACAGAAGCATTCGCGTGCAATACGTCGATCAGTTCAACATAAGTATTCGTGAGTTATACGTCGCGTAGTTCAACGGAAGCATACATAAAGTACACGTTACGCAATTCTACAGAATCTCTCGCGTCTTAAAGTTTGTTATAAATGTGAAACATGCGAATTAATAATGTGCAGTAAATAAGTGACTATAGTGATATTATAAAATATAACAGTTTCAGTTTGGCGTGTATCACGAGTCAATATGTGAGCTTAATTAATGGTGACGGTAATAAAAGTGTAAAAACAAATTCTTTTATCAGTGTTATCTGTGAGTAACAAATCCTTTCCGTTTACACACCCTGTTCAAGAGATTTGCTTGACCGAGAAATAATAGCTAGCCGGAGGACAATGAACCCAACATTCAAAGTAGTAATACAATAACAGGTGCCCAGCAAAAGATAACACGAAGTGACCGCGACAAATTGGCTTCCATACGTGGTGCAGATAAACATGAAGTATCCTCCAACTACCAACACAAATATACCACTTCACTGTGTGAATTAAATTCATTACGCAACAAAGTTAATGCTTCTAAAATGCATGCAAATTCATATCAACAAATAGATGGGTGGTTCCTTCAGTTTAAACCTGCCTCTCAGTATGGCGAAAGCATATGCATTTAGCACGACAATGTGTTTATACAGCATTTATCGCCTATCCTTGCACTGCACACGCCTTATTTGTTACCATTCGAAGATCTACATTAGTCAACCAGATGAAAGGGGATGAAAACGCAGCGCCAAAGAATACATGTATGTGGAGCAAGCATATAAAAAATAGAGTTCAGAAATACCTACACCGTTTGCCACATACTCAAATTTATTCTTACTCTCGACGTCCGAAGAATGAAACGGATGTAAATGAACTATTATAGATGACGATTAAATAAACTCTATCACGTTCAAGGTAACAACGGCACATGTAACTACATACCTTCAATTTATAAGTTCATATCTTTTCAGTCAATAGCTAAAGTGTGTTACAGTGATACATCCAAAGCCATATTCCCTGCGATAATGCGCGTGAAGAATAGAAGGTTCATTTTTTTAAGCTTCTCTAATATGCTATCAGCTCCTTTACATTTTAATTCAACTACGTCACAAGACCTATCCTCTGAAGGTTTTCTTGGGCAATCGCCAGACTTTGTAGTTCAGACCGATTGAGTAATACTTTGTTTGATGTCCATCAAGCGTAAGCTTCCAAACTTTCTCTTTGTAGTAATCACAAGACATTATTTTATCGATAAATTCACGAGCGATGAAGTAATGAGTGATTTTGTCTAGGGAAATTCAAGATTCGAGTGGAGTTTGAGTATTTTGCGAATAAGATTTTATGTATTATATAAATAATAGGAATTGGATCTCGATAGGTATGTCTAATACTTTGTGAAAACCTTCGATACTTTTAAATTGTTAAATTTTGCATTATTGAAAGTTGTTGCGTTCTTCTTTATCCTAGATAAGAAATGGGAGACCTCACATTACTGCCGCGCACGCGTCCGCAAAAAGTTGCGGGACTGTAGTACTCGATAGAACTTGGCTATGTTTCCTGTAATTGAGTGCAACATTCCATAAACCTTGTGTCTAAATGAAAACATGCAAAACAATAGGAGTAGAGGTACTCATAATATGCAGCGTTAACTGAGCTGTGAATGAAGATGATTTAGCTGACGCACTAAATCACGTTTCCTAGCTTGGTGACTCACTCTCAGTCATTACATTTACCTATTCCAGTGACCAAAATCTGAAAATCTGGCAGAAATAAACCAGAACTGAAGACGTTATTTTTAGTTGTTTGAGTTTCATGCAAAGTATATACTAGTTTATATATATATTTTTTAAGGTTACGGAATAAAAAACAATTGCTGGTATTTGTATTTTATGAATAGAAAATCATTTAAAAGAAGGTTTTCAGCACAAAATAAGTTACATAAAAGAGAAGCAAAGAAATTACATTATTATTATTATTATTATTATTATTTTATTTTTATTTTCAGGCTTGACTAACAGTAGGGATATACAATCTGTGGCATTGTTAAGATAAAAAAATTGCTGCCAATTGAAGAATGTCAAACAGGTACAATTCTGGAATTGGTATACAATACAAAATTGGTTATATGCATTTGTTACACAGAAAACTATAACAAGAACATAATTCAGTGAACAAGCTATCGTCTTTACACATTTTTATAAAGTGAGTATTGAATATCGAGTATCGGAGCTCAAAAATCAGTATCGGTATCCAGTGTCGAGAAATAGTGGTATCGTCCCAGCATTAATAAATATGTATTATTATTATTATTATTATTATTATTATTATTATTATTATTATTAAATAAAGCTATACGAGGAGCGTACTATATTGATTTGCACTTTCCTCTCGGCCGTCCATAATAATCTACTGTTTATCAATGACAATTGTTAGCTAATACTGCTGAACGAACACGACAAGGTTCATCTGTACAGGTCATCTGATGTAGTCATCTGAATACACTACAGTCAATTTCTACAGACCCTATCAGTATATGGGCAGGCAATATAGAGGGTAATCAATGACAAGGTCACACATGACAAGGCGCGAACATTGCACACATTCATAGGCGATCGGTTACTTTTTCTTTTTTTCTTTCTTTGTTCTTTTGCTACGGAATCTATCAGCATAACAATATACTACACAGATCCGTAAGCAAAGACGTAAATGACAAGATAAATAATAGCAAGAACGGAGAGACGGAAGTCACTACATCAGATCCCTTTGACCGATAAATGCACAGGTTATTGTACTAAAGATCTTGCTCCGAGGCGCTGTAGGAAGAGAGCGGCAAATACTGCGGAAGACGATTCGTTCCTGATTCGAGGAACTGCAGCAGTTCATCTACCTAAGGAGAAATCACCGTGCCGGGCACAAAGCCGAGGCGATGAAAAAATTGAGCAAGAGAGCGAATGTTAGAGTTTGTTGGATCCAGTTTCATGATGTAACTGTTTCGTACATACCAGGCGACATTCAATGTGCACCGTTAAAGTGTATTTTGGAATGCTTATAGCCCATGAATCTTGGGCTCAGCAGCTTTACCCTAAATTGCACAGGCGTATAAATGTGTAAGCAATGGATAAGCAAAGACTTGTGCAAAATAGGACCACAGTGTAACCGTAGGACTGATTACGGTTGAGAACAGAGTATAGTTGTCTTAATTTGGACTAAGCAGGTTTGGTTTGGAATTAATATAGAGTTGCAGGTCAAGCGACGGTCGAAGTGGACGCCCAGGTATTTAATAGTGTCATTTGCAGGCTTCTGGGGTATTGGAACTGATAGAAAGTGGAACAATGGAACGACATAAAGTGAAAATCATAGTTTTAAATTTTTTGTGACTTAAGGAAATCCTCCAGTTTTGAATGCAAGACACCAGAGTATTGAGGGACGCCTGTAATCTGGAAATGGCAGTATCGAATTTATCATGATGTGTATATGTCATCAGCGTACTGCAATGTGAACATGTGTATATCACTGGTGAAGACACGGAATAACACAGTGCCAACATGGAATCTTTAGGCACTCCAGAAACTGTCGCCACACCGTGGGCAGAGTAGAACCAACTCGCACCTGAAAAGTGCGATGCTAAAGGAAGCTTGCGATCACTCATTCCAGCAATTCAATTGCTCGAAGTTTGTAGAGCAGACCTGCACGCTATACACGATCAAAGGCTTATTAGATGTCGAAAAATGCGGCGACTATGTGTTGTTTGAGCTAAAAACCACTGCGATAACTTTATTTAATCGTAGAATTTGATGGGTCATAGAATGGTGGTATCGGCAAGCAAATTCTCTACCGGTAACGCAGTATTATATATTAAAATTTTCTTAAGTGTTCTTTGGATGATTTTTTCAAAAAGCTTAAATAGAGTAGAGAACAGCGTTGTTCTACGATAACCACGTGCAAAGAGGGAGAGCGCCCAGGTTTGGGAACAACGAAAATCTCAGCATGTTTGCACGAGCGAGGGAAATATCCAAGACGAAAAGCAGCATTAAAGGTGGATGTTAAATAGAACCATAGCTTTAGCGGTAAGATTAAGGCAATATTAGGAAGAAGGTCGCACCCAGAAGTTTTTTGATGAGTACGTTATGAAGAAGCGAACGAAGTTCTCGAGATAAAGTGCAGCGAATCGGTTAGGGAACTGTCAAATAAGTGCCAATCGAAGTTTCCATCTCCTTAAGAGATTTCAGAGTTTACTACGGGATTGGGCGTGAATGTATTTTGAAAAAAAATCTGCAAAGAGCTCACATTTCAGACAAGTGATCATACAAGTGAACCTGAAACTTCAATGGTGGCATCCTAGTAGGTTCTCGAAGTAGACCTGTCGTTTCCTTCCTCAGAAAACAATCCTATGGTGAAAGCTTTGACAGATGCTATTGGTACATTGCACAGGATGTACATCAAGAGCCTGCCGTGTTTGTCGGAAATTAAAACGAAATTGAGTTTTATTTATGGACGCTGTTTAATTTCTATGGTTCTTAGCTTCCCATTTCACATTGGGCGTGAAACACCAGAAATGTTTATCTTTTTACCTTTTTTTACCACACTTGAGGTTCTTTTACGTGCCCTAAATCTACAACACGAGACCACCGGCTTTACATCTCCTCCGAAGGAAGCCATTCTAAGGAGTTTTACTCCGAAAAAATATCCATCGCCCTCCGCCGATTTTGAACCCGCGATCTCGGGAACTAGAAGCTAGCATGACATCTCTAGACCACGGAGGACGACATATTTGTTGGATCAGCTGTTTTAGTCGCAGGCGCTGCCAAGGCACTCTCTGAGATTGCCATTCCCGTCGCATTTTATGTTTCGCCTTTAAGAATATCATGATGCGAGGGAAGTGCTTGATGATAGGGCTTATTTCCGCGAAAACTAAGCATACTGCTAGCAGTTGTCACCGAAGTACGTAAAGATGTCGTGAAATACATGACGGCAGCGTAAATTTCAGAAGAAGTCTGCAGACAATAACCAGCTGGGAGTTCAAGGTCCAATCACCGTTGATTACAATTCCAGTTTACTGCTCCTTGGATAAGACGAGGGGGGAATGAAGTACATGGTACATTACAACAAGTAATAACTGCACAGTTACCAGAATCTATTTCTCCAACAAAGTACATGTGCAACGGTCGACTTATGTGTCATATCTAGAGTATCCACAAGATGACAGGATTGTAAGAGTAACAAGTAGGATCCGTCGGAGCTAAGATAAATGTGCCATTGCGATAAACTGCAGAGAGAAGACGTCTTCCTGTTGAAGTGGTTTCACAGCGTATATGATTGCTGTTTAAGTCACCCAAAAGCATCACATATGGGACAGAAGAAAAGCTGCAGATTTTGATCTTCCAAAGGAATAGAGGGAGGCCTATAAGCTACACTCATGGGCATCTCTGGACGGTGAAGCTTAATGGCGCAGACCTCAAGGCTGGTGAGATCGTACAAATGTATGCTATAATACACTAGCTGGTCTTTGACAATAATGACTACACTCCAGAAGCAAATGGCGGTCAAGGTCACATATAGAAACCAGATAATCTTGGAGGATGACTTTTTCCTAAGAAAGTGAATGAGTATTAAAATGCAGGAAATGTCGATATTATGGCCAGATAAAAATTCAATGAATGTAGCTAGCTTAAATTTTAAGTGCTTTGTATTCTAGTATAAAAAGGCGTCTGAGAGTGAATGCTGTACTGAGCTATTCATTTTGAGATAACACATGGAATAAAAAATTTAAGAAGGAATTTAATTTTGAGAAAAGTAGGGCTTAAGTGCCTTGATCAACATAGTCAAGAGATCCTTGAAGGGAAAAGGACTGGGGGCAGAAGAATTATTAGGTACTGATTGTGGGGAGTGAACCATTATGAAGCCAATCCATTTTACTGAGGTGACGTGTCTGATAAGGTAGGAAAGTGTTGTGTATCAATCTATAGAACTGCTGGAGGATTGGGCGCACGGAGGTGTTGAGAACTAGGCTTCGAGTGATAAGGAACACTAGCAGCTTTAGTTCTGAGATTTAAGTAATAAGGAACAGCCCTTTTAGTTGGCTGTATTAGGGTTTCGTAATTAACGCACTGAGGTGCTACCTGTTTGGATTTATTACAGATACTATAGGGACGAGACTGCAAACATTTCGCACATCGGCTTTAAGGTGACAAATAGTTTCTGTGTGACCGTTGTGGAAGATTGAAGACTCTACACCCCCTATGGCCTTCTTGTAGGAACTATCTACATTAACCTTGATTTTGTAGCATAATGTTATAAATTCTTGTACAACAGTTGGCAGTTAAGTAAACGATACCGACAACACTTTGTTACCGTGTATTATTATTACTTAGATTAGTGACTTCAGCATATATTGGTACCGAAAACCGGGAATCCAGAGAAGAAACGTAAGTAAGATTCAATCCACATTACAACACATCGACACAATTGGACTACAACGTTCTGGGAACAAATACATCACGACGAAAATCCTTCACTACAGGTACCCAATGACATAATTGAAAGTGTTTATTTATTCAACGCACTCAACAATATATTATAAATACATTTTGTAACAATGTCTTGAACTATTTTGACGTACTTAATGTGAATACTGTTTATACACCCGCCATCTATCGATAAGCTCCCCAAAAAGGAAGTGCTGAGTCAGTAATGCGGCCCTTCTACTCACCGTAGAAAAATGTTTACTCTTTGTTGAAGAACAGCTGATTAATACTGCATAAACGAGACGGGGCAACGTTTTTCACAAAACAGTCACCTATTTCACATCAAATACAGATAACCATGGATGAAAACAGCGGGTTACGGCTTCTAAAAAGGGAAAGGACTACAGAGAGATCTAATATCACTCGTTTCGCTTTGACTATCGGAGATTACACTGGAAGATTACAAATACTACAAAGGTCGCTTGGAAGAAACTTTGGCATCGTTAATCCTACTGGACGACAAAACTCACGAGCTCCTAGTTGATGAGAATTACGATACTGACGTAGTAACTCTGAAGAATATATTGACAGGTCGCTGCACAAGGAATTGAGAAACCACTATCAGAAACTACACTCGGTTTCACTTTCCGCACCTGGACTCCTGATAAGAGACACAGCACTACACCGCTTAACTCTGTTAAGCTGCCAACTATCAAGTTAGAGAGCTTTAGGGTGACATTGAAAGTTGGCCCTGGTTCTGGCAACAGTGTCAGTGTGCTGTAGACAACTCTTCATTCTCAGGTATTAACGAGTAATTTTTCTCCGTGGATAACTGGAGGGAGAACCACACGCCTTGGGGACAAAATAGTATTATCCAGTCACACCTTGATAGCCTGGAAGAAATGAAGCCTCCTCACTACCTATCTCCCGAAACTCTAATGGTGATGTTTATTGAGTGTGATAGATGCATACAGGCACTCCGGTCCTTAGAAGAGGATTTAAATGACAATGGACGAATCCTGGTCCTGAGGATATTACGTACCTTTCCCGATGATGTCTAACTGTGGATAATCCACGTGAAGAGAAACAAACCATCAGAAGGGATGTAATAAGGGGATGTTCATAGGCGAGGAAGTAGTTACAGCGCTAACTGTTCAGAAATACTTGGTGAATCCTTCAACTCTTCAAGTGCCCTACCATCAGCGCCAATTTTCGCCATTCACTCTAAGACAAAGAATCCAGCACGAAAAAATGTCAGAACTTCAGATGCATATTGTGTGTTTTTCAATCAGCGCGGTCGCTGGGCGCAATATTGTTAAACAGTCAGCGACATTAAGGAATGGTTAGATATTTTAAAATCAAGTAACCGTTGTTTCCTGTGCCTGAATCGAGGCCATATCAGCAAACCCTGTCCCAAGAAAGGAAGAGTGTTCTGCGCAACATGCAAAAAAAAAGGCCTTACAGTTCGGTCCCACCTCCACATTGCCCATGCCCTCACACAACCTGTATCTGTTGGAAATATAGGGGTCGCTACAACAGGATTGAACAGGTTACAAACCTAACACACTGCGTATTGGATGGAAGAAGCCAGTTCAGCTTCGTTGGACTCAGTTGTCGCCTAACTCAATACGCAGATTGTTGACTAGCGAGACTTCGCTATTGGTACCTTTGAATCGTCAACTACTGCATCGAGTCCGCACAGACTTTTCAACTACGAATTAAAAGCAACTGGAATAATTGTAGTGCAAAGATCACATCATTTGAGAATACATTCACTTCCCAACTTGCAGTACCAACTGACATAAATTATATGAATATTGTTTTAGGACGCTCAACTACGGGGTCATTAGCGCCCGTCTAAAACAGATTAAGGTAAAAGCCAGAGATAAACATAAAAGTTAAAAATCACAGTAAAAGCCAGCGATAGGGGTTAAATTAAAATCATGGTAAAAGTCAGAGGTACATAGATATAAGAAGGATATAAAACTGAACAGGTAACTATGAAGCACCTCAGGTCAATAGATTTAAAAACACAAATGAAAATGTACTTCTGACATAAACTCAAAAACCATATCAACCGCGTGAGGAGTGCCCGCCAGGACCTCTGCAAGACTGGACGACAGTTGCAGGGTGTCCCGAAGATGGGCAAGAGAAGTATACTCCAACAACACGTAGTGGACCGATAGGAAATCGCCGCACGCGGGACAACGAGGAGCAGTGTCACACGTAAAAAGATAGGCGTGTGTAAAATTGCAGTGGCCAATACGCAAACGAGCCAACATCACATCCTCGCGACGAGAGACACGAAAAGAAGTAACCCAGGGAATCGGAAGGTCCTTCAATATTCGAAGCTTTTTGCCGCAGAGAGCCAACCATTCCTCGCGCCAGCACGAGAAGACCACTCTCCGCACGACAAGCCAAAAGTCTCCCGACGTTACGCGAGAAATAACAACAATGGGTTCGATGGTTGCCGGCTTAGCTGTCAGCTCATTCCCAGGCAAACCAACGTGACCAAGTAGCCAAGAACACTCCACGTTAACGCCAGCGGCGTATACAACATGAGGGCACCCTGCATTTTTGCAGAACAATACGATGTTAATTGTACAGCTCACAAATACTCTAAAGTGCACTAAGGGAATCACTCAAAATGAGACAAGCTCCCTTGTTTCGACGGCGCACATACAAAATGGCTCGGTATACGGAATACAGCTCAGCACTAAGATAAATGTGCTACCAAGAAAACCGAAGGTATGGGTTTCGGCTCCATGAACATAAGCACATACAACACCATTGGAACACTTAGATCCGTCGGTGTAAATAAAAATCCGGATTGGTAACCGGACACAAATTCTAAGAAAACGTGCGTATACTAGACGTAGGAAGCGTAGACTTCCGGTAAGCGGTCATCCCAAGATCTATGTGAGATGTCGCATGAAACTAAGGGGGAAAACTCCTCTCTCTCTTAGGAATCGTTCTAAGCATTTCAATACGTGATGTCTAAGAAGCTCCTGGAAGCGAACACCTGCAGACCTTGGAGAAAGGTAGTGATTCTAATAACGTTCGTCCAGCGCGGTGTGGAAAAAGCAAGCGAACGTTGGGTGGGTTGGTATACTTTGAAGTACACAGCCATAATTGCCTAGCAGAACAGCACGTCGATATCGCAGAGGAGCTTTTGCCGATTCGGCGTAAAGGCTCAGAACTGGGCTAGTTGGTGTGATGATGATGAGATGCGGTTTAAGGGCGCTAAACAGCTGAGGTCATCAGCGCCCTTACAAAGTATAAAATTTAAAATCCAGAAATAAAAAACGGGTAACAAACCGGAAAGTTAAAAACGGGACACAAACCCGCGATGTCCAAAGAGCTAAAAAACAAAACACCAAGTTCTAAACACCAACAGACGAAAAACATGGTCAATAAAAGCGTAAAATGTGTCAGGAACTGTGGAATACGAGGGACATGAGCGTCACATGTCCGCCGGAGAGACGAGCCCCAGTAAAACAATAGAAAATCGCAAACCTAAAAGACGCTCAACGCATCAAATGCGCCGATTAAAACCACTGTCACTTATAAAACGTAAAAGCAATTCTACAGCACGCGGGTCGTCTGCCAAAACGTTGGCTAAGCCAACAGGCAGGCCCACACGAACGCGCAACGGAGCTAAAACCTGACACTCTTCTAAAATGTGACGCATCGTTAAGGGCGATCACACCGCCCACAGAGTGGTGCGGAGTCACCACTGAGCTGATATCTATGACTAAAATGCAATGTCCGATACGAAGGCGTGTTAAAATTACTTCTTCCCGACGAGAATCACGGGAAGAGGTAGCCCAGACTAACGGGAGAGGTTTAACCTCCCGCAACTTGTTCTCCCGGAGGGCCGTCCACTCATCGCTCCAAAGCGAGAGGATGAGGCGACGTAAAATAATAAACAAATCTGACGAGGGAACAACAGAGGTAAAAGTTCTGTGTGATAAAATCGCCGATTTGGCAGCGGCGTCGGCAGACTCGTTCCCCGAGATGCCCACATGACCTGGAATCCACGCGAAGGAGACGCGGATGCCGGAAACACCAAGCGGGTGGAGCAGGTCATGAATGCGCTGTACGTGCGGGTGGTAACTGTGCAGCGCGCTAATACTTTGAAGAGCACTCAGGGAGTCTGAACAAATAAAAGAGTGCCGTAAGTTGTGCTGCTGAATGTATACAAGAGCCTGATAAATGCTAAAAAGTTCGGCGGTAAAAATCGAACATTGCTCCGGTAAACGAAAGGTAAAACTATTTCCACCATAAACAAAGGCACACCCTACTCCAGCATCAGCCTTAGATCCATCGGCAAAAATAAAATGAAAGTCCCCAAATTGTGCCTGAAGTTCTAAGAACGCTGATCTAAAGACTGAAAAACGGGTCTCATTCTTCGATATCGACGTTAACCCAAGGTGACAGTGGGCCTCAGCGCGCAACCATGGTGGAAAAGGCGTTTCCCCCTTGGAAGGGCCGGCGCTGGTGTAACGTCCAGATGTCGAACCCCTTGAAGGAGCAAGGCAGAGGAGCTAATGAAATATTGCCGATCAAGCGACTCCGCGAAAAATAACTCGAAGGACGGGTGGTCGGGCAAGCTTGAGAGTCGACAGGCATAGCTGCACAAAAGCATCTCACGCCGGAAGGAGAGCGGAGGCTCTGCAGCTTCAGCATAAAGACTAGGCACAGGGCTGGTTGGAAAGGCCCCTGTAGCGACTCTGCAATGGTTCCGCTGTTTCTCCCAAAACACAACACTGGAGCAAGGCAGCGAAACCATGCAGACGCTTAAGAAAGGTTTGACTGAGTTAGGCAACCCCGGCCAAGCGAAAAGGGAAGCCCTAACGAGTGCCGTAGGGGAAAACAAAATGGAAACAAGAACTCTCAAAAATATACTACTATTGATAAGTTTTTTTTGGTACTTTAATGATAATAATAATAATAATAATAATAATAAACAAACATTAATAACCAGAACCGTAAAGCAACCTTAAAAGAATAACTGTAAAACAAAGATGGCTTAAATAGTAAACCAACCAAAACCAATTGAGCAGAGCAGTAAGGCAAGTTTTAAATACAGCAAAATTAAGTAAAACCAAAAATTCAACAAACAAAAAAATTTAGAAAGTTTATAAAACAAGACCACTATAAACATCAGACCAATATATTTAATTATGTTTATCTAGTCAAAGACTTGCTAAGAATGTTGATCAAGACCCAAACAGACTTTTATGAATTTCTAATAACAGTGAGCTTCAAAGTCCAGCTGAGCTAGATGTACTTTACAACCCAACCGTTTTCAGTTACGAAAGTTCAGCATGATTGGGTTCAGCATGATTCGGTTTTAACTGCAATTACTGCTCTCATAATTAACACAACAGAATTTCTGTAATTTTAAACTAACTATGCACTGAAAATCACGTACTGAAAATATAACTCAACTGCAATTACTGCTCTCATAATTAACACAACAGAATTTCTGTAATTTTAAACTAACTATGCACTGAAAATCACGTACTGAAAATATAACTCAACTGCAATTACTGCTCTCCGAATTTCTGTAATTTTAAACTAACTATGCACTGAAAATCACGTACTGAAAATATAACTCAACTGCAATTACTGCTCTCATAATTAACACAACAGAATTTCTGTAATTTTAAACTAACTATGCACTGAAAATCACGTACTGAAAATATAACTCAGCTAGAAAAGAACCAAAACACACTAAACATATGGACAATTCCAAGAGCCAGTCACTTTACGAATACGTATTTTAAAACACACATTACGTTTTCCGCCCCAAAATTCACTCACCATTACCAAGATATAAAACTGATAACAAAGCCTACCTTTACATAAGGCCGATCCACAAATAATCCCAAAAGACGTTCCTTAAAACCATTAGAAAAAAGCTTCCACAATCCGGATGAGTAGTTGCCGGGCAGAGAGCTATCCCTGCAATGCGACAGAAAACCACCACTCACCGCGTACGGCCAAAGCACATGCCACGTAAGCAAACCAGAGAGGAGAAAAAAAGAGAGCACCAGAGAGTGCGTTAAGCAAGGAGACAAGCAACGTAAAGTGACTGGCTGGATGTATAACACAGATACAAAACACAAAAGGAACACATAACAGCACAATTAGCCCCCCACCAATCTGCGAGCTTGCGAGAAGAAAGAAAAAAAATAACCATTTATAGGAACTCGAGGAAAGGGAACAATAAAGAGCCAAAAGGGGAAACACCTAGGAAAACAGAAGGAACATGCTACACTGTAAGTAGACGAAGAAGGTAACTCCACACATACAGTCCACAAACTTCAGTAGCTGACACTGAACACACATGGAGAAGACCATAATGAGGCAAGCAAACCCCAACAGCATATATCTCACGACGTAGCAACCGGGCAGCCATCCAAGGTGATGATAAAAGCTTAAGTATATAACTCCCAGGAACAGTCACAGGCGAAAAGTTGCATCATAGTTTTGTTAGCAACATTCAGCGGACATGCCGCTAACCAGGAGAATAGATTTTTCTTTACTTAAAACGCCTACACTGCAGACGGTTAATGCTAAGGCAGAAACTGAAGCGGGCCAAAACATGCATAAAGTTGTCAGGATCCGGAAGAGGAGGCACAGGCATCAGTATTTTAAACCACCAAATAGCGTCCGACGGTGAAATTCCCACGTAGGGCCACCCGGCAGCACACACCACAAGAGCAGAAGAAACTTGCGCAGCAGTCAGCACATCACAACTCAGAAGCTCCAGAACGTGTCCACACAGAGTAGCACGAGGAAGGAAAAAGGGATGGTAGCCGAGAAGGAAAAGAATCTGAAACATAATAAAACAAAGAAGCAGAAGGGGCTCACAAAGCAAAAATAAACTTACATATACAAACTAAATCATCTTCAATCAATTATAATTTTATAGACATATAAATATTGAATTTCATAATAAACCATGTGCATTTTTAAATTAGGGGTATAGCATTACAATTATAGAAAATGAAATAAACATTGTACAAAAAGGAGACAACCATGAGACTTAATGCACAATATAACAATGATGTACAACTAAAATAATAATTCACTTGCCCAGACCCCACAAAAATATAACTGGGAAAAGGCAGGTGAGCAGAGCAGACTGGTAAGGCATCACCGGTGTGGAAGCATGAAATTTAACCCAATAAGAGCAATTTCATTAAGCTGACACCCACTGAAATTAAGTGACCTAATAAATGTGTATATATATAATTATCATTAAAAAAATTACCCCCAAAGATTAACAATAAAAAACAAAGGATTTTAAATTCGAAACCAAACTTATGGAAACACAAAAGGTCACTCAAAACAACAGGATCAACAGCAAAGGTAGGCTCTGCGCAACAGCTAAATACCCCAGCAAGGGCGAATGGAAATGAGGCCAATCTTTCAGAATTAGGTAACCATACATGTTACCATATTTATCTTGCACACTAACTTGAAAAGGAAATCATAAATTCCTCCAAAATATTCAGGAACTCGCAAGTGACTGACTCTTGAATAGCCCTAGCACACGGACATAACCATACATCCCCCAATGAACCAACAGAATGAAAACTAGAAACAAAACCCGTAGTTAACCTAGACACAAACTACCCCAAGTTATACAATTTAAGTTGCGACAGGTGAGCGCGGCGCCTGCAGGAGGAAGACAATTCTTGCAAAAGAACAGACACCCCCTTATAAATTCTGAGAATCTTAAACGGGCCAAGATAGCGAGGAGCTAACTTGGCGGCAAATGCATCTGCTTTCGAGGACTGAGGATAGTTACGGCACATAACAACATCTCCCACTTTGAATGGGGAGGGACGACGGGACGCATCGTATCGCTGCTTTCTCATAGAGTGGCCTCTACGCAGATTATTCAAGGCAACCTTCCAGTTTGTACGAATGGTATGCGGAGAATTGTCAGCCGGTAATATATCATTTAACGCCCACAAATTAGCCAAAGGAGACGAAGGTTGGTAGGCAAATAACAAAGAAAATGGCGTCGTCTTATGAACCTCATGTCTCGCAGAATTGAAAGCAAACTGAAGTTGCTTCACGTATTTATCCCAGCAATTGTGCTGCTGGTGATGATAAGCAATTAAAGCGGACTTAAGATTACGGTTGACCCGTTCCGCTAATGAGGGGTTAGGGTAATAAGGGGTAGTAGTAAAATGCTTAATACCCCAATCAAAACAAAAAGAACGAAAGAGACGCGAATTAAATTGCGAACCGTTATCAGAGACCAGATATTGAGGAGCACCAAAAGATCCAAATATTGTTCCAAGTTCCCGAATAGCAAGGCGAGCAGTAGCAGCACTCAGAGGTGAAATCCATACGAACTTTGAGAAAGCATCAGTAAGCACCAATGCAAAAATATTTCCCTGAATAGAACGAGGGAACGGTCCGATAAAATCTACAAATAGTTTCTCCATGGGCGCGGAGCGAACCTCCGAAGCCAAATATCCCCAATTTGTAGCCTGCGCGGGTTTGGACAATGCGCAAATGCGACAAGCCTTAACATGCTTTCTTACATCGAAATCCATGCCCCGCCACATAAACTGTTCACGAATTCGGTTTCTGGTTTTGGCAATACCTAAATGACCCCCGAAAGGAGAATCGTGAAAATAACTAAGAATCATGGGAATAGCTGCCTTCGGAACTATGACTTTATAACGCCGATCAAAACTACCTCTTCCCATCAAAACACCCTCATGAATCTTATAATCCTGCAGTGAAACTCCTGATTTAATTTGCTGAATAATTGAAGCCAACCCAGAATCGGTAAGTTGAAGTTCAGGTATACTGACAAACATTTCAGGAAATGCCGAAAATGAGAAGCTCTCAATCTGAGTATCCGCAGAAGGAGCATCCAAAGTCTCGAAATAAACACACTCCTCAGTAGGTTCGGAAAATACCGGGTAAGAGCATCCGCAATACAATTTTCTGAACCTCTGATAAAGGAAGGAGTAAACTTAAAGGCACCTATCCGGACACCCCAACGCGCAAGACGACCTGTCTTCCTTGGAACAGCTAACGCCCACGTTAAAGCCTGGTTATCGCACTCTAAAAAGAAATGCACATGTTCTAAGTACACCCTATACTTCTCCAATCCAAAAAGCACCGCTAAGGTTTCTAATTCATATGTAGAAAATTTACGTTCTTCAGGAGATAAAGTACGCGAGCTATAATAAATGGGACGACGACACCTCAGGAAATTCCTGCAACAAAACTGCCGCTAGCGCACTAGCACTAGCATCCGTCTGTAAAATACAGGGCATAGCAAAATCTGGAAAAGCCAAGACTGGAGGATTTGAAATAGCCTCTTTTAGATCAACAAATGCCGCTTCCTGCTCCTCGGCCCACGCAAAAGTAACCCCTTTCCTACGTAAGCAATTAAGAGGTTCCGCCCGAATAGAAAAATTTGAAATAAATTTAGAGAAGAAGTTAACCATTCCCAAAAATCGAGCCACCTCACGCTTATTCTTGGGTGCCGGAAAATTTCTAATAGCCTTAGTGCGATCTGGGTCTATGGTAATACCAGAAGGGGAAACCATATGTCCCAAAAATGATATTTGAGAGGTGGCAAAATGAACTTTAGACTGCTTAACTGATAACCCTGCGCTCTGTAGGCGACGAAAGACCTCACGTAAATGAACAAGATGTGAGTCAAAATCCTCGGAATATACTACAAATATTTAAATTTTATGTCCGAAAACAAATTATCCAGCAAACGAGTGAGAACTTGCGCGCCCGTAGCCAAACCAAATGGGACCCTATTGAATTCATAAAGGCGCCAGGGGGTAGCGAAAGCTGTTAGATGCTTGGAATGTTCAGCCAAAGGAATCTGATGATAAGCATTGTTTAAATCCAGGGTCGTAAAAACGCGAGCCTTCGAAAAATGATGAGCAGCTGTATGCAAATCGGGCAAAGGGGTACTTTCAATAAGTATTCTTTTGTTCAAAAGACGATAATCTATGACAGGTCTAAAATCCTGATCTCCCTTCGGTACTAGAAATATGGGGCTGCTATAATTTGAAGTAGACGGTCTAATAACCCCTTGGTCAAGCATCTTCTGTGTTTTCTCTTTTAATATAGTCAACTTCGGTGGTGTGAGCTTATATGGAGATAACTTGACCGGAATAGAATCAGTTAACTGAATTTCATATTGAGTCAAATGAGTGGTCCCTAAAACATCTGTAAACAATGAATCAAATTCCCCAACTAAATGCTCTATTTGCTTTGCCTGTTCAGGGGACAAATGAGACAGAGAAGAAGTTGCGCAATTTTGGGTTACCAAATTAATATCTCCCAAGGTTAGAGGGGTCCGAGATGGTTTAAAATCCCGCACAAAGTCCAACTTTATCCAGGGAGCAAAATGAAAAGCGATCTGTCTAGTGGAAAAATCAATAGCCATCCCAGTCCTTGACATAAAATCGGCACCAAGGACACATGCATAAGGAAGCCTGGGAACGACGAAAAAACTATGTTTCCACGTAAAACGTGGGGAACGTATAGTACATAATACGGTTTGAGTAACTTGAAAGGCCTGACCATTGACCATCAAACAAACCAACTGACACGTGGTCGCACGCGACATAATACATGGTAAATTTAACCTAAGCCAATCAAGCTGAATCAAAGAGACAGAACTTCCGGAATCTAATAACGCCAATAAAGGCAACTTTTCAAGAGAAACTTGAACTAAGGGTTTACCCGAAAACGGATAACCACAAATACGCCGAGACAAACAAATGGTCGACTTAACCTTCCGGCGCCATAAAGGTCGAAACTGTCGCCCCTGATTAGACACACGAAGAAAACCCCGATTCGCGGTCCGCCTATTGGAACCATTTCGCTGAACATGGCCTTCCTGACCACACTGAAAGCATTTAATAGTGGCCAGACGACCCGAAACCGGAACCATGGCCGACGAAGGAGCTGATACAGTCGTATTAGGAGTTGCTAATGAGCACGGAGGCTCTGACAGACGCAGCCTATCAACAAGCATAACTTCATTGAGTTTAGGAACCTATGCTTCTAACTGCTGCAAATTTGACGGCCGAGGTCCTAAAACCAAAGCCGACATGACGACTGGATTGAGTCCTGATAAAATGACATCGCAAATTTCCGCTTCCGTATCAGGGAGCACCAACACTAAAGCAATTTCCTTAACCCGAACCATATATTCTGTAAACGGTTCCGTTAGACCATGAGGACGAAAATATACGTCTTGCATTATCCTCGTGCATTCCCTACGCGGAATGAACATGTCTAATAGGGCCAAATGAAAGCGAGTCACAGGCTCGGCCAAACAAGCACACCGCATTAACTGAGCCGTGGGTACCGAATAACGCTTAGCCATTAGCGACAATCGAACCAGAAAATAGAGAAACTGTAAAGCCGATGGTACATCAACAATGTCGTTTAACTGAAAGCCCTCCACGAATTGCTGGAGGGGATGAGCGAGTCTAAGTGGCCGAAACGCAGACACCGCAATCGCAGGCTGAACCACATCCGACAATCCTTGATTATACAAGGGAGACGCCCCAGTGCCATCCTGTGTAGTCCCAAAATCTTCCTCCACCTTATGGGCTAATTCCTTAAACTGATCCTTTAACTTTTGCAACGCTATACAAGACTGCAAAGTAGGGAATCTCTGTAAGACATAATCTAAATAGAATAAGTAATGCCTAATTCTAACTTGCCACCGGAGCAACTGTGCCTTAGAGGGCGAATCCTCGCGCCCAAAATCCATTAAATTATCCTGAATCTCTGCTAAGGTCAACGAGCAAGTGGACTCACACTTAGTCACTATCACGTGATCAATAGAAACAATAATTATTGGAGCATCCTTAATTTGTCGAAAAACATCCAACATAATAGCCACTTCAGTTGTCATAGAACATTGACCTCCACGTACAACCAACTCTACCCACAATTCACCTTTCCGTAATCTGTCCACATTAGTAACCGATACCGCCATCTTGATACTACGGATACGGTACAAGTAAGAGAATGAGATCCGGAGAATACAGAGTAAACAACAAACCCAAAAATATTCCCTAACCAACACAGACAAATCAATTAACCACGCTCTGCTACCAGTAATTTGCAATGGTTCCGCTGTTTCTCCCAAAACACAACACTGGAGCAAGGCAGCGAAACCATGCAGACGCTTAAGAAAGGTTTGACTGAGTTAGGGAACCCCGGCCAAGCGAAAAGGGAAGCCCTAACGAGTGCCGTAGGGGAAAACAAAATGGAAACAAGAACTCTCAAAAATATACTACTATTGATAAGTTTTTTTTGGTACTTTAATGATAATAATAATAATAATAAACAAACATTAATAACCAGAACCGTAAAGCAACCTTAAAAGAATAACTGTAAAACAAAGATGGCTTAAATAGTAAACCAACCAAAACCAATTGAGCAGAGCAGTAAGGCAAGTTTTAAATACAGCAAAATTAAGTAAAACCAAAAATTCAACAAACAAAAAAATTTAGAAAGTTTATAAAACAAGACCACTATAAACATCAGACCAATATATTTAATTATGTTTATCTAGTCAAAGACTTGCTAAGAATGTTGATCAAGACCCAAACAGACTTTTATGAATTTCTAATAACAGTGAGCTTCAAAGTCCAGCTGAGCTAGATGTACTTTACAACCCAACCGTTTTCAGTTACGAAAGTTCAGCATGATTGGGTTCAGCATGATTCGGTTTTAACTGCAATTACTGCTCTCATAATTAACACAACAGAATTTCTGTAATTTTAAACTAACTATGCACTGAAAATCACGTACTGAAAATATAACTCAACTGCAATTACTGCTCTCATAATTAACACAACAGAATTTCTGTAATTTTAAACTAACTATGCACTGAAAATCACGTACTGAAAATATAACTCAACTGCAATTACTGCTCTCCGAATTTCTGTAATTTTAAACTAACTATGCACTGAAAATCACGTACTGAAAATATAACTCAACTGCAATTACTGCTCTCATAATTAACACAACAGAATTTCTGTAATTTTAAACTAACTATGCACTGAAAATCACGTACTGAAAATATAACTCAGCTAGAAAAGAACCAAAACACACTAAACATATGGACAATTCCAAGAGCCAGTCACTTTACGAATACGTATTTTAAAACACACATTACGTTTTCCGCCCCAAAATTCACTCACCATTACCAAGATATAAAACTGATAACAAAGCCTACCTTTACATAAGGCCGATCCACAAATAATCCCAAAAGACGTTCCTTAAAACCATTAGAAAAAAGCTTCCACAATCCGGATGAGTAGTTGCCGGGCAGAGAGCTATCCCTGCAATGCGACAGAAAACCACCACTCACCGCGTACGGCCAAAGCACATGCCACGTAAGCAAACCAGAGAGGAGAAAAAAAGAGAGCACCAGAGAGTGCGTTAAGCAAGGAGACAAGCAACGTAAAGTGACTGGCTGAATGTATAACACAGATACAAAACACAAAAGGAACACATAACAGCACAACTCTTATGCCACGATGGTGAATGGCATTCAATCGACGTAACACAGATGGACGTGCCGACGAATAAACAACGCACCCGTAATCAAGCTTGGATCGGACCAACGAGCGATAAAGACGAAGAAAGACGGTCCGATCAGCTCCCCAGGATGTGCCACTAAAACACTTAATATATTAAGAGAACGGTCACACTTTGCTTTTAAAAAGGAAACGTGAGAAGTCCAGCTCAGCTTTCGATCAAAGATCAACCCCAAAAATTTCACCTCGTCTGCAAATGGAAGGACCTCCGGCCCAAGATGGAGAGAGGGCGGAGGGAAAGCTTTCCGGCGTCAGAAATTAATATAGACGGATTTCTCGGCGGAGAAATTAAAGCCGTTGGCGTTACTCCAGGCGTAGAGACGGTCGATACAGCTCTGGAGACGGCGTTCGAGTAGACAGGTCTGCCGTGAACTACAATAAATGGCAAAATCGTCAACGAAAAGGGACGATGAAATGCCAGGTGGAATACAATCAACAATGGGGTTGATAGCAATTCAAAAAGGTGTGACACTAAGTACAGATCCCTGGGGTACTCCGTTCTCTTGAATAAAAGGACTAGATAAAACCGAGCCCATACTTACACGAAACACGCGGTCCGTCATAAACTCCCGAAGAAACATGGGAAGACGACCGCGGATATTCCATGCGTGAAGTGTACGTAAAATGCCGCCCCTCCAACAAGTGTCATAAGCTTTCTCTAGGTAAGAAAAACACAGCAACTGTTTGACACTTTCTTATAAATCCGTTCATAATATGCGTCCACAGAGACACCAGATGGTCGACGGTAGAACGATAGCGACGAAGTTCGCACTGAACGTTCGCTAGAGGTTTCTGAGACTCAAGCCACCATGTTAACCGCCCTTTGATCATGCGCTCCATCACCTTGCAAATGCAACTGGTGAGGGAGATAGGGCGGTAGCTGGAAGGTAGTTGGCGATCCTTCCCAGGCTTAAGTATAGGGCCAATGTTGGTTTCACGCCAAACGGAAGGAAAAACGCTGTCTGGCCAAATGCGGTTATAGACCTGCAAGAGAAAGAGTTTACTGGCGGCTGAAAGGTTCTGTATCATCAGGACATGAATGCCGTCCGGCCCAGGAGCGGAGTGCCTAGAGCAATGAACAGCATCCTCCAGCTCCCTCATTGTGAAAAGTTCATTATAACACTCCTGATTAGTAGACCGAAAATTAAAGGTCTCGTATCCAGCCGGTCTTTGAGGGTGCGAAAGCCGGCGAAATAATGGTCTGAACTGGAAACCGCCTCAAAGGCTGCACCCAGAGTGTTAGCAATGGCAGCCGGATCCACAATGGTTGCATTGGAAACCTGAAGGCCAGACACAGTACAATGAGACACTTTACCGGAGAAGCGACGAAGTTTATCCCAAACAACAGAGGAAGGTGTGAAGCGATTAAAAGACTCGACAAAACGAGTCCAAGATGCCTTTTTGCTATCCTGAATAATGCGAAGAGCTCTGGAGCGCGATTGTTTAATAGTAACCAAATTATCAAGTGTAGGGTGTCGCCGAAACACCCTAAGCGCAGTCCTACCAGCACGAACGGCGTCCCGACAATCCTCGTTCCACCACGGAACAGGAATACGCCGAGGGTGAGAGGATGATCGGGGAATTGTGCGTTCGGCAGCAGATAGAATCGTAGACGTAAGGTGCTGCACCATTTGGTTAACGTCCTTGAAGGGCTGGTCCGCAAAAGACACGAGGCTGGAATACAATCTCCAGTCGGCTTTTCTAAATATCCAGGTAGGTGCTCTGGAATGCTGGACGTGGTGAGACAAAAGAGAAACGATGCAGGGGTAATGGTCGCTGGAGTAGGTGGCAGCGACGATGTTCCACTGCAGACGACTAGCAAGATGGATGGAGCAAACGGCAAGGTCTAAGTGAGAGAACGAACCAGAAGAATCAGATATAAAAGTAGTTTCACCTGTATTGAGGATAGAGAGGTTGAACTCATCAAAAATGCCGGAAAGAAGAGTTCCCCTCGGACAAGCCCTTGGGGAACTCCACAGTGGGTGATGGACTTTAAAATCTCCCAACAGAAGAAATGGATTTGGGGGAGTGGACAGGAGATCTCGAACGTCCGCATGAGCGAGGGGAGACGATGGAGGTGAATACACAGAGCAAACAGAAAAAAAGCCGGGTAATTGAAGCCTAACGGCAACAGCTTGCAGGTCGGACGTAATTGTGGGAGATTGAAAATGAGCGTCGTTACGCATAAAATCATGACACCTCCATGAGCAGGAGCACCTTCATCCGGTTCAAGATCGTAGCGAACCGGAGTATACCTTCGGAGATCAAAAGGGTCGTGAGGGCGAAGCTTGGTCTCCTGCAAACACACGACCATAGGTGAATGGGAACGCAATAAAAGTTGAAGTTCCGCCCTATGCGATCGTGCTCCACGTAAATTCCAGGTCAGGATAGCCATGAGTAAAAGGGATAAACTTCTTTCTTAGAAGGGCGATTCAAAATAAGTTTGTGCTTAACCTTGGGGCTCGGGCTTTTTGTATGGGGTTGGTCGGACTCCATTGGCTCCTCGTAAAGAGGGCCCACGCGCTCAGTGTCAGAAACCGATTCAAGCGCCGTGAATCGGTTCTGGGTGGCAATGGGTGAAGGTGGCCGCTGAGCGCAGCTAGTCCCAGGAGCATCCTGGGAATGCGACCTTCGAGGAGGAGAACGTGTACTCTTATTACCGCGTGCACGCGGAGGTCTTTCGAAAAACCTTCGCTACGAAATTTCTGCTTTGATTTTTTCTCAGTGCCTTGTGGCTTCATAACCTTTGGACCAGGTTTAGAGGGCTTGATAACTGTAGCTGAAATGGACGGCCGGATGGTAGTGGCGGTCAATGCAGTCATGGTCCAGGTTTGAGTCTCTGCATCCTTCCGGTGTAATGGCGAGGCAACAACAGAACTGAATGTTCCCAATCGCAGGAGCGAAGGTTGGCGCTCATGGTAGCGCCTCCGGGCTTCGGCTAAGGAGAGTTTCTCCTTTACCCGGATCTCCTGGATCGCCTTTCGTCCAAGTACCGCGGACAGTCGGCAAATGAAGCAGAATGAGACTCTTTGCAGTTAACGCAGACGGGTCCGGATGAACAGGTACCATCGTGTGACGGCTGACTACACGAGGCGCAGATAGTAACGGCACTCTTACATGAGACTTGCGTATGCCCAAAACTTTGGCATTTGAAACAACGTGGAGGTTTAGGAATATAGGGCCTCACCGCAATACGTTCGTACCCTGCTGTAATACTAATTGGCAGATCGACGCCATCGAACGTGAGAAACAGGATACGAGTTGGTACCAACACTCCGTCGCGTTTATCCTGCACTCGATGAACCGCGATCACCTTTTGTTCTGTAAGATATTCCACTAGGTCATCGTCCGAAATACCATCGAGGCTATCCGTGGTGACAACGCCTCGACAGGAATTCAGGGTGCGGTGCTTCTCAACACGGATGGGAGAACCGTGGAGAAGCGTAGCGCTCAACAAGGTCTTAGTCTGTTGGTCGGACTTGCTTTGTACCAATAATGAACCGTTTCTAAGTCGAGTGCAGGAATGAACCGAACCAGCAATTGAGTCAGTGCCCTTCTGAACTATAAAAGGGTTCACCTTCTCAAACGACTGTCCTTTCTCTGTTCTCGTAATGACTAAGTAACAACCAGATGTCGATGGTGCTACTTCCGTTACCAAAACTTACGGCACTTGTTATTAATTATGGAGAAAGGGGGCTCCATAGCGAAATAAATCCTCCACCATTGCAAGTGTCTCCGAACTCGGGCTCTGACTTCCCGGGCGTTACCCCGGCTTGGCTGAGTGGCCTATCTGTACCTATCTCACCCCAGGGTCACACCTCCCAGAACATAGACAGAGGGACCCAATCGCTGTCAGAAGTCAGCAGCTCATGCAATGCCTCCCCGCAGGACTGCAGTTGAACAGCGGATACGAACACATACCCTACATAACGACCCCGGGTGGTGGGGATGACGCCATTACCCACTCACCCAGCTGCGCACCCAGTGCGCCGGTATCCATCAGGCTGTGTCCACGGAGGATTAAAATAAAAGGCTAAAATAAATAAAACTGTGTGGGCGTTTCGGACGCAAGGTAGGCCGGCGAGGAAGAAAAAGATATTTGCGAATGGTCGTGTTGCGAAATGGTCGGAAATACACTAGCGAAGAAAGAAACGATGGCGAGTGGCGACATGAAACGAAATGTAAAGAACGCACGAGAGCCTACCTTGAATCCCCCGGTCACGAGAACGAACGCACCTCGACCGGACGTGGATGAAGGGATGAATATGGCCATGAATGGCTCGGGCACCTCGGGTACGCCTAACCCGTACTCATAAAAGGTGAGCCCTGGGGGGGGGCTAGTTGGAAACACACCAATAGCTACGATTATGGACGGTGTCTAATTTTCTCAGCACAGATGGAGATGCTGAGTAATAAACAGCACACCCATGGTCCATCTTGGTTTGGACCAGCGCGCGTTACAGTCGCCTCAAAACTGTTCGATCCGCCCCCCAAGATGTGCCGTTTAATATCCGCAAGAGATTCAGAGAACGGTCACATCGTGTTTTTAACATTACTATATGCGATGACCAGCTAAGCTTCCTATCAAACGTTAACCCCAGGAATCTCGGCTCACCCGCGAAGGGCAGCAAAGCTGGTCCGAATCGGAACAAAGGTGGAGATCGTCTCCTACGGCGCCAGAAGTTAACGCAGATGGACTTCTCAGTGGAGAAACGAAGGCCGTTCTTAGAACTCCAAAACTGGAGATTGTCCAAGCATTGCTGTAGGCAGCGCTCCAAAACAGACGCACGCTGAGAATTACAATGGACGGCAAAGTCGTCTACGAATAAACACGACGAAATGCCTGGAGGAACACATTCCGAAATTGAATTAATTGCTATAACAAACGACGTGCCCTGAGGCACGCCGTTCCTTTGTATAAAAAGGTTCGAAAAACCCGAGCCGATCCTTATTCGGAAAATGCGGTCCGTCATAAACTCCTGCAGGAACAGTAGTAAACGTCCACGGATGTTCCAGGGTTGTAGCGAATGCATTATCCCTGCCCGCCAACGCGTATCATAAGCCTTCTCAATGTCAAAAATTGCAACGGTTTGGCAATTCTTCAGGAACCGGTTCATGATCTGCGTCAATGGTGACACAAAGTGGTCTAGGTTTGAAGGGCGTCGTCAAAAGCTACACTGCGTGTTGATTAGAAGGTTGTGAGTTCTCAACCACCATACCAACCGTCCATTGATCATGCGTTCCATCACCTTGCAAATGAAACTGGTGAGGGAAATAGGTTGGTAGCTGGACTGAGGTGACGGTCCTTTCCAGGTTTCAAAATGGATATGAGGTGGCCTCCCGCCACGTATCTGGAAACGTGGCATCAACCCAAATTCGATTATATACTTCGACAAGGATTGACGTACCCTCAAGAGGGAGTTGTTGAAACATTCGTACATGGACACCATCGGATGCTGGCGCTAATAGGCGCGAAGTTGAAAGGGCGTGTTCCAATCCCGCCATGGTGAAAAGGAGATTATAATCTGCAAGGTTAACAGAACGAAACGAGTAACCATGTGATTCTACCCGATCTTTAACCATAAGGAAATCGGGCGAATAGTTATCGAGCTGGATACTTGACCGTAAGCCCTGCCCAAAGTATTAGACACATTAAAGGGAGCAACAACAGCTCCTGCAGATGAGTGAAGACCAGCGATAGACAGGTGGGTCGATTTACCGGCTACACTCCTGAACTTATACCGAACGACAAAAGAAGGTGTGTGGCGAGTAAAAGAAGTTACAAATTGGCTCCAGGAGGTCTTTTTGCTTATCCTTAATAATTTGTCTATACTGAGCACGCAGGTTCTTCAGTGTAGGGTGACGCTGGAAAATCCGAAGAGAACGCATGGGAGTACGAATGGCTTTTCGACACTCATCCGTCCACGAAGGACACGGAAATCGACGAGGATGGGTAGTCGACCGAGGAATAGCGTGCTATGCAGCAGAAAGAATCACTCTGAGAGATGTTGGACAAAAACATTCACCGAGTCTTGCTCATTTATTGTTTAAAAACAACCACTGGGAGTAAAGGTTCCCATTGGCTCGATCAAAGCGCCAGCTAGGCAAACGGATGGAACACGCACCTAGAATTAAGAAACTGTGAAGAAAGGGAAAGTTGTCATTAGAGTGTAAAGCAGAGATGACATTCCAGCGAAACTGCTAACTGTAGTGAACAAATATCAAGATGTGAAAAAGTGTTGAAGGAGTCTGAAAGATAGGTAGGTTCACCGGTGTTCAAAAGAGTTAGGTTGAAACCATCGATAAAGTCGGCAATTAATGTACCGCTTGCACAAGCCCAAAGAGGGTGATGATCATTGACGTCTCCCACCAATAGAAAAGGTGTTGGTAACTGGGAAACTACATCGGCTAAATCTGGTAAATCGGAGGGATGGCAGGCGAATGCTTACAGCAACTGACTGGATATAGATTGAATGGATACAGAATCCACGAAATGGTTATCTCTGATGAGCAGCATAATGCCCCCGTGCGCAGGAATACCATCTTCCGGTGTAAGATCGCACCGTGCTGAGCGATATCGTTCAAGTTTAAAGGTATCTTGCGGATGGAGTTTAGTCTCTTGCAAACAAACGAACCAAAGACTCATACTGCTGGAACAAAAGTTCAAGTTCTGGGCGATGGGATCGAATACCACGTATGTTCCAGTGTAAGATATCTATTGTAATTAAAATAAAAGTTCCTACGACGAAAGCGGTGGACGTATCAATCACCCCTTTTTATTAGGTTGCGAGTCAGCACCTTTAGGGGATATTTTATCCTGCCACTTCTTCATAGGTGGTCTGGCAGTAGCGGAACAATTCCCCTGCTCCATCTCCTCCACGGGTGAGAACCTCTTTCCAAAATAAAGTTTCGGTTCGAGAATCTCGAACCGATTGGAAGTAGAGATCAGCGAATTGTAGATCGCCGATCAGATTCCGCCCAGTAGAAGCCACAGAAGAGGATCTACGGGAGGAGCATCGTGGATTATTGTTCTTCTTCGACGTTCCGGGTACAGTTTGGCAGTGTCCTTCAGGAAGTAGGAACTGGTATAGTAGTTCTTGAACTTTGCTGGTGAAGCATTGCTGGTAACGGCCTTTTGAGACTTAGTTGTGAAAGTCAACGCTTAAGAATGCGATCGGACAGGAGGAAGTTTGGCAGTTACAGTCTTGGCAAATGTTACGCAGGTGGCGATGTCGAGGGCTTTGAAAGTGATCGGGCGACAAGAATCTTATCTGAAATGGGGGCCCTTTTATATCGCTGGTCTGAGTTGCGGTTTCCTGACTCGGTACTGCTTTATCTGCAATGGAGCTATACGTACTGGACGGCGGTACAGGGGGTTGGCTTCCCAGAAGGACACCTCCCTAACCCGCATCTCCTGGATCGCGCGTTCCACTAAAATGGGGGGCAATATCGGGAACTCCATGGATGTTCACCGCTGCAGTTAAGACACGTCGGAGTCGATGTGCATTCGCCATCGTGTGAGATAACACCGCAGTTAACGCAGGTAGAGCTGCCATTAAGAAGTCACTGATGTGTTGAAAGCGCTCACGCTTGTTACATCGCAGCGGGTTAGGGATGTACGGCCTGACTACGATGACCTCACACCCTGCCTTAATTCTTTGAGGGAGATCTACCCGATCAAAGGTAAGGAACAGGTACGAATGGGCACGAATGCACCTCTGCCCTTCCGCTGGACGGGATATATAGCTGTAACTCCTTGATCAGCTAGATTTTTCTGAATCTCCTCATTGGTCATACCGTCCAATGCATGGGTGTTCACCAACTGCGCGAGGAGTTCAAGGTCCTGTGCAGCTCAACATGGACATGATAGCTAGTTAGCAGTTTGGTTTTAAGGATTTTCGCTGTTTGGGATGCTGAAACTGCTGCAACTGGGATCGTGCCATTATGAGATTTTACACAGCATTTAATAGGACCAGAAAACTATCCAACCCTTTTGAATTTTAAACGGATTCACCATAGAAAATTTCTGACATTCCTCAATTCTTGAAATCACTAAGTAGCGAGGACCACTTTACTCGACTACTTCTTTTCCGTTCACAGGTGGTTTTAATGTATTTGGGGTGTTAACCATAAAAGATATTGCTAAATTTCGTCCCGCAGTGCTGCTCACCCTCCACAGATCCTAGCAAGGGGTCATCCCACTGGAATGACAGGTGCACACAGGGGATATAGCGGGCTCACAGTCCCACTCACTGTGGAGTTCGGTTGAAAACCTAGTTCCAGCCGCTTGGTAGGGGCGGGTTAGCCCTTAGCCACCCGTTTAGGTGAAGCAGAAACCAAAGCGTGTATTGGGAATGCGCATATTCCCTGAAAACTTTAAAACAGAACAAACCAGGCTCAGACACGCAACCCTCAACCAACCAGGATATCCATTTCCACCAACACGGTCTCCACGCACGGCCTACACGTCTATGGGCGTATTGGCTGACTCCCTCATCACATGGAAGAGCCCACACCGAGGACGTCAGGGTGCTACGGGACCCCGGGTTCGCCAAATCCCCACCTGCAGTTGCAGGCTCCTGGAGGGAACTGACATAAAGATGCTAGTACATACTCGAAAGTTCCAACTGGCAGATTCAAAAATGAACTCAGATGAAACTCTCCCCATTGAAATCCTTATCGGAAGGGTACGCTATTAGAGGTTGTAAATGAACAACGCACCTTTACATATTTCAGAAGCATTCCTACTTATTCCATTCAAATTTGGTTGTATATTAAGTGGAAATCGATGTGGTACCTCCGTGAACTCGGTTAGTGTGAACTTTATCCATTCCTAAGAAACAGCGCTTGCATCCAATGACAACCTCAGATGTTTTTGGAGCTTGGAAACCATAGGAATTAAAGAATAATAAGATTGACAACTCGGTTTCAATTGCTCAAAAGGTATTAAAATTCGGTGAGTCAGACAGAACCAAATTTTCTCCCAGAGATATTTTTAATTCTGCTTTGTTTCCGAATGTACGCTGTCGCAATCATCGAAGCCATCACTGCAATTCACAATGGACCGAAAGGATAGAGGGTTGACAGGATTCTTCTGGTACAACTTAACCTAAGACAGCGAAAGAGGAACGACAATAGGATATGTTATTACTTACCATTTTACCCGCCTTCCCTTTGGCCTAGCTTGCAGTCCATTCCTCTTTCGGCAACCATAAGAGAGTTAGCTCACACGCATGAGTCCACTTTTCCCAATGCGGCAGTTTTCGTAGAAAGTAGTATGTTGATGGGCGATTTCGTAGCTAGTGGAGATAATGCTAACCAAGCAGTTTTCTTGTATAAGGAGGCCATAGCAATAATGAACACGATTAACATGTCTATAACCAAATGAGCAACGATCTCCGACCCATTACCTGCCTTTTGAAATCGGAGAACCGAAAAATGGATAGTACACAGGTGCTGGGGAAATTCTGAGATACGCCATCGTATATATCCTAAGACCACACCAACATCACACCGGCACTTTTAGAAGAACCTACCAACAAAGGGCAACTTTTACAAGCAACGTCCAGGTTCTGCAATTCACTAGGCTTCCTGACTGCTATATCCATTACTGGAAAATCGCTTTTTTCAAGATACGTGGTGTAGAGGAATCGTATGGGATAAGATCTTACCACTGGATTTAGGAACGCGCTGGTACATATGGATATTATCACAGCTATCATTTATAAGCATTCTCCGATGGATTGGAACAAAATGAAGGCATTCACGTTTTTTTTTGGCGATGCGAGCGAAACAGCTTATCCTGCTGCGCTCCGTATTCGTATTGAGGAAGATAGCAAATTTTACGTTAATCAAACTTGCAGAAAAAATACACTTACTAATTTTAAGAAAGTAACACTTCCGAGATTGAAATACTGGCCGCATTCATTAGAATGCATTCGCTAAAGTATTTGACAACACAATGGGCTGTGACACTTCGGAGGCAACTTAATGGACAGATTCCACTGTGAGGTACTGGATCAAAAGCGACCCAAATAGATGGAAGACATTCATGTCAAACCTTGAGACGGAAATCCAAGGCTACGTTAGTCCCTCTCAATGGAGACATTCCTAGGGGAGGACAATCCAGCTCACCACTTATCAAGAAGAGTTGCAGTGAAGAAGTTGAAGACGCTTAACCATTGGCGGCATGGATTCTCGTGGTTAGCAAAGGACTCACATTACCGACCACACCGACAGTCGGATAGCGTAATCCTGCCGGAAGAGAGGAATCCACTCATCACGTGTTCAATATTTGAAATGA
Organism: Deroplatys truncata; assembly: GCA_030765065.1. Taxonomy (NCBI): domain Eukaryota; kingdom Metazoa; phylum Arthropoda; class Insecta; order Mantodea; family Mantidae; genus Deroplatys; species Deroplatys truncata. The sequence goes on from CM060976.1 coordinate 31,115,332, forward strand.
TACCACCCCTTTTAGATTAAAAGCGTATCAGTTTATACTGGAGAATTCTTCACGTCATGACTTGGATTGTCAGAGTTTGTAAACAATGCTGAAAGAAAGGAACACTAGTCTGGGAGCTCACTGCTGTGGAACTGAAAAACTCACGTACATGCTGAATTCAGGTAGCATAAAGAGAATGCTTCGCTGCAGAGTTGAATGCACTCCAGAGCGGATCCTGACTATCAAAAGAGTCAATGACCGTCCGATTTAATCCATTTTGGAACAATGGTCTTATTCACATAGGTGGTCGCTTACAATTTTCAGATCTTCCGAAAGACCGAAAAAAAACCCTTACTACTGGATGGTTCTCATCATTTTGTGCAACTAATTCTCATCATACTCACATTAGATTTCACCATGTGGGGTACGTATAGTTCTATCACATTTGCGTACAGAATTCGATACTTCACGCTCGACAAGCTGTGAAGAAAGTACTCCGTACGCGCATTCCCTGCAAAGTGATGCACAATCAACCCGGCGAAGCCATTGAGGCCCCATTACCATAAAACCGTTTAAAGTCTTCAAAGCCATTTGCTGTGGCGAATAGATTTTGTAGGACCACTGCATATCAAAGAAGAAATAACAAGAAAACCTACATCACTCTCTTCATATGCGCAACCTATCGAATAGTTTAGTTTGAACTCTGCACGGACATGACCGTGGATCAATTATTTGTCGCAAGGAGTGGACTACCTCACATTAATTACTCAGACAATGCCAAAGCATTTCACGCTTCAAACTCTCAGCTGTCTGAAATTTGAAATAACTTATGTTACTCCAAGACTACACAATTCCTCGCTCTAAACGGCATACTTTGGAAGTTCATCGCCTCGCGCAACTTGGTGGGTAGAATGGTTGATACAACAAAAAAAGCTGCCTGCAGAACGTCCTAGGACAGTTAGGGGTTACAGGGAACAGTTGGACACAACTTTCATCAGCATTCAAGCTGCTATCGATCCGAGACCCATAACACAAGAAAATGCCTCCATCGCATCTTCTCATTCGAGAAGAACTTCTGACCATTCATACGGGGTAGAGCCTACAAGCCGAAACCTGACGAAGGAGTTCAGATTACGACAGAACCTTTGGACGATTTCTGGAAGCGCTGGGCACGAGAATATTTATTAGAACTGAGAAACTTTCATGAAGTCAGACGCGCTTGTGGAAATTCGCTCAAACTGAGAATTGCTGACATAGCTCTGCTACAAGAAGACGTTCAACCAGGCATATGCGGAAAAGGAAGAACTTCGAGCAGGAAGAGATCATGTTCTAAGGATCATACTTTTGCGTACTCCAGAATGACAGACGATCTGCCCTCCGATACAGTTGGTCATCCCTCTGGAGATAGACCAGGGTGGGGAGGATGTGGTGGATTGAAGACTCTCACGCCTTCAATCACATTAACCTTGGCATTGTTGCATTATGTTATAGATTCTTGTATAACTGTTGGCTGCAGTTAAGTACACGACGCTGACAACACTGAGATACAGTGTTATTATCAGTATTATCACCAGCTCCTACTTCTATTAGTGACTTCAACACCCGTACCATTAATACCTGGTACACAAAGGTGTCCAAAGATCAGTGGGGATATTCCACAGAATCTAATGTATGGTGTATGTGGTTGAGATTAAAGATGGCCTTAACAGATGTGTATTCTCCAGCTCAACAGCACAAAGCGCCGTAGTTCGTTTATCTTTATACAGCAGATGAACACCTTTGTTAGCTGGAAATCTTCTGGAAACGAGTTCTCAATGAGTTCATCAGTAAGAGAATAGAAGATATTCCGAATGATAGTCCCTATATTTTTTTAACCTGGGTCACGGAAAGTGTAATACTGCAGGTCAGACTCGTCATAAACACAGCCACAGCACGCTATTACAAGTGGTATTGAGGAAATTTTGAGAATGTTCCACTACTGGGTGGTAAATTCTCTGTTCATTCCATGTAGCAGATCTTAAACAATTACTTGGTAGTTATTAATCTCATGCAAGAAGATAGGTGAAATGTGTGCTGTTTCTAAAGGTGGAAGCTGAGACGGAATAGCGTTATTGTCTTCCATGGGTTCTAAAGGGGCGTATGCGTAATGAGGGCCCACTAGGCTCAATGTATACTTCTGGTTAGCACGTGTTAAAAATCTCTACCCGAGGGCTGTTAGAGTCCTTTCCAGCAGGCTGTAAAATAGGTCTTGCAAATGATGATTGCAAAACTGGACCACAGGGTGAATGATCCTGTTAAAAAAACGAAGACAATGGTGGCACACATGGCTGGCTAGAAAAATGCAATGACATAGGTTTGGATAATCCCGATCGGCGTACATGGGATAACTCTACTTGACCAGTTTCAAGTTAGACATCAGAACAGCGCAACTACATTACATACGAACGGCTAGCAGACCCTCTCATTTCCGACCGAGTGGTGGGTAGAACTCTAGTGACAAAGTTTGGACAGCATTAACCATCAAAGAAATGCGTGCGAGTTTCCTTTCGATGAGTTTTCAGTCTATAGCTGGACTTAAAGTTTCACTACTTTTCCCCAAGTGACCTTATATACAAACCATGAGCATTTACAATCTGTCTTTGCTCTCAAGCAAAGCATTTGTATGATTTTATGATATTGGATAGTGGACGACGTTGTAGTGTTGACTTGAAGAGCTACAATTATACGCAGCATAAGTGTAAGCAAGTAATGGAAACAATTGTGTTCTTTATTTTGGGGATTGTTGTATCAGTCAAGTTACTACTCCGTTAATGCTTTATGTTCAAAATGTAACATTCCATAGATTTAGCTCTCCTACGTGCGTCTCTGATGTATCGTATTAAAACGTTTTCTTCCCAGAAAATTCGCATGTGTAATGCCCTCTTATTTTAACACCTCTATGCTTATTTTAACCTCTGGTGCTTTCATTATAAAAGATGAATAGTGAAGCGGTGTTTGAAAAAGGAAAAATGGTGTAATGATCGGTTCTTGGTGTAGGTTTGGTAATTCGGGAGGATTAATGTTGCTGCCGGCTACTCAGGTAGAGGAATGTGGGTTCTGGAAACTCTTACCCCAGGGAGTGTGGATCGGAGATGAATGAAGTTCACTTTTCTCCTCTCAGATGGCCCGTTTATTGAAGATCCACACTGTTGTCCTCGTCCGAATACCCTTTCACACAAGACGCGATTTCTTCTATTGTTTCCGTGCATTACCCTTTCTTAAGTATTTTTCGACGTTAAAGACGTTACAATGTTACTTTAATGACTTACGGTTCGACACAAAGTGATGCATCTTACACACGTCTGAAAGTTTCTCTCTGTCATAGATAATTTTCTATTTCACGCCTCTTGTCTATTTTCGATCTATCTTTTTGCTGTGCACGTGACTTTTATTAACTTTTATTGGTTCTCTCTCTGAATTTTTCCTCGTCTTCCATTGGCTCTTAATTTCGTCGTCCGAGCATCGTCCGCGTCTCCCATTAACAACTTATGTTCGCTAGAGTGAATGTTCTTTGCGCTTGACTGAATTCGGTTTTCGGCCCGTTGTATTCGCATCCTGAGAGCTCTACTCGGTTCCTATTGTGACTTATCGCTTACTAATGTCTTTCTTCCTGTACGTTTCTCAATTATCAACCTTTCACGGTTTTTGCCAAGTCTCTTCGTTCTCAAATACACGTTTTCTACATTTTATTTCACTTTGTGATTATTAATGAATATCTAATCTTTACTTTATTTCTCTCGTTATGATTTTATTTCCCCCTTTTCTAATTCTTAATGTTCTATTTTATTCTTACCTCATTTTGGTATTCCCCTGGAAAAAAGATTGGCATAGATTTGAAAGTAGGGTGACAGGGAACTGTCTCATTGTACAGCCCATCAGCAAAGGTTCAATGTGGTCGATTGGATTAGCGTTCCAAAACTATGAAGTCCAAAATCGATGGTTTAAATTCTTGTGAAAAGCTTATTTGTGTATTTAACGCTTTATCATCTGAGTCGAAAAGTTTAACACAAATGTTAATTGTCATGCAATTATTAATGCACTGTACTGTATCTGGTGTTGCAAAATAACTTTTACTCATTAGCTTTTTCAAGTGCGCGGAAGGGAGCAAAGCAAATAGCAATTTCCGACAGATCTTAAAATCTTAATAGGTGTGGGTCAATTTGCTTACCTACAATATTTCATCTTGAAATTTCCATTCCCAAGCCCAAAGAAGTAAAGAAATAGTAAGGAAGTTAAGCTTTCATCTAAGATATGTACCCACGCTCTCATTTATGTTTTTATAACAAGCTAATTTATCCGCCACCATAATTTTAGTGTAGATTTAGTGTAGATGGATTGGGACAAATCTCGAAGCCTTGCTTGTGCGACTTTAAACACTTATTAGGCGTTTCAACATTATTAATAAAATGACAGAACCTAACATGGACGCTATATCAGCAAGCGGTACTTGGTCATGACATAGTTGAATTATTAATATCTTTTGTGCAACGAACTGTACAACTTCCATTTATAGGCGTCTCTTAATTCTTTGTAACCTATCGCTTGTTTAGATCTGTAAATCCACCCGTTCTATTTGACCGATCTTGACACTGGATCCATGTAATAAGGTAGTTGGGAGGTTTCTCAGTTCGGTAGCATGTATGATCCAGGCAACGTTTATAAACCCGTCTACTAATCTGATGCAGTCCAAGTAGTAGTGTCTAATCCTTTCGAGATGGACTTCTATCCTAAATAACTCGTGTCCCTTAAACGCTGTTTCGCTGAAACCGAATTCCTTGCCTATCTAAATGCGTAAATGCGCTGTAAATCGAGCAACGAAGACTGACCAAAGGCAAATCTGCCGCTTAATAGGTTGCATAAACTAAAACAAAAAAAGAAAATCTTGAGGCAACTGATTAATTTGGTATATTTCGTTGATACTTGTTCACGAAATATCTTTTATGCCGGAATTGGTGCGGTGCATTCCCTTACCATAGCAAAAATAATCAAGTCAGTTCCCATTCGCGGTGGATTTGGGTTAAAAGTTATCACATGTTGTGGACAATACATTGACCTCGTTGAGGATTATGAAAGGGATCAGAGACCTTGCTAAACAGATTTTGTTAACATCAATAGAACAGCGTCAAGGAATATTCTGAGTAAAGTGCAAGGAAGCTATTTTCAGCGATTGGCATAAAGTTCTTAAATACTCTCAAGCAATATTGTTTACTGAACATTTAAACAGCATAAGTTTGCGATATGATGACCGTTTGTGATCTCATAATTGCAAACAGTGTCGAAACTACATTGCTGTCTATGGGTTCCGAAAGAAACAAAGAATGCTTATTACTTTCTCTACTACGTATAGTAAGTAGGGGAAGTATTGCATTCCACCCAAAAATTCGATACCGAGATTTCACCGGAAATACATGTTTTGAGAATCACTGAATCCAAAAAAAGCATTTTTGGAAACATGTCCGTGTGTGTGTCTGTCTGTGTGTCTGTGTCTGTGTGTCTGTGTGTCTGTCTGTCTGTGTGTCTGTGTGTCTGTGAACAGCATAACTCAAAAATGAACAGTCGGATAAACACCAAACTTGGTATTTAGGTTCAGTATCTTCCAGAGATGCGACACGAAGGTTTTCAAGAAAATCCCCCCACCCCAGACTACCCTTTACATGGAACATTTTTCGAAAATTTTAATTTTCTCAAAAACGGCTCTAACGATTTTGATTAAAATATCATATGTTTAAGATATTGTCATGACAAATAAAATGTATATCTCGAATTTTCTGGGAATGTCTCCAAAAATATTCTTCATTGTGAACGACTTTTGCATAACTGGTAAACCATAAGAGATAGACAAAATTTTACTACACAAAAAATGTAGATCGCGTTAAAATACACAACTTATGTCATATACGTTTCTTTTGTTGAGTGAACCGTTTTCGAGATATTGCTTGTTATTTCCTTAAATTTTCCAATACTTATACTTTTTCTCAAATTCGTTATTCATTTTTTACTTTCTCTACTACGTATAGTAAGTAGGGGAAGTATTGCATTCCACCCAAAAATTCGATACCGAGATTTTACCGGAAATACATGTTTTGAGACCTACTGAATCCAAAAAAAGCATTTTTGGAAACATGTCCGTGTGTGTGTCTGTGTGTGTGTGTGTATCTGTGTGTGTGTCTGTGTGTGTGTGTCTGTGAACAGCATAACTTAAAAACTAACAGTCGGATAAACACCAAACTTGGTATTTACGTTCAGTATCTTCCAGAGATGCGACACGAAGATTTTCAAGAAAATCCCCCCACCCCAGACTACCCTTTACATGGAACATTTTTCGAAAATTTTAATTTTCTCAAAAATGGCTCTAACGATTTTGATGAAAATATCATATGTTTAAGATAATGTCATGAGAAATGAAATGTATATCTCGAAATTTCTGGGAATGTCTCCAAAAGTATTCTTCATTATGAACGACTTTTGCATAACTGGTAAACCATAAGAGATAGACAATATTTTACTACACAAAAAATGTAGATCGCGTTAAAATACACAACTTATATCATATACATTTTTTTGTTGAGTGAACCGTTTTTGAGATATTGCTTGTTATTTCCTTAAATTTTCCAATACTTATACTTTTTCTCAAATTCGTTATTCATTTTTTTATGTCCTGGACATGCAAAGAGAATGGAATGCGCCACATAGCAACCAGCGATAAAATATTTGACTATCGCTTAAAAGCTACCATATTTCCCTTGCATCTGCAAGAAAATTACCAATAAGATTGACTTCTCGATATTTCGATTAACATGAAGCATATGGAGAATAGGCGTTTGTAAAATTAGATTGTACAAGAGTAGAGAAAGTCATGTGAGTGTAACACATCAGATTTTTTTTTTATTAATTTCGGATATTTGCTTTTAGTCCAGGTCTTATGTTTTCGAGGGGTAAAATACACTACGACGAAGAAATAAAATGGTAAGGTGAAAATGAGGATGGAATTTGCTTATTCAAAATATATGTAAGTTTGCTTAGAGCTGAACTGTTATTTCCTGACCATTGAGTACTGCGCAATTGCAGGACCCTCATTGAAAATCCCGCCTCCTCCACTCTTTCCTCCTTTTCATTTCCGTATACATATAATTTATCTTAATATTATCGATCTTCCCGTATCTTATTTTGCCTGAACGTTTTCTTAGCAGGCAGTTTCTTCTATCCAATTTCCCAGCTAATTTCTTCTTTCTTTTGCCATTGTTTTTCTTCGATATATGCAGCATTGCTCTTCTATGAAGTCAATAATTTTTCTCATATACACACGCAACTACATAAAGAACGACTTTTCAGCTTTTTCTTTGGTTCAACTAAACATTTAACTATCATCGTTCCACTCGTCTTCCTACGTGGTGTAGGGGTACCATGGCTTCCTTCGGAAATGAAATAAAACGGGTGGTCCCGTGTCGTAGATTTACGCCACGTAAAAGAACCTCAATCCTGATAAAGAGGCCTCTGTGCAAAATTCCTGGTCTTCCACGCCCAATATAGAATGGGACGCTAAGAAGCATAGTAGTTAAAAAGCGTTCATAAATAAAACTCAATTACCACTCCACTCTTAGAACTCAACTTGATGTAAACACATGACGTCATTAACTAGCCTGCGCATGAGGGAAACCGATGCACACCATAATATATAGTACCTTAAATATGCGCGATTACTTGTGGATTTTCAAGAAATATGTTAAATAAACATACCTCGAAACGTTTTATCAATATGAAATGGTAAATAATACGAACAGTAAAACTAAAGAAAGTTGTAGCTTCCATTCAGTTCTGCGTGGTGTCGCTCATCTCTCTTCTGCATGCAGACGATAAAGATGAGCAGTTTGATTCTCATAGCTGATACGAACACGAGGTAACGCGGAGGGGTACAAAATGTTTTGTTTACAATAAGTCTGGTTCTAAGGCTGGATCGCTTATAGTTTTCATAATCTCTTGTTGCTTTTCCGTTCTTCAATTCCCTAAAGACTAGTTCTGCTTTTTCCAACCCAGCTGGAAATCATGTTCTGTCCTCTGACACTAGCTTTCGTCTTCTACAGCTAAGCTATCTGAGGATTGTCTGTCTTATACAATATATACTTATATATTTATTCTTTATCCATCTTATTTTAGCATCCCTTGTTCGTTCATTATTTTAAATGTGCTTTCTGCTAGCTGCATTGAATTCCAGACCTTATTTGTGAAACCAAACATTTTAGTTCACGATATATAAAATTGTGTCTTTCTTTATCTCAAGAGCCCTTATTTAAATCCATTCTCCTTTCGAGTTTCCAATTTCTCTTCTTAGTTGATTGTTTTCCTTCTTTTGTCCATCTTCTCTAACGTTTTAAGTTTTAAAGTTCACCACTCAACCTTTGTCGAAGCAAATAAAGACATTATTCACCGTTAAGAAATAAAAAAGAATTTTAACGCTCAAGTATTTCAGGCATCGTATAAAACAAGTGCTACTGAAGAGCTATTATTGCAGTTAGCGAAATGAGACTAATATGTAACTACGAATCAGTATTAACGGCATCAATAGTACACCATGATAAGTATCTTAATATCATAAAGAGAAATATATGTGTATGTTTGGATGAGTGGGTGGGTACGTACGTGGCTTGGAGTAGAAATTTGTTACTTCACAGGAAGTGCATGTAAACAAATACTCTGATATATTGCATTCACACGATTTTCTCTACTCACTTTTCAGAAATCTGTTCTTACAAAAACTTATTCATGCTTGTTTGTCCAGATCAGTACTCATTTACACATTTCGTTGTAGGATACACAAGGTAAAACGATAGTCAGATTTTCAAACAGCGTGTCGCTTTGTGATGGATTTGAAATTCCGTTTCCTTTGCATGACCACGAGAAACGACTTCTCAGTGAGAAATGTATAAACCAATAACAAGGAATACATCGAAAATAATTAACTGCATAAAAGTAAGTGAGATATATAATGTACTGTTACGAGATCTACCACCTTTGTGTAGTAAGATTTTGTCTATCTCGTTCGATTTACCATGATTTATACATAAGTCATTTAGAATGAAGAGGATTTCTCAAGCTATTCCCAGAAAATTTAAGATATACATTACATTTGTCATAAAATATCTTAAACATGTGGTATTTTAATAAAAATCTAGAGCAATTTTTTTAGAAAATAAAACATTTCGAAAAATTTTACATGTAAAGGGTAGTTTGGGATGACCAAATATTCTTGAAAATCTTATTCTCGCATCCTTGGAAAATGCTGAACTTAAATACCAAGTTTGGTATTTAACCGACCTTTGTTTTTGAGTTATGCTGTACATACACACACGCGCACGCGGACATTTTTCTAATATTGCTTTTTTATTTCTTTATTTAGGGAGTTTCAATGCAATATTCTTTATTTACTACAAGTAGATATAACATACCGACTCCAGCACACAGAGAGATGCCGACAAGCGATAAAGTTCTTTGTTCTACGCCGACAAGCCCCGCCCCCTCCCTTTGTGTGCTCACATGCCGCCAGGTCTCGTGTCGTTAGGCCCCGCCCCCTCTCGCTTTGTGTGCTCACCTAATGCCGGCAGTATCTGTGCTAACAGGTTCTACCCCCTCCCCCATGCGTTCTACTGTGGCGTCATGACTTGATGGAATTGTTTTCTCGAGTCCTGCCGCCCCTCGGCAAATTAATTAGGTAATGTTCGTCAAACATTTTTTTTATGATTACTAAGGTCTGCAGATTGCATCCTCGAGCAATTAAGTTTTTTGATTAATGAATTGTTGACTGGAGCTTGAGTATAAGTAGTCTGCTCACGGGAACAGTCTGTCATGTAATGAAACACTGCAGCCTTCTTGTATCTGGGGAAATCGCTTGTCCATTAGCTGAACATGTTAGACGCTTTCAACACATTAATAGGCTTTTAAGTTTACATTCTGGATCTGTTTACATACATTAGCGAACGACCTACTTCCGCCTGGCGGTAACGGTGACCTCCATTAGCTGACCCGTTAGACGCTTTCACCCCATTAGCGAACAATGTCAGTAATTGTTTTCCTAAGTGCTCTGCCCAACACTCAACACTTTAGATTTTAGCGATGGAAATGATATAAAAAGCAGCAGCTTCTCCAACGAGTTCCAAGTTGACCAGGATGGCCGGGTTCGAATTACAAATTCAGCTTCTAATAACTCAGAGACTAATTACGATAAAGACATCAAAAAAAGTTTATTACATTAATGTCATTAGATAGTTTCTTGTGAATGTATATTTGGGTACATGGTGTCCAGGGTTCGAATACCGATAAAATGTAATTTAATTATAAATTTAATAACTCCTAAACTAATTAAGATAAAGACGCCGAATAAACTTTATTGCCTTTATGTTATTAGGTAGTATCTTGTGGAGGTGTAATTAGATACCTGACGTTCTGAGTTCGAGCCTAATGTTTAAATCGTCATTATCTCAGAAACTAAGAGAGGTAGAGGAATTGACCAAAGCATGATTGATAGCTCCTATGATGGGTAATTAATACTGTATATAATTTTCAATCAGTTGTCCTTATTTCGAATCCCGATCTTTCAATCACTTACTTATTTTTTTCTATACTCTAGAATATGTCACTTAGATTGATACTGTAACTGCATACAGCACCTTTAAACATATCAAACTAATATTGTAAATAATTTTGTTTCTGGTGTCCAGGGTTCGAATACCGATAAAATGTAATTTAATTATAAATTTAATAACTCCTAAACTAATTAAGATAAAGACGCCAAATAAACATTATTGCGTTTATGTTATTAGGTAGTATCTTGTGGATGTGTAATTAGATACCAGACGTTCTGGGTTCGAGCCTAATTTTAAATCGTCATTATCTCAGAAACTAAGAGAGGTAGAGGAGTTTACCAAAGCATGATTGATAGCTCCTATGATGGGCAATTAATACTGTATATAATTTTCAATCAGTTGTCCTTACTTCGAAGCCCGATCTTTCAATCACTTACTTATTTTTTCTCTATACTCTAGAATATGTCACTTAGATTGATGCTGTAAATGCATACAGCACCCTTAAACATATCAAACTAATATTGTAAATAATTTTGTTTCTGGTGTCCAGGGTTCGAATACCGATAAAATGTAATTTAATTATAAATTTAATAACTCCTAAACTAATTAAGATAAAGACGCCAAATAAACATTATTGCGTTTATGTTATTAGGTAGTATCTTGTGGATGTGTAATTAGATACCAGGCGTTCTGGGTTCGAGCCTAATTTTAAATCGTCATTATCTCAGAAACTAAGAGAGGTAGAGGAGTTTACCAAAGCATGATTGATAGCTCCTATGATGGGCAATTAATACTGTATATAATTTTCAATCAGTTGTCCTTACTTCGAAGCCCGATCTTTCAATCACTTACTTATTTTTTCTCTATACTCTAGAATATGTCACTTAGATTGATGCTGTAAATGCATACAGCACCCTTAAACATATCAAACTAATATTGTAAATAATTTTGTTTCTGGTGTCCAGGGTTCGAATACCGATAAAATGTAATTTAATTATAAATTTAATAACTCCTAAACTAATTAAGATAAAGACGCCAAATAAACATTATTGCGTTTATGTTATTAGGTAGTATCTTGTGGATGTGTAATTAGATACCAGACGTTCTGGGTTCGAGCCTAATTTTAAATCGTCATTATCTCAGCAACTAAGAGAGGTAGAGGAGTTTACCAAAGCATGATTGATAGCTCCTATGATGGGCAATTAATACTGTATATAATTTTCAATCAGTTATCCTTACTTCGAAGCCCGATCTTTCAATCACTTACTTATTTTTTCTCTATACTCTAGAATATATCACTTAGATTGATGCTGTAAATGCATACAGCACCCTTAAACATATCAAACTAATATTGTAAATAATTTTGTTTCTGGTGTCTAGGGTTCGAATCCGATAAAATGTAATTTAATTATAAATTTAATAACTCCTAAACTAATTAAGATAAAGACGCCAAATAAACTTTATTGCGTTTATGTTACTAGGTAGTATCTTGTGAATGTGTAATTAGATACCTGACGTTCTGGGTTCGAGCCTAATGTTTAAATCGTCATTATCTCAGAAACTAAGAGAGGTAGAGGAATTGACCAAAGCATGATTGATAGCTCCTATGAGGGGCAATTAATACTGTATATAATTTTCAATCAGCTGTCCTTACTTCGAATCCCGATCTTTCAATCACTTACTTATTTTTCTCTACACTCTAGAATATATCACTTAGATTGATGCTGTAAATGCATACAGCACCCTTAAACATATCAAACTAATATTGTAAATAATATTGGTTCTGGTGTCCAGGGTTCGAATACAGATAAAATGTAATTTAATTATAAATTTAATAACTCCTAAACTAATTAAGATAAAGACACCAAATAAACTTTTATAGGGGAAAGGATGCTCTCCTGAAACATTAGGTCTCTAGATAGAAGTATTTATAGTGGAGAGATAGGGAATACCAGGGCTGATGCTAGGCTAGTCAGATGCTAAAGGAGGGAGGGATATGCTTTATACGAGAGAGATAGGGAACACAAGGAAAGATGCTATACTAAACAGGACTTGAAGGGTAGAATATGAGCGATATAGCAAACCGAGGAGAGGTATTAGGATAGGAGTTTTGAATGATGGAGTAGGCGTTTATATGCGAGAGATAGGGAATACGAGGGTCGATGCTAGGCTAGACGGTGTTGAATGAGGGAATGTATCTTATATGAGAGAGGTAGGGCAATATGAGGAGAAGTGCTAGGCTAGTCGGGAAGGTCTGAATGAGAGAGTATACGTCTATATGGGAAAATATAGGGAAAACGAAGGTAGGTGCTAGGTTGAGAGAGTCTTCAAGGAGGAAAATGCATTTATATGAGAGCGGTAGGGTATACGAGGAGAGGTGCTAGTCTAGACATGGTTTGAGGATTAGAGTATACATTTATATGGGAGAAATATGGAAAACGGGAGAGATACAAGGATAGACAGAGATTGAAGGAGGAGGAATGTAGGTTTATACTGTAATATAGAGAGTAATTCGATTATAAAACTTTTCTCATCCAGCCTTACAACACTTTTATATACTTAATTTCTAAACCTTACAAACTTTATATTTGTTAAACAGTAGTGCGCGAGACGGAGAGGGACAAACAGTATATCGGTTTACAGTGAAGTATACGTCCTAACCTATTCCCACCTTGTTTGTTCTGGATCTTCTCATTGTCTATCATCTAACGTAACCACGTAACAAGACGTAACACAGGAAATCATACATATGGCACATTAAAAAAAAATAAAGGTATATATAATGAAACATAAACAAGTAGACAGAGGGTCATCGATACATAGAAAACCAGGAGTTGTATGTACTGAAACCATAGATTAGTATAGGCAAACAACAAAGAAGTGAATTTATAGTGTAAATAGCCTAATATTTTCAAATATTATTATAGTCTAAAAGTATATAACTTAATTATGTATCGAGTATTGAGAAATAAACGTTATTCATTATTCACTAATCTCAGATCACTGCAATTGTATTGAATCAATTCACAATTGCTAATGCCATTCAACTTTCATTCGTCTCTGATACATAAAGAAATTGCAAAATGGAGAAGGACGAAAGTAATAAAAAGACTCAGGCAGCAAATTTTAAGAAAGAAGAGAAAGATATATGACCGACATTGTTTTGGAACACAAATTAGTGTTGAAAATAAAATGACTGATAGCTCTGCTAAGCGTAAGGAAGAGACATGGAAATAAATTGCAAATGAATACAATTCTAGGTTAGAAAAAAGAAGATAAACAACATTCATGTAAACCAATTTTTAAAAATCAGTTTAACTGAATACATGTAAAAAAACATATCACTTTACAAAAAGTAATGCAGACAACATTTATTTTTTATAAACATTATCCTATTACATTCCTTTACAAAAAACCATACATATTTCCTAAAGGCAAAGGTGATAGTCTAGACATTCTAAACACTCAGTTATATAATCATATACATCACGCAGAAAGAGACCTGCATTATCAGTAAAAAAACTAAACATCTCAACAATGTCTGAATGATGTATTTTATAAGTACAAGTTTTTTGATATTTCAAAGCTCCTGTTAACCATGGCAGTAATTGATTAACACAATTTCTCGATCCTGTCATGCTATAACTTTAGATGCTTTCAGCTTACTTATAATTTCCTCAATCTCTTGTGTGTGACTATTATTACCAGCATCCCTCGACGCAATTAGTAACCTCAATATATTTACTAGTCTATTTGGATTTTCAAGCGTTGATATCACTGAATCATCATCATATGAAGATTTCATATTCTCGCAACTTCCGATGTATCCAGATTTTTCACCAACAGTAGTCTCCAGTGAAGGACAGAGGCTTGATCCGGTATAACATTCCCCTCTATACATCTTCGGATCTTCAAGTGCAGGTGAGAGAGTCGATTCAGTATAACATGTTGCTCTATGAAACTTAAATCTTGACAAAGAACGATTCTTAAAAATCCGCCCGCATACACAGCATCTAATAACGCGTTTTCCTTCATGTGTAATGTATGAAAAATCGAGTTTCTCATTCGTCAGTTGCACAGATTTTCTCGGGCAGTAGCTCATGCTAAAACTAAAAGAAATTAAATGAATACGTGAATGCTAACGCTCGAAGGAATTAAAAGCGAATGAATGAATTCATAACACGCACCTATGTATATACCCAGGATGAGGACGACGGAGGGAATTGCGATCAATGCATAGCAGGGAGAAAGGATACTCTCTTGAAACATTAGTCATCTAGACAACTATTGTTCACGGAGCCTGTAGACGTCAGGTTGAATGGGACAGACCTCAGGTTCATATCTTTAAGGGTACGGACCCGTGGCTTTTGCCTGGCATGTATACTAAACCATCCTAACAGCGAAACATTACATTACAACGACACGTAACCAGAACATGACGAGTGCGAGCATGGAAAAAGGATGCTCTCTGAGAACATTAGTGGAAAAGGATGCTCTCTGGAAACAGTCGCCATCCGCAAAACGGATTGTCCCTAACATTTCCAGATTTCGGAACGTTCAACATCGTGACGCGCTCCTGTCATCTACATTTCGACGAAATTTTACCTCCTGAATTAGTTTGGTGCTCTGTATAGAACCTCAGAATATGCATTACGCTGCGTGTCCCTAGCGTTTCCAGCTCCTGAATCGTTCCAGCTAGTGGAATGCCTCTACCATCTTCATGTCAACGATCTGTTACTCTGAATTTAAGTTTGGTGATCTGTATAGACCTGTACAACATGCATTACGCTATGTAACAGACTCATCACGCTATGTAACAACACGATCACGCTATGTAACAACATGTTCACGCTATGTAACAACATGATCACGCTATGTAACAACATGATCACGCCATGTAACAACATGATCACGCTATGTAACAACCTGATCACGCTATGTAACAACCTGATCACGCTATGTAACAACATGTTCACGCTATGTAACAACACGATCACACTATTTAACAACACGATCACGCTATGTAACAACCTGATCACGCTATGTAACAACATGTTCACGCTATGTAACAACACGATCACGCTATGTAACAACACGATCACGCTATGTAACAACACGATCACGCTATGTAACAACATGTTCACGCTATGTAACAACATGATCACGCTATGTAACAACATGATCACGCTATGTAACAACCTGATCACGCTATGTAACAACATGATTACGCTATGTAACAACTGATCACGCTATGTAACAACACGATCACGCTATGTAACAACACGATCACGCTATGTAACAACTGATCACGCTATGTAACAATATGATCACGGTATGTAACAACCTGATCACGCTATGTAACAACATGATCACGCTATGTAACAACATGATCACGCTATGTAACAACCTGATCACGCTATGTAACAACATGATCATGCTATGTAACAACATGATCACGCTATGTAACAACCTGAGCACTCTATGTAACAACATGATCACGCTATGTAACAACCTGATCACGCTATGTAACATGTTCACGCTATGTAACAAAACGATCACGCTATGTAACAACATGTTCACGCTATGTAACAACATGTTCACGCTATGTAACAACATGATCACGCTATGTAACAACCTGATCACGCTATGTAACAACATGATTACGCTATGTAGCAACTGATCACGCTATGTAACAACACGATCAAGCTATGTAACACGATCACGCTATGTAACAACCTCATCACGCTATGTAACAACATGTTCACGCTATGTAACAACACGATCACGCTATGTAACAACACGATCACGCTATGTAACAACCTGATCACGCTATGTAACAACATGTTCACGCTATGTAACAACATGATCACGCTATGTAACAACATGATCACGCTATGTAACAACCTGATCACGCTATGTAACAACATGATTACGCTATGTAACAACATGATCACGCTATGTAACAACATGATCACGCTATGTAGCAACATGATCACGCTATGTAACAACCTGATCACGCTATGTAACAACATGATCACGCTATCTAACAACCTGATCACGTTATGTAACAACATGATCACGCTATGTAACAACATGATCACGCTATGTAACAACCTGATCACGCTATGTACAACATGATCACGCTATGTAACAATATGATCACGCTATGTAACAACCTGAGCACTCTATGTAACAACATGATCACGCTATGTAACAACCTGATCACGCTATGTAACATGTTCACGCTATGTAACAAAACGATCACGCTATGTAACAACATGTTCACGCTATGTAACAACATGTTCACGCTATGTAACAACATGATCACGCTATGTAACAACCTGATCACGCTATGTAACAACATGATTACGCTATGTAACAACTGATCACGCTATGTAACAACACGATCAAGCTATGTAACAACACGATCACGCTATGTAACAACCTGATCACGCTATGTAACAACATGTTCACGCTATGTAACAACACGATCACGCTATGTAACAACACGATCACGCTATGTAACAACCTGATCACGCTATGTAACAACATGTTCACGCTATGTAACA
Organism: Deroplatys truncata; assembly: GCA_030765065.1. Taxonomy (NCBI): domain Eukaryota; kingdom Metazoa; phylum Arthropoda; class Insecta; order Mantodea; family Mantidae; genus Deroplatys; species Deroplatys truncata. The sequence continues at coordinate 31,132,496 of CM060976.1, forward strand.
ACATGATCACGCTATGTAACAACATGATCACGCTATGTAACAACCTGATCACGCTATGTAACAACATGATTACGCTATGTAACAACATGATCACGCTATGTAACAACATGATCACGCTATGTAACAACATGATCACGCTATGTAACAACATGATCACGCTATGTAACAACATGATCACGCTATGTAACAACCTGATCACGCTATGTAACAACATGATCACGCTATGTAACAACATGATCACGCTATGTAACAACCTGATCACGCTATGTAACATGTTCACGCTATGTAACAACACGATCACGCTATGTAACAACACGATCACGCTATGTAACAACACGTTCACGCTATGTAACAACATGATCACGCTATGTAACAACCTGATCACGCTATGTAACAACATGATCACGCTATGTAACAACATGATCACGCTATGTAACAACCTGATCACGCTATGTAACAACATGATCACGCTATGTAACAACCTGAGCACGCTATGTAACAACACGATCACGCTATGTAACAACACGATCACGCTATGTAACAACCTGATCACGCTATGTAACAACACGTTCACGCTATGTAACAACACGATCACGCTATGTAACAACACGATCACGCTATGTAACAACCTGATCACGCTATGTAACATGTTCACGCTATGTAATAACATGATCACGCTATGTAACAACATGATCATGCTATGTAACAACCTGAGCACGCTATGTAACAATCTGATCACGTTATGTATTAACTGATCACGCTATGTAACAAAATGATTACGCTATGTAACAACATGATCGCGCTATGTAACAACATGTTCACGCTATGTAACAACATGACCACGCTATGTAACAAAACGATCACGCTATGTAACAACACGATCACGCTATGTAACAAAACGATCACGCTATGTAACAACACGATCACGCTATGTAACAACACGATCACGCTATGTAACAACTGATCACGCTATGTAACAACATGATCACGCTATGTAACAACCTGAGTATGCTATGTAACAACATGATCACGCCATGTAACAACTGATCACGCTATGTAACAACATGCTCAAGCTATGTAACAACTGATCACGCTATGTAACAACATGATCACGTTATGTAACAACATGATCACGCTATGTAACAACATGTTCAAGCTATGTAACAACATGATCACGCTATTTAACAACATGATGACGCTATGTAACAACCTGATCACGCTATGTAACATGTTCACGCTATGTAACAACTGATCACGCTATGTAACAACATGATCACGGTATGTAACAACATGATCACGCTATGTAACAACATGATCACGCTATGTAACAACATGTTCACGCTATGTAACAACATGGACACGTTATGTAACAACATGGACACGCTATGTAACAACATGAACACGCTATGTAACAATACGATCAAGCTATGTAACAACCTGAGCACGCTATGTAACAACATGATCACGCTATGTAACAACATGAACACTCTATGTAACAACCTGAGCATGCTATGTAACAACATGATCACGCTATGTAACAACTGATCACGCTATGTAACAACACGATCACGCTATGTAACAACACGATCACGCTATGTAACAATCTGATCACGCTATGTAACAACATGATCACGCTATGTAACAACATTATCACGCTATGTAAATAGGGTGGACCATTTAAGTTGAGGCTATACATTATATCCAAAACTAAGCATTGTAGAAAGAAATGTCTTTAATAAAACTTGATTGATATTATGACGAAAGTAAATGCCGCTAGTCGTGTTTCGTTTGGAGGACGTAGTGAGGGTCATTTCAGGGCTTTTTAAATGGGACTCTAATTGTAGGTTCCCATTTAAAAAAATAAATTGACCCAAAATGACCCTCATAACGGCCTCCAAACGAAACACGACTAGCGGCATTTACTTTCGTCATAATATCAATCAAGTTTTATTAAAGACATTTCTTTCTACAATGCTTAGTTTTGGATATATTGTATAGCCTCAACTTAAATGGTCCACCCTATTTACATAGCGTGATCATGTTGTTACATAGCGTGATCATGTTGTTACATAGCGTGATCAGATTGTTACATAGCGTGATCGTGTTGTTACATAGCGTGATCGTGTTGTTACATAGCGTGATCAGTTGTTACATAGCGTGATCATGTTGTTACATAGCATGCTCAGGTTGTTACATAGAGTGTTCATGTTGTTACATAGCGTGATCATGTTGTTACATAGCGTGCTCAGGTTGTTACATAGCTTGATCGTATTGTTACATAGCGTGTTCATGTTGTTACATAGCGTGTCCATGTTGTTACATAACGTGTCCATGTTGTTACATAGCGTGAACATGTTGTTACATAGCGTGATCATGTTGTTACATAGCGTGATCATGTTGTTACATACCGTGATCATGTTGTTACATAGCGTGATCAGTTGTTACATAGCGTGAACATGTTACATAGCGTGATCAGGTTGTTACATAGCGTCATCATGTTGTTACATAGCGTGATCATGTTGTTACATAGCTTGAACATGTTGTTACATAGCGTGATCATGTTGTTACATAGCGTGATCATGTTGTTACATAGCGTGATCAGTTGTTACATAGCTTGAGCATGTTGTTACATAGCGTGATCAGTTGTTACATGGCGTGATCATGTTGTTACATAGCATACTCAGGTTGTTACATAGCGTGATCATGTTGTTACATAGCGTGATCAGTTGTTACATAGCGTGATCGTGTTGTTACATAGCGTGATCGTGTTGTTACATAGCGTGATCGTTTTGTTACATAGCGTGATCGTGTTGTTACATAGCGTGATCGTTTTGTTACATAGCGTGGTCATGTTGTTACATAGCGTGAACATGTTGTTACATAGCGTGATCATGTTGTTACATAGCGTAATCATTTTGTTACATAGCGTGATCAGTTGTTACATAACGTGATCAGTTGTTACATAGCTTGAGCATGTTGTTACATAGCGTGATCAGTTGTTACATGGCGTGATCATGTTGTTACATAGCATACTCAGGTTGTTTCATAGCGTGATCATGTTGTTACATAGCGTGATCAGTTGTTACATAGCGTGATCGTGTTGTTACATAGCGTGATCGTGTTGTTACATAGCGTGATCGTTTTGTTACATAGCGTGATCGTGTTGTTACATAGCGTGATCGTTTTGTTACATAGCGTGGTCATGTTGTTACATAGCGTGAACATGTTGTTACATAGCGTGATCATGTTGTTACATAGCGTAATCATTTTGTTACATAGCGTGATCAGTTGTTACATAACGTGATCAGATTGTTACATAGCGTGCTCAGGTTGTTACATAGCATGATCATGTTGTTACATAGCGTGATCATGTTATTACATAGCGTGAACATGTTACATAGCGTGATCAGGTTGTTACATAGCGTGATCGTGTTGTTACATAGCGTGATCGTGTTGTTACATAGCGTGAACATGTTGTTACATAGCGTGATCAGGTTGTTACATAGCGTGATCGTGTTGTTACATAGCGTGATCGTGTTGTTACATAGCGTGCTCAGGTTGTTACATAGCGTGATCATGTTGTTACATAGCGTGATCAGGTTGTTACATAGCGTGATCATGTTGTTACATAGCGTAATCATGTTGTTACATAGCGTGATCAGGTTGTTACATAGCGTGATCATGTTGTTACATAGCGTGAACGTGTTGTTACATAGCGTGATCGTGTTGTTACATAGCGTGATCGTGTTGTTACATAGCGTGAACATGTTACATAGCGTGATCAGGTTGTTACATAGCGTGATCATGTTGTTACATAGCGTGATCATGTTGTTACATAGCGTGATCAGGTTGTTACATAGCGTGATCATGTTGTTACATAGCGTGATCATGTTGTTACATAGCGTGATCATGTTGTTACATAGCGTGATCATGTTGTTACATAGCGTAATCATGTTGTTACATAGCGTGATCAGGTTGTAACATAGCGTGATCATGTTGTTACATAGCGTGATCATGTTGTTACATAGCGTGAACATGTTGTTACATAGCGTGATCAGGTTGTTACATAGCGTGATCGTGTTGTTACATAGCGTGATCGTGTTGTTACATAGCGTGAACATGTTGTTACATAGCGTGATCAGGTTGTTACATAGCGTGATCGTGTTGTTACATAGCTTGATCGTGTTGTTACATAGCGTGATCAGTTGTTACATAGCGTAATCATGTTGTTACATAGCGTGATCAGGTTGTTACATAGCGTGATCATGTTGTTACATAGCGTGAACATGTTGTTACATAGCGTGAACATGTTGTTACATAGCGTGATCGTTTTGTTACATAGCGTGAACATGTTACATAGCGTGATCAGGTTGTTACATAGCGTGATCATGTTGTTACATAGAGTGCTCAGGTTGTTACATAGCGTGATCATGTTGTTACATAGCGTGATCATGTTGTTACATAGCGTGATCAGGTTGTTACATAGCGTGTCATGTTGTTACATAGCGTGATCATGTTGTTACATAGCGTGATCAGGTTGTTACATACCGTGATCATATTGTCACATAGCGTGATCAGTTGTTACATAGCGTGATCGTGTTGTTACATAGCGTGATCGTGTTGTTACATAGCGTGATCAGTTGTTACATAGCGTAATCATGTTGTTACATAGCGTGATCAGGTTGTTACATAGCGTGATCATGTTGTTACATAGCGTGATCATGTTGTTACATAGCGTGAACATGTTGTTACATAGCGTGATCGTGTTGTTACATAGCGTGATCGTGTTGTTTCATAGCGTGAACATGTTGTTACATAGCGTGATCAGGTTGTTACATAGCGTGATCGTGTTGTTAAATAGTGTGATCGTGTTGTTACATAGCGTGAACATGTTGTTACATAGCGTGATCAGGTTGTTACATAGCGTGATCAGGTTGTTACATAGCGTGATCATGTTGTTACATGGCGTGATCATGTTGTTACATAGCGTGATCATGTTGTTACATAGCGTGAACATGTTGTTACATAGCGTGATCGTGTTGTTACATAGCGTGATGAGTCTGTTACATAGCGTAATGCATGTTGTACAGGTCTATACAGATCACCAAACTTAAATTCAGAGTAACAGATCGTTGACATGAAGATGGTAGAGGCATTCCACTAGCTGGAACGATTCAGGAGCTGGAAACGCTAGGGACACGCAGCGTAATGCATATTCTGAGGTTCTATACAGAGCACCAAACTAATTCAGGAGGTAAAATTTCGTCGAAATGTAGATGACAGGAGCGCGTCACGATGTTGAACGTTCCGAAATCTGGAAATGTTAGGGACAATCCGTTTTGCGGATGGCGACTGTTTCCAGAGAGCATCCTTTTCCACTAATGTTCCCAGAGAGCATCCTTTTTCCATGCTCGCACTCGTCATGTTCTGGTTACGTGTCGTTGTAATGTAATGTTTCGCTGTTAGGATGGTTTAGTATACATGCCAGGCAAAAGCCACGGGTCCGTACCCTTAAAGATATGAACCTGAGGTCTGTCCCATTCAACCTGACGTCTACAGGCTCCGTGAACAATAGTTGTCTAGATGACTAATGTTTCAAGAGAGTATCCTTTCTCCCTGCTATGCATTGATCGCAATTCCCTCCGTCGTCCTCATCCTGGATATATACATAGGTGCGTGTTATGAATTCATTCATTCGCTTTTAATTCCTTCGAGCGTTAGCATTCACGTATTCATTTAATTTCTTTTAGTTTTAGCATGAGCTACTGCCCGAGAAAATCTGTGCAACTGACGAATGAGAAACTCGATTTTTCATACATTACACATGAAGGAAAACGCGTTATTAGATGCTGTGTATGCGGGCGGATTTTTAAGAATCGTTCTTTGTCAAGATTTAAGTTTCATAGAGCAACATGTTATACTGAATCGACTCTCTCACCTGCACTTGAAGATCCGAAGATGTATAGAGGGGAATGTTATACCGGATCAAGCCTCTGTCCTTCACTGGAGACTACTGTTGGTGAAAAATCTGGATACATCGGAAGTTGCGAGAATATGAAATCTTCATATGATGATGATTCAGTGATATCAACGCTTGAAAATCCAAATAGACTAGTAAATATATTGAGGTTACTAATTGCGTCGAGGGATGCTGGTAATAATAGTCACACACAAGAGATTGAGGAAATTATAAGTAAGCTGAAAGCATCTAAAGTTATAGCATGACAGGATCGAGAAATTGTGTTAATCAATTACTGCCATGGTTAACAGGAGCTTTGAAATATCAAAAAACTTGTACTTATAAAATACATCATTCAGACATTGTTGAGATGTTTAGTTTTTTTACTGATAATGCAGGTCTCTTTCTGCGTGATGTATATGATTATATAACTGAGTGTTTAGAATGTCTAGACTATCACCTTTGCCTTTAGGAAATATGTATGGTTTTTTGTAAAGGAATGTAATAGGATAATGTTTATAAAAAATAAATGTTGTCTGCATTACTTTTTGTAAAGTGATATGTTTTTTTACATGTATTCAGTTAAACTGATTTTTAAAAATTGGTTTACATGAATGTTGTTTATCTTCTTTTTTCTAACCTAGAATTGTATTCATTTGCAATTTATTTCCATGTCTCTTCCTTACGCTTAGCAGAGCTATCAGTCATTTTATTTTCAACACTAATTTGTGTTCCAAAACAATGTCGGTCATATATCTTTCTCTTCTTTCTTAAAATTTGCTGCCTGAGTCTTTTTATTACTTTCGTCCTTCTCCATTTTGCAATTTCTTTATGTATCAGAGACGAATGAAAGTTGAATGGCATTAGCAATTGTGAATTGATTCAATACAATTGCAGTGATCTGAGATTAGTGAATAATGAATAACGTTTATTTCTCAATACTCGATACATAATTAAGTTATATACTTTTAGACTATAATAATATTTGAAAATATTAGGCTATTTACACTATAAATTCACTTCTTTGTTGTTTGCCTATACTAATCTATGGTTTCAGTACATACAACTCCTGGTTTTCTATGTATCGATGACCCTCTGTCTACTTGTTTATGTTTCATTATATATACCTTTATTTTTTTTTAATGTGCCATATGTATGATTTCCTGTGTTACGTCTTGTTACGTGGTTACGTTAGATGATAGACAATGAGAAGATCCAGAACAAACAAGGTGGGAATAGGTTAGGACGTATACTTCACTGTAAACCGATATACTGTTTGTCCCTCTCCGTCTCGCGCACTACTGTTTAACAAATATAAAGTTTGTAAGGTTTAGAAATTAAGTATATAAAAGTGTTGTAAGGCTGGATGAGAAAAGTTTTATAATCGAATTACTCTCTATATTACAGTATAAACCTACATTCCTCCTCCTTCAATCTCTGTCTATCCTTGTATCTCTCCCGTTTTCCATATTTCTCCCATATAAATGTATACTCTAATCCTCAAACCATGTCTAGACTAGCACCTCTCCTCGTATACCCTACCGCTCTCATATAAATGCATTTTCCTCCTTGAAGACTCTCTCAACCTAGCACCTACCTTCGTTTTCCCTATATTTTCCCATATAGACGTATACTCTCTCATTCAGACCTTCCCGACTAGCCTAGCACTTCTCCTCATATTGCCCTACCTCTCTCATATAAGATACATTCCCTCATTCAACACCGTCTAGCCTAGCATCGACCCTCGTATTCCCTATCTCTCGCATATAAACGCCTACTCCATCATTCAAAACTCCTATCCTAATACCTCTCCTCGGTTTGCTATATCGCTCATATTCTACCCTTCAAGTCCTGTTTAGTATAGCATCTTTCCTTGTGTTCCCTATCTCTCTCGTATAAAGCATATCCCTCCCTCCTTTAGCATCTGACTAGCCTAGCATCAGCCCTGGTATTCCCTATCTCTCCACTATAAATACTTCTATCTAGAGACCTAATGTTTCAGGAGAGCATCCTTTCCCCTATAAAAGTTTATTTGGTGTCTTTATCTTAATTAGTTTAGGAGTTATTAAATTTATAATTAAATTACATTTTATCTGTATTCGAACCCTGGACACCAGAACCAATATTATTTACAATATTAGTTTGATATGTTTAAGGGTGCTGTATGCATTTACAGCATCAATCTAAGTGATATATTCTAGAGTGTAGAGAAAAATAAGTAAGTGATTGAAAGATCGGGATTCGAAGTAAGGACAGCTGATTGAAAATTATATACAGTATTAATTGCCCCTCATAGGAGCTATCAATCATGCTTTGGTCAATTCCTCTACCTCTCTTAGTTTCTGAGATAATGACGATTTAAACATTAGGCTCGAACCCAGAACGTCAGGTATCTAATTACACATTCACAAGATACTACCTAGTAACATAAACGCAATAAAGTTTATTTGGCGTCTTTATCTTAATTAGTTTAGGAGTTATTAAATTTATAATTAAATTACATTTTATCGGTATTCGAACCCTGGACACCAGAAACAAAATTATTTACAATGTTAGTTTGATATGTTTAAAGGTGTTGTATACATTTACAGCATCAATCTAAGTGATATATTCTAGAGTATAGAAAAAATAAGTAAGTGATTGAAAGATCGGGATTCGAAGTAAGGATAACTGATTGAAAATTATATACAGTATTAATTGCCCATCATAGGAGCTATCAATCATGCTTTAGTCAACTCCTCTACCTCTCTTAGTTTCTGAGATAATGACGATTTAAAATTAGGCTCGAACCCAGAACTTCAGGTATCTAATTACACATCCACAAGATACTACCTAATAACATAAACGCAATAAAGTTTATTTGGTGTCTTTATCTTAATTAGTTTAGGAGTTATTAAATTTATAATTAAATTACATTTTATCGGATTCGAACCCTAGACACCAGAAACAAAATTATTTACAATATTAGTTTGATATGTTTAAGGGTGCTGTATGCATTTACAGCATCAATCTAAGTGATATATTCTAGAGTATAGAGAAAAAATAAGTAAGTGATTGAAAGATCGGGCTTCGAAGTAAGGATAACTGATTGAAAATTATATACAGTATTAATTGCCCATCATAGGAGCTATCAATCATGCTTTGGTAAACTCCTCTACCTCTCTTAGTTTCTGAGATAATGACGATTTAAAATTAGGCTCGAACCCAGAACGTCTAGTATCTAATTACACATCCACAAGATACTACCTAATAACATAAACGCAATAATGTTTATTTGGCGTCTTTATCTTAATTAGTTTAGGAGTTATTAAATTTATAATTAAATTACATTTTATCGGTATTCGAACCCTGGACACCAGAAACAAAATTATTTACAATATTAGTTTGATATGTTTAAGGGTGCTGTATGCATTTACAGCATCAATCTAAGTGACATATTCTAGAGTATAGAGAAAAAATAAGTAAGTGATTGAAAGATCGGGCTTCGAAGTAAGGACAACTGATTGAAAATTATATACAGTATTAATTGCCCATCATAGGAGCTATCAATCATGCTTTGGTCAACTCCTCTACCTCTCTTAGTTTCTGAGATAATGACGATTTAAAATTAGGCTCGAACCCAGAACGTCTGGTATCTAATTACACCTCCACAAGATACTAGCTAATAACATAAAGGCAATAAAGTTTATTTGGCATCTTTATCTTAATTAGTTTAGAAGTTATTAAATTTATAATTAAATTACATTTTATCGGTATTCGAACCCTGGACACCAAAAACAAAATTATTTACAATATTAGTTTGATATGTTTAAAGGTGCTGTATGCAGTTACAGTATCAATCTAAGTGACATATTCTAGAGTATAGAAAAAAATAAGTAAGTGATTGAAAGATCGGGATTCGAAATAAGGACAACTGATTGAAAATTATATACAGTATTAATTACCCATCATAGGAGCTATCAATCATGCTTTGGTCAATTCCTCTACCTCTCTTAGTTTCTGAGATAATGACGATTTAAACATTAGGCTCGAACCCAGAACGTCAGGTATCTAATTACACCTCCACAAGATACTACCTAATAACATAAAGGCAATAAAGTTTATTCGGCGTCTTTATCTTAATTAGTTTAGGAGTTATTAAATTTATAATTAAATTACATTTTATCGGTATTCGAACCCTGGACACCATGTACCCAAATATACATTCACAAGAAACTATCTAATGACATTAATGTAATAAACTTTTTTTGATGTCTTTATCGTAATTAGTCTCTGAGTTATTAGAAGCTGAATTTGTAATTCGAACCCGGCCATCCTGGTCAACTTGGAACTCGTTGGAGAAGCTGCTGCTTTTTATATCATTTCCATCGCTAAAATCTAAAGTGTTGAGTGTTGGGCAGAGCACTTAGGAAAACAATTACTGACATTGTTCGCTAATGGGGTGAAAGCGTCTAACGGGTCAGCTAATGGAGGTCACCGTTACCGCCAGGCGGAAGTAGGTCGTTCGCTAATGTATGTAAACAGATCCAGAATGTAAACTTAAAAGCCTATTAATGTGTTGAAAGCGTCTAACATGTTCAGCTAATGGACAAGCGATTTCCCCAGATACAAGAAGGCTGCAGTGTTTCATTACATGACAGACTGTTCCCGTGAGCAGACTACTTATACTCAAGCTCCAGTCAACAATTCATTAATCAAAAAACTTAATTGCTCGAGGATGCAATCTGCAGACCTTAGTAATCATAAAAAAAATGTTTGACGAACATTACCTAATTAATTTGCCGAGGGGCGGCAGGACTCGAGAAAACAATTCCATCAAGTCATGACGCCACAGTAGAACGCATGGGGGAGGGGGTAGAACCTGTTAGCACAGATACTGCCGGCATTAGGTGAGCACACAAAGCGAGAGGGGGCGGGGCCTAACGACACGAGACCTGGCGGCATGTGAGCACACAAAGGGAGGGGGCGGGGCTTGTCGGCGTAGAACAAAGAACTTTATCGCTTGTCGGCATCTCTCTGTGTGCTGGAGTCGGTATGTTATATCTACTACTATAGCTAAGCAGTAGAGAAAGTAATAGAACAAACGCATCTGTGTATATTCCAAGCAATATACACAGATGTTCAGTATTTAGCAGTTGAGGAAACAGAAGGCACAAAAAAAACAAAATACATTCGGATCTACTTATAAATAAATCTTAATATGTAAGATTCAGTCTATGTATGAATGTATGTTCTACAGCGTTGCACCGATTTCGACCAAACTTGGCACGAGGCGAAAATTACTGTCCAGCTTAGAGTTCGAAATCCCGCCCCATTTCACACGGTTAGTTATTTAATTTCATGTGATGTATACAAAAGCTCGCAAGGCCATATATATCTTTCTCAATGATAATCGTAATAGGCTGAACATTGCCAACATAAGAATAATAATTACTTAGGTTTTCACAGCCTCACAAAATAACAAAGGAACAGCGAGTTGACATTTGTTGATCATGGAGTAATAACAGTCAAATAAATAATTACAACAGCTGTGCCATCTGTGGCTATACTTGTACAAATATAAACGCGCTACAATCGCTTGGCTGAAAAATTAGCATTGCGAACTTATTGTATTATTGTGGTAACAGCAACAGCATGAAACCAGACAAAATATCACTTCTTCATATTCTTCTTTGTCTTCATATGATTATTTATTGAGTATTGATATAAAATAACACAAAGGCAATCATCATAATCACATTGAATACAAAGGTCTCTACGGTGTTCAAACATTGCTAACATAATAGTAAGAAATGTCAGAGTTAAAATGCATGTATTCTGTGATCATACTCCGATGTTTGGATATTCGCTTATTATAATTTGTAGTTTATCTTTTTTTTGCAAGCAGTGGTTTTCTTTCTGTATGGGAAGTTTGCGATGCTTTTATAAGCAGAAAAACAAAAGCCGAGTGACGTATAAAAATGACAGTGAGCATGGATAATGGCAACAGTATCAAATCAGACAAAGTACCACTTCTTATTTTTCTTTTCCTTTGTATGTTAATTGTGGCCTTCACTTTATTTTCTTTCGTGTGTTTCCTTAGAAGTTTTGTGTATGTTGGTTACTGAGAATGAACGAGATTATATTGACGTTACTTAAACTGTTATTGTTTCTTCCCAACCGAGATTTCCTCTACAAATAACGATGTGACAACGTGGAAGTCACTGAGCTGCTTCACGATAAACCATTACAAAGTGTGGTATTCGTGGTTGTTCAGCAGTGCTTTTGCATAGTATTTTCTCAGGTTTTTTGTTTAAATGGAGAACCTTCAGTACTTGTGCCGGAAAAATGATGTCTTAATTTTCGTACAGATGTCACCCTCTAGCTGCGTGCGGGTTCCAAATACACAGATAAAATCTGGCAACATAGAATAACAAACATCGCCAATGACTGGCAAACGACAAGCGTACATTCCTTAGCGTGTTTATGATTCACTATTTATTTAAGCTTATGTATATATGAGCGGGAAGTGAAAAAGAAGAATCAACAAAATATCGGTGATTCCGAGGATTTCACTTCTCATCTAGATTGGCAATTCTCATCGCTCATGTGCAGTAGCAGCGTATATCAAGTGGGATAGGAACTTCCGGTGCAGCATCGATGTTACCGCATCGACCACCCGAAAGGTACATTTTGAGCGCTGCACACGAATATCATTTCAGGTCGCTATCAAAGATGCCTCTCTTTTCCACAGATGAATTGCAACTATCCGTGCCACCATTGCCTTTAATATAGGAGCATGGTAGTATTAGCAATATAGCGGGAAATACTAAAATAAAACAATAACACAAATAAAAATTTGATTTAAATTCCGGACATTTACGCATTACGGAACTGGATTGTGTAATAATAGCGTTTATTGGCAGTCTGCTCTCTAGCATAATGCAGTAAAGCTTGGCCACCTTGATGTGTAGTAGCAAGATGGCCATGCTATCCTTACATCATAATTATGCTATACGAGTAAAAGTAAACCACCTAAAAAGGCGGGCAGGTGGGCACCAGTTCTAGAGCAGACATCAACTCCAAATGCGATTCCTAAGGTAATTTAATCACTTTCCTTTCACTTTTAATCACACTTTCAATTTCGATCCAAGTAATGAAGTTTAGTCGTTTTATTTTGTTTGTTCTTTATGAGTCCTGGGAATTTTAATTCACTCTTTGTTTAAGTTTCTTGTGTAATCATTTTGGATGTCTCCAAAGAAACACAAGGCGACTGTGTAATGCAACCTAAGGCTAAATGTTCTATGAATAAACTGTCAAACCACGAGCAACGCCGGGTATTTCAGCTAGTGTTATATATTCTATCATGGGTACGATATGTACGTGCAATATTTACGCCAAATCCTCTTAATGACCCTTTTGCAGGAACATTTTACTGTATTTCCTCTGAACGTTGCAACTGATTTCATTATCAATGTGTGATAAATATAATTATATACGGTGGGGAAAGTTTTATCCAGCATAAGATATTAGAAAACTATATAATTTAAAATTAACAAGTGAGACCATTATTTTTCTCGGTGATTTCACACTATGTGTCTGGAAATAAAGAATCTTCATATGCATCGGTTTCGTCTTTATTTCATTGTATGTTGAAGTTAGGGGTTTCTATATTATACGAGAATCTTAAGTTCTTAAGCTCTGCGGGACCAAAGAGAAAGTAAAATATTTAAAATAAATTTCATCCATATGGTTACCTGCAAGATTTTTAGATCATTCTGATAACTGTTTCAGAACCAGAAGTTGGCGCGGCAGTTGGACTTAGTTTCAGATACGCACTCAATGGTTTCGATCAACCAATGCAATTTCACCATAGCTGAGTGATTGACAAGAATAACAAATGTGAGACATGTAGTGCAGTGCTCTCAAACGTTTCCACCTGATGTCCTCTTTCGTAAGCTTTAAATTCTCATGCCGTTTGTGAACATTCAATGAATTTAATACCACAGGTTAGGTACATGACAAATAAGAAACGGTAAACCTTTCAAATGTATAAATGTCCTTTGAGCCCTAATATTCAGTATTTGGTGTGGCGTCCATGCTCTGCAATTAGAGCTGCTATACGCCGTGGCTTTGAATCAAAAAAGGTTTTGAATAAGTTCCTGAGGATTTCCCTCCACGCAGTTTGTATTCGAGCCCACAAATCCGTGACACTGGTTACTGGAGGACCGTGACGCACCAGGTACCGACCAACCATATCCCAGACATGTTCGATGGGCGACATGTCAGGCAAGCATGCAGGCCAGGGAAGTAATGGTACCCGTCGCTCTTCGAAGAGGGCTTGTACATTCCTTACAATATGTGGCCGGGCATTGTCCTGTTGAAATGTGACCTGTGGAGATGCCTGAAGCAGGGGGAGCACCTCGGGCTCTACAACCACCATTAAGTACCGGTTGCTGTTCATTGTGCCCTCAATTCGTAGGAGACGAGAGCGGTTGTAACCAATGGCGATCCAAACCATTACACCTGGTGTTTGTCCGCTATGCCGCTCAACAATGCAGCCCTCCAGGTTGCGCTCACCTCGGTGCCGTCGGACAGGTATGCCGCCATCACTGTAGGACACGTTAAAGCGGGACTCGTCCGAAAGGACTACATTTTGCCTCTCAGCGCATGAGTGACGGTGTTCGCGTGCGCATTGCAGTCGGAGGAGCTTGCGGTTTCTGGACAATGGAAGCCGACATAATGGCATCCATGCAACCAGTCCAACCTGCAGCAGACGGCGACGTACCGTTGATGCAGACAAGTGCACACCTGTTGCAGTGCTCCAGCGTCGAGCCAACGCTGTGGATGAAGCTGTACGGTCCGTTATGGCCATGCGGAGAAGATGACGGTCATCCCGTGCTGTGATCATGTTCCTTAGTCCACTACCTGCTCTTCGCTGCGTACGACCTTCATCTATCCACTGCTTCCACACACGTATCACTGTCGTAGGAGCATGCCCTGTACGAGCCGAAATGTCACGGTATCACAAACCCGCTTCCCGTTCGAACTCACGTGCCGATATGGCTTCCTTTGACGTCGACGAGGCATACTGGCACTCTCTTTATTGTTTCCACCTTTTTTGACAGCTCTGCACTGACTGCACTGGGCGCAAAACTGACCTTGCTCTGCTCGGCCTTCGTGTACCCAATCTCTTTGCAAACCTAATCACTTATTGCTTGCCCACTCTTCTACAATTCCATCAAGTTTGGAGTTATTCGGTAAATTCTTTCTTGGTGTTGCAATTTTCACAAACCGCAGTGTATATTTGAAAATAATGAAGAATAAATGAGTAGGTTTCAGAATTCACAGCAGTGCAGTAACTGAATTTAACAAAACCAAGGTTTATGAAACTATAAAAGAATATCAATGTAAATACAATTGAACCTGCTTAAATCAGCCAGGAACTTATTTCGAGCTAAATATATGACCCGGTGAAAATTGTATTATTCGGTTTAATTCTTGTCCTGAATAATACGGAAATGTTGCTCAACGCGGCTAAAGAAGCCGTATGCGGCCACTTAAATCAGAAATATGTACTTAATTGATTATACGTCAATAAATCGTTCCTATAAAAATGCTGCTTTAAATTCACAGAGAGACATTTAAACAAACTGTAAAAAAAATTACACTCATTCACATTTATTTATGAACAAGACTTACTTAGCAGACAGGGAAACTTTTGCAATCAACTAAAAAAATGGATATCAAGATTTTACCGTAAATACACGTTTTGAGACTCTCTGAATACAAAAAGGTATGTTTAGAAAAAGATCGGCACGCGGACGTGTGTGTATGTCGGTGAACAGCCTAACTCGAAAACGAAATGCCCGATAAGCATAAAAACCTTTATGCAATGTAATTATCAGTGAAATTTCGTCCTAAGTAGTCAAAAAGCTGTTCGACTTTTCTGCTTGTACTTTCTACTTTCATATCATCCTTTCAACATTCCGGTAGCTGTGGTCTTTATGAAGTCATTCAGAAATTTAGAAGTTGGCGTGCATATATTTTATTCTCTACTCCAATTTTCAAGTGTCTTTTCTTCCAATACTTTTTTTTTCAACACTTTGCAATGTTCAAATTGCTTCACGTGATGCAAATATCAACCAACTTTCCTTAAGTTTTCAGCATTGGTGGAGAGCTGTCGAAGAAAGAAACTGACTTGGGCTTTCTTTATATATAATACATATTGATTGTGCAATTAAATATTTGATGTAATACATTGTTAAAAATTAGCTTATTATCAATGTTCGAGAATTTTTTTTACAGCCAAACTAAGTAATAAACATTTTCCAAAAACCCATTTTCTTATTATGGTTTAACGGTGCAGAAATTAAATTTTAAGACAGAAGTCTGTAATCTTTCCTTGTATTATTTTGTTTCTTGTAGTTCACATGCCAATTATCAGATGCACATTTAAAGCTGATGGTCAAGAATTGTGCATTTTAGTATTCTGACCGATAGGTTGTCTTAAGTTCCAAAGATGGGACACAAAGATTTTCGGATATATCTTATCACCGTAAACTGCTCTTTACATGGAAACGTTTTCTTATTTTTTTATTTTTTCAAAAGGGGTCTAGCGATATTGATTAAAGTATCATAATATGTTTAAGATAATTCTTTGACTACTGAAATGTATGTTTGTATTTTTATGTGAGAAGCCTGGGAAATCCTCTTCATTCCGAATTAGTTCTATATAACGAGTGAACCATAAAAATTAGATAAATGCTTACTACACAATAAATGTAGAATTCGTTAAAATACATGTCAATAATTCTTTAGGCATAGCCATCTTCGAGATGTACGTTCCTCTGTTGGGATTGATTTTGGTGAGTACGCAGTTTACGTTTTGTTTTGATACAAACAGCAGTTTGTGCTATCACCCTGCTCAGAATCTAGCCGCTGTGGAGAAAGTTCGCTGACGCACTGTAAATATGTAGTCTATGGATTAGTATATATATATATATTGTGCATTAATAAGCAATTATAATATAATTTAAAACTGAAATCAGAAAAATAGCGGTTATAAACATTAGAGCTAATAATTCCTCTATCAGATAGTATGTTTATGAATTTTGTTCTTAGTAATTTACTTGTAATAGCATCCTCAAATCCCTCAGCTCCTTCATCAACTTCTAGTTTCAAAAATCCTGATATAGAGAATGAGCCTTCTAAATAGGAGCTGAGTTTTCAGCGTCTATGGTTTGTGAATTTTTACAACGTATTGATGTTGTACGTAGCACTTAACTTGTCACCATTGTGATAATGTTTAGGCTTCCAGGATAAAGATCCTGCAAAGAAGTGTGTTATTTATTGTACATTAATTATGCATAAATTATTCATATTTTAGGGTTGGGAATACGAAGACGAGGGTAGTGTTTATGTGTACGTATACTGTAGTGCCATACAAAAGCCTTAACATTAAATTATATCAACATGATTGATTGCAAACATAGATTGAAAGGTATTTAATTTTTTCCTTAGATGTATGGAGTCTTTGTGAGAAGTAACTTAATGAAATAGGGTTTCCTTTTTAATTTGGTTTTGGAAATGAACATTTTACACCTTCTCTATTTTTCGTTTTAGAAGTTTCATAAAACAGATTAGTTGTTTTCTGGCCATTATTAACCTCTACTACATACATCACTACAGTGTAGGGGAAGCATTGTATTTAACCCAAAAATTCGATTTATCAAATTTCACCCGAAATAAGTTTTGAGTTTCTCCCACCCCAAACTACCATTTACATGGAGCAGTTTTACAAAGAAAAAACGAAAAGTATCAAAATTTTATTTTGTTAGGCATAACTTAAACATACCAGGCGTAGATTTTCAAGAAAATCCTCCCCTCACTTCAAACTAACCTTACGTGGAAACGTTTTCATTAATTGTAAGTTTCTCAAAAATATCTCTGACTATTTTAAATTCAAATCTTTAAGATATTTTCATGCTCAAACAAATGTGTATCTTGAATTTTGTGAATAGCTTGTAAAGCCCTCTTCATTAGGTATCGATTTTGAATACTTTTTTATAACTAGAAACCATAAGATGTTTACAAAAACTTATGCGGGAAAAGTGTATTGCTTGTTAAAGCTTACAATCTGTGTCAAAGTTTTTTTCATCTTTTTTACTTTCTCTACTACGTATAGTAAGTAGAGGAAGTATTGTATTCCACCCAAAAATTCGATACCGAGATTTCACCGGAAATATATGTTTTGAGACCCCCTGAATCCAAAAAGAGCATTTTTGGAAACATGCCCGTGTGTGTGTCTGTCTGTGTGTCTGTGTGTCTGTGAACAGCATAACTCAGAAACGAACAGTCGGATAAACACCAAACTTGGTATTTAGGTTCAGTATCTTCCAGAGATGCGACACGAAGGTTTTCAAGAAAATCCCCCCACCCCAGACTACCCTTTACATGGATCATTTTTCGAAAATTTTAATTTTCTCAAAAACGGCTCTAACGATTTTGATTAAACTATCATATGTTTAAGATATTGTCATGACAAATAAAATGTATATCTCGAATTTTCTGGCAATGTCTCCAAAAGTGTTCTTCATTATGAACGACTTTTTCATAACTGGTAAACCATAAGAGATAGACAAAAGTTTACTACACGAAAAATGTAGATCGCGTTAAAATACACAATTTATGTCATATACATTTCTTTTGTTGAGTGAACCGTTTGCGAGATATTGCTTGTTATTACCTTAAATTTTCCAATACTTATACTTTTCCTCAAATTCGTTATTCATTTTTTTATGTCCTGGACATGCAAAGAGAATGGAATGCGCCACATAGCAACCAGCTCTTAAAATATTTGACTATCGCTTAAAACTTACCATATTCCCCTTGCATCTACAAGAAAATTATCGATAAGATTGACATCTCGTTTTTGTCTTGGATATGCAAAGAGTTATAATCTGTGGCAAAGGGAATGGTGTTGCACCTAGCAACCAGCTATTAAGAGATATGTATGTGCTTAAAGGCTACTGTTGTTCTATATTGCCCTTGTAAATCTATTTTCCCCTACATCTACAAGAAAATTAGCAATAAGATAGAGTTTGCAAATGTTTATCTCGATTAACATGAACTAGATGGAGAATAAGCGTTTGTAAAAATACTTTGTACAAGAGTAGAGAAAGTCATGTGAGTGTAACACATCAGATTTTTTTTCGTACTGCTGCTAGCTATTCTCAAAACATTTTATGCTGTACTGTTTAAGGGAAAGAGGGTCATCTGACTTTCCCATTCTTCTTTTCTCTGTTCCTTCGCAAGAGGCCAGTACTATGACTTCTGAATGTTTTCCTTGTGCTTCGGTAAACGTGGGACGTTGCTTTGGAATTTGTATATAACTATTTGTTACTTAATTTTAAATCAACTCTAGACAAGGATATATCGTGAATAACGTAACGTATATGAAGATCACTTTTTAATTAATATTACAATATGTAATTTATGCCTGTGAGTTTGCAGTCGACAGAGAACGTGAGGCAGTATTTTTTAACACTTAAATGATTTCTGTCAAATTATGTAATATACAATATAATAACAGCCCGACTTAAAGCAATATGTGTATGTAACAATATATAAAAAGTGTATATTACAGTCATTGTATATGTTTATATTATTGTATACATGTGTAACAATGTTATACATATTACGTAATTTAATAATGTAGGAGCTGTGAGAATAATAGGTTAAAGGTTGCTAACAATGAGGTAACAATGAGGTAACCTTGAGGCAATAATGAGTAAGAAAGTGTAATAATGCTACTAGTCATTCTTAGAGCAACAACAATGTAATTTTGTGACAGTTTATAAAATAGCCAATCAACAACCAGAAAAAAACCTAAGTTAAATAAAAGTATTATATTGGATTAGGAATAGCCAATCAGACACTTAAAATACAGAAATTTACAAATTTTAGCGGTTGAAATCAAGTCATTTGCTTGTAGACAGTGCTCATAACTGGACGCGTTGGTTGTAGACAGTGTTCCTAAGCGGATGCGAGATGCGTCCTCGAGAAATTTAATACGTATTCAGTGTGAGACGAAAATAGTTTACGTGTTAAAAAGTGCAAGTAATTAATAAACAAATCTCACAGCTCTCTCTCTATATCAGTGAAGTGTTATTTAAATATGTGAAGCATTAATAAAAGGAGTGAAGTAAAATTATAATCTGTGTAAGCCTACATTCTTAAGTCGCACCACCCCCTGCTAAGACATTCATGTCTCTAAAAAAATATAAATACTGACGCAGTCGAGGCAAACATAAATATATAATATTTAAAGAAACAGTCAAAATTACAAAGTTAATATTTTTAAACCTACGAAACGAAGGCTACTGGGTACCATACGTACGGTTGCAACTACTTCAAGTTCGGCTCCCCAACAGTCGAAATACAATACAACACCACCAGAAAATTAGCCTTTCTCAAAAGTTATGTGACTGCACTGCACCACTTTTTATTTTAACGGTTTATAGAAACATGCTTTTCAAGTTTAGAATATGAGGTATGTCAAAATGCTTTAAATCACATCTTTTGTAAAACTTTTTGTCGATAGGTTCTTATTGTTGGTATAAAAATTAAAGTAGAAGATGATGTTATAGACAGCGCAAGCTAAATCTTTGTGATGATACAATCGCGTTAAAAGAACAATAAGCAGTAAACATGTTGCTGCAGAAATTACTCATGCTAATTAGTCACGTGGCAAGGCAGGCAGAAAAGAAAATGCAGTGCTAATCTCTAGTTGAAACCCGTTTCATTCACAATATCGCTTTCTATGATTAGAGGAACTTTGTCCAACAGATATCAGTATAATTGTTTACCAGATAAAACAACAATAGATCATTATGCTACACATAAAATATTTATTTGCAAAAAATCTACATTCGGGCAAAGTATCAAACTGGCAATGGACCATAAAGTACCAGTCCGAAGAATAATGTAAATAAGAACATCTTTATTCATCCATTAGTAGGTATAGGATTTTCTGAAGCATTACTCTCTGAATTTTCTGGGCTACATTACTTTGATGGTTGACAAGGAAGGAATTATTAATTTATGCTCTTTTAGGTTAGCGAAAAAGAACTGAAGTATAACAGACACACGACGTTCTCTACCAACACTGATTTCATAGAGATTCTATAAACCAGTCACTTAGAATTATGCTATTCATTCAGTTTATGATCTAGTCTCGATAAATTGGTAGGTAATAGCTGCTTGAAACATTCACGTGTTAATAAAATAAGTCGGTTTGTGCCAATCAAGAAGCTCGCAAGATACAGAATAATGTAACTGTTAAAAGTTTAAAAATGCAATAAACATAAAAAGTGAATGTACAAGGAGAAATATTTCAAAGATGACTTATGCTACGAAAAAAGTTAGGTGGTGTACATTGCAAGTTTCAGCGAGAGTAAAGTTTTCGCTGCATTAAATGTTTGGTCATTCCACATTCATTTCCGGTTGTATACAGTTCAGTGGCATTGTAAATGACCTCACCGACTATTTACAGAAAACTACTAATGATGCAGATTTTATTTGTCAAACCAACTTATCAGTCTTTGGTATTTCAATAAAAAGTCGTTAATTATAACTGATAAAATAAAAAATAAGAATAATTGTCCATGTAAATAGGTAATTTGTCGTTTATCCGACTTTTCATCTTTGTGTTACCTATGGCTTAGTGCAGAGGTTCCCAAACTAGTAGGCTTGAGTGATTTGCAGGATGACACCGAAAACGTATTTAGAAGAAAACAGAAACGTGTGATCTAATGATGATGATAATATCAATAACAACAGCAGCATTGTTGTAGGTTTTCTGACATTTTACCAGCGCATAAAGCCCTTTGAATTAGACGTTTCGTGTTCCTAAATGTTGTAATTAATTGGTTATCGGACTCCCGTTACTTGACTTTGCACAGAATATGAACAAATGTCTAGAGATGTTATTCATACTACTTTCCATTCAACCGAGTGCATAATTATTGTTACCTGCATAATACAGCCTCTCAGATATGCTAAAAAGCGTCGAGCGTGACGCTACGGAGCTTATTTGAGTAACTCCTAACAGGACGAGCGGGGTGGCGCCGCGGTAACGCGTGCGACTCGTATTCGGGAGGTCCCGGGTTCGGTCCCCGGCGATCGTCCACTCTGACTTGGGTTTTGCCGTGGTTTACTCTTGCCGCCGGGCGAATTCTGGGGTGGTTTTTCTAATACCACTAATTTTTCCGGTCCCTATTCCTCATCATTTCATGTCTCTCACCTTTCGGAGTACGGGGCTTGACTGGACAGTTTGGTGGTGTGTGGTGCGCGGTGGATACACGCTCTGTGACCGTTTCTTCCTTTTCTGATACGGAACCAGGGCAGTTCGGACCTGTTCGTGAGAAAAAACACTGGGGGTGCCTGCAGGAGTGTTTCTATCTCTGACCCTGCAATATTCGCACTTGCCGCTACTTGTTCCGTGCAACAACCGTTCGGATTTTTCATCTCATTCCTTCTGGAGGTTTTATACAGCACAATAAGCCTTTGGCCGCAGTGCTTAAATCCTGCTCTGACCCTTGCGAGGGGGGAAAATCTGATGTGATACAATTCAAATGACCTTCTCTACTCCCTATCATTTATTAGTGGGTATACAAACTATTTTTACTAAAGCTTGTTTTACTATCTACTACATTTTAATCCAAATAAACATTTGCAGAAAAGATACATTACACATTTCGTTACAGATTCAAAGAGAACAGTGATAGTCAAATGTTTGAGAACTGGACGCTATAGACCTTAAAACGCCATACTGTTTCCATGCAATCGCGAGAAACAACTGAATGCTGAAAGGACATTGACCAAGTAATGAAGAATTCCAACCTTTAATAACGGATATCTCATAAATGGCTTATGCCACAAAAAACTTATTTGAAATAGATTGTGTGTTTTGAGAAGATCTACATTTTTTGTGTAGTACATTTTCGTTTATCGCTTAACGTTTCCCAGTTGTACAAGATTATACAAAACTTCTCCTAACTGAAGTGGATTTCACAGGCTGTTCCCAGAAAATTCAAGATATACATTTTATTTGTCATATAAATATCTTTAATATATTTATTGTATTTTAAATAAAATAATTAGTCATTTTCTATAAAATAAAAAAAATCCAGAAAAGTTCCATGTAAAGGCTAGTTTGGCATTTCTGAGTTACGCTGTTCACACACACACACACACACACACACACACACACACACACACACACACACGTGCGCGCGCAGAGACGTATTTCCTGTAAAATCTTAGTGTTGAATTTTTTGGGTGGAATACAATACTTCCCCTGCTTATTGTACGTAGCAGAGAAAGCAAAAAACCTCCTGGCATTTTTTGAGGAGATAAAACAGGGTTATTCTAAACGAAGGAGCAAATTTTAACTTTTTATATCAAAGAAACTGTGAAAGAAACAAATTCAGCATGCCACTGGACGGATGATAGTTTAAGGTTTTATGATCAATGAGGTTATATGCAGGCATACTTCAAAACAGTACTCCATTTCTTGTTCCGCGGCAATTTATTGGTCCCCAGTGTCTTAATCTTTTCTTATGACGAGGCATCTGTTGTAGAATCTGCTGCAAATGTAACTGTTGCAGTGGATTCACGGTAAAACACAGTTTACAAAATTATGTTTCCTCTGCTTAGCATTTTTACCTTCTCTACTACGTAGTCACAGTAAATAGAGGGAGTATTGCATTCCAACAAAAAATTCGTTTATCGAGATTCCATTGGAAATACACGTTTTGAGGTGCCATGATTACAAAAACGGAAGTTTTAGAAAAAGGTCAGTATTCTTGTGTCTGTGAACAGCATAACTCAAAAGCGAAAATCCGTTAAATGCCAAACGTGATTTATAAGTGCAGTGTCTTCTAAGGGTGCGACATGAAGATTTTAGAAAATCTCCCCACCCAAACTACTCCTTGCATAGAAAAATGTCCATTACTTTTTATTTTCCAAAATCGGCTTAACGTTTTTGATTAACATACCATATGTTGAAGATATTTGTATGATAAATAGGGTATATATTTTGAATTTTCTGAAGTCCTCTTCATTCTGAATTACCTTTGTATAATTGATAACGTGTAAGAGATAGACACCAACACGGGTAGCCGAGGTCGTCGAGGCACGGACTCATGAACGAGAGGTCTGCGGCTCAAATCCCTCCAGGACCGTTCTCCCTGATTGAGTTTATCCCTGGATTTCCTCAATCCTCATAATTGGCAAATGTCGGGAAGGTATCCTAAACTTACGGTTGGGGCGTTTCCTTTTCCGATTTCCTTTTCCTCAACGAGTTCAATTTTTAAAAAATATCTCTTTAGTAAGGTTCAACAGAAAGTCAGTGCCCAGAAAGCGCTTAGCGGTGCGATGCTGTTCTTCTTCCAGATAAGAATAGACTTCCGGCCTAAGTTAAAAAAAAAAAAAAAAAAAAAAAACGCGCGGTAATGCAAACACGCAGTTTCTTGAGATCAGTGACGAAAGAAAATAAAATTGAAGGGAGAAAATACAAAATGTTTTCTTTCTTATTTTATATGTAAGTTGACACAGCTATTTTCTTCACCGCTAGTGCGGAAAACTACACGGTGCGTCTAGATGCAATTTCAAGTCGTCCCAGGGCGGCACTGCGCACCGGCTGAAAACCACTGATCTAACGAATGGCTTACGGAATATTAAAGGGGAAATTTGGAACATGCAGTTTAAAAGTGTTAATTTGTGTGCTATAGGAAACACAGAGAAAGCAAATATTCAGAGGAAAAATCACAAAAAGGAAATGAAAAACAAATTCATAGTGAAAGTGTTAGCTATTATTTTTCTATGATCGGACACATGGGACACAAATCTTAGCCTTACGTCTTGAATTGCTTATGTAAATAATATACACGTGTGTTTGTAACAAATTATCAAATGTAACAGGGAAACATTTTACTAATAAGCAGGCTAAGGAATCTCTAAGCATTAAAGTCAGAACGCAAGGAAGTAAAGTTGAACTGTTACTGGACTATAGTCAGGAATATCACAGATACAAACCAACCCCTGGTATAGTATTTTGGCTTTTACAGACACCAAACCGATTTTTACCTGCTTGTCAGTGACCCTTGGCCACTGTTGTTTTGCATTCTTTGTAGTGATAATGGTTTGAGTGCAGATTACTGCAAGACAACTGCTTAAGAATTTCTATGCCTGCTCATAAGCTTAGAGTTTGGTTGGAATAATAAATAAGAATAAAAACATATCACACAGACACGAAGAACTTAAAAAAAACAGGAAGCTGGGGCCGTCGGACCCACCCTTGAATACGCCCCTGGCACTTTGCGAAAAATCAAATGATCAGACAGATTCAAATATGCCTGCTTAAGTGTCCCATGTTCTGTTGAAGGCGGAGAGTATCAGTGCTTTGTTTTTTTTAAAGCAACAGACAGCCAATCGCACGCATAAATATTTGGATGTCAAATTAGCGTGTCATTAGTATTGAGGGGCATGATTTAGTGTGCAAGGTTGCTAGCTGGCAGGACAGTCAATGGTTCTGTACAAGGACAATAGATACTTGGTTTGGACACCAATGTTACTTAACTATAGAGCTGCCATTTTGGTACTATAAAGTGGGCGTTCCTGGGTACAAATCTAACTTTATATAAGAAGGTTTTAGGTATGAAACGATGAAATCGAAATAAATAAGTAATGAGGTAATATAGAATTGTTGAAATCTAATCATCTCACCATGAAAGCCATAAATATACAAAATATCTACACGGAAAGAAACTCCTGCAAACTTGGAAGCATTGCTATCGGGAAAATCATGACAACAATTGGTAACCATGCGTCCCCATTTAATCAGGATTATTAATTCATAGCAGGGTTATAAAGAGCGTCCCATTTGTTTTCTACAGCATTAGAGTTTCTTGGATTTTAACAAACACATAATGTATCATCTTCAGAAAGTTCTTAATTTAAATCGCAAGCAGCTCAGAAAAAGGAATTTCATAATTATTTACCAATTAAGGCTACTCATCGAATGCATTTGCGACTTCTAAAATAGGTAGGTATTGTATAAATGAACCTCTATCACCACTTCTAGAAAAATATACCTAATATCGTACACCTACATGTTTCGTTTCTGTTTAGGATTTACGCGGACTGAAGACTGAATATTTACATTATTGCAGATATTTTTCTTAGAATATGTATTTAAAATGCGATAGATGTTAAACTAGAACTTATACTCGTAACATCTTAAAATATATATAGGGTTATTTTGCAAGTGTCTCTCAGTTTTTATACTTATTAGGAGTTTTTGTGGTTTCACCTAAGTTACCATATTCCTGTTCTTTCTTGAATATTTTAACGTTTGATGATTCTGAGGAACTATTACGGGGAAACATTGTGACATTATGAGCCAAATGAACACTGAAATACTTACAGCTGCTACATTCTGTCCCTCAAGTATCTAAGAAATGGTAAAATTGTTTCAAGTTTGATTCAACGTAAGTTCTAAGCGCAGTGAATTGAAATGCAAGAAAAATTAGCATTCAGAAACGGATCCAGGATCCCTTTAGGAGGGGGGGCCTAACACAGTTTGAAACATACCTTTACCAAGGAGCAAAATGCAGGCATTAATAGAGCATTTTGCCTTTCTAGATTTTCAAATCCTAGAAGTGATTGATGGATCATCCTTGGATGCTAAAATTAATTAAGATGTTAAGAAAACTTAAAGACTTATTAAATAAATATTGCTTTTAAATGTAATGTTTAAATAGTTTGATTACTCGGTTTTATTGTAAGTTTTTGCTCCTATTGTTTCAGAGCTTAAGGCGGCGCTGTGGCCGAGCGGTTAGACCGCTCGCCTCCCATCTAGGCGGCCCGGGTTCAATCCCAGGGACCTGCATGTGGGATTTGTGGTGGACGAAGTGGCGTCTGGGCGGGTTTTCTCCGGGTTCTCCGGTTTCCCCCGCCATTCATTCCACCAACTGCTCCATCATCACCTTTCCTTTCATCCATTTCACTAACATTTCGTTTCATCTACTTCCTTCATCCCATACCAGGCATCGGGCTGATCCCCCATCCTGGATGCTCTGTCTGATCCATGAGTGTCTCGACGGGCCTCTGACCCCAGGCACCCGCCTGTAAGTCGTGGGGGGTGTAAGTCCTACATAAGAGGAGGGTAAACAGATAATGAATGAATATTGCTAGGTAATAACATTAAAGCATTTGTTTCGGCCTATCTGTTTATTTTTCTTTCGACCGCTAATGGATTTTTTGCTCGCACCCTCCTGGGAGTAACGGATGAGGTGAGGGAACCACAGGAGACCTTTCCAGACTCGGAGAGGTCCCTCTAGCAGGACCGCGGAAATACGACCCAGTAGTTGTGGCTCGACAGGCTTCCCTCTAGTAGGGCCGAGAAGAAGTTCCAAGTCGCACCATCTGCCCGACACCGACCGAACTACAGGCCCGGAGTCACATGACTGAAACGTGACTGAAACATGAAAGGGAAATGAAATGGTGAGAGAGGTAATCCGCGGTAGAATACACCACTTCAGCATTCGCCTTTGTGAAGCAGGGAAAAAACTACGAAAAACTCATAGTCCAACTGGGCGACCACCGAGAATCCAACCCCGAGTGCGAGCCTTACATGATACCGCGGAGCCATCTCGCTCGGTTTCTTATGTAATAGTCCACTTAAAGATAAATTCACTTACTGACTCTGAACGATTAGATGCTCATCTGATTTACATAAGTAGCATAGAAATCAAAGTGTTGGTTTTGATTTTACCAAAGCAAAGTAACAGGATAACCTTAAACATAACAAGTGCCATATTTTTTCTTTAATTAGGAGGGATATAGCCGCTCTCAGCTCCTTCCTGGGTTCGCCTATGTAGGCATTTATTTATTTACATTTTCAATTTAAACAATTATCTTGGCATACTGCCAGAATAAAAGGTATTTGTATCGCCCACTGGGTTCATCTCTTGTCTCTAGAGCAAGAGTGGCGAAAATGCCTTTCTCTCTCGAGTCATCAAATATGCAACACGCACTACATCACTCAGCAGCACATGGAAAACAAATGAATGGACGGCTAGAAAAGGAGTTGCGCCTGCGAGTCACACTGCCTGACGAGTCGCGTTTTCGCTACCACTGCTCTAGAGAAACGAAACATTGTTATCCCATCAGCCCACTCATTTTGTAATGAATGCAACGCAATATGCCATTTTATTTTAAATCTCTGCATTTACCGTTATACACGTCCACTACAACTTGATATTTTTGAAACCAAAGAATTGTGGTAGCCTGTCCAGATCTGCTGTGTAGTGTTCTGTGAAATTTAGATTCCTTGTTGTCTACCGCTAACTAACGGCAGAGTTGGGAACTGAAGGTCCTCAACAACTGTACTCGGCTGAGTCAGCGATGACGGCCGAACTGGCGGGACGGATCTGTTTACAAAACTGAACGCAAGATAGAGCTGTTCTAAAGCAAGGCTACAACTTGCTCTGCTATGTGAATAAACTATTATCTATGGGTTGTTTCAACATGCTCTATTAAATGCACTTTACACTCATAAGACTTTCTCTACCCACTCATCTAAGACAATTCTTAAAAAAAAAGGCTTATACTTCTCTGCACACTCTTGTACAAAACCTGTTTTTCTACCTCTTGTTACTTGAGATAATCATCTGCAGAAATGGCTTTATTACACACTTCGTCGTAGATACAGGAGGATTACAGGAGGCTGAAGCGGTAGTCAAATGTTTAAAAAGCAGACGGTTATGTGGTGGTTTTTAAATTTCGCTCCTTGCCTGGCGAAGAGAGGAGAGAGAGAGATAGGTTTAACACTACAAAACATAAAATATTTGAAAATGTAAAACGATAACAATTAATATCTTGGAAATGGGAAATGCCAAAATTATTTGGCATAATGTGTTTTAACCATGTACGTAGATAGAGGAAGTATTGCATTCCAATTAAAATTTTAGATATGGAGGTTTCATCAAAAAGACATATTTTGGGAGTCCCTGAATCCAAGTATACTATTTTTTTTTAAAAAAAGGTCCCTGTGTGTGTTTTGACTAAATAGCTAAACTCAAAAACCAAGTCGGATAAATACTTAATTTGATACTTAAGTTTGGTATCTTCCAAAGATGCAACACTAAAGTTTTCAGAATCATCCACCCAGCCCCAAACTACCCTATACATGAAAACGATTTTCGTTATTTTTTATGCTCTCAAAAATGTCTCTAACGATTTTGATTAACATACCGTATATTTAAGATATTTACATTATTTAACGCCCTTCGTACTTCATGGTCGCACAGAACAATAGGGAAGGAAATTTGGGAAGGAAACATTCCGGACCTACGTTTAGGGTAACTCCCCGGAATTTACCAGTTATGAGGACTGAGGAAAACCTGGAAAAAAGCTCAAGGACCGTGTAATCGTACATTGCGTAAGAGATAAATTAGATTGAAAATTAGATAAATAACAAACTGGTCAGTAGATAAACGAACGATTCCGTTAATAAATAATCTAATAAGCCCATTGAATGACGCATTAGGAAGTGGACAAATGCAGTTCTCAGGCGAGAGAGTTTGCGAATTGAAAAGGTGGCCATTCTAATGGACGGGCACGAGGAACGCCAGACACAAACGAATTGTGTTAGATTTCAGGTAAAGCCCAAAAGATTTGTCACCAGACGGAAACACATCTCTTTGTTAACCTTTGTTACGTGCTTCGAAATAAGAGAACGGAGATTAGGCACTTTCCAAATAGTATGTGTAATAACATAATAATCAGACAAGGCAGCGTGTGAAAAAGTCGCGGCCGGTAGCTTTTTAAACGTAAAAGGGCCGTAACCGAATGTCCGTCTCGCCCAATAGAATGAAATATTATACATAAAAATGACGAATCAAAGCAAGATTAGATGTCACTAGTAGCCGTGAAACAGTCACATGATCAAGAAAGTAGGGAGGAATTCCAATGTGGCTGCCTTTGAAAATTTACAGACGAAGCACTCTTCGTCTTGACTCATCGTGGTGCACTTCTCGATTGAATTCCTCGAGTGACATACACGATGTGTGTACATGGGTAGTTTTGCCCCATATAATGTCATCTTGAATTGGAAATTAGAAAACTTCTATGGGCCAGCGAAACGGCTCATAATGTGGTAAACGTAGCTTCGCGGTGCATCGCTTCGGCCAAACTTTAATACTGAGATACTCAATGTTAAACATTTAGATGAGGTGGCGAATTCGGTTTCGTGTGCTTGTTATACATATAGGTGGTTCATGTAAATATGTTTATATGCAAACAAAATACAGCGGATAAAAGCAGATGTGGATTTATTATTCCACAGTATTAGGAAATTCCACCCCTGATAAATATAAATAGTTTCATAGATCTACCGACACCAGAGGACAAAAGGCGACGTCGCAGAGGACGAAGGACAGCGAGGAAGTCAGACATTTCTAAACCCTCAACGAATACTTTTCCATCCCTGGCCGCCTCCTCACACCAACTACCGAAACAGACTGTCAGCTTGACGCCTTGTTCACGACTCCATGTCTTACGAATTCGGCTACCCGTGCCGGTCAAGATATTTGCATGAGAAAGGAAGCTTCTGGAAATAGCTTGGGATGTCCTCTTCTTTCGGAAGGAGCTTTGTATAATTTTATACAACTTGGAAACCATCAAAGATAGACCAAAACTTGCAACACAAAAAAGTATAGATCTCTTGAAAGCACACCCTTTATTTCAAATAACTTTTTACTTTCTCTACTACGTATTCCACCCAAAAATTCGATACCGAGATTTCACCGGAAATACATGTTTTGAGACCCCCTGAATCCAAAAAAAGCATTTTTGGAAACATGTCCGTGTGTGTGTGTGTCTGTCTGTCTGTGAACAGCATAACTCAGAAACGAACAGTCGGATAAACATCAAACTTGGTATTTAGGTTCAGTATCTTCCAGAGATGCGACATGAAGGTTTTCAAGAAAATCCCCCCACCCCAGACTACCCTTTACATGGAACTTTTTCGAAAATTTTAATTTTCTCAAAAATGGCTCTAACGATTTTGATTAAAATATCATATGTTTAAGATATTTTCAGAACAAATGAAATGTATATCTCGAATTTTCTGGGAATGTCTCCAAAAGTGTTCTTCATTGTGAACGACTTTTGCATAACTGGTAAACCATAAGAGATAGATAAAATTTTACTGCACAAAAAATGTAGATCGCGTTAAAATACACAATTTATGTCGTATACATTTTTTGTAGAGTGAACCATTTTCGAGATATTGCTTGTTATTCCCTTAAATTTTCCAATACTTATACTTTTTCTCAAATTCTTTATTGGACATGCAAAGATATTGGAATGCGCCACATAGCAACCAACGCTTAAAAGATTTGACTATCGCTTATAACCTACCATATTCCCCTTGAATCTACAAGAAAATTAGCAATAAGATTGACATCTCGATTAACATGAAGCATAAGGATAATAAACGTTTGTAAAAGTAGTTTGTACAAGAGTAGAGAAAGTCATGTGAGTGTAACACATCATATTTTTTGCATCATCAGCCATTTTAAGGATATTCCCTATTTATTTTAATTTTTCACCAATTTGTCATTTTTACTTTCTCTTCTGCTTTCTACTTATAGTAAGAAGAGAAATCTGATCGGTTATATTCACATCGCTCTATCCTTATTTTTTATAACTTCTGCAAACTATTTTTACGAAAGCTTATTTTCCAATCTACTTCATGTTAATCGGAATATATAGATAGCCAGATATTTAAAAACCGAGTCTCTATATTACGCTGACCTTAAAATTCCACAATCCTTCTGTAACATTGCGAGAAACACTTGAATAGCGATAGCAATTCTAAAAAGGATAAAGTATTGGGGAATTCGAACCAATAATAACGGATATCTTGGAAATGGCCGATGTCACAAAAAAAAACTTGTTGGAAATAAATTGTGATCTTTAAAGGGCTCTATGCTTTTTGCGAAGAAATTGTCTATTTTTTGCGAATTGTTTGTCTAATCCTTATGTTTGAAGCAATTTGTATGTTGTTGTGGTTGTTGATGTGGTGGCGCTCGGGGAAATTCTCTTAGGGTTCTAATTGCTCTACTGAAATTATGATGGAGATTTGTGTATTATTATTATTATTATTATTATTATTATTATTATTATTATTATTATTATTATTATTATTATTATTATTATTATTATTATTATTATTATATTTATTGAATTAATATACATTCCAATTTTTTAGCTTTGAGACACTCTTTTTTACAATCTTTTTTCTAAGCATTGAATATTACATGTTTAAAAATTAAAGATAATGTATAATAATGAAGTTTCCAAATTTGTTTAAAATATTTCCTTTCCTTGTAGCAAAATCTCAAGAACGGTTTTATTTACTACGTTCCGGATTTTATTTTCTGGTTCTTTATCTTCTTTACCTACTTTATTTTGTGTATATTTCTCACTATTGGCGGGGAGCTATAAATTCCTATCCTGCCTCGCGGAAGATCAAGTTCAGGTAGGTGGAGATAATATCTCTACGTGTTATCGCGTAGCTATCTATATTTCCCCCACGGAGATTTCCCACATAGCTTAATGACCATGCGGTATCACCGCTCTGTCTCACACAATATAAATATCACAATTTCTTCTTTCCTACGAAGTTCTACAAAATTTCTGTTCTTCAAAATTAACGCGTCTGTTGCTCATTAAGTTATAATGGTGTCTTTTATCTTGCTGATTTTCTTCGTCTTTGACAACGAGCATTATTTTGTTGTACGCTTGCGTTGCTATGGCCTTTAATTTATTTGCGTTAATTATTTTACAACATATTTGATCCGCATTCATTCAAATCGTCCCTATCATTCCTTTTTCGTTCTTTTCTTGAGATGCTCTTTTACATGTGTTTTATTTCTAGATGTAAATTATTTCAAACGTCACATATATTTTACACACTTTTATGAATGTCTTCTTATTCTTCTTCTCTCGACGTGTCTCCATATAAATTACAACCTTTATTTTGCATTATTGTTATTTTACATTTTTGCTACTTCCTTTCTCAATATTTTTTTAACTTTTTTTTCGAGCTTCTAAATTAACAGTACCTGAATTAATTCCCGCTACACGGTTTACCCGTTGTACAAAATTTTAAAAATTGTTTCCCAGAAAATTCAAGATCCTATACATTTTATTTGTAATATAATTATCTTACACATGTGATATTTTAACCAAGATGCTATCGGCAATTTTTAAGAAAATAAAAAACATGGACAATTTTCCACGTAAAGGGTAATTTGGAGTCGGGGAGTTCTGAAAGTGTTGTCGCATCTTTGGAAGATACTGAACTTAAGTAGCAAGTTTGATATCTATGGAACATTTTGTTTTAGAGTTATGCTGCTCAAGGACACGCCCACAGAGAACACACAGATACACTCACGGACCTTTTTCTAAGAAGCTTATGTGTTGCATTCACATGCATTTACCTCGCACTCTTCTGCTAACTATTCTTACAAATACTTATTCTTCCATCCACTTTTTGTTAGCTGAAATACACTTTCTTTACACATTTTACATTTCCTTGTAGGTATAAGATGGCTAAAGCGACAGTCAGATTTTTTAAAAGTATGTCCCTATGTGACGACTCTGAAATTTCGTGCTCTTTGCATGAGCAGGAGAAAAAAAATCTTATGCTAGCAATCATATTACTTTCTCTACAAACTAATCTTACAGAAGCTTATTTAATGTATCAACTTCTTGTTAATACAGACAAACCTTAATAACACACTTCGTA
The DNA here is from genome assembly GCA_030765065.1 of Deroplatys truncata. Classification (NCBI taxonomy): domain Eukaryota; kingdom Metazoa; phylum Arthropoda; class Insecta; order Mantodea; family Mantidae; genus Deroplatys; species Deroplatys truncata. The sequence goes on from CM060976.1 coordinate 31,166,320, forward strand.
TACAGTACTTAGCTCAAATCTTTTTTGAGCCGATTGCTCTGTGATGGCTTTGGAATTCTGTTCTCGTTCTCTTTGTATGAGCATAAAAAATAAAGAAAGAAGAAGAAAATAAAAAGACGAATAACGAATTGCGGTTGCGAAATGTATAAAGTATTTGAAAATTGAAACCAAAAGAAAGAATTTCTTGGAAATGGTTAATGCCCTTACCCACAAATGTGTGTATGTATATATATATATACACATGACATAAATTGTTTTGTTTAACGAGATGTACATTTTTTGTGTAGTAAGATTTTGTGTGTCTCTTACGATTAACCAATTATACAAAACTTATTCAAATGAAGAGGTTTTCACAGGCTATTCCCAAAAAGTTCAACATACGTAGTTTATTTATTAATCAAATATCTTAAGCATATCGTATTTTAATCAAACTCGCTTCATGTAAAGGGCAGTTTAGTGTGGGGTAATTTTCTCGAATATCCACGTGTCTTCTCGTAAGATGCTGAACTCAAATACTAAGCTTGTTACTTAACCGACTTTCCCTTTTTGAGTTATGCTGTTCGCAGACAGACAGACCCACAGACAGACAGACAGACAACAGACACACACACGGACATGTTTCCAAAAATACTTTTTTTGTATTCAGGGGATCTCAAAACATGTATTTCCGGTGAAATCTCGGTATCGAATTTTTGGGTGGAATACAATACTTCCCCTACTTACTATACGTAGTAGAGAAAGTAAAAAAAAAACTAACCTAATGAGTATTCTTGTAGATGAAGCCCACTCTTCTTTATTTTTATTGAACAAAATGGTTGAAATCAGAGCCTTCTCAATATAGCATATACTAAAGCACTAAGTTTGTATTTCTGCATTGTGTTCCTAGCAAATGTCTTTATCCTCTTGAGAGCTGAGAAACACCTTTTACTCTCTGTGAGGTTCGTGCAAATGATGCGTTGCTATTTGCACGGTTCATTAAGATTCCTTAACTAATTGATAATTAATGTGATTAAATGCACACTTACTGTCTTATAACAGTCTCCACCAAGGCATACCACTTACACTGAATTCACCGGTTAAAGTTAGGTGTTTTACACACGTGCCTCCGAATGCTGTACGCAACTAACATGATCGTGTGTGAATCACAGTGTGAGCGCGTGGAAACAAAGGCGATCCAATAGATTGTAGTTAAAGGGGGATTATTTATTTTCTGCTCTGAATCGTTTTGACTCCACAATGCTATACTTTAAATCTCACCATAATTTAGAATTTAATTAAATGTAAAATCAATTCATGTAACAGAACTCAATTTTAGGCAGGACTTAGTACACTTTTTTCATATGGTGGCGACAGTGAAATTGGTTGACTACACGGAAAACCGAGCCGGATCACTCAGGCGGTTGGTTACGTTTGTGGTCCGCATTCGGGAGGTCTCGGGATCGATCTCCGGGGACCGCCCATTCTGGCTCATGGTTTTTCCGTGCTTTCCCCGGGTCGCTATGCGAATGTTGGGCTAGTTCATCTTCTACCACGACTCTCCTTCCTCTCATTTCCTGTACTCATCATCTTCCTTGTAATCTGTTTCAGGGTTGTAGGACCAGGTGACGGTGGTTCATCTTCTACCACGACTCTCCTTCCTCTCATTTCCTGTACTCATCATCTTCCTTGTAATCTGTTTCAGGGTTGTAGGTCCAGGCGACGGTGGTTCATCTTCTACCACGACTCTCCTTCCTCTCATTTCCTGTACTCATCATCTTCCTTGTAATCTGTTTCAGGGTTGTAGGACCAGGTGACGGTGGTTCATCTTCTACCACGACTCTCCTTCCTCTCATTTCCTGTACTCATCATCTTCCAAGTAATTTGTTTCAGGGTTGTAGGACCAGGTGACGGTGGTTCATCTTCTACCACGACTCTCCTTCCTCTCATTTCCTGTACTCATCATCTTCCTTGTAATCTGTTTCAGGGTTGTAGCTCCAGGCGACGGTGGTTCATCTTCTACCACGACTCTCCTTCCTCTCATTTCCTGTACTCATCATCTTCCTTGTAATCTGCTTCAGGGTTGTAGGACCAGGTGACGGTGGTTCATCTTCTACCACGACTCTCCTACCTCTCATTTCCTGTACTCATCATCTTCCTTGTCATCTGTTTCAGGGTTGTAGGACCAGGTGACGGTGGTTCATCTTCTACCACGACTCTCCTTCCTCTCAATTCCTGTACCCATCATCTTCCTTGTAATCTGTTTCAGGGTTGTAGGACCAGGTGACGGTGGTTCATCTTCTACCACGACTCTCCTTCCTCTCATTTCCTGTACCCATCATCTTCCTTGTAATCTGTTTCAGGGTTGTAGGACCAAGTGACGGTGGTTCATCTTCTACTGCGACTCTCCTTCCTCTCATTTCCTGTACTCATCATCTTCCTTGTCATCTGTTTCAGAGTTGTAGGACCAGGTGACGGTGATTAATCTTCTACCACGACTCTCCTTCCTCTCATTTCCTGTACTCATCATCTTCCTTGTCATCTGTTTCAGGGTTGTAGGACCAGGCGACGGTGGTTCATCTTCTACCACGACTCTCCTTCCTCTCATTTCCTGTACTCATCATCTTCCTTGTCATCTGTTTCAGAGTTGTAGGACCAGGCGACGGTGGTTCATCTTCTACCACGACTCTCCTTCCTCTCATTTCCTGTACTCATCATCTTCCTTGTCATCTGTTTCAGAGTTGTAGGACCAGGCGACGGTGGTTCATCTTCTACCACAACTCTCCTTCCTCTCATTTCCTGTACTCATCATCTTCCTTGTCATCTGTTTCAGAGTTGTAGGACCAGGTGACGGTGGTTCATCTTCTACCACGACTCTCCTTCCTCTCATTTCCTGTACTCATCATCTTCCTTGTCATCTGTTTCAGAGTTGTAGGACCAGGTGACGGTGGTTCATCTTCTACCACGACTCTCCTTCCTCTCATTTCCTGTACCCATCATCTTCCTTGTCATCTGTTTCAGGGTTGTAGGACCAGGCGACGGTGGTTCATCTTCTACTGCAACTCTCCTTCCTCTCATTTCCTGTACCCATCATCTTCCTTGTAATCTGTTTCAGGGTTGTAGGACCAAGTGACGGTGGTTCATCTTCTACCACGACTCTCCTTCCTCTCATTTCCTGTACACATCATCTTCCTTGTCCTCTGTTTCAGGGTTGTAGGACCAGGCGACGGTGGTTCATCTTCTACCACGACTCTCCTTCCTCTCATTTCCTGTACTCATCATCTTCCTTGTCATCTGTTTCAGGGTTGTAGGACCAGGTGACGGTGGTTCATCTTCTACCACGACTCTCCTTCCTCTCATTTCCTGTACCCATCATCTTCCTTGTCATCTGTTACAGGGTTGTAGGACCAGGTGACGGTGGTTCATCTTCTACCACGACTCTCCTTCCTCTCATTTCCTGTACTCATCATCTTCCTTGTATCTGTTTCAGGGTTGCAGGACCAGGTGACGGTGGTTCATCTTCTACCACGACTCTCCTTCCTCTCATTTCCTGTACTCATCATCTTCCTTGTCATCTGTTTCAGGGTTGTAGGACCAGGTGACGGTGGTTCATCTTCTACCACGACTCTCCGGCCTCTCATTTCCTGTACTCATCATCTTCCTTGTCATCTGTTTCAGGGTTGTAGGACCAGGTGACGGTGGTTCATCTTCTACCACGACTCTCCTTCCTCTCATTTTCTGCACTCATCATCTTACTTGTCCTCTGTTTCTGGGTTGTAGGACCAGGCGACGGTGGCTCATCTTCTACCACGACTCTCCTCCCTCTCATTTCCTGCACTCATCATCTTCCTTGTCATCTGTTTCAGGGTTGTAGGACCAGGTGACGGAGGCTCATCTTCTACCACGACTCTCCTCCCTCTCATTTCCTGTACTCATCATCTTCCTTGTCATCTGTTTCAGGGTTGTAGGACCAGGTGACGGTGGCTCATCTTCTACCACGACTCTCCTTCCTCTCATTTCCTGTACTCATCATCTTCCTTGTCATCTGTTTCAGGGCTGTAGGACCAGGTGACGGTGGTTCATCTTCTACCACGACTCTCCTTCCTCTCATTTCCTGCACTCATCATCTTACTTGTCCTCTGTTTCTGGGTTGTAGGACCAGGTGACGGTGGTTCATCTTCTACCACGACTCTCCTTCCTCTCATTTCCTGTACCCATCATCTTGCTTGTAATCTTTTCAGGGTTGTAGGACCAGGCGACGGTGGTTCAGCTTCTACCACGACTCTCCTTCCTCTCATTTCCTGTACCCATCATCTTGCTTGTAATCTGTTTCAGGGTTGTAGGACCAGGTGACGGTGGCTCATCTTCTACCACGACTCTCCTTCCTCTCATTTCCTGTACCCATCATCTTGCTTGTAATCTTTTCAGGGTTGTAGGACCAGGCGACGGTGGTTCATCTTCTACCACGACTCTCCTTCCTCTCATTTCCTGTACCCATCATCTTCCTTGTCATCTGTTTCAGGGTTGTAGGACCAGGCGACGGTGGTTCATCTTCTACCACGACTCTCCTTCCTCTCATTTCCTGTACCCATCATCTTCCTTGTGACCTGTTTCAGGGTTGTAGGAGCAGGCGACGGTGGTTCATCTTCTACCACGACTCTCCTTCCTCTCATTTCTTGTACCCATCATCTTCCTTGTGACCTGTTTCAGGGTTGTAGGACCAGGTGACGGTGGTTCATCTTCTACCACGACTCTCCTTCCTCTCATTTCCTGCACTCATCATCTTACTTGTCCTCTGTTTCTGGGTTGTAGGACCAGGTGACGGTGGTTCATCTTCTACCACGACTCTCCTTCCTCTCATTTCCTGTACCCATCATCTTGCTTGTAATCTTTTCAGGGTTGTAGGACCAGGCGACGGTGGTTCATCTTCTACCACGACTCTCCTTCCTCTCATTTCCTGTACCCATCATCTTGCTTGTAATCTGTTTCAGGGTTGTAGGACCAGGTGACGGTGGCTCATCTTCTACCACGACTCTCCTTCCTCTCATTTCCTGTACCCATCATCTTGCTTGTAATCTTTTCAGGGTTGTAGGACCAGGCGACGGTGGTTCATCTTCTACCACGACTCTCCTTCCTCTCATTTCCTGTACCCATCATCTTCCTTGTCATCTGTTTCAGGGTTGTAGGACCAGGCGACGGTGGTTCATCTTCTACTGCAACTCTCCTTCCTCTCATTTCCTGTACCCATCATCTTCCTTGTGACCTGTTTCAGGGTTGTAGGAGCAGGCGACGGTGGTTCATCTTCTACCACGACTCTCCTTCCTCTCATTTCCTGTACCCATCATCTTCCTTGTCATCTGTTTCAGGGTTGTAGGACCAGGCGACGGTGGTTCATCTTCTACCACGACTCTCCTTCCTCTCATTTCCTGTACCCATCATCTTCCTTGTCCTCTGTTTCAGGGTTGTAGGACCAGGTGACGGTGGTTCATCTTCTAATGCAACTCTCCTTCCTCTCATTTCCTGTACCCATCATCATCCTTGGAATCTGTTTCAGGGTTGTAGGACCAGGCGACGGTGGTTCATCTTCTACCACGACTCCCCTTCCTCTCATTTCCTGTACTCATCATCTTCCTTGTCATCTGTTTCAGGGTTGTAGGACCAGGTGACGGTGGTTCATCTTCTACCACGACTCTCCTGCCTCTCATTTCCTGTACCCATCATCTTCCTTGTCCTCTGTTTCAGGGTTGTAGGACCAGGCGACGGTGGTTCATCTTCTACCACGACTCTCCTTCCTCTCATTTCCTGTACTCATCATCTTCCATGTCCTCTGTTTCAGGGTTGTAGGACCAGGTTACGGTGGTTCATCTTCTACCACGACTCTCCTCCCTCTCATTTCCTGTACCCATCATCTTCCTTGTCATCTGTTTCAGAGTTGTAGGACCAGGTGACGGTGGTTCATCTTCTACCACGACTCTCCTTCCTCTCATTTCCTGTACTCATCATCTTCCTTGTCATCTGTTTCAGAGTTGTAGGACCAGGTGACGGTGGTTCATCTTCTACCACGACTCTCCTTCCTCTCATTTCCTGTACACATCATCTTCCTTGTCCTCTGTTTCAGGGTTGTAGGACCAGGCGACGGTGGTTCATCTTCTACCACGACTCTCCTTCCTCTCATTTCCTGTACTCATCATCTTCCTTGTCATCTGTTTCAGGGTTGTAGTACCAGGTGACGGTGGTTCATCTTCTACCACGACTCTCCTTCCTCTCATTTCCTGCACTCATCATCTTACTTGTCCTCTGTTTCTGGGTTGTAGGACCAGGCGACGGTGGCTCATCTTCTACCACGACTCTCCTTCCTCTCATTTCCTGTACCCATCATCTTCCTTGTGACCTGTTTCAGGGTTGTAGGGCCAGGTGACGGTGGTTCATCTTCTACCACGACTCTCCTTCCTCTCATTTCCTGTACCCATCATCTTCCTTGTGACCTGTTTCAGGGTTAGAGGGCCAGGCGACGGTGGCTCATCTTCTACCACGACTCTCCTTCCTCTCATTTCCTGTGCCCATCATCTTCCTTGTGATCTGTTTCAGGGTTGTAGGGCCAGGTGACGGTGGTTCATCTTCTACCACGACTCTCCTTCCTCTCATTTCCTGTACCCATCATCTTCCTTGTGACCTGTTTCAGGGTTGTAGGACCAGGCGACGGTGGTTCATCTTCTACCACGACTCTCCTTCCTCTCATTTCCTGCACTCATCATCTTACTTGTCCTCTGTTTCTGGGTTGTAGGACCAGGTGACGGTGGCTCATCTTCTACCACGACTCTCCTTCCTCTCATTTCCTGTACCCATCATCTTCCTTGTCATCTGTTTCAGGGTTGTAGGACCAGGCGACGGTGGTTCATCTTCTACCACGACTCTCCTTCCTCTCATTTCCTGTACCCATCATCTTCCTTGTGACCTGTTTCAGGGTTGTAGGAGCAGGCGACGGTGGTTCATCTTCTACCACGACTCTCCTTCCTCTCATTTCCTGTACCCATCATCCTCCTTGTCATCTGTTTCAGGGTTGTAGGACCAGGCGTCGGTGGTTCATCTTCTACCACGACTCTCCTTCCTCTCATTTCCTGTACCCATCATCTTCCTTGTCCTCTGTTTCAGGGTTGTAGGACCAGGTGACGGTGGTTCATCTTCTACCACGACTCTCCTTCCTCTCATTTCCTGTACTCATCATCTTCCTTGTCATCTGTTTCAGGGTTGTAGGGCCAGGCGACGGTGGTTCATCTTCTACCACGACTCTCCTCCCTCTCATTTCCTGTACCCACCATCTTCCTTGTCATCTGTTTCAGGGTTGTAGGACCAGGCGACGGTGGTTCATCTTCTACCACGACTCTCCTTCCTCTCATTTCCTGTACCCATCATCTTCCTTGTCCTCTGTTTCAGGGTTGTAGGACCAGGTGACGGTGGTTCATCTTCTGCCACGACTCTCCTTCCTCTCATTTCCTGTACCCACCATCTTCCTTGTCCTCTGTTTCAGGGTAGTAGGACCAGGTGACGGTGGTTCATCTTCTACCACGACTCTCCTTCCTCTCATTTCCTGTACCCATCATCTTCCTTGTCATCTGTTTCAGGGTTGTAGGGCCAGGCGACGGTGGTTCATCTTCTACCACGACTCTCCTCCCTCTCATTTCCTGTACTCATCATCTTACTTGTCATCTGTTTCAGGGTTGTAGGACCAGGCGACAGTGGTTGATCTTCTACCACGACTCTCCTACCTCTCATTTCCTGTACCCATCATCTTCCTTGTCATCTGTTACAGGGTTGTAGGACCAGGTGACGGTGGTTCATCTTCTACCACGACTCTCCTTCCTCTCATTTCCTGTACCCATTATCTTCCTTGTCATCTGTTTCAGGGTTGTAGGACCAGGCGACGGTGGTTCATCTTCTACCACGACTCTCCTTCCTCTCATTTCCTGTACCCATCATCTTGCTTGTAATCTTTTCAGGGTTGTAGGACCAGGTGACGGTGGTTCATCTTCTACCACGACTCTCCTTCCTCTCATTTCCTGTACTCATCATCTTCCTTGTCCTCTGTTTCAGGGTTGTAGGACCAGGCGACGGTGGTTCATCTTCTACCACGACTCTCGTTCTCTCATTTCCTGTTCCCATCATCTTCCTTGTGACCTGTTTCAGGGTTGTAGCACCAGGCGACGGTGGTTCATCTTCTACCACGACTCTCCTTCCTCTCATTTCCTGTACTCATCATCTTCCTTGTCATCTGTTTCAGAGTTGTAGGACCAGGTGATGGTGGTTCATCTTCTACCACAACTCTCCTTCCTCTCATTTCCTGTACTCATCATCTTCGTTGTCATCTGTTTCAGAGTTGTAGGACCAGGTGACGGTGGTTCATCTTCTACCACGACTCTCCTTCCTCTCATTTCCTGTACCCATCATCTTCCTTGTAATCTGTTTCAGGGTTGTAGGACCAGGTGACGGTGGTTCATCTTCTACCACGACTCTCCTTCCTCTCATTTCCTGTACCCATCATCTTCCTTGTCACCTGTTTCAGGGTTGTAGGACCAGGCGACGGTGGTTCATCTTCTACCACGACTCTCCTTCCTCTCATTTCCTGTACCCATCATCTTCCTTGTCCTCTGTTTCAGGGTTGTAGGACCAGGTGACGGTGGCTCATCTTCTACCACGACTCTCCTTCCTCTCATTTCCTGTACCCATCATCTTCCTTGTCATCTGTTTCAGGGTTGTAGGACCAGGTGACGGTGGTTCATCTTCTACCACGACTCTCCTTCCTCTCATTTCCTGTACCCATCATCTTGCTTGTAATCTTTTCAGGGTTGTAGGACCAGGCGACGGTGGTTCAGCTTCTACCACGACTCTCCTTCCTCTCATTTCCTGTACCCATCATCTTGCTTGTAATCTGTTTCAGGGTTGTAGGACCAGGTGACGGTGGCTCATCTTCTACCACGACTCTCCTTCCTCTCATTTCCTGTACCCATCATCTTGCTTGTAATCTTTTCAGGGTTGTAGGACCAGGCGACGGTGGTTCATCTTCTACCACGACTCTCCTTCCTCTCATTTCCTGTACCCATCATCTTCCTTGTCATCTGTTTCAGGGTTGTAGGACCAGGCGACGGTGGTTCATCTTCTACCACGACTCTCCTTCCTCTCATTTCCTGTACCCATCATCTTCCTTGTGACCTGTTTCAGGGTTGTAGGAGCAGGCGACGGTGGTTCATCTTCTACCACGACTCTCCTTCCTCTCATTTCTTGTACCCATCATCTTCCTTGTGACCTGTTTCAGGGTTGTAGGACCAGGTGACGGTGGTTCATCTTCTACCACGACTCTCCTTCCTCTCATTTCCTGCACTCATCATCTTACTTGTCCTCTGTTTCTGGGTTGTAGGACCAGGTGACGGTGGTTCATCTTCTACCACGACTCTCCTTCCTCTCATTTCCTGTACCCGTCATCTTGCTTGTAATCTTTTCAGGGTTGTAGGACCAGGCGACGGTGGTTCATCTTCTACCACGACTCTCCTTCCTCTCATTTCCTGTACCCATCATCTTGCTTGTAATCTGTTTCAGGGTTGTAGGACCAGGTGACGGTGGCTCATCTTCTACCACGACTCTCCTTCCTCTCATTTCCTGTACCCATCATCTTGCTTGTAATCTTTTCAGGGTTGTAGGACCAGGCGACGGTGGTTCATCTTCTACCACGACTCTCCTTCCTCTCATTTCCTGTACCCATCATCTTCCTTGTCATCTGTTTCAGGGTTGTAGGACCAGGCGACGGTGGTTCATCTTCTACCACGACTCTCCTTCCTCTCATTTCCTGTACCCATCATCTTCCTTGTGACCTGTTTCAGGGTTGTAGGAGCAGGCGACGGTGGTTCATCTTCTACCACGACTCTCCTTCCTCTCATTTCCTGTACCCATCATCTTCCTTGTCATCTGTTTCAGGGTTGTAGGACCAGGCGACGGTGGTTCATCTTCTACCACGACTCTCCTTCCTCTCATTTCCTGTACCCATCATCTTCCTTGTCCTCTGTTTCAGGGTTGTAGGACCAGGTGACGGTGGTTCATCTTCTAATGCAACTCTCCTTCCTCTCATTTCCTGTACCCATCATCATCCTTGGAATCTGTTTCAGGGTTGTAGGACCAGGCGACGGTGGTTCATCTTCTACCACGACTCCCCTTCCTCTCATTTCCTGTACTCATCATCTTCCTTGTCATCTGTTTCAGGGTTGTAGGACCAGGTGACGGTGGTTCATCTTCTACCACGACTCTCCTGCCTCTCATTTCCTGTACCCATCATCTTCCTTGTCCTCTGTTTCAGGGTTGTAGGACCAGGCGACGGTGGTTCATCTTCTACCACGACTCTCCTTCCTCTCATTTCCTGTACTCATCATCTTCCATGTCCTCTGTTTCAGGGTTGTAGGACCAGGTTACGGTGGTTCATCTTCTACCACGACTCTCCTCCCTCTCATTTCCTGTACCCATCATCTTCCTTGTCATCTGTTTCAGAGTTGTAGGACCAGGTGACGGTGGTTCATCTTCTACCACGACTCTCCTTCCTCTCATTTCCTGTACTCATCATCTTCCTTGTCATCTGTTTCAGAGTTGTAGGACCAGGTGACGGTGGTTCATCTTCTACCACGACTCTCCTTCCTCTCATTTCCTGTACACATCATCTTCCTTGTCCTCTGTTTCAGGGTTGTAGGACCAGGCGACGGTGGTTCATCTTCTACCACGACTCTCCTTCCTCTCATTTCCTGTACTCATCATCTTCCTTGTCATCTGTTTCAGGGTTGTAGTACCAGGTGACGGTGGTTCATCTTCTACCACGACTCTCCTTCCTCTCATTTCCTGCACTCATCATCTTACTTGTCCTCTGTTTCTGGGTTGTAGGACCAGGCGACGGTGGCTCATCTTCTACCACGACTCTCCTTCCTCTCATTTCCTGTACCCATCATCTTCCTTGTGACCTGTTTCAGGGTTGTAGGGCCAGGTGACGGTGGTTCATCTTCTACCACGACTCTCCTTCCTCTCATTTCCTGTACCCATCATCTTCCTTGTGACCTGTTTCAGGGTTAGAGGGCCAGGCGACGGTGGCTCATCTTCTACCACGACTCTCCTTCCTCTCATTTCCTGTGCCCATCATCTTCCTTGTGATCTGTTTCAGGGTTGTAGGGCCAGGTGACGGTGGTTCATCTTCTACCACGACTCTCCTTCCTCTCATTTCCTGTACCCATCATCTTCCTTGTGACCTGTTTCAGGGTTGTAGGACCAGGCGACGGTGGTTCATCTTCTACCACGACTCTCCTTCCTCTCATTTCCTGCACTCATCATCTTACTTGTCCTCTGTTTCTGGGTTGTAGGACCAGGTGACGGTGGCTCATCTTCTACCACGACTCTCCTTCCTCTCATTTCCTGTACCCATCATCTTCCTTGTCATCTGTTTCAGGGTTGTAGGACCAGGCGACGGTGGTTCATCTTCTACCACGACTCTCCTTCCTCTCATTTCCTGTACCCATCATCTTCCTTGTGACCTGTTTCAGGGTTGTAGGAGCAGGCGACGGTGGTTCATCTTCTACCACGACTCTCCTTCCTCTCATTTCCTGTACCCATCATCCTCCTTGTCATCTGTTTCAGGGTTGTAGGACCAGGCGTCGGTGGTTCATCTTCTACCACGACTCTCCTTCCTCTCATTTCCTGTACCCATCATCTTCCTTGTCCTCTGTTTCAGGGTTGTAGGACCAGGTGACGGTGGTTCATCTTCTACCACGACTCTCCTTCCTCTCATTTCCTGTACTCATCATCTTCCTTGTCATCTGTTTCAGGGTTGTAGGGCCAGGCGACGGTGGTTCATCTTCTACCACGACTCTCCTCCCTCTCATTTCCTGTACCCACCATCTTCCTTGTCATCTGTTTCAGGGTTGTAGGACCAGGCGACGGTGGTTCATCTTCTACCACGACTCTCCTTCCTCTCATTTCCTGTACCCATCATCTTCCTTGTCCTCTGTTTCAGGGTTGTAGGACCAGGTGACGGTGGTTCATCTTCTGCCACGACTCTCCTTCCTCTCATTTCCTGTACCCACCATCTTCCTTGTCCTCTGTTTCAGGGTAGTAGGACCAGGTGACGGTGGTTCATCTTCTACCACGACTCTCCTTCCTCTCATTTCCTGTACCCATCATCTTCCTTGTCATCTGTTTCAGGGTTGTAGGGCCAGGCGACGGTGGTTCATCTTCTACCACGACTCTCCTCCCTCTCATTTCCTGTACTCATCATCTTACTTGTCATCTGTTTCAGGGTTGTAGGACCAGGCGACAGTGGTTGATCTTCTACCACGACTCTCCTACCTCTCATTTCCTGTACCCATCATCTTCCTTGTCATCTGTTACAGGGTTGTAGGACCAGGTGACGGTGGTTCATCTTCTACCACGACTCTCCTTCCTCTCATTTCCTGTACCCATTATCTTCCTTGTCATCTGTTTCAGGGTTGTAGGACCAGGCGACGGTGGTTCATCTTCTACCACGACTCTCCTTCCTCTCATTTCCTGTACCCATCATCTTGCTTGTAATCTTTTCAGGGTTGTAGGACCAGGTGACGGTGGTTCATCTTCTACCACGACTCTCCTTCCTCTCATTTCCTGTACTCATCATCTTCCTTGTCCTCTGTTTCAGGGTTGTAGGACCAGGCGACGGTGGTTCATCTTCTACCACGACTCCCGTTCTCTCATTTCCTGTTCCCATCATCTTCCTTGTGACCTGTTTCAGGGTTGTAGCACCAGGCGACGGTGGTTCATCTTCTACCACGACTCTCCTTCCTCTCATTTCCTGTACTCATCATCTTCCTTGTCATCTGTTTCAGAGTTGTAGGACCAGGTGATGGTGGTTCATCTTCTACCACAACTCTCCTTCCTCTCATTTCCTGTACTCATCATCTTCGTTGTCATCTGTTTCAGAGTTGTAGGACCAGGTGACGGTGGTTCATCTTCTACCACGACTCTCCTTCCTCTCATTTCCTGTACCCATCATCTTCCTTGTAATCTGTTTCAGGGTTGTAGGACCAGGTGACGGTGGTTCATCTTCTACCACGACTCTCCTTCCTCTCATTTCCTGTACCCATCATCTTCCTTGTCACCTGTTTCAGGGTTGTAGGACCAGGCGACGGTGGTTCATCTTCTACCACGACTCTCCTTCCTCTCATTTCCTGTACCCATCATCTTCCTTGTCCTCTGTTTCAGGGTTGTAGGACCAGGTGACGGTGGCTCATCTTCTACCACGACTCTCCTTCCTCTCATTTCCTGTACCCATCATCTTCCTTGTCATCTGTTTCAGGGTTGTAGGACCAGGTGACGGTGGTTCATCTTCTACCACGACTCTCCTTCCTCTCATTTCCTGTACCCATCATCTTCCTTGTCCTCTGTTTCAGAGTTCTAGGACCAGGTGACGGTGGTTCATCTTCTACCACGACTCTCCTCCCTCTCATTTCCTGTACCCATCATCTTCCTTGTCATCTGTTTCAGGGTTGTAGGACCAGGTGACGGTGGTTCAACTTCTACCACGACTCTCCTTCCTCTCATTTCCTGTACCCATCATCTTCCTTGTCCTCTGTTTCAGGGTTGTAGGACCAGGTGACGGTGGTTCATCTTCTACTGCAGCTCTCCTTCCTCTCATTTCCTGTACCCATCATCTTCCTTGTCCTCTGTTTCAGGGTTGTAGGACCAGGTGACGGTGGTTCATCTTCTACTGCAACTCTCCTTCCTCTCATTTCCTGTACCCATCATCTTCCTTGGAATCTGTTTCAGGGTTGTAGGACCAGGCGACGGTGGTTCATCTTCTACCACGACTCCCCTTCCTCTCATTTCCTGTACTCATCATCTTCCTTGTCATCTGTTTCAGGGTTGTAGGACCAGGTGACGGTGGTTCATCTTCTACCACGACTCTCCTTCCTCTCATTTCCTGTACCCATCATCTTCCTTGTGACCTGTTTCAGGGTTGTAGGACCAGGCGACGGTGGTTCATCTTCTACCAAGACTCTCCTTCCTCTCATTTCCTGTACCCACCATCTTCCTTGTCCTCTGTTTCAGGGTTGTAGGACCAGGTGACGGTGGTTCATCTTCTACCACGACTCTCCTTCCTCTCATTTCCTGTACTCATCATCTTCCTTGTCCTCTGTTTCAGGGTTGTAGGGCCAGGTGACGGTGGTTCATCTTCTACCACGACTCTCCTTCCTCTCATTTCCTGTACTCATCATCTTCCTTGTCATCTGTTTCAGGGTTGTAGGGCCAGGCGACGGTGGTTCATCTTCTACCACGACTCTCCTCCCTCTCATTTCCTGTACTCATCATCTTAGTTGTCATCTGTTTCAGGGTTGTAGGACCAGGCGACAGTGGTTCATCTTCAACCACGACTCTCCTACCTCTCATTTCCTGTACTCATCATCTTCCTTGTCATCTGTTTCAGGGTTGTAGGACCAGGCGACGGTGGTTCATCTTCTACCACGACTCTCCTACCTCTCATTTTCTGTACCCATCATCTTCCTTGTGATCTGTTTCAGAGTTGTAGGACCAGGTGACGGTGGTTCATCTTCAACCACGACTCTCCTTCCTCTCATTTCCTGTACCCATCATCTTCCTTGTCATCTGTTTCAGAGTTGTAGGACCAGGTGACGGTGGTTCATCTTCAACCACGACTCTCCTACCTCTCATTTCCTGTACTCATCATCTTCCTTGTCATCTGTTTCAGGGTTGTAGGACCAGGCGACGGTGGTTCATCTTCTACCACGACTCTCCTTCCTCTCATTTCCTGTACCCATCATCTTGCTTGTAATCTTTTCAGGGTTGTAGGACCAGGCGACGGTGGTTCATCTTCTACGACGACTCTCCTTCCTCTCATTTCCTGTACTCATCATCTTCCTTGTCCTCTGTTTCAGGGTTGTAGGACCAGGCGACGGTGGTTCATCTTCTACCACGACTCTCCTTCCTCTCATTTCCTGTTCCCATCATCTTCCTTGTGACCTGTTTCAGGGTTGTAGCACCAGGCGACGGTGGTTCATCTTCTACCACGACTCTCCTTCCTCTCATTTCCTGTACTCATCATCTTCCTTGTCATCTGTTTCAGAGTTGTAGGACCAGGTGATGGTGGTTCATCTTCTACCACAACTCTCCTTCCTCTCATTTCCTGTACTCATCATCTTCCTTGTCATCTGTTTCAGAGTTGTAGGACCAGGTGACGGTGGCTCATCTTCTACCACGACTCTCCTTCCTCTCATTTCCTGTACCCATCATCTTCCTTGTGATCTGTTTCAGGGTTGTAGGGCCAGGTGACGGTGGTTCATCTTCTACCACGACTCTCCTTCCTCTCATTTCCTGTACCCATCATCTTCCTTGTGACCTGTTTCAGGGTTGTAGGACCAGGCGACGGTGGTTCATCTTCTACCACGACTCTCCTTCCTCTCATTTCCTGCACTCATCATCTTACTTGTCCTCTGTTTCTGGGTTGTAGGACCAGGTGACGGTGGCTCATCTTCTACCACGACTCTCCTTCCTCTCATTTCCTGTACCCATCATCTTCCTTGTCATCTGTTTCAGGGTTGTAGGACCAGGCGACGGTGGTTCATCTTCTACCACGACTCTCCTTCCTCTCATTTCCTGTACTCATCATCTTCCTTGTCATCTGTTTCAGGGTTGTAGGGCCAGGCGACGGTGGTTCATCTTCTACCACGACTCTCCTCCCTCTCATTTCCTGTACCCACCATCTTCCTTGTCATCTGTTTCAGGGTTGTAGGACCAGGCGACGGTGGTTCATCTTCTACCACGACTCTCCTTCCTCTCATTTCCTGTACCCATCATCTTCCTTGTCCTCTGTTTCAGGGTTGTAGGACCAGGTGACGGTGGTTCATCTTCTGCCACGACTCTCCTTCCTCTCATTTCCTGTACCCACCATCTTCCTTGTCCTCTGTTTCAGGGTAGTAGGACCAGGTGACGGTGGTTCATCTTCTACCACGACTCTCCTTCCTCTCATTTCCTGTACCCATCATCTTCCTTGTCATCTGTTTCAGGGTTGTAGGGCCAGGCGACGGTGGTTCATCTTCTACCACGACTCTCCTCCCTCTCATTTCCTGTACTCATCATCTTACTTGTCATCTGTTTCAGGGTTGTAGGACCAGGCGACAGTGGTTGATCTTCTACCACGACTCTCCTACCTCTCATTTCCTGTACCCATCATCTTCCTTGTCATCTGTTACAGGGTTGTAGGACCAGGTGACGGTGGTTCATCTTCTACCACGACTCTCCTTCCTCTCATTTCCTGTACCCATTATCTTCCTTGTCATCTGTTTCAGGGTTGTAGGACCAGGCGACGGTGGTTCATCTTCTACCACGACTCTCCTTCCTCTCATTTCCTGTACCCATCATCTTGCTTGTAATCTTTTCAGGGTTGTAGGACCAGGTGACGGTGGTTCATCTTCTACCACGACTCTCCTTCCTCTCATTTCCTGTACTCATCATCTTCCTTGTCCTCTGTTTCAGGGTTGTAGGACCAGGCGACGGTGGTTCATCTTCTACCACGACTCTCGTTCTCTCATTTCCTGTTCCCATCATCTTCCTTGTGACCTGTTTCAGGGTTGTAGCACCAGGCGACGGTGGTTCATCTTCTACCACGACTCTCCTTCCTCTCATTTCCTGTACTCATCATCTTCCTTGTCATCTGTTTCAGAGTTGTAGGACCAGGTGATGGTGGTTCATCTTCTACCACAACTCTCCTTCCTCTCATTTCCTGTACTCATCATCTTCCTTGTCATCTGTTTCAGAGTTGTAGGACCAGGTGACGGTGGTTCATCTTCTACCACGACTCTCCTTCCTCTCATTTCCTGTACCCATCATCTTCCTTGTCCTCTGTTTCAGAGTTCTAGGACCAGGTGACGGTGGTTCATCTTCTACCACGACTCTCCTCCCTCTCATTTCCTGTACCCATCATCTTCCTTGTCATCTGTTTCAGGGTTGTAGGACCAGGTGACGGTGGTTCAACTTCTACCACGACTCTCCTTCCTCTCATTTCCTGTACCCATCATCTTCCCTGTCCTCTGTTTCAGGGTTGTAGGACCAGGTGACGGTGGTTCATCTTCTACTGCAACTCTCCTTCCTCTCATTTCCTGTACCCATCATCTTCCTTGTCCTCTGTTTCAGGGTTGTAGGACCAGGTGACGGTGGTTCATCTTCTACTGCAACTCTCCTTCCTCTCATTTCCTGTACCCATCATCTTCCTTGGAATCTGTTTCAGGGTTGTAGGACCAGGCGACGGTGGTTCATCTTCTACCACGACTCCCCTTCCTCTCATTTCCTGTACTCATCATCCTCCTTGTCATCTGTTTCAGGGTTGTAGGACCAGGTGACGGTGGTTCATCTTCTACCACGACTCTCCTTCCTCTCATTTCCTGTACCCATCATCTTCCTTGTGACCTGTTTCAGGGTTGTAGGACCAGGCGACGGTGGTTCATCTTCTACCAAGACTCTCCTTCCTCTCATTTCCTGTACCCACCATCTTCCTTGTCCTCTGTTTCAGGGTTGTAGGACCAGGTGACGGTGGTTCATCTTCTACCACGACTCTCCTTCCTCTCATTTCCTGTACTCATCATCTTCCTTGTCCTCTGTTTCAGGGTTGTAGGGCCAGGTGACGGTGGTTCATCTTCTACCACGACTCTCCTTCCTCTCATTTCCTGTACTCATCATCTTCCTTGTCATCTGTTTCAGGGTTGTAGGGCCAGGCGACGGTGGTTCATCTTCTACCACGACTCTCCTCCCTCTCATTTCCTGTACTCATCATCTTACTTGTCATCTGTTTCAGGGTTGTAGGACCAGGCGACAGTGGTTCATCTTCAACCACGACTCTCCTACCTCTCATTTCCTGTACTCATCATCTTCCTTGTCATCTGTTTCAGGGTTGTAGGACCAGGCGACGGTGGTTCATCTTCTACCACGACTCTCCTACCTCTCATTTTCTGTACCCATCATCTTCCTTGTGATCTGTTTCAGAGTTGTAGGACCAGGTGACGGTGGTTCATCTTCAACCACGACTCTCCTTCCTCTCATTTCCTGTACCCATCATCTTCCTTGTCATCTGTTTCAGAGTTGTAGGACCAGGTGACGGTGGTTCATCTTCAACCACGACTCTCCTACCTCTCATTTCCTGTACTCATCATCTTCCTTGTCATCTGTTTCAGGGTTGTAGGACCAGGCGACGGTGGTTCATCTTCTACCACGACTCTCCTTCCTCTCATTTCCTGTACCCATCATCTTGCTTGTAATCTTTTCAGGGTTGTAGGACCAGGCGACGGTGGTTCATCTTCTACCACGACTCTCCTTCCTCTCATTTCCTGTACTCATCATCTTCCTTGTCCTCTGTTTCAGGGTTGTAGGACCAGGCGACGGTGGTTCATCTTCTACCACGACTCTCCTTCCTCTCATTTCCTGTTCCCATCATCTTCCTTGTGACCTGTTTCAGGGTTGTAGCACCAGGCGACGGTGGTTCATCTTCTACCACGACTCTCCTTCCTCTCATTTCCTGTACTCATCATCTTCCTTGTCATCTGTTTCAGAGTTGTAGGACCAGGTGATGGTGGTTCATGTTCTACCACAACTCTCCTTCCTCTCATTTCCTGTACTCATCATCTTCCTTGTCATCTGTTTCAGAGTTGTAGGACCAGGTGACGGTGGTTCATCTTCTACCACGACTCTCCTTCCTCTCATTTCCTGTACCCATCATCTTCCTTGTAATCTGTTTCAGGGTTGTAGGACCAGGTGACGGTGGTTCATCTTCTACCACGACTCTCCTTCCTCTCATTTCCTGTACCCATCATCTTCCTTGTCCTCTGTTTCAGGGTTGTAGGACCAGGTGACGGTGGCTCATCTTCTACCACGACTCTCCTTCCTCTCATTTCCTGTACTCATCATCTTCCTTGTAATCTGTTTCAGGGTTGTAGGACCAGGTGACGGTGGTTCATCTTCTACCACGACTCTCCTACCTCTCATTTCCTGTACTCATCATCTTCCTTGTCATCTGTTTCAGGGTTGTAGGACCAGGTGACGGTGGTTCATCTTCTACCACGACTCTCCTTCCTCTCAATTCCTGTACCCATCATCTTCCTTGTAATCTGTTTCAGGGTTCTAGGACCAGGTGACGGTGGTTCATGTTCTACCACGACTCTCCTTCCTCTCATTTCCTGTACCCATCATCTTCCTTGTAATCTGTTTCAGGGTTGTAGGACCAAGTGACGGTGGTTCATCTTCTACTGCGACTCTCCTTCCTCTCATTTCCTGTACTCATCATCTTCCTTGTCATCTGTTTCAGAGTTGTA
Organism: Deroplatys truncata; assembly: GCA_030765065.1. NCBI lineage: Eukaryota > Metazoa > Arthropoda > Insecta > Mantodea > Mantidae > Deroplatys > Deroplatys truncata. The sequence goes on from CM060976.1 coordinate 31,185,663, forward strand.
GGACCAGGTGACGGTGATTAATCTTCTACCACGACTCTCCTTCCTCTCATTTCCTGTACTCATCATCTTCCTTGTCATCTGTTTCAGGGTTGTAGGACCAGGCGACGGTGGTTCATCTTCTACCACGACTCTCCTACCTCTCATTTCCTGTACTCATCATCTTCCATGTCCTCTGTTTCCGGGTTGTAGGACCAGGCGACGGTGGTTCATCTTCTACCACGACTCTCGTTCTCTCATTTCCTGTTCCCATCATCTTCCTTGTGACCTGTTTCAGGGTTGTAGCACCAGGCGACGGTGGTTCATCTTCTACCACGACTCTCCTTCCTCTCATTTCCTGTACCCATCATCTTCCTTGTCCTCTGTTTCAGAGTTCTAGGACCAGGTGACGGTGGTTCATCTTCTACCACGACTCTCCTCCCTCTCATTTCCTGTACCCATCATCTTCCTTGTCATCTGTTTCAGGGTTGTAGGACCAGGTGACGGTGGTTCAACTTCTACCACGACTCTCCTTCCTCTCATTTCCTGTACCCATCATCTTCCTTGTCCTCTGTTTCAGGGTTGTAGGACCAGGTGACGGTGGTTCATCTTCTACTGCAACTCTCCTTCCTCTCATTTCCTGTACCCATCATCTTCCTTGTCCTCTGTTTCAGGGTTGTAGGACCAGGTGACGGTGGTTCATCTTCTACTGCAACTCTCCTTCCTCTCATTTCCTGTACCCATCATCTTCCTTGGAATCTGTTTCAGGGTTGTAGGACCAGGCGACGGTGGTTCATCTTCTACCACGACTCCCCTTCCTCTCATTTCCTGTACTCATCATCTTCCTTGTCATCTGTTTCAGGGTTGTAGGACCAGGTGACGGTGGTTCATCTTCTACCACGACTCTCCTTCCTCTCATTTCCTGTACCCATCATCTTCCTTGTGACCTGTTTCAGGGTTGTAGGACCAGGCGACGGTGGTTCATCTTCTACCAAGACTCTCCTTCCTCTCATTTCCTGTACCCACCATCTTCCTTGTCCTCTGTTTCAGGGTTGTAGGACCAGGTGACGGTGGTTCATCTTCTACCACGACTCTCCTTCCTCTCATTTCCTGTACTCATCATCTTCCTTGTCCTCTGTTTCAGGGTTGTAGGGCCAGGTGACGGTGGTTCATCTTCTACCACGACTCTCCTTCCTCTCATTTCCTGTACTCATCATCTTCCTTGTCATCTGTTTCAGGGTTGTAGGGCCAGGCGACGGTGGTTCATCTTCTACCACGACTCTCCTCCCTCTCATTTCCTGTACTCATCATCTTACTTGTCATCTGTTTCAGGGTTGTAGGACCAGGCGACAGTGGTTCATCTTCAACCACGACTCTCCTACCTCTCATTTCCTGTACTCATCATCTTCCTTGTCATCTGTTTCAGGGTTGTAGGACCAGGCGACGGTGGTTCATCTTCTACCACGACTCTCCTACCTCTCATTTTCTGTACCCATCATCTTCCTTGTGATCTGTTTCAGAGTTGTAGGACCAGGTGACGGTGGTTCATCTTCAACCACGACTCTCCTTCCTCTCATTTCCTGTACCCATCATCTTCCTTGTCATCTGTTTCAGAGTTGTAGGACCAGGTGACGGTGGTTCATCTTCAACCACGACTCTCCTACCTCTCATTTCCTGTACTCATCATCTTCCTTGTCATCTGTTTCAGGGTTGTAGGACCAGGCGACGGTGGTTCATCTTCTACCACGACTCTCCTTCCTCTCATTTCCTGTACCCATCATCTTGCTTGTAATCTTTTCAGGGTTGTAGGACCAGGCGACGGTGGTTCATCTTCTACCACGACTCTCCTTCCTCTCATTTCCTGTACTCATCATCTTCCTTGTCCTCTGTTTCAGGGTTGTAGGACCAGGCGACGGTGGTTCATCTTCTACCACGACTCTCCTTCCTCTCATTTCCTGTTCCCATCATCTTCCTTGTGACCTGTTTCTGGGTTGTAGCACCAGGCGACGGTGGTTCATCTTCTACCACGACTCTCCTTCCTCTCATTTCCTGTACTCATCATCTTCCTTGTCATCTGTTTCAGAGTTGTAGGACCAGGTGATGGTGGTTCATCTTCTACCACAACTCTCCTTCCTCTCATTTCCTGTACTCATCATCTTCCTTGTCATCTGTTTCAGAGTTGTAGGACCAGGTGACGGTGGTTCATCTTCTACCACGACTCTCCTTCCTCTCATTTCCTGTACCCATCATCTTCCTTGTAATCTGTTTCAGGGTTGTAGGACCAGGTGACGGTGGTTCATCTTCTACCACGACTCTCCTTCCTCTCATTTCCTGTACCCATCATCTTCCTTGTCCTCTGTTTCAGGGTTGTAGGACCAGGTGACGGTGGCTCATCTTCTACCACGACTCTCCTTCCTCTCATTTCCTGTACTCATCATCTTCCTTGTAATCTGTTTCAGGGTTGTAGGACCAGGTGACGGTGGTTCATCTTCTACCACGACTCTCCTACCTCTCATTTCCTGTACTCATCATCTTCCTTGTCATCTGTTTCAGGGTTGTAGGACCAGGTGACGGTGGTTCATCTTCTACCACGACTCTCCTTCCTCTCAATTCCTGTACCCATCATCCTCCTTGTAATCTGTTTCAGGGTTGTAGGACCAGGTGACGGTGGTTCATGTTCTACCACGACTCTCCTTCCTCTCATTTCCTGTACCCATCATCTTCCTTGTAATCTGTTTCAGGGTTGTAGGACCAAGTGACGGTGGTTCATCTTCTACTGCGACTCTCCTTCCTCTCATTTCCTGTACTCATCATCTTCCTTGTCATCTGTTTCAGAGTTGTAGGACCAGGTGACGGTGATTAATCTTCTACCACGACTCTCCTTCCTCTCATTTCCTGTACTCATCATCTTCCTTGTCATCTGTTTCAGGGTTGTAGGACCAGGCGACGGTGGTTCATCTTCTACCACGACTCTCCTACCTCTCATTTCCTGTACTCATCATCTTCCATGTCCTCTGTTTCAGGGTTGTAGGACCAGGTGATGGTGGTTCATCTTCTACCACGACTCTCCTTCCTCTCATTTCCTGTACTCATCATCTTCCTTGTCCTCTGTTTCAGAGTTGTAGGACCAGGTGACGGTGGTTCATCTTCTACCACGACTCTCCTTCCTCTCATTTCCTGTACCCATCATCTTCCTTGTCCTCTGTTTCAGGGTTGTAGGACCAGGTGACGGTGGTTCATCTTCTAATGCAACTCTCCTTCCTCTCATTTCCTGTACCCATCATCATCCTTGGAATCTGTTTCAGGGTTGTAGGACCAGGCGACGGTGGTTCATCTTCTACCACGACTCCCCTTCCTCTCATTTCCTGTACTCATCATCTTCCTTGTCATCTGTTTCAGGGTTGTAGGACCAGGTGACGGTGGTTCATCTTCTACCACGACTCTCCTGCCTCTCATTTCCTGTACCCATCATCTTCCTTGTCCTCTGTTTCAGGGTTGTAGGACCAGGCGACGGTGGTTCATCTTCTACCACGACTCTACTTCCTCTCATTTCCTGTACTCATCATCTTCCATGTCCTCTGTTTCAGGGTTGTAGGACCAGGTTACGGTGGTTCATCTTCTACCACGACTCTCCTCCCTCTCATTTCCTGTACCCATCATCTTCCTTGTCATCTGTTTCAGAGTTGTAGGACCAGGTGACGGTGGTTCATCTTCTACCACGACTCTCCTTCCTCTCATTTCCTGTACTCATCATCTTCCTTGTCATCTGTTTCAGAGTTGTAGGACCAGGTGACGGTGGTTCATCTTCTACCACGACTCTCCTTCCTCTCATTTCCTGTACACATCATCTTCCTTGTCCTCTGTTTCAGGGTTGTAGGACCAGGCGACGGTGGTTCATCTTCTACCACGACTCTCCTTCCTCTCATTTCCTGTACTCATCATCTTCCTTGTCATCTGTTTCAGGCTTGTAGTACCAGGTGACGGTGGTTCATCTTCTACCACGACTCTCCTTCCTCTCATTTCCTGCACTCATCATCTTACTTGTCCTCTGTTTCTGGGTTGTAGGACCAGGTGACGGTGGCTCATCTTCTACCACGACTCTCCTTCCTCTCATTTCCTGTACCCATCATCTTCCTTGTCATCTGTTTCAGGGTTGTAGGACCAGGCGACGGTGGTTCATCTTCTACCACGACTCTCCTTCCTCTCATTTCCTGTACCCATCATCTTCCTTGTGACCTTTTTCAGGGTTGTAGGAGCAGGCGACGGTGGTTCATCTTCTACCACGACTCTCCTTCCTCTCATATCCTGTACCCATCATCTTCCTTGTCATCTGTTTCAGGGTTGTAGGACCAGGCGTCGGTGGTTCATCTTCTACCACGACTCTCCTTCCTCTCATTTCCTGTACCCATCATCTTCCTTGTCCTCTGTTTCAGGGTTGTAGGACCAGGTGACGGTGGTTCATCTTCTACCACGACTCTCCTTCCTCTCATTTCCTGTACTCATCATCTTCCTTGTCATCTGTTTGAGGGTTGTAGGGCCAGGCGACGGTGGTTCATCTTCTACCACGACTCTCCTCCCTCTCATTTCCTGTACCCACCATCTTCCTTGTCATCTGTTTCAGGGTTGTAGGACCAGGCGACGGTGGTTCATCTTCTACCACGACTCTCCTTCCTCTCATTTCCTGTACCCATCATCTTCCTTGTCCTCTGTTTCAGGGTTGTAGGACCAGGTGACGGTGGTTCATCTTCTGCCACGACTCTCCTTCCTCTCATTTCCTGTACCCACCATTTTCCTTGTCCTCTGTTTCAGGGTTGTAGGACCAGGTGACGGTGGTTCATCTTCTACCACGACTCTCCTTCCTCTCATTTCCTGTACTCATCATCTTCCTTGTCATCTGTTTCAGGGTTGTAGGGCCAGGCGACGGTGGTTCATCTTCTACCACGACTCTCCTCCCTCTCATTTCCTGTACTCATCATCTTACTTGTCATCTGTTTCAGGGTTGTAGGACCAGGCGACAGTGGTTGATCTTCTACCACGACTCTCCTACCTCTCATTTCCTGTACCCATCATCTTCCTTGTCATCTGTTACAGGGTTGTAGGACCAGGTGACGGTGGTTCATCTTCTACCACGACTCTCCTTCCTCTCATTTCCTGTACCCATTATCTTCCTTGTCATCTGTTTCAGGGTTGTAGGACCAGGCGACGGTGGTTCATCTTCTACCACGACTCTCCTTCCTCTCATTTCCTGTACCCATCATCTTGCTTGTAATCTTTTCAGGGTTGTAGGACCAGGTGACGGTGGTTCATCTTCTACCACGACTCTCCTTCCTCTCATTTCCTGTACTCATCATCTTCCTTGTCCTCTGTTTCAGGGTTGTAGGACCAGGCGACGGTGGTTCATCTTCTACCACGACTCTCGTTCTCTCATTTCCTGTTCCCATCATCTTCCTTGTGACCTGTTTCAGGGTTGTAGCACCAGGCGACGGTGGTTCATCTTCTACCACGACTCTCCTTCCTCTCATTTCCTGTACTCATCATCTTCCTTGTCATCTGTTTCAGAGTTGTAGGACCAGGTGATGGTGGTTCATCTTCTACCACAACTCTCCTTCCTCTCATTTCCTGTACTCATCATCTTCCTTGTCATCTGATTCAGAGTTGTAGGACCAGGTGACGGTGGTTCATCTTCTACCACGACTCTCCTTCCTCTCATTTGCTGTACCCATCATCTTCCTTGTAATCTGTTTCAGGGTTGTAGGACCAGGTGACGGTGGTTCATCTTCTACCACGACTCTCCTTCCTCTCATTTCCTGTACCTATCATCTTCCTTGTCACCTGTTTCAGGGTTGTAGGACCAGGCGACGGTGGTTCATCTTCTACCACGACTCTCCTTCCTCTCATTTCCTGTACCCTTCATCTTCCTTGTCCTCTGTTTCAGGGTTGTAGGACCAGGTGACGGTGGCTCATCTTCTACCACGACTCTCCTTCCTCTCATTTCCTGTACCCATCATCTTCCTTGTCATCTGTTTCAGGGTTGTAGGACCAGGCGACGGTGGTTCATCTTCTACCACGACTCTCCTTCCTCTCATTTCCTGTACCCATCATCTTCCTTGTGACCTGCTTCAGGGTTGTAGGAGCAGGCGACGGTGGTTCATCTTCTACCACGACTCTCCTTCCTCTCATTTCCTGTACCCATCATCTTCCTTGTCATCTGTTTGGGGGTTGTAGGACCAGGTGACGGTGGTTCATCTTCTACCACGACTCTCCTTCCTCTCATTTCCTGTACCCATCATCTTCCTTGTCCTCTGTTTCAGAGTTCTAGGACCAGGTGACGGTGGTTCATCTTCTACCACGACTCTCCTCGCTCTCATTTCCTGTACCCATCATCTTCCTTGTCATCTGTTTCAGGGTTGTAGGACCAGGTGACGGTGGTTCAACTTCTACCACGACTCTCCTCCCTCTCATTTCCTGTACCCATCATCTACCATGTCCTCTGTTTCAGGGTTGTAGGACCAGGCGACGGTGGTTCATCTTCTACCACGACTCTCCTTCCTCTCATTTCCTGTACCCATCATCTTCCTTGTCCTCTGTTTCAGGGTTGTAGGACCAGGTGACGGTGGTTCATCTTCTACTGCAACTCTCCTTCCTCTCATTTCCTGTACCCATCATCTTCCTTGTCCTCTGTTTCAGGGTTGTAGGACCAGGTGACGGTGGTTCATCTTCTACTGCAACTCTCCTTCCTCTCATTTCCTGTACCCATCATCTTCCTTGGAATCTGTTTCAGGGTTGTAGGACCAGGCGACGGTGGTTCATCTTCTACCACGACTCCCCTTCCTCTCATTTCCTGTACTCATCATCTTCCTTGTCATCTGTTTCAGGGTTGTAGGACCAGGTGACGGTGGTTCATCTTCTACCACGACTCTCCTTCCTCTCATTTCCTGTACCCATCATCTTCCTTGTGACCTGTTTCAGGGTTGTAGGACCAGGCGACGGTGGTTCATCTTCTACCAAGACTCTCCTTCCTCTCATTTCCTGTACCCACCATCTTCCTTGTCCTCTGTTTCAGGGTTGTAGGACCAGGTGACGGTGGTTCATCTTCTACCACGACTCTCCTTCCTCTCATTTCCTGTACTCATCATCTTACTTGTCATCTGTTTCAGGGTTGTAGGACCAGGCGACAGTGGTTCATCTTCAACCACGACTCTCCTACCTCTCATTTCCTGTACTCATCATCTTCCTTGTCATCTGTTTCAGGGTTGTAGGACCAGGCGACGGTGGTTCATCTTCTACCACGACTCTCCTTCCTCTCATTTCCTGTACCCATCATCTTCCTTGTCATCTGTTTCAGAGTTGTAGGACCAGGTGACGGTGGTTCATCTTCAACCACGACTCTCCTTCCTCTCATTTCCTGTACCCATCATCTTCCTTGTCATCTGTTTCAGAGTTGTAGGACCAGGTGACGGTGGTTCATCTTCAACCACGACTCTCCTACCTCTCATTTCCTGTACTCATCATCTTCCTTGTCATCTGTTTCAGGGTTGTAGGACCAGGCGACGGTGGTTCATCTTCTACCACGACTCTCCTTCCTCTCATTTCCTGTACCCATCATCTTGCTTGCAATCTTTTCAGGGTTGTAGGACCAGGCGACGGTGGTTCATCTTCTACCACGACTCTCCTTCCTCTCATTTCCTGTACTCATCATCATCCTTGTCCTCTGTTTCAGGGTTGTAGGACCAGGCGACGGTGGTTCATCTTCTACCACGACTCTCCTTCCTCTCATTTCCTGTTCCCATCATCTTCCTTGTGACCTGTTTCAGGGTTGTAGCACCAGGCGACGGTGGTTCATCTTCTACCACGACTCTCCTTCCTCTCATTTCCTGTACTCATCATCTTCCTTGTCATCTGTTTCAGAGTTGTAGGACCAGGTGATGGTGGTTCATCTTCTACCACAACTCTCCTTCCTCTCATTTCCTGTACTCATCATCTTCCTTGTCATCTGTTTCAGAGTTGTAGGACCAGGCGACGGTGGTTCATCTTCTACCACGACTCTCCTTCCTCTCATTTCCTGTACCCATCATCTTCCTTGTAATCTGTTTCAGGGTTGTAGGACCAGGTGACGGTGGTTCATCTTCTACCACGACTCTCCTTCCTCTCATTTCCTGTACCCATCATCTTCCTTGTCCTCTGTTTCAGGGTTGTAGGACCAGGTGACGGTGGCTCATCTTCTACCACGACTCTCCTTCCTCTCATTTCCTGCACTCATCATCTTCCTCGTAATCTGTTTCAGGGTTGTACGACCAGGTGACGGTGGTTCATCTTCTACCACGACTCTCCTACCTCTCATTTCCTGTACTCATCATCTTCCTTGTCATCTGTTTCAGGGTTGTAGGACCAGGTGACGGTGGTTCATCTTCTACCACGACTCTCCTTCCTCTCAATTCCTGTACCCATCATCTTCCTTGTAATCTGTTTCAGGGTTGTAGGACCAGGTGACGGTGGTTCATCTTCTACCACGACTCTCCTTCCTCTCATTTCCTGTACCCATCATCTTCCTTGTAATCTGTTTCAGGGTTGTAGGACCAAGTGACGGTGGTTCATCTTCTACTGCGACTCTCCTTCCTCTCATTTCCTGTACTCATCATCTTCCTTGTCATCTGTTTCAGAGTTGTAGGACCAGGTGACGGTGATTAATCTTCTACCACGACTCTCCTTCCTCTCATTTCCTGTACACATCATCTTCCTTGTCATCTGTTTCAGGGTTGTAGGACCAGGCGACGGTGGTTCATCTTCTACCACGACTCTCCTACCTCTCATTTCCTGTACTCATCATCTTCCATGTCCTCTGTTTCAGGGTTGTAGGACCAGGTGATGGTGGTTCATCTTCTACCACGACTCTCCTTCCTCTCATTTCCTGTACTCATCATCTTCCTTGTCCTCTGTTTCAGAGTTGTAGGACCAGGTGACGGTGGTTCATCTTCTACCACGACTCTCCTTCCTCTCATTTCCTGTACTCATCATCTTCCTTGTCACCTGTTTCAGAGTTGTAGGACCAGGTGACGGTGGTTCATCTTCTACCACGACTCTCCTTCCTCTCATTTCCTGTACACATCATCTTCCTTGTCCTCTGTTTCAGGGTTGTAGGACCAGGCGACGGTGGTTCATCTTCTACCACGACTCTCCTTCCTCTCATTTCCTGTACTCATCATCTTCCTTGTCATCTGTTTCAGGGTTGTAGGACCAGGTGACGGTGGTTCATCTTCTACCACGACTCTCCTTCCTCTCATTTCCTGCACTCATCATCTTACTTGTCCTCTGTTTCTGGGTTGTAGGACCAGGTGACGGTGGTTCATCTTCTACCACGACTCTCCTTCCTCTCATTTCCTGCACTCAACATCTTCCTTGTCATCTGTTTCTGGGTTGTAGGACCAGGTGACGGTGGCTCATCTTCTACCACGACTCTCCTTCCTCTCATTTCCTGTACCCATCATCTTCCTTGTCATCTGTTTCAGGGTTGTAGGACCAGGCGACGGTGGTTCATCTTCTACCACGACTCTCCTTCCTCTCATTTCCTGTACCCATCATCTTCCTTGTGACCTGTTTCAGGGTTGTAGGAGCAGGCGACGGTGGTTCATCTTCTACCACGACTCTCCTTCCTCTCATTTCCTGTACCCATCATCTTCCTTGTCATCTGTTTCAGGGATGTAGGACCAGGCGACGGTGGTTCATCTTCTACCACGACTCTCCTTCCTCTCATTTCCTGTACCCATCATCTTCCTTGTCCTCTGCTTCAGGGTTGTAGGACCAGGTGACGGTGGTTCATCTTCTAATGCAACTCTCCTTCCTCTCATTTCCTGTACCCATCATCTTCCTTGGAATCTGTTTCAGGGTTGTAGGACCAGGCGACGGTGGTTCATCTTCTACCACGACTCCCCTTCCTCTCATTTCCTGTACTCATCATCTTCCTTGTCATCTGTTTCAGGGTTGTAGGACCAGGTGACGGTGGTTCATCTTCTACCACGACTCTCCTTCCTCTCATTTCCTGTACCCATCATCTTCCTTGTGACCTGTTTCAGGGTTGTAGGACCAGGCGACGGTGGTTCATCTTCTACCAAGACTCTCCTTCCTCTCATTTCCTGTACCCACCATCTTCCTTGTCCTCTGTTTCAGGGTTGTAGGACCAGGTGACGGTGGTTCATCTTCTACCACGACTCCCCTTCCTCTCATTTCCTGTACTCATCATCTTCCTTGTCATCTGTTTCAGGGTTGTAGGGCCAGGCGACGGTGGTTCATCTTCTACCACGACTCTCCTTCCTCTCATTTCCTGTACTCATCATCTTACTTGTCATCTGTTTCAGGGTTGTAGGACCAGGCGACAGTGGTTCATCTTCAACCACGACTCTCCTACCTCTCATTTCCTGTACCCATCATCTTCCTTGTCATCTGTTACAGGGTTGTAGGACCAGGTGACGGTGGTTCATCGTCTACCACGACTCTCCTTCCTCTCATTTCCTGTACCCATTATCTTCCTTGTCATCTGTTTCAGGGTTGTAGGACCAGGCGACGGTGGTTCATCTTCTACCACGACTCTCCTTCCTCTCATTTCCTGTACCCATCATCTTGCTTGTAATCTTTTCAGGGTTGTAGGACCAGGCGACGGTGGTTCATCTTCTACCACGACTCTCCTTCCTCTCATTTCCTGTACTCATCATCTTCCTTATCCTCTGTTTCAGGGTTGTAGGACCAGGCGACGGTGGTTCATCTTCTACCACGACTCTCCTTCCTCTCATTTCCTGTTCCCATCATGTTCCTTGTGACCTGTTTCAGGGTTGTAGCACCAGGCGACGGTGGTTCATCTTCTACCACGACTCTCCTTCCTCTCATTTCCTGTACTCATCATCTTCCGTGTCATCTGTTTCAGAGTTGTAGGACCAGGTGATGGTGGTTCATCTTCTACCACAACTCTCCTTCCTCTCATTTCCTGTACTCATCATCTTCCTTGTCATCTGTTTCAGAGTTGTAGGACCAGGTGACGGTGGTTCATCTTCTACCACGACTCTCCTTCCTCTCATTTCCTGTACCCATCATCTTCCTTGTAAGCTGTTTCAGGGTTGTAGGACCAGGTGACGGTGGTTCATCTTCTACCACGACTCTCCTTCCTCTCATTTCCTGTACCCATCATCTTCCTTGTCACCTGTTTCAGGGTTGTAGGACCAGGCGACGGTGGTTCATCTTCTACCACGACTCTCCTTCCTCTCATTTCCTGTACCCATCATCTTCCTTGTCCTCTGTTTCAGGGTTGTAGGACCAGGTGACGGTGGCTCATCTTCTACCACGACTCTCCTTCCTCTCATTTCCTGTACCCATCATCTTCCTTGTCATCTGTTTCAGGGTTGTAGGACCAGGCGACGGTGGTTCATCTTCTACCACGACTCTCCTTCCTCTCATTTCCTGTACCCATCATCTTCCTTGTGACCTGCTTCAGGGTTGTAGGAGCAGGCGACGGTGGTTCATCTTCTACCACGACTCTCCTTCCTCTCATTTCCTGTACCCATCATCTTCCTTGTCCTCTGTTTCAGAGTTCTAGGACCAGGTGACGGTGGTTCATCTTCTACCACGACTCTCCTCCCTCTCATTTCCTGTACCCATCATCTTCCTTGTCATCTGTTTCAGGGATGTAGGACCAGGTGACGGTGGTTCAACTTCTACCACGACTCTCCTCCCTCTCATTTCCTGTACCCATCATCTACCTTGTCCTCTGTTTCAGGGTTGTAGGACCAGGCGACGGTGGTTCATCTTCTACCACGACTCTCCTTCCTCTCATTTCCTGTACCCGTCATCTTCCTTGTCCTCTGTTTTAGGGTTGTAGGACCAGGTGACGGTGGTTCATCTTCTACTGCAACTCTCCTTCCTCTCATTTCCTGTACCCATCATCTTCCTTGTCCTCTGTTTTAGGGTTGTAGGACCAGGTGACGGTGGTTCATCTTCTACTGCAACTCTCCTTCCTCTCATTTCCTGTACCCATCATCTTCCTTGGAATCTGTTTCAGGGTTGTAGGACCAGGCGACGGTGGTTCATCTACTACCACGACTCCCCTTCCTCTCATTTCCTGTACTCATCATCTTCCTTGTCATCTGTTTCAGGGTTGTAGGACCAGGTGACGGTGGTTCATCTTCTACCACGACTCTCCTTCCTCTCATTTCCTGTACCCATCATCTTCCTTGTGACCTGTTTCAGGGTTGTAGGACCAGGCGACGGTGGTTCATCTTCTACCAAGACTCTCCTTCCTCTCATTTCCTGTACCCACCATCTTCCTTGTCCTCTGTTTCAGGGTTGTAGGACCAGGTGACGGTGGTTCATCTTCTACCACGACTCTCCTTCCTCTCATTTCCTGTACTCATCATCTTCCTTGTCATCTGTTTCAGGGTTGTAGGACCAGGCGACGGTGGTTCATCTTCTACCACGACTATCCTTCCTCTCATTTCCTGTACCCATCATCTTCCTTGTCCTCTGTTTCAGGGTTGTAGGACCAGGTGACGGTGGCTCATCTTCTACCACGACTCTCCTTCCTCTCATTTCCTGTACCCATCATCTTCCTTGTCATCTGTTTCAGGGTTGTAGGACCAGGCGACGGTGGTTCATCTTCTACCACGACTCTCCTTCCTCTCATTTCCTGTACCCATCATCTTCCTTGGAATCTGTTTCAGGGTTGTAGGACCAGGCGACGGTGGTTCATCTTCTACCACGACTCTCCTCCCTCTCATTTCCTGTACTCATCATCTTACTTGTCATCTGTTTCAGGGTTGTAGGACCAGGCGACAGTGGTTCATCTTCAACCACGACTCTCCTACCTCTCATTTCCTGTACTCATCATCTTACTTGTCATCTGTTTCAGGGTTGTAGGACCAGGTGACGGTGGTTCATCTTCTACCACGACTCTCCTACCTCTCATTTCCTGTACTCATCATCTTCCTTGTCATCTGTTTCAGGGTTGTAGGACCAGGCGACGGTGGTTCATCTTCTACCACGACTCTCCTTCCTCTCATTTCCTGTACCCATCATCTTGCTTGTAATCTTTTCAGGGTTGTAGGACCAGGCGACGGTGGTTCATCTTCTACCACGACTCTCCTTCCTCTCATTTCCTGTACTCATCATCTTCCTTGTCCTCTGTTTCAGGGTTGTAGGACCAGGCGACGGTGGTTCATCTTCTACCACGACTCTCCTTCCTCTCATTTCCTGTTCCCATCATCTTCCTTGTGACCTGTTTCAGGGTTGTAGCACCAGGCGACGGTGGTTCATCTTCTACCACGACTCTCCTTCCTCTCATTTCCTGTACTCATCATCTTCCTTGTCATCTGTTTCAGAGTTGTAGGACCAGGTGATGGTGGTTCATCTTCTACCACAACTCTCCTTCCTCTCATTTCCTGTACTCATCATCTTCCTTGTCTTCTGTTTCAGAGTTGTAGGACCAGGTGACGGTGGTTCATCTTCTACCACGACTCTCCTTCCTCTCATTTCCTGTACCCATCATCTTCCTTGTAATCTGTTTCAGGGTTGTAGGACCAGGTGACGGTGGATCATCTTCTACCACGACTCTCCTTCCTCTCATTTCCTGTACCCATCATCTTCCTTGTCACCTGTTTCAGGGTTGTAGGACCAGGCGACGGTGGTTCATCTTCTACCACGACTCTCCTTCCTCTCATTTCCTGTACCCATCTTCTTCCTTGTCCTCTGTTTCAGGGTTGTAGGACCAGGTGACGGTGGCTCATCTTCTACCACGACTCTCCTTCCTCTCATTTCCTGTACCCATCATCTTCCTTGTCATCTGTTTCAGGGTTGTAGGACCAGGCGACGGTGGTTCATCTTCTAACACGACTCTCCTTCCTCTCATTTCCTGTACCCATCATCTTCCTTGTGACCTGCTTCAGGGTTGTAGGAGCAGGCGACGGTGGTTCATCTTCTACCACGACTCTCCTTCCTCTCATTTCCTTTACCCATCATCTTACTTGTCATCTGTTTCAGGGTTGTAGGACCAGGTGACGGTGGTTCATCTTCTACCACGATTCTCCTTCCTCTCATTTCCTGTACCCATCATCTTCCTTGTCCTCTGTTTCAGAGTTGTAGGACCAGGTGACGGTGGTTCTACTTCTACCACGACTCTCCTTCCTCTCATTTCCTGTACCCATCATCTTCCTTGTCCTCTGTTTCAGAGTTCTAGGACCAGGTGACGGTGGTTCATCTTCTACCACGACTCTCCTCCCTCTCATTTCCTGTACCCATCATCTTCCTTGTCATCTGTTTCAGGGTTGTGGGACCAGGTGACGGTGGTTCAACTTCTACCACGACTCTCCTGCCTCTCATTTCCTGTACCCATCATCTTCCTTGTCCTCTGTTTCAGGGTTGTAGGACCAGGCGACGGTGGTTCATCTTCTACCACGACTCTCCTTCCTCTCATTTCCTGTACCCATCATCTTCCTTGTCCTCTGTTTCAGGGTTGTAGGACCAGGTGACGGTGGTTCATCTTCTACCACGACTCTCCTTCCTCTCATTTCCTGTACCTATCATCTTCCTTGTAATCTGTTTCAGGGTTGTAGGACCAGGTGACGGTGGTTCATCTTCTACTGCAACTCTCCTTCCTCTCATTTCCTGTACCCATCATCTTCCTTGGAATCTGTTTCAGGGTTGTAGGACCAGGCGACGGTGGTTCATCTTCTACCACGACTCCCCTTCCTCTCATTTCCTGTACTCATCATCTTCCTTGTCATCTGTTTTAGGGTTGTAGGACCAGGTGACGGTGGTTCATCTTTTACCACGACTCTCCTTCCTCTCATTTCCTGTACCCATCATCTTCCTTGTGACCTGTTTCAGGGTTGTAGGACAAGGCGACGGTGGTTCATCTTCTACCACGACTCTCCTTCCTCTCATTTCCTGTACCCACCATTTTCCTTGTCCTCTGTTTCAGGGTTGTAGGACCAGGTGACGGTGGTTCATCTTCTACCACGACTCTCCTTCCTCTCATTTGCTGTACTCATCATCTTCCTTGTCATCTGTTTCAGGGTTGTAGGGCCAGGCGACGGTGGTTCATCTTCTACCACGACTCTCCTGCCTCTCATTTCCTGTACTCATCATCTTACTTGTCATCTGTTTCAGGGTTGTAGGGCCAGGCGACAGTGGTTCATCTTCTACCACGACTCTCCTTCCTCTCATTTCCTGTACCCATCATCTTCCTTGTCACCTGTTTCAGGGTTGTAGGACCAGGTGACGGTGGTTCATCTTCTACCACGACTCTCCTACCTCTCATTTCCTGTACCCATCATCTTCCTTGTCATCTGTTACAGGGTTGTAGGACCAGGTGACGGTGGTTCATCTTCTACCACGACTCTCCTTCCTCTCATTTCCTGTACTCAATATCTTCCTTGTCATCTGTTTCAGAGTTGTAGGACCAGGTGATGGTGGTTCATCTTCTACCACAACTCTCCTTCCTCTCATTTCCTGTACTCATCATCTTCCTTGTCATCTGTTTCAGAGTTGTAGGACCAGGTGACGGTGGTTCATCTTCTACCACGACTCTCCTTCCTCTCATTTCCTGTACCCATCATCTTCCTTGTAATCTGTTTCAGGGTTGTAGGACCAGGCGACGGTGGTTCATCTTCTACCACGACTCTCCTTCCTCTCATTTCCTGTACCCATCATCTTCCTTGTCACCTGTTTCAGGGTTGTAGGACCAGGCGACGGTGGTTCATCTTCTACCACGACTCTCCTTCCTCTCATTTCCTGTACCCATCATCTTCCTTGTCCTCTGTTTCAGGGTTGTAGGACCAGGTGACGGTGGTTTATCTTCTACCACGACTCTCCTTCCTCTCATTTCCTGTACTCATCATCTTCCTTGTCATCTGTTTCAGGGTTGTAGGGCCAGGCGACGGTGGTTCATCTTCTACCACGACTCTCCTTCCTCTCATTTCCTGTACTCATCATCTTACTTGTCCTCTGTTTCAGGCTTGTAGGACCAGGTGACGGTGGCTCATCTTCTACCACGACTCTCCTTCCTCTCATTTCCTGTACCCATCATCTTCCTTGTCATCTGTTTCAGGGTTGTAGGACCAGGTGACGGTGGTTCATCTTCTACCACGACTCTCCTTCCTCTCATTTCCTGTACCCATCATCTTCCTTGTCCTCTGTTTCAGAGTTCTAGGACCAGGTGACGGTGGTTCATCTTCTACCACGACTCTCCTCCCTCTCATTTCCTGTACCCATCATCTTCCTTGTCATCTGTTTCAGGGTTGTAGGACCAGGTGACGGTGGTTCATCTTCTACCACGACTCTCCTTCCTCTCATTTCCTGTACCCATCATCTTCCTTGTAATCTGTTTCAGGGTTGTAGGACCAGGTGACGGTGGTTCATCTTCTACCACGACTCTCCTTCCTCTCATTTCCTGTACCCATCATCTTCCTTGTCCTCTGTTTCAGAGTTCTAGGACCAGGTGACGGTGGTTCATCTTCTACCACGACTCTCCTTCCTCTCATTTCCTGTACCCATCATCTTCCTTGTCATCTGTTTCAGGGTTGTAGGACCAGGTGACGGTGGTTCATCTTCTACCACGACTCTCCTTCCTCTCATTTCCTGTACCCATCATCTTCCTTGTCCTCTGTTTCAGAGTTCTAGGACCAGGTGACGGTGGTTCATCTTCTACCACGACTCTCCTTCCTCTCATTTCCTGTACCCATCATCTTGCTTGTCATCTGTTTCAGGGTTGTAGGACCAGGTGACGGTGGTTCATCTTCTACCACGACTCTCCTTCCTCTCATTTCCTGTACCCATCATCTTCCTTGTCATCTGTTTCAGGGTTGTAGGACCAGGCGACGGTGGTTCATCTTCTACCACGACTCTCCTTCCTCTCATTTCCTGTACCCATCATCTTCCTTGTGACCTGTTTCAGGGTTGTAGGAGCAGGCGACGGTGGTTCATCTTCTACCACGACTCTCCTTCCTCTCATTTCCTGTACTCATCATCTTCCTTGTCATCTGTTTCAGGGTTGTAGGAGCAGGCGACGGTGGTTCATCTTCTACCACGACTCTCCTTCCTCTCATTTCCTGTACTCATCATCTTCCTTGTCATCTGTTTCAGGGTTGTAGGACCCGGCGACGGTGGTTCATCCTCTACCACGACTCTCCTTCCTCTCATTTCCTGTACCCATCATCTTCCTTGTGACCTGTTTCAGGGTTGTAGGAGCAGGCGACGGTGGTTCATCTTCTACCACGACTCTCCTTCCTCTCATTTCCTGTACTCATCATCTTCCTTGTCATCTGTTTCAGGGTTGTAGGAGCAGGCGACGGTGGTTCATCTTCTACCACGACTCTTCTTCCTCTCATTTCCTGTACTCATCATCTTCCTTGTCATCTGTTTCAGAGTTGTAGGACCAGGTGACGGTGGTTCATCTTCTACCACGACTCTCCTTCCTCTCATTTCCTGTACTCATCATCTTCCTTGTCATCTGTTTCAGAGTTGTAGGACCAGGTGACGGTGGTTCATCTTCTACCACGACTCTCCTTCCTCTCATTTCCTGTACCCATCATCTTCCTTGTAATCTGTTTCAGGGTTGTAGGACCAGGTAACGGTGGTTCATCTTCTACCACGACTCTTCTGCCTCTCATTTCCTGTACCCATCATCTTCCTTGTCACCTGTTTCAGGGTTGTAGGACCAGGTGACTGTGGTTCATCTACTACCACGACTCTCCTTCCTCTCATTTCCTGTACCCATCATCTTCCTTGTCCTCTGTTCCACTGTTGTAGGACCAGGTGACGGTGGTTCATCTTCTACCACGACTCTCCTTCCTCTCATTTCCTGTACCCATCATCTTCCTTGTCCTCTGTTTCAGGGTTGTAGGACCAGGTGACTGTGGTTCATCTTCTACCACGACTCTCCTTCCTCTCATTTCCTGTACTCATCATCTTCCTTATCATCTGTTTCAGGGTTGTAGGACCAGGCGACGGTGGTTCATCTTCTACCACGACTCTCCTTCCTCTCATTTCCTGTACGCATCATCTTCCTTATCATCTGTTTCAGGGTTGTAGGACCAGGCGACGGTGGTTCATGTTCTACCACGACTCTCCTCCCTCTCATTTCCTGTACGCATCATCTTCCTTGGCATCTGTTTCAGGGTTGTAGGACCAGGCGACGGTGGTTCATCTTCTACCACGACTCTACTACCTCTCATTTCCTGTACCCATCATCTTCCTTGTCATCTGTTACAGGGTTGTAGGACCAGGTGACGGTGGTTCATCTTCTACCACGACTCTCCTTCCTCTCATTTCCTGTACCCATCATCTACCTTGTCATCTGTTTCAGGGTTGTAGGACCAGGCGACGGTGGTTCATCTTCTACCACGACTCTCCTTCCTCTCATTTCCTGTACCCATCATCTTCCTTGTCCTCTGCTTCAGGGTTGTAGGACCAGGTGACGGTGGTTCATCTTCTAATGCAACTCTCCTTCCTCTCATTTCCTGTACCCATCATCTTCCTTGGAATCTGTTTCAGGGTTGTAGGACCAGGCGACGGTGGTTCATCTTCTACCACGACTCCCCTTCCTCTCATTTCCTGTACTCATCATCTTCCTTGTCATCTGTTTCAGGGTTGTAGGACCAGGTGACGGTGGTTCATCTTCTACCACGACTCTCCTCCCTCTCATTTCCTGTACCCATCATCTTCCTTGTGACCTGTTTCAGGGTTGTAGGACCAGGCGACGGTGGTTCATCTTCTACCAAGACTCTCCTTCCTCTCATTTCCTGTACCCACCATCTTCCTTGTCCTCTGTTTCAGGGTTGTAGGACCAGGTGACGGTGGTTCATCTTCTACCACGACTCTCCTTCCTCTCATTTCCTGTACTCATCATCTTCCTTGTCATCTGTTTCAGGGTTGTAGGGCCAGGCGACGGTGGTTCATCTTCTACCACGACTCTCCTTCCTCTCATTTCCTGTACTCATCATCTTACTTGTCATCTGTTTCAGGGTTGTAGGACCAGGCGACAGTGGTTCATCTTCAACCACGACTCTCCTACCTCTCATTTCCTGTACCCATCATCTTCCTTGTCATCTGTTACAGGGTTGTAGGACCAGGTGACGGTGGTTCATCGTCTACCACGACTCTCCTTCCTCTCATTTCCTGTACCCATTATCTTCCTTGTCATCTGTTTCAGGGTTGTAGGACCAGGCGACGGTGGTTCATCTTCTACCACGACTCTCCTTCCTCTCATTTCCTGTACCCATCATCTTGCTTGTAATCTTTTCAGGGTTGTAGGACCAGGCGACGGTGGTTCATCTTCTACCACGACTCTCCTTCCTCTCATTTCCTGTACTCATCATCTTCCTTATCCTCTGTTTCAGGGTTGTAGGACCAGGCGACGGTGGTTCATCTTCTACCACGACTCTCCTTCCTCTCATTTCCTGTTCCCAGAATGTTCCTTGTGACCTGTTTCAGGGTTGTAGCACCAGGCGACGGTGGTTCATCTTCTACCACGACTCTCCTTCCTCTCATTTCCTGTACTCATCATCTTCCGTGTCATCTGTTTCAGAGTTGTAGGACCAGGTGATGGTGGTTCATCTTCTACCACAACTCTCCTTCCTCTCATTTCCTGTACTCATCATCTTCCTTGTCATCTGTTTCAGAGTTGTAGGACCAGGTGACGGTGGTTCATCTTCTACCACGACTCTCCTTCCTCTCATTTCCTGTACCCATCATCTTCCTTGTAAGCTGTTTCAGGGTTGTAGGACCAGGTGACGGTGGTTCATCTTCTACCACGACTCTCCTTCCTCTCATTTCCTGTACCCATCATCTTCCTTGTCACCTGTTTCAGGGTTGCAGGACCAGGCGACGGTGGTTCATCTTCTACCACGACTCTCCTTCCTCTCATTTCCTGTACCCATCATCTTCCTTGTCCTCTGTTTCAGGGTTGTAGGACCAGGTGACGGTGGCTCATCTTCTACCACGACTCTCCTTCCTCTCATTTCCTGTACCCATCATCTTCCTTGTCATCTGTTTCAGGGTTGTAGGACCAGGCGACGGTGGTTCATCTTCTACCACGACTCTCCTTCCTCTCATTTCCTGTACCCATCATCTTCCTTGTGACCTGCTTCAGGGTTGTAGGAGCAGGCGACGGTGGTTCATCTTCTACCACGACTCTCCTTCCTCTCATTTCCTGTACCCATCATCTTCCTTGTCATCTGTTTCAGGGTTGTAGGACCAGGTGACGGTGGTTCATCTTCTACCACGACTCTCCTTCCTCTCATTTCCTGTACCCATCATCTTCCTTGTCCTCTGTTTCAGAGTTCTAGGACCAGGTGACGGTGGTTCATCTTCTACCACGACTCTCCTCCCTCTCATTTCCTGTACCCATCATCTTCCTTGTCATCTGTTTCAGGGATGTAGGACCAGGTGACGGTGGTTCAACTTCTACCACGACTCTCCTCCCTCTCATTTCCTGTACCCATCATCTACCTTGTCCTCTGTTTCAGGGTTGTAGGACCAGGCGACGGTGGTTCATCTTCTACCACGACTCTCCTTCCTCTCATTTCCTGTACCCGTCATCTTCCTTGTCCTCTGTTTTAGGGTTGTAGGACCAGGTGACGGTGGTTCATCTTCTACTGCAACTCTCCTTCCTCTCATTTCCTGTACCCATCATCTTCCTTGTCCTCTGTTTTAGGGTTGTAGGACCAGGTGACGGTGGTTCATCTTCTACTGCAACTCTCCTTCCTCTCATTTACTGTACCCATCATCTTCCTTGGAATCTGTTTCAGGGTTGTAGGACCAGGCGACGGTGGTTCATCTACTACCACGACTCCCCTTCCTCTCATTTCCTGTACTCATCATCTTCCTTGTCATCTGTTTCAGGGTTGTAGGACCAGGTGACGGTGGTTCATCTTCTACCACGACTCTCCTTCCTCTCATTTCCTGTACCCATCATCTTCCTTGTGACCTGTTTCAGGGTTGTAGGACCAGGCGACGGTGGTTCATCTTCTACCAAGACTCTCCTTCCTCTCATTTCCTGTACCCACCAGCTTCCTTGTCCTCTGTTTCAGGGTTGTAGGACCAGGTGACGGTGGTTCATCTTCTACCACGACTCTCCTTCCTCTCATTTCCTGTACTCATCATCTTACTTGTCATCTGTTTCAGGGTTGTAGGACCAGGCGACAGTGGTTCATCTTCAACCACGACTCTCCTACCTCTCATTTCCTGTACTCATCATCTTCCTTGTCATCTGTTTCAGGGTTGTAGGACCAGGCGACGGTGGTTCATCTTCTACCACGACTCTCCTACCTCTCATTTCCTGTACCCATCATCTTCCTTGTCATCTGTTTCAGAGTTGTAGGACCAGGTGACGGTGGTTCATCTTCAACCACGACTCTCCTTCCTCTCATTTCCTGTACCCATCATCTTCCTTGTCATCTGTTTCAGAGTTGTAGGACCAGGTGACGGTGGTTCATCTTCAACCACGACTCTCCTACCTCTCATTTCCTGTACTCATCATCTTCCTTGTCATCTGTTTCAGGGTTGTAGGACCAGGCGACGGTGGTTCATCTTCTACCACGACTCTCCTTCCTCTCATTTCCTGTACCCATCATCTTGCTTGCAATCTTTTCAGGGTTGTAGGACCAGGCGACGGTGGTTCATCTTCTACCACGACTCTCCTTCCTCTCATTTCCTGTACTCATCATCTTCCTTGTCCTCTGTTTCAGGGTTGTAGGACCAGGCGACGGTGGTTCATCTTCTACCACGACTCTCCTTCCTCTCATTTCCTGTTCCCATCATCTTCCTTGTGACCTGTTTCAGGGTTGTAGCACCAGGCGACGGTGGTTCATCTTCTACCACGACTCTCCTTCCTCTCATTTCCTGTACTCATCATCTTCCTTGTCATCTGTTTCAGAGTTGTAGGACCAGGTGATGGTGGTTCATCTTCTACCACAACTCTCCTTCCTCTCATTTCCTGTACTCATCATCTTCCTTGTCATCTGTTTCAGAGTTGTAGGACCAGGCGACGGTGGTTCATCTTCTACCACGACTCTCCTTCCTCTCATTTCCTGTACCCATCATCTTCCTTGTAATCTGTTTCAGGGTTGTAGGACCAGGTGACGGTGGTTCATCTTCTACCACGACTCTCCTTCCTCTCATTTCCTGTACCCATCATCTTCCTTGTCCTCTGTTTCAGGGTTGTAGGACCAGGTGACGGTGGCTCATCTTCTACCACGACTCTCCTTCCTCTCATTTCCTGCACTCATCATCTTCCTCGTAATCTGTTTCAGGGTTGTACGACCAGGTGACGGTGGTTCATCTTCTACCACGACTCTCCTACCTCTCATTTCCTGTACTCATCATCTTCCTTGTCATCTGTTTCAGGGTTGTAGGACCAGGTGACGGTGGTTCATCTTCTACCACGACTCTCCTTCCTCTCAATTCCTGTACCCATCATCTTCCTTGTAATCTGTTTCAGGGTTGTAGGACCAGGTGACGGTGGTTCATCTTCTACCACGACTCTCCTTCCTCTCATTTCCTGTACCCATCATCTTCCTTGTAATCTGTTTCAGGGTTGTAGGACCAAGTGACGGTGGTTCATCTTCTACTGCGACTCTCCTTCCTCTCATTTCCTGTACTCATCATCTTCCTTGTCATCTGTTTCAGAGTTGTAGGACCAGGTGACGGTGATTAATCTTCTACCACGACTCTCCTTCCTCTCATTTCCTGTACACATCATCTTCCTTGTCATCTGTTTCAGGGTTGTAGGACCAGGCGACGGTGGTTCATCTTCTACCACGACTCTCCTACCTCTCATTTCCTGTACTCATCATCTTCCATGTCCTCTGTTTCAGGGTTGTAGGACCAGGTGATGGTGGTTCATCTTCTACCACGACTCTCCTTCCTCTCATTTCCTGTACTCATCATCTTCCTTGTCCTCTGTTTCAGAGTTGTAGGACCAGGTGACGGTGGTTCATCTTCTACCACGACTCTCCTTCCTCTCATTTCCTGTACTCATCATCTTCCTTGTCACCTGTTTCAGAGTTGTAGGACCAGGTGACGGTGGTTCATCTTCTACCACGACTCTCCTTCCTCTCCTTTCCTGTACACATCATCTTCCTTGTCCTCTGTTTCAGGGTTGTAGGACCAGGCGACGGTGGTTCATCTTCTACCACGACTCTCCTTCCTCTCATTTCCTGTACTCATCATCTTCCTTGTCATCTGTTTCAGGGTTGTAGGACCAGGTGACGGTGGTTCATCTTCTACCACGACTCTCCTTCCTCTCATTTCCTGCACTCATCATCTTACTTGTCCTCTGTTTCTGGGTTGTAGGACCAGGTGACGGTGGTTCATCTTCTACCACGACTCTCCTTCCTCTCATTTCCTGCACTCAACATCTTCCTTGTCATCTGTTTCTGGGTTGTAGGACCAGGTGACGGTGGCTCATCTTCTACCACGACTCTCCTTCCTCTCATTTCCTGTACCCATCATCTTCCTTGTCATCTGTTTCAGGGTTGTAGGACCAGGCGACGGTGGTTCATCTTCTACCACGACTCTCCTTCCTCTCATTTCCTGTACCCATCATCTTCCTTGTCATCTGTTTCAGGGTTGTAGGACCAGGCGACGGTGGTTCATCTTCTACCACGACTCTCCTTCCTCTCATTTCCTGTACCCATCATCTTCCTTGTGACCTGTTTCAGGGTTGTAGGAGCAGGCGACGGTGGTTCATCTTCTACCACGACTCTCCTTCCTCTCATTTCCTGTACCCATCATCTTCCTTGTCATCTGTTTCAGGGATGTAGGACCAGGCGACGGTGGTTCATCTTCTACCACGACTCTCCTTCCTCTCATTTCCTGTACCCATCATCTTCCTTGTCCTCTGCTTCAGGGTTGTAGGACCAGGTGACGGTGGTTCATCTTCTAATGCAACTCTCCTTCCTCTCATTTCCTGTACCCATCATCTTCCTTGGAATCTGTTTCAGGGTTGTAGGACCAGGCGACGGTGGTTCATCTTCTACCACGACTCCCCTTCCTCTCATTTCCTGTACTCATCATCTTCCTTGTCATCTGTTTCAGGGTTGTAGGACCAGGTGACGGTGGTTCATCTTCTACCACGACTCTCCTTCCTCTCATTTCCTGTACCCATCATCTTCCTTGAGACCTGTTTCAGGGTTGTAGGACCAGGCGACGGTGGTTCATCTTCTACCAAGACTCTCCTTCCTCTCATTTCCTGTACCCACCATCTTCCTTGTCCTCTGTTTCAGGGTTGTAGGACCAGGTGACGGTGGTTCATCTTCTACCACGACTCTCCTTCCTCTCATTTCCTGTACTCATCATCTTCCTTGTCATCTGTTTCAGGGTTGTAGGGCCAGGCGACGGTGGTTCATCTTCTACCACGACTCTCCTTCCTCTCATTTCCTGTACTCATCATCTTACTTGTCATCTGTTTCAGGGTTGTAGGACCAGGCGACAGTGGTTCATCTTCAACCACGACTCTCCTACCTCTCATTTCCTGTACCCATCATCTTCCTTGTCATCTGTTACAGGGTTGTAGGACCAGGTGACGGTGGTTCATCGTCTACCACGACTCTCCTTCCTCTCATTTCCTGTACCCATTATCTTCCTTGTCATCTGTTTCAGGGTTGTAGGACCAGGCGACGGTGGTTCATCTTCTACCACGACTCTCCTTCCTCTCATTTCCTGTACCCATCATCTTGCTTGTAATCTTTTCAGGGTTGTAGGACCAGGCGACGGTGGTTCATCTTCTACCACGACTCTCCTTCCTCTCATTTCCTGTACTCATCATCTTCCTTATCCTCTGTTTCAGGGTTGTAGGACCAGGCGACGGTGGTTCATCTTCTACCACGACTCTCCTTCCTCTCATTTCCTGTTCCCATCATGTTCCTTGTGACCTGTTTCAGGGTTGTAGCACCAGGCGACGGTGGTTCATCTTCTACCACGACTCTCCTTCCTCTCATTTCCTGTACTCATCATCTTCCGTGTCATCTGTTTCAGAGTTGTAGGACCAGGTGATGGTGGTTCATCTTCTACCACAACTCTCCTTCCTCTCATTTCCTGTACTCATCATCTTCCTTGTCATCTGTTTCAGAGTTGTAGGACCAGGTGACGGTGGTTCATCTTCTACCACGACTCTCCTTCCTCTCATTTCCTGTACCCATCATCTTCCTTGTAAGCTGTTTCAGGGTTGTAGGACCAGGTGACGGTGGTTCATCTTCTACCACGACTCTCCTTCCTCTCATTTCCTGTACCCATCATCTTCCTTGTCACCTGTTTCAGGGTTGTAGGACCAGGCGACGGTGGTTCATCTTCTACCACGACTCTCCTTCCTCTCATTTCCTGTACCCATCATCTTCCTTGTCCTCTGTTTCAGGGTTGTAGGACCAGGTGACGGTGGCTCATCTTCTACCACGACTCTCCTTCCTCTCATTTCCTGTACCCATCATCTTCCTTGTCATCTGTTTCAGGGTTGTAGGACCAGGCGACGGTGGTTCATCTTCTACCACGACTCTCCTTCCTCTCATTTCCTGTACCCATCATCTTCCTTGTGACCTGCTTCAGGGTTGTAGGAGCAGGCGACGGTGGTTCATCTTCTACCACGACTCTCCTTCCTCTCATTTCCTGTACCCATCATCTTCCTTGTCCTCTGTTTCAGAGTTCTAGGACCAGGTGACGGTGGTTCATCTTCTACCACGACTCTCCTCCCTCTCATTTCCTGTACCCATCATCTTCCTTGTCATCTGTTTCAGGGATGTAGGACCAGGTGACGGTGGTTCAACTTCTACCACGACTCTCCTCCCTCTCATTTCCTGTACCCATCATCTACCTTGTCCTCTGTTTCAGGGTTGTAGGACCAGGCGACGGTGGTTCATCTTCTACCACGACTCTCCTTCCTCTCATTTCCTGTACCCGTCATCTTCCTTGTCCTCTGTTTTAGGGTTGTAGGACCAGGTGACGGTGGTTCATCTTCTACTGCAACTCTCCTTCCTCTCATTTCCTGTACCCATCATCTTCCTTGTCCTCTGTTTTAGGGTTGTAGGACCAGGTGACGGTGGTTCATCTTCTACTGCAACTCTCCTTCCTCTCATTTCCTGTACCCATCATCTTCCTTGGAATCTGTTTCAGGGTTGTAGGACCAGGCGACGGTGGTTCATCTACTACCACGACTCCCCTTCCTCTCATTTCCTGTACTCATCATCTTCCTTGTCATCTGTTTCAGGGTTGTAGGACCAGGTGACGGTGGTTCATCTTCTACCACGACTCTCCTTCCTCTCATTTCCTGTACCCATCATCTTCCTTGTGACCTGTTTCAGGGTTGTAGGACCAGGCGACGGTGGTTCATCTTCTACCAAGACTCTCCTTCCTCTCATTTCCTGTACCCACCATCTTCCTTGTCCTCTGTTTCAGGGTTGTAGGACCAGGTGACGGTGGTTCATCTTCTACCACGACTCTCCTTCCTCTCATTTCCTGTACTCATCATCTTCCTTGTCATCTGTTTCAGGGTTGTAGGACCAGGCGACGGTGGTTCATCTTCTACCACGACTATCCTTCCTCTCATTTCCTGTACCCATCATCTTCCTTGTCCTCTGTTTCAGGGTTGTAGGACCAGGTGACGGTGGCTCATCTTCTACCACGACTCTCCTTCCTCTCATTTCCTGTACCCATCATCTTCCTTGTCATCTTTTTCAGGGTTGTAGGACCAGGCGACGGTGGTTCATCTTCTACCACGACTCTCCTTCCTCTCATTTCCTGTACCCATCATCTTCCTTGGAATCTGTTTCAGGGTTGTAGGACCAGGCGACGGTGGTTCATCTTCTACCACGACTCTCCTCCCTCTCATTTCCTGTACTCATCATCTTACTTGTCATCTGTTTCAGGGTTGTAGGACCAGGCGACAGTGGTTCATCTTCAACCACGACTCTCCTACCTCTCATTTCCTGTACTCATCATCTTACTTGTCATCTGTTTCAGGGTTGTAGGACCAGGTGACGGTGGTTCATCTTCTACCACGACTCTCCTACCTCTCATTTCCTGTACTCATCATCTTCCTTGTCATCTGTTTCAGGGTTGTAGGACCAGGCGACGGTGGTTCATCTTCTACCACGACTCTCCTTCCTCTCATTTCCTGTACCCATCATCTTGCTTGTAATCTTTTCAGGGTTGTAGGACCAGGCGACGGTGGTTCATCTTCTACCACGACTCTCCTTCCTCTCATTTCCTGTACTCATCATCTTCCTTGTCCTCTGTTTCAGGGTTGTAGGACCAGGCGACGGTGGTTCATCTTCTACCACGACTCTCCTTCCTCTCATTTCCTGTTCCCATCATCTTCCTTGTGACCTGTTTCAGGGTTGTAGCACCAGGCGACGGTGGTTCATCTTCTACCACGACTCTCCTTCCTCTCATTTCCTGTACTCATCATCTTCCTTGTCATCTGTTTCAGAGTTGTAGGACCAGGTGATGGTGGTTCATCTTCTACCACAACTCTCCTTCCTCTCATTTCCTGTACTCATCATCTTCCTTGTCTTCTGTTTCAGAGTTGTAGGACCAGGTGACGGTGGTTCATCTTCTACCACGACTCTCCTTCCTCTCATTTCCTGTACCCATCATCTTCCTTGTAATCTGTTTCAGGGTTGTAGGACCAGGTGACGGTGGTTCATCTTCTACCACGACTCTCCTTCCTCTCATTTCCTGTACCCATCATCTTCCTTGTCACCTGTTTCAGGGTTGTAGGACCAGGCGACGGTGGTTCATCTTCTACCACGACTCTCCTTCCTCTCATTTCCTGTACCCATCATCTTCCTTGTCACCTGTTTCAGGGTTGTAGGACCAGGTGACGGTGGCTCATCTTCTACCACGACTCTCCTTCCTCTCATTTCCTGTACCCATCATCTTCCTTGTCATCTGTTTCAGGGTTGTAGGACCAGGCGACGGTGGTTCATCTTCTACCACGACTCTCCTTCCTCTCATTTCCTGTACCCATCATCTTCCTTGTGACCTGCTTCAGGGTTGTAGGAGCAGGCGACGGTGGTTCATCTTCTACCACGACTCTCCTTCCTCTCATTTCCTTTACCCATCATCTTACTTGTCATCTGTTTCAGGGTTGTAGGACCAGGTGACGGTGGTTCATCTTCTACCACGATTCTCCTTCCTCTCATTTCCTGTACCCATCATCTTCCTTGTCCTCTGTTTCAGAGTTGTAGGACCAGGTGACGGTGGTTCATCTTCTACCACGACTCTCCTTCCTCTCATTTCCTGTACCCATCATCTTCCTTGTCCTCTGTTTCAGAGTTCTAGGACCAGGTGACGGTGGTTCATCTTCTACCACGACTCTCCTCCCTCTCATTTCCTGTACCCATCATCTTCCTTGTCATCTGTTTCAGGGTTGTGGGACCAGGTGACGGTGGTTCAACTTCTACCACGACTCTCCTGCCTCTCATTTCCTGTACCCATCATCTTCCTTGTCCTCTGTTTCAGGGTTGTAGGACCAGGCGACGGTGGTTCATCTTCTACCACGACTCTCCTTCCTCTCATTTCCTGTACCCATCATCTTCCTTGTCCTCTGTTTCAGGGTTGTAGGACCAGGTGACGGTGGTTCATCTTCTACCACGACTCTCCTTCCTCTCATTTCCTGTACCTATCATCTTCCTTGTAATCTGTTTCAGGGTTGTAGGACCAGGTGACGGTGGTTCATCTTCTACTGCAACTCTCCTTCCTCTCATTTCCTGTACCCATCATCTTCCTTGGAATCTGTTTCAGGGTTGTAGGACCAGGCGACGGTGGTTCATCTTCTACCACGACTCCCCTTCCTCTCATTTCCTGTACTCATCATCTTCCTTGTCATCTGTTTTAGGGTTGTAGGACCAGGTGACGGTGGTTCATCTTTTACCACGACTCTCCTTCCTCTCATTTCCTGTACCCATCATCTTCCTTGTGACCTGTTTCAGGGTTGTAGGACAAGGCGACGGTGGTTCATCTTCTACCACGACTCTCCTTCCTCTCATTTCCTGTACCCACCATTTTCCTTGTCCTCTGTTTCAGGGTTGTAGGACCAGGTGACGGTGGTTCATCTTCTACCACGACTCTCCTTCCTCTCATTTGCTGTACTCATCATCTTCCTTGTCATCTGTTTCAGGGTTGTAGGGCCAGGCGACGGTGGTTCATCTTCTACCACGACTCTCCTGCCTCTCATTTCCTGTACTCATCATCTTACTTGTCATCTGTTTCAGGGTTGTAGGGCCAGGCGACAGTGGTTCATCTTCTACCACGACTCTCCTTCCTCTCATTTCCTGTACCCATCATCTTCCTTGTCACCTGTTTCAGGGTTGTAGGACCAGGTGACGGTGGTTCATCTTCTACCACGACTCTCCTACCTCTCATTTCCTGTACCCATCATCTTCCTTGTCATCTGTTACAGGGTTGTAGGACCAGGTGACGGTGGTTCACCTTCTACCACGACTCTCCTTCCTCTCATTTCCTGTACTCAATATCTTCCTTGTCATCTGTTTCAGAGTTGTAGGACCAGGTGATGGTGGTTCATCTTCTACCACAACTCTCCTTCCTCTCATTTCCTGTACTCATCATCTTCCTTGTCATCTGTTTCAGAGTTGTAGGACCAGGTGACGGTGGTTCATCTTCTACCACGACTCTCCTTCCTCTCATTTCCTGTACCCATCATCTTCCTTGTAATCTGTTTCAGGGTTGTAGGACCAGGCGACGGTGGTTCATCTTCTACCACGACTCTCCTTCCTCTCATTTCCTGTACCCATCATCTTCCTTGTCACCTGTTTCAGGGTTGTAGGACCAGGCGACGGTGGTTCATCTTCTACCACGACTCTCCTTCCTCTCATTTCCTGTACCCATCATCTTCCTTGTCCTCTGTTTCAGGGTTGTAGGACCAGGTGACGGTGGTTTATCTTCTACCACGACTCTCCTTCCTCTCATTTCCTGTACTCATCATCTTCCTTGTCATCTGTTTCAGGGTTGTAGGGCCAGGCGACGGTGGTTCATCTTCTACCACGACTCTCCTTCCTCTCATTTCCTGTACTCATCATCTTACTTGTCCTCTGTTTCAGGCTTGTAGGACCAGGTGACGGTGGCTCATCTTCTACCACGACTCTCCTTCCTCTCATTTCCTGTACCCATCATCTTCCTTGTCATCTGTTTCAGGGTTGTAGGACCAGGTGACGGTGGTTCATCTTCTACCACGACTCTCCTTCCTCTCATTTCCTGTACCCATCATCTTCCTTGTCCTCTGTTTCAGAGTTCTAGGACCAGGTGACGGTGGTTCATCTTCTACCACGACTCTCCTCCCTCTCATTTCCTGTACCCATCATCTTCCTTGTCATCTGTTTCAGGGTTGTAGGACCAGGTGACGGTGGTTCATCTTCTACCACGACTCTCCTTCCTCTCATTTCCTGTACCCATCATCTTCCTTGTAATCTGTTTCAGGGTTGTAGGACCAGGTGACGGTGGTTCATCTTCTACCACGACTCTCCTTCCTCTCATTTCCTGTACCCATCATCTTCCTTGTCCTCTGTTTCAGAGTTCTAGGACCAGGTGACGGTGGTTCATCTTCTACCACGACTCTCCTTCCTCTCATTTCCTGTACCCATCATCTTCCTTGTCATCTGTTTCAGGGTTGTAGGACCAGGTGACGGTGGTTCATCTTCTACCACGACTCTCCTTCCTCTCATTTCCTGTACCCATCATCTTCCTTGTCCTCTGTTTCAGAGTTCTAGGACCAGGTGACGGTGGTTCATCTTCTACCACGACTCTCCTTCCTCTCATTTCCTGTACCCATCATCTTGCTTGTCATCTGTTTCAGGGTTGTAGGACCAGGTGACGGTGGTTCATCTTCTACCACGACTCTCCTTCCTCTCATTTCCTGTACCCATCATCTTCCTTGTCATCTGTTTCAGGGTTGTAGGACCAGGCGACGGTGGTTCATCTTCTACCACGACTCTCCTTCCTCTCATTTCCTGTACCCATCATCTTCCTTGTGACCTGTTTCAGGGTTGTAGGAGCAGGCGACGGTGGTTCATCTTCTACCACGACTCTCCTTCCTCTCATTTCCTGTACTCATCATCTTCCTTGTCATCTGTTTCAGGGTTGTAGGAGCAGGCGACGGTGGTTCATCTTCTACCACGACTCTCCTTCCTCTCATTTCCTGTACTCATCATCTTCCTTGTCATCTGTTTCAGGGTTGTAGGACCCGGCGACGGTGGTTCATCTTCTACCACGACTCTCCTTCCTCTCATTTCCTGTACCCATCATCTTCCTTGTGACCTGTTTCAGGGTTGTAGGAGCAGGCGACGGTGGTTCATCTTCTACCACGACTCTCCTTCCTCTCATTTCCTGTACTCATCATCTTCCTTGTCATCTGTTTCAGGGTTGTAGGAGCAGGCGACGGTGGTTCATCTTCTACCACGACTCTTCTTCCTCTCATTTCCTGTACTCATCATCTTCCTTGTCATCTGTTTCAGAGTTGTAGGACCAGGTGACGGTGGTTCATCTTCTACCACGACTCTCCTTCCTCTCATTTCCTGTACTCATCATCTTCCTTGTCATCTGTTTCAGAGTTGTAGGACCAGGTGACGGTGGTTCATCTTCTACCACGACTCTCCTTCCTCTCATTTCCTGTACCCATCATCTTCCTTGTAATCTGTTTCAGGGTTGTAGGACCAGGTGACGGTGGTTCATCTTCTACCACGACTCTTCTGCCTCTCATTTCCTGTACCCATCATCTTCCTTGTCACCTGTTTCAGGGTTGTAGGACCAGGTGACTGTGGTTCATCTACTACCACGACTCTCCTTCCTCTCATTTCCTGTACCCATCATCTTCCTTGTCCTCTGTTCCACTGTTGTAGGACCAGGTGACGGTGGTTCATCTTCTACCACGACTCTCCTTCCTCTCATTTCCTGTACCCATCATCTTCCTTGTCCTCTGTTTCAGGGTTGTAGGACCAGGTGACTGTGGTTCATCTTCTACCACGACTCTCCTTCCTCTCATTTCCTGTACTCATCATCTTCCTTATCATCTGTTTCAGGGTTGTAGGACCAGGCGACGGTGGTTCATCTTCTACCACGACTCTCCTTCCTCTCATTTCCTGTACGCATCATCTTCCTTATCATCTGTTTCAGGGTTGTAGGACCAGGCGACGGTGGTTCATGTTCTACCACGACTCTCCTCCCTCTCATTTCCTGTACGCATCATCTTCCTTGGCATCTGTTTCAGGGTTGTAGGACCAGGCGACGGTGGTTCATCTTCTACCACGACTCTACTACCTCTCATTTCCTGTACCCATCATCTTCCTTGTCATCTGTTACAGGGTTGTAGGACCAGGTGACGGTGGTTCATCTTCTACCACGACTCTCCTTCCTCTCATTTCCTGTACCCATCATCTACCTTGTCATCTGTTTCAGGGTTGTAGGACCAGGCGACGGTGGTTCATCTTCTACCACGACTCTCCTTCCTCTCATTTCCTGTACCCATCATCTTCCTTGTCCTCTGCTTCAGGGTTGTAGGACCAGGTGACGGTGGTTCATCTTCTAATGCAACTCTCCTTCCTCTCATTTCCTGTACCCATCATCTTCCTTGGAATCTGTTTCAGGGTTGTAGGACCAGGCGACGGTGGTTCATCTTCTACCACGACTCCCCTTCCTCTCATTTCCTGTACTCATCATCTTCCTTGTCATCTGTTTCAGGGTTGTAGGACCAGGTGACGGTGGTTCATCTTCTACCACGACTCTCCTCCCTCTCATTTCCTGTACCCATCATCTTCCTTGTGACCTGTTTCAGGGTTGTAGGACCAGGCGACGGTGGTTCATCTTCTACCAAGACTCTCCTTCCTCTCATTTCCTGTACCCACCATCTTCCTTGTCCTCTGTTTCAGGGTTGTAGGACCAGGTGACGGTGGTTCATCTTCTACCACGACTCTCCTTCCTCTCATTTCCTGTACTCATCATCTTCCTTGTCATCTGTTTCAGGGTTGTAGGGCCAGGCGACGGTGGTTCATCTTCTACCACGACTCTCCTTCCTCTCATTTCCTGTACTCATCATCTTACTTGTCATCTGTTTCAGGGTTGTAGGACCAGGCGACAGTGGTTCATCTTCAACCACGACTCTCCTACCTCTCATTTCCTGTACCCATCATCTTCCTTGTCATCTGTTACAGGGTTGTAGGACCAGGTGACGGTGGTTCATCGTCTACCACGACTCTCCTTCCTCTCATTTCCTGTACCCATTATCTTCCTTGTCATCTGTTTCAGGGTTGTAGGACCAGGCGACGGTGGTTCATCTTCTACCACGACTCTCCTTCCTCTCATTTCCTGTACCCATCATCTTGCTTGTAATCTTTTCAGGGTTGTAGGACCAGGCGACGGTGGTTCATCTTCTACCACGACTCTCCTTCCTCTCATTTCCTGTACTCATCATCTTCCTTATCCTCTGTTTCAGGGTTGTAGGACCAGGCGACGGTGGTTCATCTTCTACCACGACTCTCCTTCCTCTCATTTCCTGTTCCCATCATGTTCCTTGTGACCTGTTTCAGGGTTGTAGCACCAGGCGACGGTGGTTCATCTTCTACCACGACTCTCCTTCCTCTCATTTCCTGTACTCATCATCTTCCGTGTCATCTGTTTCAGAGTTGTAGGACCAGGTGATGGTGGTTCATCTTCTACCACAACTCTCCTTCCTCTCATTTCCTGTACTCATCATCTTCCTTGTCATCTGTTTCAGAGTTGTAGGACCAGGTGACGGTGGTTCATCTTCTACCACGACTCTCCTTCCTCTCATTTCCTGTACCCATCATCTTCCTTGTAAGCTGTTTCAGGGTTGTAGGACCAGGTGACGGTGGTTCATCTTCTACCACGACTCTCCTTCCTCTCATTTCCTGTACCCATCATCTTCCTTGTCACCTGTTTCAGGGTTGTAGGACCAGGCGACGGTGGTTCATCTTCTACCACGACTCTCCTTCCTCTCATTTCCTGTACCCATCATCTTCCTTGTCCTCTGTTTCAGGGTTGTAGGACCAGGTGACGGTGGCTCATCTTCTACCACGACTCTCCTTCCTCTCATTTCCTGTACCCATCATCTTCCTTGTCATCTGTTTCAGGGTTGTAGGACCAGGCGACGGTGGTTCATCTTCTACCACGACTCTCCTTCCTCTCATTTCCTGTACCCATCATCTTCCTTGTGACCTGCTTCAGGGTTGTAGGAGCAGGCGACGGTGGTTCATCTTCTACCACGACTCTCCTTCCTCTCATTTCCTGTACCCATCATCTTCCTTGTCATCTGTTTCAGGGTTGTAGGACCAGGTGACGGTGGTTCATCTTCTACCACGACTCTCCTTCCTCTCATTTCCTGTACCCATCATCTTCCTTGTCCTCTGTTTCAGAGTTCTAGGACCAGGTGACGGTGGTTCATCTTCTACCACGACTCTCCTCCCTCTCATTTCCTGTACCCATCATCTTCCTTGTCATCTGTTTCAGGGATGTAGGACCAGGTGACGGTGGTTCAACTTCTACCACGACTCTCCTCCCTCTCATTTCCTGTACCCATCATCTACCTTGTCCTCTGTTTCAGGGTTGTAGGACCAGGCGACGGTGGTTCATCTTCTACCACGACTCTCCTTCCTCTCATTTCCTGTACCCGTCATCTTCCTTGTCCTCTGTTTTAGGGTTGTAGGACCAGGTGACGGTGGTTCATCTTCTACTGCAACTCTCCTTCCTCTCATTTCCTGTACCCATCATCTTCCTTGTCCTCTGTTTTAGGGTTGTAGGACCAGGTGACGGTGGTTCATCTTCTACTGCAACTCTCCTTCCTCTCATTTCCTGTACCCATCATCTTCCTTGGAATCTGTTTCAGGGTTGTAGGACCAGGCGACGGTGGTTCATCTACTACCACGACTCCCCTTCCTCTCATTTCCTGTACTCATCATCTTCCTTGTCATCTGTTTCAGGGTTGTAGGACCAGGTGACGGTGGTTCATCTTCTACCACGACTCTCCTTCCTCTCATTTCCTGTACCCATCATCTTCCTTGTGACCTGTTTCAGGGTTGTAGGACCAGGCGACGGTGGTTCATCTTCTACCAAGACTCTCCTTCCTCTCATTTCCTGTACCCACCATCTTCCTTGTCCTCTGTTTCAGGGTTGTAGGACCAGGTGACGGTGGTTCATCTTCTACCACGACTCTCCTTCCTCTCATTTCCTGTACTCATCATCTTCCTTGTCATCTGTTTCAGGGTTGTAGGACCAGGCGACGGTGGTTCATGTTCTACCACGACTCTCCTTCCTCTCATTTCCTGTACCCATCATCTTCCTTGTCCTCTGTTTCAGGGTTGTAGGACCAGGTGACGGTGGCTCATCTTCTACCACGACTCTCCTTCCTCTCATTTCCTGTACCCATCATCTTCCTTGTCATCTGTTTCAGGGTTGTAGGACCAGGCGACGGTGGTTCATCTTCTACCACGACTCTCCTTCCTCTCATTTCCTGTACCCATCATCTGCCTTGGAATCTGTTTCAGGGTTGTAGGACCAGGCGACGGTGGTTCATCTTCTACCACGACTCTCCTCCCTCTCATTTCCTGTACTCATCATCTTACTTGTCATCTGTTTCAGGGTTGTAGGACCAGGCGACAGTGGTTCATCTTCAACCACGACTCTCCTACCTCTCATTTCCTGTACTCATCATCTTACTTGTCATCTGTTTCAGGGTTGTAGGACCAGGTGACGGTGGTTCATCTTCTACCACGACTCTCCTACCTCTCATTTCCTGTACTCATCATCTTCCTTGTCATCTGTTTCAGGGTTGTAGGACCAGGCGACGGTGGTTCATCTTCTACCACGACTCTCCTTCCTCTCATTTCCTGTACCCATCATCTTGCTTGTAATCTTTTCAGGGTTGTAGGACCAGGCGACGGTGGTTCATCTTCTACCACGACTCTCCTTCCTCTCATTTCCTGTACTCATCATCTTCCTTGTCCTCTGTTTCAGGGTTGTAGGACCAGGCGACGGTGGTTCATCTTCTACCACGACTCTCCTTCCTCTCATTTCCTGTTCCCATCATCTTCCTTGTGACCTGTTTCAGGGTTGTAGCACCAGGCGACGGTGGTTCATCTTCTACCACGACTCTCCTTCCTCTCATTTCCTGTACTCATCATCTTCCTTGTCATCTGTTTCAGAGTTGTAGGACCAGGTGATGGTGGTTCATCTTCTACCACAACTCTCCTTCCTCTCATTTCCTGTACTCATCATCTTCCTTGTCTTCTGTTTCAGAGTTGTAGGACCAGGTGACGGTGGTTCATCTTCTACCACGACTCTCCTTCCTCTCATTTCCTGTACCCATCATCTTCCTTGTAATCTGTTTCAGGGTTGTAGGACCAGGTGACGGTGGTTCATCTTCTACCACGACTCTCCTTCCTCTCATTTCCTGTACCCATCATCTTCCTTGTCACCTGTTTCAGGGTTGTAGGACCAGGCGACGGTGGTTCATCTTCTACCACGACTCTCCTTCCTCTCATTTCCTGTACCCATCATCTTCCTTGTCCTCTGTTTCAGGGTTGTAGGACCAGGTGACGGTGGCTCATCTTCTACCACGACTCTCCTTCCTCTCATTTCCTGTACCCATCATCTTCCTTGTCATCTGTTTCAGGGTTGTAGGACCAGGCGACGGTGGTTCATCTTCTACCACGACTCTCCTTCCTCTCATTTCCTGTACCCATCATCTTCCTTGTGACCTGCTTCAGGGTTGTAGGAGCAGGCGACGGTGGTTCATCTTCTACCACGACTCTCCTTCCTCTCATTTCCTTTACCCATCATCTTACTTGTCATCTGTTTCAGGGTTGTAGGACCAGGTGACGGTGGTTCATCTTCTACCACGATTCTCCTTCCTCTCATTTCCTGTACCCATCATCTTCCTTGTCCTCTGTTTCAGAGTTGTAGGACCAGGTGACGGTGGTTCATCTTCTACCACGACTCTCCTTCCTCTCATTTCCTGTACCCATCATCTTCCTTGTCCTCTGTTTCAGAGTTCTAGGACCAGGTGACGGTGGTTCATCTTCTACCACGACTCTCCTCCCTCTCATTTCCTGTACCCATCATCTTCCTTGTCATCTGTTTCAGGGTTGTGGGACCAGGTGACGGTGGTTCAACTTCTACCACGACTCTCCTGCCTCTCATTTCCTGTACCCATCATCTTCCTTGTCCTCTGTTTCAGGGTTGTAGGACCAGGCGACGGTGGTTCATCTTCTACCACGACTCTCCTTCCTCTCATTTCCTGTACCCATCATCTTCCTTGTCCTCTGTTTCAGGGTTGTAGGACCAGGTGACGGTGGTTCATCTTCTACCACGACTCTCCTTCCTCTCATTTCCTGTACCTATCATCTTCCTTGTAATCTGTTTCAGGGTTGTAGGACCAGGTGACGGTGGTTCATCTTCTACTGCAACTCTCCTTCCTCTCATTTCCTGTACCCATCATCTTCCTTGGAATCTGTTTCAGGGTTGTAGGACCAGGCGACGGTGGTTCATCTTCTACCACGACTCCCCTTCCTCTCATTTCCTGTACTCATCATCTTCCTTGTCATCTGTTTTAGGGTTGTAGGACCAGGTGACGGTGGTTCATCTTTTACCACGACTCTCCTTCCTCTCATTTCCTGTACCCATCATCTTCCTTGTGACCTGTTTCAGGGTTGTAGGACAAGGCGACGGTGGTTCATGTTCTACCACGACTCTCCTTCCTCTCATTTCCTGTACCCACCATCTTCCTTGTCCTCTGTTTCAGGGTTGTAGGACCAGGTGACGGTGGTTCATCTTCTACCACGACTCTCCTTCCTCTCATTTCCTGTACTCATCATCTTCCTTGTCATCTGTTTCAGGGTTGTAGGGCCAGGTGACGGTGGTTCATCTTCTACCACGACTCTCCTGCCTCTCATTTCCTGTACTCATCATCTTACTTGTCATCTGTTTCAGGGTTGTAGGGCCAGGCGACAGTGGTTCATCTTCTACCACGACTCTCCTTCCTTTCATTTCCTGTACCCATCATCTTCCTTGTCACCTGTTTCAGGGTTGTAGGACCAGGTGACGGTGGTTCATCTTCTACCACGACTCTCCTACCTCTCATTTCCTGTACCCATCATCTTCCTTGTCATCTGTTACAGGGTTGTAGGACCAGGTGACGGTGGTTCATCTTCTACCACGACTCTCCTTCCTCTCATTTCCTGTACCCATTATCTTCCTTGTCATCTGTTTCAGGGTTGTAGGAATAGGCGACGTTGGTTCATCTTCTACGACGACTCTTCTTCCTCTCATTTCCTGTACCCATCATCTTGCTTGTAATCTTTTCAGGGTTGTAGGACCAGGCGACGGTGGTTCATCTTCTACCACGACTCTCCTTCCTCTCATTTCCTGTACTCATCATCTTCCTTGTCCTCTGTTTCAGGGTTGTAGGACCAGGCGACGGTGGTTCATCTTCTACCACGACTCTCCTTCCTCTCATTTCCTGTTCCCATCATCTTCCTTGTGACCTGTTTCAGGGTTGTAGCACCAGGCGACGGTGGTTCATCTTCTACCACGACTCTCCTTCCTCTCATTTCCTGTACTCAATATCTTCCTTGTCATCTGTTTCAGAGTTGTAGGACCAGGTGATGGTGGTTCATCTTCTACCACAACTCTCCTTCCTCTCATTTCCTGTACTCATCATCTTCCTTGTCATCTGTTTCAGAGTTGTAGGACCAGGTGACGGTGGTTCATCTTCTACCACGACTCTCCTTCCTCTCATTTCCTGTACCCATCATCTTCCTTGTAATCTGTTTCAGGGTTGTAGGACCAGGCGACGGTGGTTCATCTTCTACCACGACTCTCCTTCCTCTCATTTCCTGTACCCATCATCTTCCTTGTCACCTGTTTCAGGGTTGTAGGACCAGGCGACGGTGGTTCATCTTCTACCACGACTCTCCTTCCTCTCATTTCCTGTACCCATCATCTTCCATGTCCTCTGTTTCAGGGTTGTAGGACCAGGTGACGGTGGTTTATCTTCTACCACGACTCTCCTTCCTCTCATTTCCTGTACTCATCATCTTCCTTGTCATCTGTTTCAGGGTTGTAGGGCCAGGCGACGGTGGTTCATCTTCTACCACGACTCTCCTTCCTCTCATTTCCTGTACTCATCATCTTACTTGTCCTCTGTTTCAGGCTTGTAGGACCAGGTGACGGTGGCTCATCTTCTACCACGACTCTCCTTCCTCTCATTTCCTGTACCCATCATCTTCCTTGTCATCTGTTTCAGGGTTGTAGGACCAGGTGACGGTGGTTCATCTTCTACCACGACTCTCCTTCCTCTCATTTCCTGTACCCATCATCTTCCTTGTCCTCTGTTTCAGAGTTCTAGGACCAGGTGACGGTGGTTCATCTTCTACCACGACTCTCCTCCCTCTCATTTCCTGTACCCATCATCTTCCTTGTCATCTGTTTCAGGGTTGTAGGACCAGGTGACGGTGGTTCATCTTCTACCACGACTCTCCTTCCTCTCATTTCCTGTACCCATCATCTTCCTTGTAATCTGTTTCAGGGTTGTAGGACCAGGTGACGGTGGTTCATCTTCTACCACGACTCTCCTTCCTCTCATTTCCTGTACCCATCATCTTCCTTGTCCTCTGTTTCAGAGTTCTAGGACCAGGTGACGGTGGTTCATCTTCTACCACGACTCTCCTTCCTCTCATTTCCTGTACCCATCATCTTCCTTGTCATCTGTTTCAGGGTTGTAGGACCAGGTGACGGTGGTTCATCTTCTACCACGACTCTCCTTCCTCTCATTTCCTGTACCCATCATCTTCCTTGTCCTCTGTTTCAGAGTTCTAGGACCAGGTGACGGTGGTTCATCTTCTACCACGACTCTCCTTCCTCTCATTTCCTGTACCCATCATCTTGCTTGTCATCTGTTTCAGGGTTGTAGGACCAGGTGACGGTGGTTCATCTTCTACCACGACTCTCCTTCCTCTCATTTCCTGTACCTATCATCTTCCTTGTCATCTGTTTCAGGGTTGTAGGACCAGGCGACGGTGGTTCATCTTCTACCACGACTCTCCTTCCTCTCATTTCCTGTACCCATCATCTTCCTTGTGACCTGTTTCAGGGTTGTAGGAGCAGGCGACGGTGGTTCATCTTCTACCACGACTCTCCTTCCTCTCATTTCCTGTACTCATCATCTTCCTTGTCATCTGTTTCAGGGTTGTAGGAGCAGGCGACGGTGGTTCATCTTCTACCACGACTCTCCTTCCTCTCATTTCCTGTACTCATCATCTTCCTTGTCATCTGTTTCAGGGTTGTAGGACCCGGCGACGGTGGTTCATCTTCTACCACGACTCTCCTTCCTCTGATTTCCTGTACCCATCATCTTCCTTGTGACCTGTTTCAGGGTTGTAGGAGCAGGCGACGGTGGTTCATCTTCTACCACGACTCTCCTTCCTCTCATTTCCTGTACTCATCATCTTCCTTGTCATCTGTTTCAGGGTTGTAGGAGCAGGCGACGGTGGTTCATCTTCTACCACGACTCTTCTTCCTCTCATTTCCTGTACTCATCATCTTCCTTGTCATCTGTTTCAGAGTTGTAGGACCAGGTGACGGTGGTTCATCTTCTACCACGACTCTCCTTCCTCTCGTTTCCTGTACTCATCATCTTC
This sequence comes from Deroplatys truncata, assembly GCA_030765065.1. NCBI lineage: Eukaryota > Metazoa > Arthropoda > Insecta > Mantodea > Mantidae > Deroplatys > Deroplatys truncata. The sequence continues at coordinate 31,226,327 of CM060976.1, forward strand.
CTTGTCATCTGTTTCAGAGTTGTAGGACCAGGTGACGGTGGTTCATCTTCTACCACGACTCTCCTTCCTCTCATTTCCTGTACCCATCATCTTCCTTGTAATCTGTTTCAGGGTTGTAGGACCAGGTGACGGTGGTTCATCTTCTACCACGACTCTTCTGCCTCTCATTTCCTGTACCCATCATCTTCCTTGTCACCTGTTTCAGGGTTGTAGGACCAGGTGACTGTGGTTCATCTACTACCACGACTCTCCTTCCTCTCATTTCCTGTACCCATCATCTTCCTTGTCCTCTGTTCCACTGTTGTAGGACCAGGTGACGGTGGTTCATCTTCTACCACGACTCTCCTTCCTCTCATTTCCTGTACCCATCATCTTCCTTGTCCTCTGTTTCAGGGTTGTAGGACCAGGTGACTGTGGTTCATCTTCTACCACGACTCTCCTTCCTCTCATTTCCTGTACTCATCATCTTCCTTATCATCTGTTTCAGGGTTGTAGGACCAGGCGACGGTGGTTCATCTTCTACCACGACTCTCCTTCCTCTCATTTCCTGTACGCATCATCTTCAATATCATCTGTTTCAGGGTTGTAGGACCAGGCGACGGTGGTTCATGTTCTACCACGACTCTCCTCCCTCTCATTTCCTGTACGCATCATCTTACTTGGCATCTGTTTCAGGGTTGTAGGACCAGGCGACGGTGGTTCATCTTCTACCACGACTCTACTACCTCTCATTTCCTGTACCCATCATCTTCCTTGTCATCTGTTTCAGGGTTGTAGGACCAGGCGACGGTGGTTCATCTTCTACCACGACTCCCCTTCCTCTCATTTCCTGTACTCATCATCTTCCTTGTCATCTGTTTCAGGGTTGTAGGACCAGGTGACGGTGGTTCATCTTCTACCACGACTCTCCTTCCTCTCATTTCCTGTACCCATCATCTTCCTTGTGACCTGTTTCAGGGTTGTAGGACCAGGCGACGGTGGTTCATCTTCTACCAAGACTCTCCTTCCTCTCATTTCCTGTACCCACCATCTTCCTTGTCCTCTGTTTCAGGGTTGTAGGACCAGGTGACGGTGGTTCATCTTCTACCACGACTCTCCTTCCTCTCATTTCCTGTACTCATCATCTTCCTTGTCATCTGTTTCAGGGTTGTAGGGCCAGGCGACGGTGGTTCATCTTCTACCACGACTCTCCTTCCTCTCATTTCCTGTACTCATCATCTTACTTGTCATCTGTTTCAGGGTTGTAGGACCAGGCGACAGTGGTTCATCTTCAACCACGACTCTCCTACCTCTCATTTCCTGTACCCATCATCTTCCTTGTCATCTGTTACAGGGTTGTAGGACCAGGTGACGGTGGTTCATCGTCTACCACGACTCTCCTTCCTCTCATTTCCTGTACCCATTATCTTCCTTGTCATCTGTTTCAGGGTTGTAGGACCAGGCGACGGTGGTTCATCTTCTACCACGACTCTCCTTCCTCTCATTTCCTGTACCCATCATCTTGCTTGTAATCTTTTCAGGGTTGTAGGACCAGGCGACGGTGGTTCATCTTCTACCACGACTCTCCTTCCTCTCATTTCCTGTACTCATCATCTTCCTTATCCTCTGTTTCAGGGTTGTAGGACCAGGCGACGGTGGTTCATCTTCTACCACGACTCTCCTTCCTCTCATTTCCTGTTCCCATCATGTTCCTTGTGACCTGTTTCAGGGTTGTAGCACCAGGCGACGGTGGTTCATCTTCTACCACGACTCTCCTTCCTCTCATTTCCTGTACTCATCATCTTCCGTGTCATCTGTTTCAGAGTTGTAGGACCAGGTGATGGTGGTTCATCTTCTACCACAACTCTCCTTCCTCTCATTTCCTGTAATCATCATCTTCCTTGTCATCTGTTTCAGAGTTGTAGGACCAGGTGACGGTGGTTCATCTTCTACCACGACTCTCCTTCCTCTCATTTCCTGTACCCATCATCTTCCTTGTAAGCTGTTTCAGGGTTGTAGGACCAGGTGACGGTGGTTCATCTTCTACCACGACTCTCCTTCCTCTCATTTCCTGTACCCATCATCTTCCTTGTCACCTGTTTCAGGGTTGTAGGACCAGGCGACGGTGGTTCATCTTCTACCACGACTCTCCTTCCTCTCATTTCCTGTACCCATCATCTTCCTTGTCCTCAGTTTCAGGGTTGTAGGACCAGGTGACGGTGGCTCATCTTCTACCACGACTCTCCTTCCTCTCATTTCCTGTACCCATCATCTTCCTTGTCATCTGTTTCAGGGTTGTAGGACCAGGCGACGGTGGTTCATCTTCTACCACGACTCTCCTTCCTCTCATTTCTTGTACCCATCATCTTCCTTGTGACCTGCTTCAGGGTTGTAGGAGCAGGCGACGGTGGTTCATCTTCTACCACGACTCTCCTTCCTCTCATTTCCTGTACCCATCATCTTCCTTGTCATCTGTTTCAGGGTTGTAGGACCAGGTGACGGTGGTTCATCTTCTACCACGACTCTCCTTCCTCTCATTTCCTGTACCCATCATCTTCCTTGTCCTCTGTTTCAGAGTTCTAGGACCAGGTGACGGTGGTTCATCTTCTACCACGACTCTCCTCCCTCTCATTTCCTGTACCCATCATCTTCCTTGTCATCTGTTTCAGGGATGTAGGACCAGGTGACGGTGGTTCAACTTCTACCACGACTCTCCTCCCTCTCATTTCCTGTACCCATCATCTACCTTGTCCTCTGTTTCAGGGTTGTAGGACCAGGCGACGGTGGTTCATCTTCTACCACGACTCTCCTTCCTCTCATTTCCTGTACCCGTCATCTTCCTTGTCCTCTGTTTTAGGGTTGTAGGACCAGGTGACGGTGGTTCATCTTCTACTGCAACTCTCCTTCCTCTCATTTCCTGTACCCATCATCTTCCTTGTCCTCTGTTTTAGGGTTGTAGGACCAGGTGACGGTGGTTCATCTTCTACTGCAACTCTCCTTCCTCTCATTTCCTGTACCCATCATCTTCCTTGGAATCTGTTTCAGGGTTGTAGGACCAGGCGACGGTGGTTCATCTACTACCACGACTCCCCTTCCTCTCATTTCCTGTACTCATCATCTTCCTTGTCATCTGTTTCAGGGTTGTAGGACCAGGTGACGGTGGTTCATCTTCTACCACGACTCTCCTTCCTCTCATTTCCTGTACCCATCATCTTCCTTGTGACCTGTTTCAGGGTTGTAGGACCAGGCGACGGTGGTTCATCTTCTACCAAGACTCTCCTTCCTCTCATTTCCTGTACCCACCATCTTCCTTGTCCTCTGTTTCAGGGTTGTAGGACCAGGTGACGGTGGTTCATCTTCTACCACGACTCTCCTTCCTCTCATTTCCTGTACTCATCATCTTCCTTGTCATCTGTTTCAGGGTTGTAGGACCAGGCGACGGTGGTTCATCTTCTACCACGACTCTCCTTCCTCTCATTTCCTGTACCCATCATCTTCCTTGTCCTCTGTTTCAGGGTTGTAGGACCAGGTGACGGTGGCTCATCTTCTACCACGACTCTCCTTCCTCTCATTTCCTGTACCCATCATCTTCCTTGTGACCTGTTTCAGAGTTGTAGGAGCAGGCGACGGTGGTTCATCTTCTACCACGACTCTCCTTCCTCTCATTTCCTGTACTCATCATCTGCCTTGGAATCTGTTTCAGGGTTGTAGGACCAGGCGACGGTGGTTCATCTTCTACCACGACTCTCCTCCCTCTCATTTCCTGTACTCATCATCTTACTTGTCATCTGTTTCAGGGTTGTAGGACCAGGCGACAGTGGTTCATCTTCAACCACGACTCTCCTACCTCTCATTTCCTGTACTCATCATCTTACTTGTCATCTGTTTCAGGGTTGTAGGACCAGGTGACGGTGGTTCATCTTCTACCACGACTCTCCTACCTCTCATTTCCTGTACTCATCATCTTCCTTGTCATCTGTTTCAGGGTTGTAGGACCAGGCGACGGTGGTTCATCTTCTACCACGACTCTCCTTCCTCTCATTTCCTGTACCCATCATCTTGCTTGTAATCTTTTCAGGGTTGTAGGACCAGGCGACGGTGGTTCATCTTCTACCACGACTCTCCTTCCTCTCATTTCCTGTACTCATCATCTTCCTTGTCCTCTGTTTCAGGGTTGTAGGACCAGGCGACGGTGGTTCATCTTCTACCACGACTCTCCTTCCTCTCATTTCCTGTTCCCATCATCTTCCTTGTGACCTGTTTCAGGGTTGTAGCACCAGGCGACGGTGGTTCATCTTCTACCACGACTCTCCTTCCTCTCATTTCCTGTACTCATCATCTTCCTTGTCATCTGTTTCAGAGTTGTAGGACCAGGTGATGGTGGTTCATCTTCTACCACAACTCTCCTTCCTCTCATTTCCTGTACTCATCATCTTCCTTGTCTTCTGTTTCAGAGTTGTAGGACCAGGTGACGGTGGTTCATCTTCTACAACGACTCTCCTTCCTCTCATTTCCTGTACCCATCATCTTCCTTGTAATCTGTTTCAGGGTTGTAGGACCAGGTGACGGTGGTTCATCTTCTACCACGACTCTCCTTCCTCTCATTTCCTGTACCCATCATCTTCCTTGTCACCTGTTTCAGGGTTGTAGGACCAGGCGACGGTGGTTCATCTTCTACCACGACTCTCCTTCCTCTCATTTCCTGTACCCATCATCTTCCTTGTCCTCTGTTTCAGGGTTGTAGGACCAGGTGACGGTGGCTCATCTTCTACCACGACTCTCCTTCCTCTCATTTCCTGTACCCATCATCTTCCTTGTCATCTGTTTCAGGGTTGTAGGACCAGGCGACGGTGGTTCATCTTCTACCACGACTCTCCTTCCTCTCATTTCCTGTACCCATCATCTTCCTTGTGACCTGCTTCAGGGTTGTAGGAGCAGGCGACGGTGGTTCATCTTCTACCACGACTCTCCTTCCTCTCATTTCCTTTACCCATCATCTTACTTGTCATCTGTTTCAGGGTTGTTGGACCAGGTGACGGTGGTTCATCTTCTACCACGATTCTCCTTCCTCTCATTTCCTGTACCCATCATCTTCCTTGTCCTCTGTTTCAGAGTTGTAGGACCAGGTGACGGTGGTTCATCTTCTACCACGACTCTCCTTCCTCTCATTTCCTGTACCCATCATCTTCCTTGTCCTCTGTTTCAGAGTTCTAGGACCAGGTGACGGTGGTTCATCTTCTACCACGACTCTCCTCCCTCTCATTTCCTGTACCCATCATCTTCCTTGTCATCTGTTTCAGGGTTGTGGGACCAGGTGACGGTGGTTCAACTTCTACCACGACTCTCCTGCCTCTCATTTCCTGTACCCATCATCTTCCTTGTCCTCTGTTTCAGGGTTGTAGGACCAGGCGACGGTGGTTCATCTTCTACCACGACTCTCCTTCCTCTCATTTCCTGTACCCATCATCTTCCTTGTCCTCTGTTTCAGGGTTGTAGGACCAGGTGACGGTGGTTCATCTTCTACCACGACTCTCCTTCCTCTCATTTCCTGTACCTATCATCTTCCTTGTAATCTGTTTCAGGGTTGTAGGACCAGGTGACGGTGGTTCATCTTCTACTGCAACTCTCCTTCCTCTCATTTCCTGTACGCATCATCTTCCTTGGAATCTGTTTCAGGGTTGTAGGACCAGGCGACGGTGGTTCATCTTCTACCACGACTCCCCTTCCTCTCATTTCCTGTACTCATCATCTTCCTTGTCATCTGTTTTAGGGTTGTAGGACCAGGTGACGGTGGTTCATCTTTTACCACGACTCTCCTTCCTCTCATTTCCTGTACCCATCATCTTCCTTGTGACCTGTTTCAGGGTTGTAGGACAAGGCGACGGTGGTTCATCTTCTACCACGACTCTCCTTCCTCTCATTTCCTGTACCCACCATCTTCCTTGTCCTCTGTTTCAGGGTTGTAGGACCAGGTGACGGTGGTTCATCTTCTACCACGACTCTCCTTCCTCTCATTTCCTGTACTCATCATCTTCCTTGTCATCTGTTTCAGGGTTGTAGGGCCAGGTGACGGTGGTTCATCTTCTACCACGACTCTCCTGCCTCTCATTTCCTGTACTCATCATCTTACTTGTCATCTGTTTCAGGGTTGTAGGGCCAGGCGACAGTGGTTCATCTTCTACCACGACTCTCCTTCCTTTCATTTCCTGTACCCATCATCTTCCTTGTCACCTGTTTCAGGGTTGTAGGACCAGGTGACGGTGGTTCATCTTCTACCACGACTCTCCTACCTCTCATTTCCTGTACCCATCATCTTCCTTGTCATCTGTTACAGGGTTGTAGGACCAGGTGACGGTGGTTCATCTTCTACCACGACTCTCCTTCCTCTCATTTCCTGTACCCATTATCTTCCTTGTCATCTGTTTCAGGGTTGTAGGAATAGGCGACGTTGGTTCATCTTCTACGACGACTCTTCTTCCTCTCATTTCCTGTACCCATCATCTTGCTTGTAATCTTTTCAGGGTTGTAGGACCAGGCGACGGTGGTTCATCTTCTACCACGACTCTCCTTCCTCTCATTTCCTGTACTCATCATCTTCCTTGTCCTCTGTTTCAGGGTTGTAGGACCAGGCGACGGTGGTTCATCTTCTACCACGAATCTCCTTCCTCTCATTTCCTGTTCCCATCATCTTCCTTGTGACCTGTTTCAGGGTTGTAGCACCAGGCGACGGTGGTTCATCTTCTACCACGACTCTCCTTCCTCTCATTTCCTGTACTCAATATCTTCCTTGTCATCTGTTTCAGAGTTGTAGGACCAGGTGATGGTGGTTCATCTTCTACCACAACTCTCCTTCCTCTCATTTCCTGTACTCATCATCTTCCTTGTCATCTGTTTCAGAGTTGTAGGACCAGGTGACGGTGGTTCATCTTCTACCACGACTCTCCTTCCTCTCATTTCCTGTACCCATCATCTTCCTTGTAATCTGTTTCAGGGTTGTAGGACCAGGCGACGGTGGTTCATCTTCTACCACGACTCTCCTTCCTCTCATTTCCTGTACCCATCATCTTCCTTGTCACCTGTTTCAGGGTTGTAGGACCAGGCGACGGTGGTTCATCTTCTACCACGACTCTCCTTCCTCTCATTTCCTGTACCCATCATCTTCCATGTCCTCTGTTTCAGGGTTGTAGGACCAGGTGACGGTGGTTTATCTTCTACCACGACTCTCCTTCCTCTCATTTCCTGTACTCATCATCTTCCTTGTCATCTGTTTCAGGGTTGTAGGGCCAGGCGACGGTGGTTCATCTTCTACCACGACTCTCCTTCCTCTCATTTCCTGTACTCATCATCTTACTTGTCCTCTGTTTCAGGCTTGTAGGACCAGGTGACGGTGGCTCATCTTCTACCACGACTCTCCTTCCTCTCATTTCCTGTACCCATCATCTTCCTTGTCATCTGTTTCAGGGTTGTAGGACCAGGTGACGGTGGTTCATCTTCTACCACGACTCTCCTTCCTCTCATTTCCTGTACCCATCATCTTCCTTGTCCTCTGTTTCAGAGTTCTAGGACCAGGTGACGGTGGTTCATCTTCTACCACGACTCTCCTCCCTCTCATTTCCTGTACCCATCATCTTCCTTGTCATCTGTTTCAGGGTTGTAGGACCAGGTGACGGTGGTTCATCTTCTACCACGACTCTCCTTCCTCTCATTTCCTGTACCCATCATCTTCCTTGTAATCTGTTTCAGGGTTGTAGGACCAGGTGACGGTGGTTCATCTTCTACCACGACTCTCCTTCCTCTCATTTCCTGTACCCATCATCTTCCTTGTCCTCTGTTTCAGAGTTCTAGGACCAGGTGACGGTGGTTCATCTTCTACCACGACTCTCCTTCCTCTCATTTCCTGTACCCATCATCTTCCTTGTCATCTGTTTCAGGGTTGTAGGACCAGGTGACGGTGGTTCATCTTCTACCACGACTCTCCTTCCTCTCATTTCCTGTACCCATCATCTTCCTTGTCCTCTGTTTCAGAGTTCTAGGACCAGGTGACGGTGGTTCATCTTCTACCACGACTCTCCTTCCTCTCATTTCCTGTACCCATCATCTTGCTTGTCATCTGTTTCAGGGTTGTAGGACCAGGTGACGGTGGTTCATCTTCTACCACGACTCTCCTTCCTCTCATTTCCTGTACCCATCATCTTCCTTGTCATCTGTTTCAGGGTTGTAGGACCAGGCGACGGTGGTTCATCTTCTACCACGACTCTCCTTCCTCTCATTTCCTGTACCCATCATCTTCCTTGTGACCTGTTTCAGGGTTGTAGGAGCAGGCGACGGTGGTTCATCTTCTACCACGACTCTCCTTCCTCTCATTTCCTGTACTCATCATCTTCCTTGTCATCTGTTTCAGGGTTGTAGGAGCAGGCGACGGTGGTTCATCTTCTACCACGACTCTCCTTCCTCTCATTTCCTGTACTCATCATCTTCCTTGTCATCTGTTTCAGGGTTGTAGGACCAGGCGACGGTGGTTCATCTTCTACCACGACTCTCCTTCCTCTCATTTCCTGTACCCATCATCTTCCTTGTGACCTGTTTCAGAGTTGTAGGAGCAGGCGACGGTGGTTCATCTTCTACCACGACTCTCCTTCCTCTCATTTCCTGTACTCATCATCTTCCTTGTCATCTGTTTCAGGGTTGTAGGAGCAGGCGACGGTGGTTCATCTTCTACCACGACTCTCCTTCCTCTCATTTCCTGTACTCATCATCTTCCTTGTCTTCTGTTTCAGAGTTGTAGGACCAGGTGACGGTGGTTCATCTTCTACCACGACTCTCCTTCCTCTCATTTCCTGTACTCATCATCTTCCTTGTCATCTGTTTCAGAGTTGTAGGACCAGGTGACGGTGGTTCATCTTCTACCACGACTCTCCTTCCTCTCATTTCCTGTACCCATCATCTTCCTTGTAATCTGTTTCAGGGTTGTAGGACCAGGTGACGGTGGTTCATCTTCTACCACGACTCTTCTGCCTCTCATTTCCTGTACCCATCATCTTCCTTGTCACCTGTTTCAGGGTTGTAGGACCAGGTGACTGTGGTTCATCTACTACCACGACTCTCCTTCCTCTCATTTCCTGTACCCATCATCTTCCTTGTCCTCTGTTCCAGGGTTGTAGGACCAGGTGACGGTGGTTCATCTTCTACCACGACTCTCCTTCCTCTCATTTCCTGTACCCATCATCTTCCTTGTCCTCTGTTTCAGGGTTGTAGGACCAGGTGACTGTGGTTCATCTTCTACCACGACTCTCCTTCCTCTCATTTCCTATACTCATCATCTTCCTTATCATCTGTTTCAGGGTTGTAGGACCAGGCGACGGTGGTTCATCTTCTACCACGACTCTCCTTCCTCTCATTTCCTGTACGCATCATCTTCCTTATCATCTGTTTCAGGGTTGTAGGACCAGGCGACGGTGGTTCATGTTCTACCACGACTCTCCTCCCTCTCATTTCCTGTACGCATCATCTTACTTGGCATCTGTTTCAGGGTTGTAGGACCAGGCGACGGTGGTTCATCTTCTACCTCGACTCTACTACCTCTCATTTCCTGTACCCATCATCTTCCTTGTCATCTGTTACAGGGTTGTAGGACCAGGTGACGGTGGTTCATCTTCTACCACGACTCTCCTTCCTCTCATTTCCTGTACCCATCATCTACCTTGTCATCTGTTTCAGGGTTGTAGGACCAGGCGACGGTGGTTCATATTCTACCACGACTCTCCTTCCTCTCATTTCCTGTACCCATCATCTTCCTTGTAATCTTTTCAGGGTTGTAGGACCAGGCGACGGTGGTTCATCTTCTACCACGACTCTCCTTCCTCTCATTTCCTGTACTCATCATCTTCCTTGTCCTCTGTTTCAGGGTTGTAGGACCAGGCGACGGTGGTTCATCTTCTACCACGACTCTCCTTCCTCTCATTTCCTGTTCCCATCATGTTCCTTGTGACCTGTTTCAGGGTTGTAGGACCAGGTGACGGTTGTTCATCTTGTACCACGACTCTCCTTCCTCTCATTTCCTGTACCCATCATCTTCCTTGTGACCTGTTTCAGGGTTGTAGGACCAGGCGACGGTGGTTCATCTTCTACCACGACTCTCCTTCCTCTCATTTCCTGTACTCATCATCTTCCTTGTCATCTGTTTCAGGGTTGTAGGACCAGGCGACGGTGGTTCATCTTCTACCACGACTCTCCTTCCTCTCATTTCCTGTACCCATCATCTTCCTTGTCCTCTGTTTCAGGGTTGTAGGGCCAGGCGACGGTGGTTCATCTTCTACCACGACTCTCCTTCCTCTCATTTCCTGTACTCATCATCTTCCTTGTCATCTGTTTCAGAGTTGTAGGACCAGGTGATGGTGGTTCATCTTCTACCACGACTCTCCTTCCTCTCATTTCCTGTACCCATCATCTTCCTTGTCATCTGTTTCAGAGTTGTAGGACCAGGTGACGGTGGTTCATCTTCTACCACGACTCTCCTTCCTCTCATTTCCTGTACCCATCATCTTCCTTGTCACCTGTTTCAGGGTTGTAGGACCAGGCGACGGTGGTTCATCTTCTACCATGACTCTCCTTCCTCTCATTTCCTGTACCCATCATCTTCCTTTTCCTCTGTTTCAGGTTTGTAGGACCAGGTGACGGTGGTTCATCTTCTACCACGACTCTCCTTCCTCTCATTTCCTGTACTCATCATCTTCCTTGTCATCTGTTTCAATGTTGTAGGGCCAGGCGACGGTGGTTCATCTTCTACCACGACTCTCCTTCCTCTCATTTCCTGTACTCATCATCTTACTTGTCCTCTGTTTCTGAGTTGTAGGACCAGGCGACGGTGGTTCATCTTCTACCACGACTCTCCTTCCTCTCATTTCCTGCACTCATCATCTTACTTGTCCTCTGTTTCTGGGTTGTAGGACCAGGTGACGGTGGTTCATCTTCTACCACGACTCTCCTTCCTCTCATTTCCTGGACTCATCATCTTCCTTGTCATCTGTTTCAGGGTTGTAGCACCAGGCGACGGTGGTTCATCTTCTACCACGACTCTCCTTCCTCTCATTTCCTGCACTCATCATCTTACTTGTCCTCTGTTTCTGGGTTGTAGGACCAGGTGACGGTGGTTCGTCTTCTACCACGACTCTCCTTCCTCTCATTTCCTGCACTCATCATCTTACTTGTCCTCTGTTTCTGGGTTGTAGGACCAGGTGACGGTGGCTCATCTTCTACCACGACTCTCCTTCCTCTCATTTCCTGTACCCATCATCTTACTTGTCCTCTGTTTCAGGGTTGTAGGACCAGGTGACGGTGGTTCATCTTCTACCACGACTCTCCTACCTCTCATTTCCTGTACCCATCATCTTCCTTGTCATCTGTTTCAGGGTTGTAGGACCAGGTGACGGTGGTTCATCTTCTACCACGACTCTCCTTCCTCTCATTTCCTGTACTCATCATCTTCCTTGTCATCTGTTTCAGGGTTGTAGGACCAGGCGACAGTGGTTCATCTTCTACCACGACTCTCCTTCCTCTCATTTCCTGTACCCATCATCTTCATTGTCATCTGTTTCAGGGTTGTAGGACCAGGTGACGGTGGTTCATCTTCTACCACGACTCTCCTTCCTCTCATTTCCTGTACCCATCATCTTCATTGTCATCTGTTTCAGGGTTGTAGGACCAGGCGACGGTGGTTCATCTTCTACCACGACTCTCCTTCCTCTCATTTCCTGTACCCATCATCTTCATTGTCATCTGTTTCAGGGTTGTAGGACCAGGCGACGGTGGTTCATCTTCTACCACGACTCTCCTTCCTGTCATTTCCTGTACCCATCATCTTCATTGTCATCTGTTTCAGGGTTGTAGGACCAGGCGACGGTGGTTCATCTTCTACCACTACTCTCCTTCCTCTCATTTCCTGTACCCATCATCTTCATTGTCATATGTTTGAGGGTTGTAGGACCAGGCGACGGTGGTTCATCTTCTACCACGACTCTCCTTCCTCTCATTTCCTGTACCCATCATCTTCATTGTCATCTGTTTCAGGGTTGTAGGACCAGGCGACGGTGGTTCATCTTCTACCACGACTCTCCTTCCTCTCATTTCCTGTACCCATCATCTTCATTGTCATCTGTTTCAGGGTTGTAGGACCAGGCGACAGTGGTTCATCTTCTACCACGACTCTCCTTCCTCTCATTTCCTGTACCCATCATCTTCATTGTCATCTGTTTCAGGGTTGTAGGACCAGGCGACGGTGGTTCATCTTCTACCACGACTCTCCTTCCTCTCATTTCCTGTACCCATCATCTTCATTGTCATCTGTTTGAGGGTTGTAGGACCAGGCGACGGTGGTTCATCTTCTACCACGACTCTCCTTCCTCTCATTTCCTGTACTCATCATCTTCCTTGTCATCTGTTTCAGAGTTGTAGGACTAGGCGACGGTGGTTCATCTTCTACCACGACTCTCCTTCCTCTCATTTCCTGTACCCATCATCTTCCTTGTCACCTGTTTCAGGGTTGTAGGACCAGGCGACGGTGGTTCATCTTCTACCACGACTCTCCTTCCTCTCATTTCCTGTACCCATCATCTTCCTTGTCATCTGTTACAGGGTTGTAGGACCAGGTGACGGTGGTTCATCTTCTACCACGACTCTCCTTCCTCTCATTTCCTGTACCCATCATCTTCCTTGTCACCTGTTTCAGGGTTGTAGGACCAGGCGACGGTGGTTCATCTTCTACCACGACTCTCCTTCCTTTCATTTCCTGTACCCATCATCTTCCTTGTCCTCTGTTTCAGGGTTGTAGGACCAGGTGACGGTGGTTCATCTTCTGCCACGACTCTCCTTCCTCTCATTTCCTGTACTCATCATCTTCCTTGTCATCTGTTTCAGGGTTGTAGGACCAGGCGACGGTAGTTCATCTTCTACCACGACTCTCCTTCCTCTCATTTCCTGTACCCATCATCTTCCTTGTGACCTGTTTCAGGGTTGTAGCACCAGGCGACGGTGGTTCATCTTCTACCACGACTCTCCTTCCTCTCATTTCCTGTACTCATCATCTTCCTTGTCATCTGTTTCAGAGTTGTAGGACCAGGTGACGGTGGTTCATCTTCTGCCACGACTCTCCTTCCTCTCATTTCCTGTACTCATCATCTTACTTGTCATCTGTTTCAGGGTTGTAGGACCAGGTGACGGTGGTTCATCTTCTGCCACGACTCTCCTTCCTCTCATTTCCTGTACCCATCATCTTCCTTGTCATCTGTTTCAGGGTTGTAGGACCAGGTGACGGTGGTTCATCTTCTGCCACGACTCTCCTTCCTCTCATTTCCTGTACTCATCATCTTCCTTGTCATCTGTTTCAGGGTTGTAGGACCAGGTGACGGTGGTTCATCTTCTGCCACGACTCTCCTTCCTCTCATTTCCTGTACCCATCATCTTCCTTGTAATCTGTTTCAGAGTTGTAGGACCAGGTGACGGTGGTTCATCTTCTACCACGACTCTCCTTCCTCTCATTTCCTGTACTCATCATCTTCCATGTCCTCTGTTTCAGGGTTGTAGGACCAGGTGACGGTGGTTCATCTTCTACCACGACTCTCCTTCCTCTCATTTCCTGTACCCATCATCTTCCTTGTAATCTGTTTCAGAGTTGTAGGACCAGGTGACGGTGGTTCATCTTCTACCACGACTCTCCTTCCTCTCATTTCCTGTACCCATCATCTTCCTTGTCCTCTGTTTCAGGGTTGTAGGACCAGGTGACGGTGGTTCATCTTCTACCACGACTCTCCTTCCTCTCATTTCCTGTACTCATCATCTTCCTTGTCATCTGTTACAGGGTTGTAGGACCAGGTGACGGTGGTTCATCTTCTACCACGACTCTCCTTCCTCTCATTTCCTGTACCCACCATCTTCCTTATCATCTGTTTCAGGGTTGTAGGACCAGGCGACGGTGGTTCATCTTCTACCACGACTCTCCTTCCTCTCATTTCCTGTACTCATCATCTTCCTTGTCATCTGTTTCAGGGTTGTAGGACCAGGTGACGATGGTTCATCTTCTACCACGACTCTCCTTCCTCTCATTTCCTGTACTCATCATCTTCCTTGTCATCTGTTTCAGGGTTGTAGGACCAGGTGACGGTGGTTCATCTTCTACCACGACTCTCCTTCCTCTCATTTCCTGTACCCATTATCTTCCTTGTCATCTGTTTCAGGGTTGTAGGACCAGGTGACGATGGTTCATCTTCTACCACGACTCTCCTTCCTCTCATTTCCTGTACTCATCATCTTCCTTGTCACCTGTTTCAGGGTTGTAGGACCAGGTGACGATGGTTCATCTTCTACCACGACTCTCCTTCCTCTCATTTCCTGTACCCATCATCTTCCTTGTCATCTGTTTCAGAGTTGTAGTACCAGGCGACGGTGGTTCATCTTCTACCACGACTCTCCTTCCTCTCATTTCCTGTACTCATCATCTTCCTTGTCATCTGTTTCAGGGTTGTAGGACCAGGTGACGGTGGTTCATCTTCTACCACGACTCTCCTTCCTCTCATTTCCTGTACTCATCATCTTTCTTGTCATCTGTTTCAGAGTTGTAGGACCAGGTGACGGTGGTTCATCTTCTACCACGACTCTCCTTCCTCTCATTTCCTGTACCCATCATCTTCCTTGTCCTCTGTTTCAGGGTTGTAGGACCAGGTGACGGTGGTTCATCTTCTACCACGACTCTCCTTCCTCTCATTTCCTGTACCTATCATCTTCCTTGTAATCTGTTTCAGGGTTGTAGGACCAGGTGACGGTGGTTCATCTTCTACTGCAACTCTCCTTCCTCTCATTTCCTGTACCCATCATCTTCCTTGGAATCTGTTTCAGGGTTGTAGGACCAGGCGACGGTGGTTCATCTTCTACCACGACTCCCCTTCCTCTCATTTCCTGTACTCATCATCTTCCTTGTCATCTGTTTTAGGGTTGTAGGACCAGGTGACGGTGGTTCATCTTTTACCACGACTCTCCTTCCTCTCATTTCCTGTACCCATCATCTTCCTTGTGACCTGTTTCAGGGTTGTAGGACAAGGCGACGGTGGTTCATGTTCTACCACGACTCTCCTTCCTCTCATTTCCTGTACCCACCATCTTCCTTGTCCTCTGTTTCAGGGTTGTAGGACCAGGTGACGGTGGTTCATCTTCTACCACGACTCTCCTTCCTCTCATTTCCTGTACTCATCATCTTCCTTGTCATCTGTTTCAGGGTTGTA
Organism: Deroplatys truncata; assembly: GCA_030765065.1. NCBI lineage: Eukaryota > Metazoa > Arthropoda > Insecta > Mantodea > Mantidae > Deroplatys > Deroplatys truncata. Next base: position 31,241,575 of record CM060976.1, read on the forward strand.
GGGCCAGGTGACGGTGGTTCATCTTCTACCACGACTCTCCTGCCTCTCATTTCCTGTACTCATCATCTTACTTGTCATCTGTTTCAGGGTTGTAGGGCCAGGCGACAGTGGTTCATCTTCTACCACGACTCTCCTTCCTTTCATTTCCTGTACCCATCATCTTCCTTGTCACCTGTTTCAGGGTTGTAGGACCAGGTGACGGTGGTTCATCTTCTACCACGACTCTCCTACCTCTCATTTCCTGTACCCATCATCTTCCTTGTCATCTGTTACAGGGTTGTAGGACCAGGTGACGGTGGTTCATCTTCTACCACGACTCTCCTTCCTCTCATTTCCTGTACCCATTATCTTCCTTGTCATCTGTTTCAGGGTTGTAGGAATAGGCGACGTTGGTTCATCTTCTACGACGACTCTTCTTCCTCTCATTTCCTGTACCCATCATCTTGCTTGTAATCTTTTCAGGGTTGTAGGACCAGGCGACGGTGGTTCATCTTCTACCACGACTCTCCTTCCTCTCATTTCCTGTACTCATCATCTTCCTTGTCCTCTGTTTCAGGGTTGTAGGACCAGGCGACGGTGGTTCATCTTCTACCACGACTCTCCTTCCTCTCATTTCCTGTTCCCATCATCTTCCTTGTGACCTGTTTCAGGGTTGTAGCACCAGGCGACGGTGGTTCATCTTCTACCACGACTCTCCTTCCTCTCATTTCCTGTACTCAATATCTTCCTTGTCATCTGTTTCAGAGTTGTAGGACCAGGTGATGGTGGTTCATCTTCTACCACGACTCTCCTTCCTCTCATTTCCTGTACCCATTATCTTCCTTGTCATCTGTTTCAGGGTTGTAGGACCAGGCGACGGTGGTTCATCTTCTACCACGACTCTCCTTCCTCTCATTTCCTGTACCCATCATCTTGCTTGTAATCTTTTCAGGGTTGTAGGACCAGGCGACGGTGGTTCATCTTCTACCACGACTCTCCTTCCTCTCATTTCCTGTACTCATCATCTTCCTTATCCTCTGTTTCAGGGTTGTAGGACCAGGCGACGGTGGTTCATCTTCTACCACGACTCTCCTTCCTCTCATTTCCTGTTCCCATCATGTTCCTTGTGACCTGTTTCAGGGTTGTAGCACCAGGCGACGGTGGTTCATCTTCTACCACGACTCTCCTTCCTCTCATTTCCTGTACTCATCATCTTCCGTGTCATCTGTTTCAGAGTTGTAGGACCAGGTGATGGTGGTTCATCTTCTACCACAACTCTCCTTCCTCTCATTTCCTGTAATCATCATCTTCCTTGTCATCTGTTTCAGAGTTGTAGGACCAGGTGACGGTGGTTCATCTTCTACCACGACTCTCCTTCCTCTCATTTCCTGTACCCATCATCTTCCTTGTAAGCTGTTTCAGGGTTGTAGGACCAGGTGACGGTGGTTCATCTTCTACCACGACTCTCCTTCCTCTCATTTCCTGTACCCATCATCTTCCTTGTCACCTGTTTCAGGGTTGTAGGACCAGGCGACGGTGGTTCATCTTCTACCACGACTCTCCTTCCTCTCATTTCCTGTACCCATCATCTTCCTTGTCCTCAGTTTCAGGGTTGTAGGACCAGGTGACGGTGGCTCATCTTCTACCACGACTCTCCTTCCTCTCATTTCCTGTACCCATCATCTTCCTTGTCATCTGTTTCAGGGTTGTAGGACCAGGCGACGGTGGTTCATCTTCTACCACGACTCTCCTTCCTCTCATTTCTTGTACCCATCATCTTCCTTGTGACCTGCTTCAGGTTTGTAGGAGCAGGCGACGGTGGTTCATCTTCTACCACGACTCTCCTTCCTCTCATTTCCTGTACCCATCATCTTCCTTGTCATCTGTTTCAGGGTTGTAGGACCAGGTGACGGTGGTTCATCTTCTACCACGACTCTCCTTCCTCTCATTTCCTGTACCCATCATCTTCCTTGTCCTCTGTTTCAGAGTTCTAGGACCAGGTGACGGTGGTTCATCTTCTACCACGACTCTCCTCCCTCTCATTTCCTGTACCCATCATCTTCCTTGTCATCTGTTTCAGGGATGTAGGACCAGGTGACGGTGGTTCAACTTCTACCACGACTCTCCTCCCTCTCATTTCCTGTACCCATCATCTACCTTGTCCTCTGTTTCAGGGTTGTAGGACCAGGCGACGGTGGTTCATCTTCTACCACGACTCTCCTTCCTCTCATTTCCTGTACCCGTCATCTTCCTTGTCCTCTGTTTTAGGGTTGTAGGACCAGGTGACGGTGGTTCATCTTCTACTGCAACTCTCCTTCCTCTCATTTCCTGTACCCATCATCTTCCTTGTCCTCTGTTTTAGGGTTGTAGGACCAGGTGACGGTGGTTCATCTTCTACTGCAACTCTCCTTCCTCTCATTTCCTGTACCCATCATCTTCCTTGGAATCTGTTTCAGGGTTGTAGGACCAGGCGACGGTGGTTCATCTACTACCACGACTCCCCTTCCTCTCATTTCCTGTACTCATCATCTTCCTTGTCATCTGTTTCAGGGTTGTAGGACCAGGTGACGGTGGTTCATCTTCTACCACGACTCTCCTTCCTCTCATTTCCTGTACCCATCATCTTCCTTGTGACCTGTTTCAGGGTTGTAGGACCAGGCGACGGTGGTTCATCTTCTACCAAGACTCTCCTTCCTCTCATTTCCTGTACCCACCATCTTCCTTGTCCTCTGTTTCAGGGTTGTAGGACCAGGTGACGGTGGTTCATCTTCTACCACGACTCTCCTTCCTCTCATTTCCTGTACTCATCATCTTCCTTGTCATCTGTTTCAGGGTTGTAGGACCAGGCGACGGTGGTTCATCTTCTACCACGACTCTCCTTCCTCTCATTTCCTGTACCCATCATCTTCCTTGTCCTCTGTTTCAGGGTTGTAGGACCAGGTGACGGTGGCTCATCTTCTACCACGACTCTCCTTCCTCTCATTTCCTGTACCCATCATCTTCCTTGTGACCTGTTTCAGAGTTGTAGGAGCAGGCGACGGTGGTTCATCTTCTACCACGACTCTCCTTCCTCTCATTTCCTGTACTCATCATCTGCCTTGGAATCTGTTTCAGGGTTGTAGGACCAGGCGACGGTGGTTCATCTTCTACCACGACTCTCCTCCCTCTCATTTCCTGTACTCATCATCTTACTTGTCATCTGTTTCAGGGTTGTAGGACCAGGCGACAGTGGTTCATCTTCAACCACGACTCTCCTACCTCTCATTTCCTGTACTCATCATCTTACTTGTCATCTGTTTCAGGGTTGTAGGACCAGGTGACGGTGGTTCATCTTCTACCACGACTCTCCTACCTCTCATTTCCTGTACTCATCATCTTCCTTGTCATCTGTTTCAGGGTTGTAGGACCAGGCGACGGTGGTTCATCTTCTACCACGACTCTCCTTCCTCTCATTTCCTGTACCCATCATCTTGCTTGTAATCTTTTCAGGGTTGTAGGACCAGGCGACGGTGGTTCATCTTCTACCACGACTCTCCTTCCTCTCATTTCCTGTACTCATCATCTTCCTTGTCCTCTGTTTCAGGGTTGTAGGACCAGGCGACGGTGGTTCATCTTCTACCACGACTCTCCTTCCTCTCATTTCCTGTTCCCATCATCTTCCTTGTGACCTGTTTCAGGGTTGTAGCACCAGGCGACGGTGGTTCATCTTCTACCACGACTCTCCTTCCTCTCATTTCCTGTACTCATCATCTTCCTTGTCATCTGTTTCAGAGTTGTAGGACCAGGTGATGGTGGTTCATCTTCTACCACAACTCTCCTTCCTCTCATTTCCTGTACTCATCATCTTCCTTGTCTTCTGTTTCAGAGTTGTAGGACCAGGTGACGGTGGTTCATCTTCTACCACGACTCTCCTTCCTCTCATTTCCTGTACCCATCATCTTCCTTGTAATCTGTTTCAGGGTTGTAGGACCAGGTGACGGTGGTTCATCTTCTACCACGACTCTCCTTCCTCTCATTTCCTGTACCCATCATCTTCCTTGTCACCTGTTTCAGGGTTGTAGGACCAGGCGACGGTGGTTCATCTTCTACCACGACTCTCCTTCCTCTCATTTCCTGTACCCATCATCTTCCTTGTCCTCTGTTTCAGGGTTGTAGGACCAGGTGACGGTGGCTCATCTTCTACCACGACTCTCCTTCCTCTCATTTCCTGTACCCATCATCTTCCTTGTCATCTGTTTCAGGGTTGTAGGACCAGGCGACGGTGGTTCATCTTCTACCACGACTCTCCTTCCTCTCATTTCCTGTACCCATCATCTTCCTTGTGACCTGCTTCAGGGTTGTAGGAGCAGGCGACGGTGGTTCATCTTCTACCACGACTCTCCTTCCTCTCATTTCCTTTACCCATCATCTTACTTGTCATCTGTTTCAGGGTTGTTGGACCAGGTGACGGTGGTTCATCTTCTACCACGATTCTCCTTCCTCTCATTTCCTGTACCCATCATCTTCCTTGTCCTCTGTTTCAGAGTTGTAGGACCAGGTGACGGTGGTTCATCTTCTACCACGACTCTCCTTCCTCTCATTTCCTGTACCCATCATCTTCCTTGTCCTCTGTTTCAGAGTTCTAGGACCAGGTGACGGTGGTTCATCTTCTACCACGACTCTCCTCCCTCTCATTTCCTGTACCCATCATCTTCCTTGTCATCTGTTTCAGGGTTGTGGGACCAGGTGACGGTGGTTCAACTTCTACCACGACTCTCCTGCCTCTCATTTCCTGTACCCATCATCTTCCTTGTCCTCTGTTTCAGGGTTGTAGGACCAGGCGACGGTGGTTCATCTTCTACCACGACTCTCCTTCCTCTCATTTCCTGTACCCATCATCTTCCTTGTCCTCTGTTTCAGGGTTGTAGGACCAGGTGACGGTGGTTCATCTTCTACCACGACTCTCCTTCCTCTCATTTCCTGTACCTATCATCTTCCTTGTAATCTGTTTCAGGGTTGTAGGACCAGGTGACGGTGGTTCATCTTCTACTGCAACTCTCCTTCCTCTCATTTCCTGTACCCATCATCTTCCTTGGAATCTGTTTCAGGGTTGTAGGACCAGGCGACGGTGGTTCATCTTCTACCACGACTCCCCTTCCTCTCATTTCCTGTACTCATCATCTTCCTTGTCATCTGTTTTAGGGTTGTAGGACCAGGTGACGGTGGTTCATCTTTTACCACGACTCTCCTTCCTCTCATTTCCTGTACCCATCATCTTCCTTGTGACCTGTTTCAGGGTTGTAGGACAAGGCGACGGTGGTTCATCTTCTACCACGACTCTCCTTCCTCTCATTTCCTGTACCCACCATCTTCCTTGTCCTCTGTTTCAGGGTTGTAGGACCAGGTGACGGTGGTTCATCTTCTACCACGACTCTCCTTCCTCTCATTTCCTGTACTCATCATCTTCCTTGTCATCTGTTTCAGGGTTGTAGGGCCAGGTGACGGTGGTTCATCTTCTACCACGACTCTCCTGCCTCTCATTTCCTGTAATCATCATCTTACTTGTCATCTGTTTCAGGGTTGTAGGGCCAGGCGACAGTGGTTCATCTTCTACCACGACTCTCCTTCCTTTCATTTCCTGTACCCATCATCTTCCTTGTCACCTGTTTCAGGGTTGTAGGACCAGGTGACGGTGGTTCATCTTCTACCACGACTCTCCTACCTCTCATTTCCTGTACCCATCATCTTCCTTGTCATCTGTTACAGGGTTGTAGGACCAGGTGACGGTGGTTCATCTTCTACCACGACTCTCCTTCCTCTCATTTCCTGTACCCATTATCTTCCTTGTCATCTGTTTCAGGGTTGTAGGAATAGGCGACGTTGGTTCATCTTCTACGACGACTCTTCTTCCTCTCATTTCCTGTACCCATCATCTTGCTTGTAATCTTTTCAGGGTTGTAGGACCAGGCGACGGTGGTTCATCTTCTACCACGACTCTCCTTCCTCTCATTTCCTGTACTCATCATCTTCCTTGTCCTCTGTTTCAGGGTTGTAGGACCAGGCGACGGTGGTTCATCTTCTACCACGAATCTCCTTCCTCTCATTTCCTGTTCCCATCATCTTCCTTGTGACCTGTTTCAGGGTTGTAGCACCAGGCGACGGTGGTTCATCTTCTACCACGACTCTCCTTCCTCTCATTTCCTGTACTCAATATCTTCCTTGTCATCTGTTTCAGAGTTGTAGGACCAGGTGATGGTGGTTCATCTTCTACCACAACTCTCCTTCCTCTCATTTCCTGTACTCATCATCTTCCTTGTCATCTGTTTCAGAGTTGTAGGACCAGGTGACGGTGGTTCATCTTCTACCACGACTCTCCTTCCTCTCATTTCCTGTACCCATCATCTTCCTTGTAATCTGTTTCAGGGTTGTAGGACCAGGCGACGGTGGTTCATCTTCTACCACGACTCTCCTTCCTCTCATTTCCTGTACCCATCATCTTCCTTGTCACCTGTTTCAGGGTTGTAGGACCAGGCGACGGTGGTTCATCTTCTACCACGACTCTCCTTCCTCTCATTTCCTGTACCCATCATCTTCCATGTCCTCTGTTTCAGGGTTGTAGGACCAGGTGACGGTGGTTTATCTTCTACCACGACTCTCCTTCCTCTCATTTCCTGTACTCATCATCTTCCTTGTCATCTGTTTCAGGGTTGTAGGGCCAGGCGACGGTGGTTCATCTTCTACCACGACTCTCCTTCCTCTCATTTCCTGTACTCATCATCTTACTTGTCCTCTGTTTCAGGCTTGTAGGACCAGGTGACGGTGGCTCATCTTCTACCACGACTCTCCTTCCTCTCATTTCCTGTACCCATCATCTTCCTTGTCATCTGTTTCAGGGTTGTAGGACCAGGTGACGGTGGTTCATCTTCTACCACGACTCTCCTTCCTCTCATTTCCTGTACCCATCATCTTCCTTGTCCTCTGTTTCAGAGTTCTAGGACCAGGTGACGGTGGTTCATCTTCTACCACGACTCTCCTCCCTCTCATTTCCTGTACCCATCATCTTCCTTGTCATCTGTTTCAGGGTTGTAGGACCAGGTGACGGTGGTTCATCTTCTACCACGACTCTCCTTCCTCTCATTTCCTGTACCCATCATCTTCCTTGTAATCTGTTTCAGGGTTGTAGGACCAGGTGACGGTGGTTCATCTTCTACCACGACTCTCCTTCCTCTCATTTCCTGTACCCATCATCTTCCTTGTCCTCTGTTTCAGAGTTCTAGGACCAGGTGACGGTGGTTCATCTTCTACCACGACTCTCCTTCCTCTCATTTCCTGTACCCATCATCTTCCTTGTCATCTGTTTCAGGGTTGTAGGACCAGGTGACGGTGGTTCATCTTCTACCACGACTCTCCTTCCTCTCATTTCCTGTACCCATCATCTTCCTTGTCCTCTGTTTCAGAGTTCTAGGACCAGGTGACGGTGGTTCATCTTCTACCACGACTCTCCTTCCTCTCATTTCCTGTACCCATCATCTTGCTTGTCATCTGTTTCAGGGTTGTAGGACCAGGTGACGGTGGTTCATCTTCTACCACGACTCTCCTTCCTCTCATTTCCTGTACCCATCATCTTCCTTGTCATCTGTTTCAGGGTTGTAGGACCAGGCGACGGTGGTTCATCTTCTACCACGACTCTCCTTCCTCTCATTTCCTGTACCCATCATCTTCCTTGTGACCTGTTTCAGGGTTGTAGGAGCAGGCGACGGTGGTTCATCTTCTACCACGACTCTCCTTCCTCTCATTTCCTGTACTCATCATCTTCCTTGTCATCTGTTTCAGGGTTGTAGGAGCAGGCGACGGTGGTTCATCTTCTACCACGACTCTCCTTCCTCTCATTTCCTGTACTCATCATCTTCCTTGTCATCTGTTTCAGGGTTGTAGGACCAGGCGACGGTGGTTCATCTTCTACCACGACTCTCCTTCCTCTCATTTCCTGTACCCATCATCTTCCTTGTGACCTGTTTCAGAGTTGTAGGAGCAGGCGACGGTGGTTCATCTTCTACCACGACTCTCCTTCCTCTCATTTCCTGTACTCATCATCTTCCTTGTCATCTGTTTCAGGGTTGTAGGAGCAGGCGACGGTGGTTCATCTTCTACCACGACTCTCCTTCCTCTCATTTCCTGTACTCATCATCTTCCTTGTCTTCTGTTTCAGAGTTGTAGGACCAGGTGACGGTGGTTCATCTTCTACCACGACTCTCCTTCCTCTCATTTCCTGTACTCATCATCTTCCTTGTCATCTGTTTCAGAGTTGTAGGACCAGGTGACGGTGGTTCATCTTCTACCACGACTCTCCTTCCTCTCATTTCCTGTACCCATCATCTTCCTTGTAATCTGTTTCAGGGTTGTAGGACCAGGTGACGGTGGTTCATCTTCTACCACGACTCTTCTGCCTCTCATTTCCTGTACCCATCATCTTCCTTGTCACCTGTTTCAGGGTTGTAGGACCAGGTGACTGTGGTTCATCTACTACCACGACTCTCCTTCCTCTCATTTCCTGTACCCATCATCTTCCTTGTCCTCTGTTCCAGGGTTGTAGGACCAGGTGACGGTGGTTCATCTTCTACCACGACTCTCCTTCCTCTCATTTCCTGTACCCATCATCTTCCTTGTCCTCTGTTTCAGGGTTGTAGGACCAGGTGACTGTGGTTCATCTTCTACCACGACTCTCCTTCCTCTCATTTCCTGTACTCATCATCTTCCTTATCATCTGTTTCAGGGTTGTAGGACCAGGCGACGGTGGTTCATCTTCTACCACGACTCTCCTTCCTCTCATTTCCTGTACGCATCATCTTCCTTATCATCTGTTTCAGGGTTGTAGGACCAGGCGACGGTGGTTCATGTTCTACCACGACTCTCCTCCCTCTCATTTCCTGTACGCATCATCTTACTTGGCATCTGTTTCAGGGTTGTAGGACCAGGCGACGGTGGTTCATCTTCTACCTCGACTCTACTACCTCTCATTTCCTGTACCCATCATCTTCCTTGTCATCTGTTACAGGGTTGTAGGACCAGGTGACGGTGGTTCATCTTCTACCACGACTCTCCTTCCTCTCATTTCCTGTACCCATCATCTACCTTGTCATCTGTTTCAGGGTTGTAGGACCAGGCGACGGTGGTTCATATTCTACCACGACTCTCCTTCCTCTCATTTCCTGTACCCATCATCTTCCTTGTAATCTTTTCAGGGTTGTAGGACCAGGCGACGGTGGTTCATCTTCTACCACGACTCTCCTTCCTCTCATTTCCTGTACTCATCATCTTCCTTGTCCTCTGTTTCAGGGTTGTAGGACCAGGCGACGGTGGTTCATCTTCTACCACGACTCTCCTTCCTCTCATTTCCTGTTCCCATCATGTTCCTTGTGACCTGTTTCAGGGTTGTAGGACCAGGTGACGGTTGTTCATCTTGTACCACGACTCTCCTTCCTCTCATTTCCTGTACCCATCATCTTCCTTGTGACCTGTTTCAGGGTTGTAGGACCAGGCGACGGTGGTTCATCTTCTACCACGACTCTCCTTCCTCTCATTTCCTGTACTCATCATCTTCCTTGTCATCTGTTTCAGGGTTGTAGGACCAGGCGACGGTGGTTCATCTTCTACCACGACTCTCCTTCCTCTCATTTCCTGTACCCATCATCTTCCTTGTCCTCTGTTTCAGGGTTGTAGGGCCAGGCGACGGTGGTTCATCTTCTACCACGACTCTCCTTCCTCTCATTTCCTGTACTCATCATCTTCCTTGTCATCTGTTTCAGAGTTGTAGGACCAGGTGATGGTGGTTCATCTTCTACCACGACTCTCCTTCCTCTCATTTCCTGTACCCATCATCTTCCTTGTCATCTGTTTCAGAGTTGTAGGACCAGGTGACGGTGGTTCATCTTCTACCACGACTCTCCTTCCTCTCATTTCCTGTACCCATCATCTTCCTTGTCACCTGTTTCAGGGTTGTAGGACCAGGCGACGGTGGTTCATCTTCTACCATGACTCTCCTTCCTCTCATTTCCTGTACCCATCATCTTCCTTTTCCTCTGTTTCAGGTTTGTAGGACCAGGTGACGGTGGTTCATCTTCTACCACGACTCTCCTTCCTCTCATTTCCTGTACTCATCATCTTCCTTGTCATCTGTTTCAATGTTGTAGGGCCAGGCGACGGTGGTTCATCTTCTACCACGACTCTCCTTCCTCTCATTTCCTGTACTCATCATCTTACTTGTCCTCTGTTTCTGAGTTGTAGGACCAGGCGACGGTGGTTCATCTTCTACCACGACTCTCCTTCCTCTTATTTCCTGCACTCATCATCTTACTTGTCCTCTGTTTCTGGGTTGTAGGACCAGGTGACGGTGGTTCATCTTCTACCACGACTCTCCTTCCTCTCATTTCCTGGACTCATCATCTTCCTTGTCATCTGTTTCAGGGTTGTAGCACCAGGCGACGGTGGTTCATCTTCTACCACGACTCTCCTTCCTCTCATTTCCTGCACTCATCATCTTACTTGTCCTCTGTTTCTGGGTTGTAGGACCAGGTGACGGTGGTTCGTCTTCTACCACGACTCTCCTTCCTCTCATTTCCTGCACTCATCATCTTACTTGTCCTCTGTTTCTGGGTTGTAGGACCAGGTGACGGTGGCTCATCTTCTACCACGACTCTCCTTCCTCTCATTTCCTGTACCCATCATCTTACTTGTCCTCTGTTTCAGGGTTGTAGGACCAGGTGACGGTGGTTCATCTTCTACCACGACTCTCCTACCTCTCATTTCCTGTACCCATCATCTTCCTTGTCATCTGTTTCAGGGTTGTAGGACCAGGTGACGGTGGTTCATCTTCTACCACGACTCTCCTTCCTCTCATTTCCTGTACTCATCATCTTCCTTGTCATCTGTTTCAGGGTTGTAGGACCAGGCGACAGTGGTTCATCTTCTACCACGACTCTCCTTCCTCTCATTTCCTGTACCCATCATCTTCATTGTCATCTGTTTCAGGGTTGTAGGACCAGGTGACGGTGGTTCATCTTCTACCACGACTCTCCTTCCTCTCATTTCCTGTACCCATCATCTTCATTGTCATCTGTTTCAGGGTTGTAGGACCAGGCGACGGTGGTTCATCTTCTACCACGACTCTCCTTCCTCTCATTTCCTGTACCCATCATCTTCATTGTCATCTGTTTCAGGGTTGTAGGACCAGGCGACGGTGGTTCATCTTCTACCACGACTCTCCTTCCTGTCATTTCCTGTACCCATCATCTTCATTGTCATCTGTTTGAGGGTTGTAGGACCAGGCGACGGTGGTTCATCTTCTACCACGACTCTCCTTCCTCTCATTTCCTGTACCCATCATCTTCATTGTCATCTGTTTCAGGGTTGTAGGACCAGGCGACGGTGGTTCATCTTCTACCACTACTCTCCTTCCTCTCATTTCCTGTACCCATCATCTTCATTGTCATATGTTTGAGGGTTGTAGGACCAGGCGACGGTGGTTCATCTTCTACCACGACTCTCCTTCCTCTCATTTCCTGTACCCATCATCTTCATTGTCATCTGTTTCAGGGTTGTAGGACCAGGCGACGGTGGTTCATCTTCTACCACGACTCTCCTTCCTCTCATTTCCTGTACCCATCATCTTCATTGTCATCTGTTTCAGGGTTGTAGGACCAGGCGACAGTGGTTCATCTTCTACCACGACTCTCCTTCCTCTCATTTCCTGTACCCATCATCTTCATTGTCATCTGTTTCAGGGTTGTAGGACCAGGCGACGGTGGTTCATCTTCTACCACGACTCTCCTTCCTCTCATTTCCTGTACCCATCATCTTCATTGTCATCTGTTTGAGGGTTGTAGGACCAGGCGACGGTGGTTCATCTTCTACCACGACTCTCCTTCCTCTCATTTCCTGTACTCATCATCTTCCTTGTCATCTGTTTCAGAGTTGTAGGACTAGGCGACGGTGGTTCATCTTCTACCACGACTCTCCTTCCTCTCATTTCCTGTACCCATCATCTTCCTTGTCACCTGTTTCAGGGTTGTAGGACCAGGCGACTGTGGTTCATCTTCTACCACGACTCTCCTTCCTCTCATTTCCTGTACCCATCATCTTCCTTGTCATCTGTTACAGGGTTGTAGGACCAGGTGACGGTGGTTCATCTTCTACCACGACTCTCCTTCCTCTCATTTCCTGTACCCATCATCTTCCTTGTCACCTGTTTCAGGGTTGTAGGACCAGGCGACGGTGGTTCATCTTCTACCACGACTCTCCTTCCTTTCATTTCCTGTACCCATCATCTTCCTTGTCCTCTGTTTCAGGGTTGTAGGACCAGGTGACGGTGGTTCATCTTCTGCCACGACTCTCCTTCCTCTCATTTCCTGTACTCATCATCTTCCTTGTCATCTGTTTCAGGGTTGTAGGACCAGGCGACGGTAGTTCATCTTCTACCACGACTCTCCTTCCTCTCATTTCCTGTACCCATCATCTTCCTTGTGACCTGTTTCAGGGTTGTAGCACCAGGCGACGGTGGTTCATCTTCTACCACGACTCTCCTTCCTCTCATTTCCTGTACTCATCATCTTCCTTGTCATCTGTTTCAGAGTTGTAGGACCAGGTGACGGTGGTTCATCTTCTGCCACGACTCTCCTTCCTCTCATTTCCTGTACTCATCATCTTACTTGTCATCTGTTTCAGGGTTGTAGGACCAGGTGACGGTGGTTCATCTTCTGCCACGACTCTCCTTCCTCTCATTTCCTGTACCCATCATCTTCCTTGTCATCTGTTTCAGGGTTGTAGGACCAGGTGACGGTGGTTCATCTTCTGCCACGACTCTCCTTCCTCTCATTTCCTGTACTCATCATCTTCCTTGTCATCTGTTTCAGGGTTGTAGGACCAGGTGACGGTGGTTCATCTTCTGCCACGACTCTCCTTCCTCTCATTTCCTGTACCCATCATCTTCCTTGTAATCTGTTTCAGAGTTGTAGGACCAGGTGACGGTGGTTCATCTTCTACCACGACTCTCCTTCCTCTCATTTCCTGTACTCATCATCTTCCATGTCCTCTGTTTCAGGGTTGTAGGACCAGGTGACGGTGGTTCATCTTCTACCACGACTCTCCTTCCTCTCATTTCCTGTACCCATCATCTTCCTTGTAATCTGTTTCAGAGTTGTAGGACCAGGTGACGGTGGTTCATCTTCTACCACGACTCTCCTTCCTCTCATTTCCTGTACCCATCATCTTCCTTGTCCTCTGTTTCAGGGTTGTAGGACCAGGTGACGGTGGTTCATCTTCTACCACGACTCTCCTTCCTCTCATTTCCTGTACTCATCATCTTCCTTGTCATCTGTTACAGGGTTGTAGGACCAGGTGACGGTGGTTCATCTTCTACCACGACTCTCCTTCCTCTCATTTCCTGTACCCACCATCTTCCTTATCATCTGTTTCAGGGTTGTAGGACCAGGCGACGGTGGTTCATCTTCTACCACGACTCTCCTTCCTCTCATTTCCTGTACTCATCATCTTCCTTGTCATCTGTTTCAGGGTTGTAGGACCAGGTGACGATGGTTCATCTTCTACCACGACTCTCCTTCCTCTCATTTCCTGTACTCATCATCTTCCTTGTCATCTGTTTCAGGGTTGTAGGACCAGGTGACGGTGGTTCATCTTCTACCACGACTCTCCTTCCTCTCATTTCCTGTACCCATTATCTTCCTTGTCATCTGTTTCAGGGTTGTAGGACCAGGTGACGATGGTTCATCTTCTACCACGACTCTCCTTCCTCTCATTTCCTGTACTCATCATCTTCCTTGTCACCTGTTTCAGGGTTGTAGGACCAGGTGACGATGGTTCATCTTCTACCACGACTCTCCTTCCTCTCATTTCCTGTACCCATCATCTTCCTTGTCATCTGTTTCAGAGTTGTAGTACCAGGCGACGGTGGTTCATCTTCTACCACGACTCTCCTTCCTCTCATTTCCTGTACTCATCATCTTCCTTGTCATCTGTTTCAGGGTTGTAGGACCAGGTGACGGTGGTTCATCTTCTACCACGACTCTCCTTCCTCTCATTTCCTGTACTCATCATCTTTCTTGTCATCTGTTTCAGAGTTGTAGGACCAGGTGACGGTGGTTCATCTTCTACCACGACTCTCCTTCCTCTCATTTCCTGTACCCATCATCTTCCTTGTCCTCTGTTTCAGGGTTGTAGGACCAGGTGACGGTGGTTCATCTTCTACCACGACTCTCCTTCCTCTCATTTCCTGTACCTATCATCTTCCTTGTAATCTGTTTCAGGGTTGTAGGACCAGGTGACGGTGGTTCATCTTCTACTGCAACTCTCCTTCCTCTCATTTCCTGTACCCATCATCTTCCTTGGAATCTGTTTCAGGGTTGTAGGACCAGGCGACGGTGGTTCATCTTCTACCACGACTCCCCTTCCTCTCATTTCCTGTACTCATCATCTTCCTTGTCATCTGTTTTAGGGTTGTAGGACCAGGTGACGGTGGTTCATCTTTTACCACGACTCTCCTTCCTCTCATTTCCTGTACCCATCATCTTCCTTGTGACCTGTTTCAGGGTTGTAGGACAAGGCGACGGTGGTTCATGTTCTACCACGACTCTCCTTCCTCTCATTTCCTGTACCCACCATCTTCCTTGTCCTCTGTTTCAGGGTTGTAGGACCAGGTGACGGTGGTTCATCTTCTACCACGACTCTCCTTCCTCTCATTTCCTGTACTCATCATCTTCCTTGTCATCTGTTTCAGGGTTGTAGGGCCAGGTGACGGTGGTTCATCTTCTACCACGACTCTCCTGCCTCTCATTTCCTGTACTCATCATCTTACTTGTCATCTGTTTCAGGGTTGTAGGGCCAGGCGACAGTGGTTCATCTTCTACCACGACTCTCCTTCCTTTCATTTCCTGTACCCATCATCTTCCTTGTCACCTGTTTCAGGGTTGTAGGACCAGGTGACGGTGGTTCATCTTCTACCACGACTCTCCTTCCTCTCATTTCCTGTACCCATCATCTTCCTTGTCATCTGTTTCAGAGTTGTAGGACCAGGTGACGGTGGTTCATCTTCTACCACGACTCTCCTTCCTCTCATTTCCTGTACCCATCATCTTCCTTGTCACCTGTTTCAGGGTTGTAGGACCAGGCGACGGTGGTTCATCTTCTACCATGACTCTCCTTCCTCTCATTTCCTGTACCCATCATCTTCCTTTTCCTCTGTTTCAGGTTTGTAGGACCAGGTGACGGTGGTTCATCTTCTACCACGACTCTCCTTCCTCTCATTTCCTGTACTCATCATCTTCCTTGTCATCTGTTTCAATGTTGTAGGGCCAGGCGACGGTGGTTCATCTTCTACCACGACTCTCCTTCCTCTCATTTCCTGTACTCATCATCTTACTTGTCCTCTGTTTCTGAGTTGTAGGACCAGGCGACGGTGGTTCATCTTCTACCACGACTCTCCTTCCTCTTATTTCCTGCACTCATCATCTTACTTGTCCTCTGTTTCTGGGTTGTAGGACCAGGTGACGGTGGTTCATCTTCTACCACGACTCTCCTTCCTCTCATTTCCTGGACTCATCATCTTCCTTGTCATCTGTTTCAGGGTTGTAGCACCAGGCGACGGTGGTTCATCTTCTACCACGACTCTCCTTCCTCTCATTTCCTGCACTCATCATCTTACTTGTCCTCTGTTTCTGGGTTGTAGGACCAGGTGACGGTGGTTCGTCTTCTACCACGACTCTCCTTCCTCTCATTTCCTGCACTCATCATCTTACTTGTCCTCTGTTTCTGGGTTGTAGGACCAGGTGACGGTGGCTCATCTTCTACCACGACTCTCCTTCCTCTCATTTCCTGTACCCATCATCTTACTTGTCCTCTGTTTCAGGGTTGTAGGACCAGGTGACGGTGGTTCATCTTCTACCACGACTCTCCTACCTCTCATTTCCTGTACCCATCATCTTCCTTGTCATCTGTTTCAGGGTTGTAGGACCAGGTGACGGTGGTTCATCTTCTACCACGACTCTCCTTCCTCTCATTTCCTGTACTCATCATCTTCCTTGTCATCTGTTTCAGGGTTGTAGGACCAGGCGACAGTGGTTCATCTTCTACCACGACTCTCCTTCCTCTCATTTCCTGTACCCATCATCTTCATTGTCATCTGTTTCAGGGTTGTAGGACCAGGTGACGGTGGTTCATCTTCTACCACGACTCTCCTTCCTCTCATTTCCTGTACCCATCATCTTCATTGTCATCTGTTTCAGGGTTGTAGGACCAGGCGACGGTGGTTCATCTTCTACCACGACTCTCCTTCCTCTCATTTCCTGTACCCATCATCTTCATTGTCATCTGTTTCAGGGTTGTAGGACCAGGCGACGGTGGTTCATCTTCTACCACGACTCTCCTTCCTGTCATTTCCTGTACCCATCATCTTCATTGTCATCTGTTTGAGGGTTGTAGGACCAGGCGACGGTGGTTCATCTTCTACCACGACTCTCCTTCCTCTCATTTCCTGTACCCATCATCTTCATTGTCATCTGTTTCAGGGTTGTAGGACCAGGCGACGGTGGTTCATCTTCTACCACTACTCTCCTTCCTCTCATTTCCTGTACCCATCATCTTCATTGTCATATGTTTGAGGGTTGTAGGACCAGGCGACGGTGGTTCATCTTCTACCACGACTCTCCTTCCTCTCATTTCCTGTACCCATCATCTTCATTGTCATCTGTTTCAGGGTTGTAGGACCAGGCGACGGTGGTTCATCTTCTACCACGACTCTCCTTCCTCTCATTTCCTGTACCCATCATCTTCATTGTCATCTGTTTCAGGGTTGTAGGACCAGGCGACAGTGGTTCATCTTCTACCACGACTCTCCTTCCTCTCATTTCCTGTACCCATCATCTTCATTGTCATCTGTTTCAGGGTTGTAGGACCAGGCGACGGTGGTTCATCTTCTACCACGACTCTCCTTCCTCTCATTTCCTGTACCCATCATCTTCATTGTCATCTGTTTGAGGGTTGTAGGACCAGGCGACGGTGGTTCATCTTCTACCACGACTCTCCTTCCTCTCATTTCCTGTACTCATCATCTTCCTTGTCATCTGTTTCAGAGTTGTAGGACTAGGCGACGGTGGTTCATCTTCTACCACGACTCTCCTTCCTCTCATTTCCTGTACCCATCATCTTCCTTGTCACCTGTTTCAGGGTTGTAGGACCAGGCGACTGTGGTTCATCTTCTACCACGACTCTCCTTCCTCTCATTTCCTGTACCCATCATCTTCCTTGTCATCTGTTACAGGGTTGTAGGACCAGGTGACGGTGGTTCATCTTCTACCACGACTCTCCTTCCTCTCATTTCCTGTACCCATCATCTTCCTTGTCACCTGTTTCAGGGTTGTAGGACCAGGCGACGGTGGTTCATCTTCTACCACGACTCTCCTTCCTTTCATTTCCTGTACCCATCATCTTCCTTGTCCTCTGTTTCAGGGTTGTAGGACCAGGTGACGGTGGTTCATCTTCTGCCACGACTCTCCTTCCTCTCATTTCCTGTACTCATCATCTTCCTTGTCATCTGTTTCAGGGTTGTAGGACCAGGCGACGGTAGTTCATCTTCTACCACGACTCTCCTTCCTCTCATTTCCTGTACCCATCATCTTCCTTGTGACCTGTTTCAGGGTTGTAGCACCAGGCGACGGTGGTTCATCTTCTACCACGACTCTCCTTCCTCTCATTTCCTGTACTCATCATCTTCCTTGTCATCTGTTTCAGAGTTGTAGGACCAGGTGACGGTGGTTCATCTTCTGCCACGACTCTCCTTCCTCTCATTTCCTGTACTCATCATCTTACTTGTCATCTGTTTCAGGGTTGTAGGACCAGGTGACGGTGGTTCATCTTCTGCCACGACTCTCCTTCCTCTCATTTCCTGTACCCATCATCTTCCTTGTCATCTGTTTCAGGGTTGTAGGACCAGGTGACGGTGGTTCATCTTCTGCCACGACTCTCCTTCCTCTCATTTCCTGTACTCATCATCTTCCTTGTCATCTGTTTCAGGGTTGTAGGACCAGGTGACGGTGGTTCATCTTCTGCCACGACTCTCCTTCCTCTCATTTCCTGTACCCATCATCTTCCTTGTAATCTGTTTCAGAGTTGTAGGACCAGGTGACGGTGGTTCATCTTCTACCACGACTCTCCTTCCTCTCATTTCCTGTACTCATCATCTTCCATGTCCTCTGTTTCAGGGTTGTAGGACCAGGTGACGGTGGTTCATCTTCTACCACGACTCTCCTTCCTCTCATTTCCTGTACCCATCATCTTCCTTGTAATCTGTTTCAGAGTTGTAGGACCAGGTGACGGTGGTTCATCTTCTACCACGACTCTCCTTCCTCTCATTTCCTGTACCCATCATCTTCCTTGTCCTCTGTTTCAGGGTTGTAGGACCAGGTGACGGTGGTTCATCTTCTACCACGACTCTCCTTCCTCTCATTTCCTGTACTCATCATCTTCCTTGTCATCTGTTACAGGGTTGTAGGACCAGGTGACGGTGGTTCATCTTCTACCACGACTCTCCTTCCTCTCATTTCCTGTACCCACCATCTTCCTTATCATCTGTTTCAGGGTTGTAGGACCAGGCGACGGTGGTTCATCTTCTACCACGACTCTCCTTCCTCTCATTTCCTGTACTCATCATCTTCCTTGTCATCTGTTTCAGGGTTGTAGGACCAGGTGACGATGGTTCATCTTCTACCACGACTCTCCTTCCTCTCATTTCCTGTACTCATCATCTTCCTTGTCATCTGTTTCAGGGTTGTAGGACCAGGTGACGGTGGTTCATCTTCTACCACGACTCTCCTTCCTCTCATTTCCTGTACCCATTATCTTCCTTGTCATCTGTTTCAGGGTTGTAGGACCAGGTGACGATGGTTCATCTTCTACCACGACTCTCCTTCCTCTCATTTCCTGTACTCATCATCTTCCTTGTCACCTGTTTCAGGGTTGTAGGACCAGGTGACGATGGTTCATCTTCTACCACGACTCTCCTTCCTCTCATTTCCTGTACCCATCATCTTCCTTGTCATCTGTTTCAGAGTTGTAGTACCAGGCGACGGTGGTTCATCTTCTACCACGACTCTCCTTCCTCTCATTTCCTGTACTCATCATCTTCCTTGTCATCTGTTTCAGGGTTGTAGGACCAGGTGACGGTGGTTCATCTTCTACCACGACTCTCCTTCCTCTCATTTCCTGTACTCATCATCTTTCTTGTCATCTGTTTCAGAGTTGTAGGACCAGGTGACGGTGGTTCATCTTCTACCACGACTCTCCTTCCTCTCATTTCCTGTACCCATCATCTTCCTTGTCCTCTGTTTCAGGGTTGTAGGACCAGGTGACGGTGGTTCATCTTCTACCACGACTCTCCTTCCTCTCATTTCCTGTACCTATCATCTTCCTTGTAATCTGTTTCAGGGTTGTAGGACCAGGTGACGGTGGTTCATCTTCTACTGCAACTCTCCTTCCTCTCATTTCCTGTACCCATCATCTTCCTTGGAATCTGTTTCAGGGTTGTAGGACCAGGCGACGGTGGTTCATCTTCTACCACGACTCCCCTTCCTCTCATTTCCTGTACTCATCATCTTCCTTGTCATCTGTTTTAGGGTTGTAGGACCAGGTGACGGTGGTTCATCTTTTACCACGACTCTCCTTCCTCTCATTTCCTGTACCCATCATCTTCCTTGTGACCTGTTTCAGGGTTGTAGGACAAGGCGACGGTGGTTCATGTTCTACCACGACTCTCCTTCCTCTCATTTCCTGTACCCACCATCTTCCTTGTCCTCTGTTTCAGGGTTGTAGGACCAGGTGACGGTGGTTCATCTTCTACCACGACTCTCCTTCCTCTCATTTCCTGTACTCATCATCTTCCTTGTCATCTGTTTCAGGGTTGTAGGGCCAGGTGACGGTGGTTCATCTTCTACCACGACTCTCCTGCCTCTCATTTCCTGTACTCATCATCTTACTTGTCATCTGTTTCAGGGTTGTAGGGCCAGGCGACAGTGGTTCATCTTCTACCACGACTCTCCTTCCTTTCATTTCCTGTACCCATCATCTTCCTTGTCACCTGTTTCAGGGTTGTAGGACCAGGTGACGGTGGTTCATCTTCTACCACGACTCTCCTACCTCTCATTTCCTGTACCCATCATCTTCCTTGTCATCTGTTACAGGGTTGTAGGACCAGGTGACGGTGGTTCATCTTCTACCACGACTCTCCTTCCTCTCATTTCCTGTACCCATTATCTTCCTTGTCATCTGTTTCAGGGTTGTAGGAATAGGCGACGTTGGTTCATCTTCTACGACGACTCTTCTTCCTCTCATTTCCTGTACCCATCATCTTGCTTGTAATCTTTTCAGGGTTGTAGGACCAGGCGACGGTGGTTCATCTTCTACCACGACTCTCCTTCCTCTCATTTCCTGTACTCATCATCTTCCTTGTCCTCTGTTTCAGGGTTGTAGGACCAGGCGACGGTGGTTCATCTTCTACCACGACTCTCCTTCCTCTCATTTCCTGTTCCCATCATCTTCCTTGTGACCTGTTTCAGGGTTGTAGCACCAGGCGACGGTGGTTCATCTTCTACCACGACTCTCCTTCCTCTCATTTCCTGTACTCAATATCTTCCTTGTCATCTGTTTCAGAGTTGTAGGACCAGGTGATGGTGGTTCATCTTCTACCACAACTCTCCTTCCTCTCATTTCCTGTACTCATCATCTTCCTTGTCATCTGTTTCAGAGTTGTAGGACCAGGTGACGGTGGTTCATCTTCTACCACGACTCTCCTTCCTCTCATTTCCTGTACTCATCATCTTACTTGTCCTCTGTTTCAGGCTTGTAGGACCAGGTGACGGTGGCTCATCTTCTACCACGACTCTCCTTCCTCTCATTTCCTGTACCCATCATCTTCCTTGTCATCTGTTTCAGGGTTGTAGGACCAGGTGACGGTGGTTCATCTTCTACCACGACTCTCCTTCCTCTCATTTCCTGTACCCATCATCTTCCTTGTCCTCTGTTTCAGAGTTCTAGGACCAGGTGACGGTGGTTCATCTTCTACCACGACTCTCCTCCCTCTCATTTCCTGTACCCATCATCTTCCTTGTCATCTGTTTCAGGGTTGTAGGACCAGGTGACGGTGGTTCATCTTCTACCACGACTCTCCTTCCTCTCATTTCCTGTACCCATCATCTTCCTTGTAATCTGTTTCAGGGTTGTAGGACCAGGTGACGGTGGTTCATCTTCTACCACGACTCTCCTTCCTCTCATTTCCTGTACCCATCATCTTCCTTGTCCTCTGTTTCAGAGTTCTAGGACCAGGTGACGGTGGTTCATCTTCTACCACGACTCTCCTTCCTCTCATTTCCTGTACCCATCATCTTCCTTGTCATCTGTTTCAGGGTTGTAGGACCAGGTGACGGTGGTTCATCTTCTACCACGACTCTCCTTCCTCTCATTTCCTGTACCCATCATCTTCCTTGTCCTCTGTTTCAGAGTTCTAGGACCAGGTGACGGTGGTTCATCTTCTACCACGACTCTCCTTCCTCTCATTTCCTGTACCCATCATCTTGCTTGTCATCTGTTTCAGGGTTGTAGGACCAGGTGACGGTGGTTCATCTTCTACCACGACTCTCCTTCCTCTCATTTCCTGTACCTATCATCTTCCTTGTCATCTGTTTCAGGGTTGTAGGACCAGGCGACGGTGGTTCATCTTCTACCACGACTCTCCTTCCTCTCATTTCCTGTACCCATCATCTTCCTTGTGACCTGTTTCAGGGTTGTAGGAGCAGGCGACGGTGGTTCATCTTCTACCACGACTCTCCTTCCTCTCATTTCCTGTACTCATCATCTTCCTTGTCATCTGTTTCAGGGTTGTAGGAGCAGGCGACGGTGGTTCATCTTCTACCACGACTCTCCTTCCTCTCATTTCCTGTACTCATCATCTTCCTTGTCATCTGTTTCAGGGTTGTAGGACCCGGCGACGGTGGTTCATCTTCTACCACGACTCTCCTTCCTCTCATTTCCTGTACCCATCATCTTCCTTGTGACCTGTTTCAGGGTTGTAGGAGCAGGCGACGGTGGTTCATCTTCTACCACGACTCTCCTTCCTCTCATTTCCTGTACTCATCATCTTCCTTGTCATCTGTTTCAGGGTTGTAGGAGCAGGCGACGGTGGTTCATCTTCTACCACGACTCTTCTTCCTCTCATTTCCTGTACTCATCATCTTCCTTGTCATCTGTTTCAGAGTTGTAGGACCAGGTGACGGTGGTTCATCTTCTACCACGACTCTCCTTCCTCTCGTTTCCTGTACTCATCATCTTCCTTGTCATCTGTTTCAGAGTTGTAGGACCAGGTGACGGTGGTTCATCTTCTACCACGACTCTCCTTCCTCTCATTTCCTGTACCCATCATCTTCCTTGTAATCTGTTTCAGGGTTGTAGGACCAGGTGACGGTGGTTCATCTTCTACCACGACTCTTCTGCCTCTCATTTCCTGTACCCATCATCTTCCTTGTCACCTGTTTCAGGGTTGTAGGACCAGGTGACTGTGGTTCATCTACTACCACGACTCTCCTTCCTCTCATTTCCTGTACCCATCATCTTCCTTGTCCTCTGTTCCACTGTTGTAGGACCAGGTGACGGTGGTTCATCTTCTACCACGACTCTCCTTCCTCTCATTTCCTGTACCCATCATCTTCCTTGTCCTCTGTTTCAGGGTTGTAGGACCAGGTGACTGTGGTTCATCTTCTACCACGACTCTCCTTCCTCTCATTTCCTGTACTCATCATCTTCCTTATCATCTGTTTCAGGGTTGTAGGACCAGGCGACGGTGGTTCATCTTCTACCACGACTCTCCTTCCTCTCATTTCCTGTACGCATCATCTTCCTTATCATCTGTTTCAGGGTTGTAGGACCAGGCGACGGTGGTTCATGTTCTACCACGACTCTCCTCCCTCTCATTTCCTGTACGCATCATCTTACTTGGCATCTGTTTCAGGGTTGTAGGACCAGGCGACGGTGGTTCATCTTCTACCACGACTCTACTACCTCTCATTTCCTGTACCCATCATCTTCCTTGTCATCTGTTACAGGGTTGTAGGACCAGGTGACGGTGGTTCATCTTCTACCACGACTCTCCTTCCTCTCATTTCCTGTACCCATCATCTACCTTGTCATCTGTTTCAGGGTTGTAGGACCAGGCGACGGTGGTTCATCTTCTACCACGACTCTCCTTCCTCTCATTTCCTGTACCCATCATCTTCCTTGTCCTCTGCTTCAGGGTTGTAGGACCAGGTGACGGTGGTTCATCTTCTAATGCAACTCTCCTTCCTCTCATTTCCTGTACCCATCATCTTCCTTGGAATCTGTTTCAGGGTTGTAGGACCAGGCGACGGTGGTTCATCTTCTACCACGACTCCCCTTCCTCTCATTTCCTGTACTCATCATCTTCCTTGTCATCTGTTTCAGGGTTGTAGGACCAGGTGACGGTGGTTCATCTTCTACCACGACTCTCCTTCCTCTCATTTCCTGTACCCATCATCTTCCTTGTGACCTGTTTCAGGGTTGTAGGACCAGGCGACGGTGGTTCATCTTCTACCAAGACTCTCCTTCCTCTCATTTCCTGTACCCACCATCTTCCTTGTCCTCTGTTTCAGGGTTGTAGGACCAGGTGACGGTGGTTCATCTTCTACCACGACTCTCCTTCCTCTCATTTCCTGTACTCATCATCTTCCTTGTCATCTGTTTCAGGGTTGTAGGGCCAGGCGACGGTGGTTCATCTTCTACCACGACTCTCCTTCCTCTCATTTCCTGTACTCATCATCTTACTTGTCATCTGTTTCAGGGTTGTAGGACCAGGCGACAGTGGTTCATCTTCAACCACGACTCTCCTACCTCTCATTTCCTGTACCCATCATCTTCCTTGTCATCTGTTACAGGGTTGTAGGACCAGGTGACGGTGGTTCATCGTCTACCACGACTCTCCTTCCTCTCATTTCCTGTACCCATTATCTTCCTTGTCATCTGTTTCAGGGTTGTAGGACCAGGCGACGGTGGTTCATCTTCTACCACGACTCTCCTTCCTCTCATTTCCTGTACCCATCATCTTGCTTGTAATCTTTTCAGGGTTGTAGGACCAGGCGACGGTGGTTCATCTTCTACCACGACTCTCCTTCCTCTCATTTCCTGTACTCATCATCTTCCTTATCCTCTGTTTCAGGGTTGTAGGACCAGGCGACGGTGGTTCATCTTCTACCACGACTCTCCTTCCTCTCATTTCCTGTTCCCATCATGTTCCTTGTGACCTGTTTCAGGGTTGTAGCACCAGGCGACGGTGGTTCATCTTCTACCACGACTCTCCTTCCTCTCATTTCCTGTACTCATCATCTTCCGTGTCATCTGTTTCAGAGTTGTAGGACCAGGTGATGGTGGTTCATCTTCTACCACAACTCTCCTTCCTCTCATTTCCTGTAATCATCATCTTCCTTGTCATCTGTTTCAGAGTTGTAGGACCAGGTGACGGTGGTTCATCTTCTACCACGACTCTCCTTCCTCTCATTTCCTGTACCCATCATCTTCCTTGTAAGCTGTTTCAGGGTTGTAGGACCAGGTGACGGTGGTTCATCTTCTACCACGACTCTCCTTCCTCTCATTTCCTGTACCCATCATCTTCCTTGTCACCTGTTTCAGGGTTGTAGGACCAGGCGACGGTGGTTCATCTTCTACCACGACTCTCCTTCCTCTCATTTCCTGTACCCATCATCTTCCTTGTCCTCAGTTTCAGGGTTGTAGGACCAGGTGACGGTGGCTCATCTTCTACCACGACTCTCCTTCCTCTCATTTCCTGTACCCATCATCTTCCTTGTCATCTGTTTCAGGGTTGTAGGACCAGGCGACGGTGGTTCATCTTCTACCACGACTCTCCTTCCTCTCATTTCTTGTACCCATCATCTTCCTTGTGACCTGCTTCAGGGTTGTAGGAGCAGGCGACGGTGGTTCATCTTCTACCACGACTCTCCTTCCTCTCATTTCCTGTACCCATCATCTTCCTTGTCATCTGTTTCAGGGTTGTAGGACCAGGTGACGGTGGTTCATCTTCTACCACGACTCTCCTTCCTCTCATTTCCTGTACCCATCATCTTCCTTGTCCTCTGTTTCAGAGTTCTAGGACCAGGTGACGGTGGTTCATCTTCTACCACGACTCTCCTCCCTCTCATTTCCTGTACCCATCATCTTCCTTGTCATCTGTTTCAGGGATGTAGGACCAGGTGACGGTGGTTCAACTTCTACCACGACTCTCCTCCCTCTCATTTCCTGTACCCATCATCTACCTTGTCCTCTGTTTCAGGGTTGTAGGACCAGGCGACGGTGGTTCATCTTCTACCACGACTCTCCTTCCTCTCATTTCCTGTACCCGTCATCTTCCTTGTCCTCTGTTTTAGGGTTGTAGGACCAGGTGACGGTGGTTCATCTTCTACTGCAACTCTCCTTCCTCTCATTTCCTGTACCCATCATCTTCCTTGTCCTCTGTTTTAGGGTTGTAGGACCAGGTGACGGTGGTTCATCTTCTACTGCAACTCTCCTTCCTCTCATTTCCTGTACCCATCATCTTCCTTGGAATCTGTTTCAGGGTTGTAGGACCAGGCGACGGTGGTTCATCTACTACCACGACTCCCCTTCCTCTCATTTCCTGTACTCATCATCTTCCTTGTCATCTGTTTCAGGGTTGTAGGACCAGGTGACGGTGGTTCATCTTCTACCACGACTCTCCTTCCTCTCATTTCCTGTACCCATCATCTTCCTTGTGACCTGTTTCAGGGTTGTAGGACCAGGCGACGGTGGTTCATCTTCTACCAAGACTCTCCTTCCTCTCATTTCCTGTACCCACCATCTTCCTTGTCCTCTGTTTCAGGGTTGTAGGACCAGGTGACGGTGGTTCATCTTCTACCACGACTCTCCTTCCTCTCATTTCCTGTACTCATCATCTTCCTTGTCATCTGTTTCAGGGTTGTAGGACCAGGCGACGGTGGTTCATCTTCTACCACGACTCTCCTTCCTCTCATTTCCTGTACCCATCATCTTCCTTGTCCTCTGTTTCAGGGTTGTAGGACCAGGTGACGGTGGCTCATCTTCTACCACGACTCTCCTTCCTCTCATTTCCTGTACCCATCATCTTCCTTGTGACCTGTTTCAGAGTTGTAGGAGCAGGCGACGGTGGTTCATCTTCTACCACGACTCTCCTTCCTCTCATTTCCTGTACTCATCATCTGCCTTGGAATCTGTTTCAGGGTTGTAGGACCAGGCGACGGTGGTTCATCTTCTACCACGACTCTCCTCCCTCTCATTTCCTGTACTCATCATC
Organism: Deroplatys truncata; assembly: GCA_030765065.1. NCBI lineage: Eukaryota > Metazoa > Arthropoda > Insecta > Mantodea > Mantidae > Deroplatys > Deroplatys truncata. The sequence continues at coordinate 31,267,955 of CM060976.1, forward strand.
TTACTTGTCATCTGTTTCAGGGTTGTAGGACCAGGCGACAGTGGTTCATCTTCAACCACGACTCTCCTACCTCTCATTTCCTGTACTCATCATCTTACTTGTCATCTGTTTCAGGGTTGTAGGACCAGGTGACGGTGGTTCATCTTCTACCACGACTCTCCTACCTCTCATTTCCTGTACTCATCATCTTCCTTGTCATCTGTTTCAGGGTTGTAGGACCAGGCGACGGTGGTTCATCTTCTACCACGACTCTCCTTCCTCTCATTTCCTGTACCCATCATCTTGCTTGTAATCTTTTCAGGGTTGTAGGACCAGGCGACGGTGGTTCATCTTCTACCACGACTCTCCTTCCTCTCATTTCCTGTACTCATCATCTTCCTTGTCCTCTGTTTCAGGGTTGTAGGACCAGGCGACGGTGGTTCATCTTCTACCACGACTCTCCTTCCTCTCATTTCCTGTTCCCATCATCTTCCTTGTGACCTGTTTCAGGGTTGTAGCACCAGGCGACGGTGGTTCATCTTCTACCACGACTCTCCTTCCTCTCATTTCCTGTACTCATCATCTTCCTTGTCATCTGTTTCAGAGTTGTAGGACCAGGTGATGGTGGTTCATCTTCTACCACAACTCTCCTTCCTCTCATTTCCTGTACTCATCATCTTCCTTGTCTTCTGTTTCAGAGTTGTAGGACCAGGTGACGGTGGTTCATCTTCTACCACGACTCTCCTTCCTCTCATTTCCTGTACCCATCATCTTCCTTGTAATCTGTTTCAGGGTTGTAGGACCAGGTGACGGTGGTTCATCTTCTACCACGACTCTCCTTCCTCTCATTTCCTGTACCCATCATCTTCCTTGTCACCTGTTTCAGGGTTGTAGGACCAGGCGACGGTGGTTCATCTTCTACCACGACTCTCCTTCCTCTCATTTCCTGTACCCATCATCTTCCTTGTCCTCTGTTTCAGGGTTGTAGGACCAGGTGACGGTGGCTCATCTTCTACCACGACTCTCCTTCCTCTCATTTCCTGTACCCATCATCTTCCTTGTCATCTGTTTCAGGGTTGTAGGACCAGGCGACGGTGGTTCATCTTCTACCACGACTCTCCTTCCTCTCATTTCCTGTACCCATCATCTTCCTTGTGACCTGCTTCAGGGTTGTAGGAGCAGGCGACGGTGGTTCATCTTCTACCACGACTCTCCTTCCTCTCATTTCCTTTACCCATCATCTTACTTGTCATCTGTTTCAGGGTTGTTGGACCAGGTGACGGTGGTTCATCTTCTACCACGATTCTCCTTCCTCTCATTTCCTGTACCCATCATCTTCCTTGTCCTCTGTTTCAGAGTTGTAGGACCAGGTGACGGTGGTTCATCTTCTACCACGACTCTCCTTCCTCTCATTTCCTGTACCCATCATCTTCCTTGTCCTCTGTTTCAGAGTTCTAGGACCAGGTGACGGTGGTTCATCTTCTACCACGACTCTCCTCCCTCTCATTTCCTGTACCCATCATCTTCCTTGTCATCTGTTTCAGGGTTGTGGGACCAGGTGACGGTGGTTCAACTTCTACCACGACTCTCCTGCCTCTCATTTCCTGTACCCATCATCTTCCTTGTCCTCTGTTTCAGGGTTGTAGGACCAGGCGACGGTGGTTCATCTTCTACCACGACTCTCCTTCCTCTCATTTCCTGTACCCATCATCTTCCTTGTCCTCTGTTTCAGGGTTGTAGGACCAGGTGACGGTGGTTCATCTTCTACCACGACTCTCCTTCCTCTCATTTCCTGTACCTATCATCTTCCTTGTAATCTGTTTCAGGGTTGTAGGACCAGGTGACGGTGGTTCATCTTCTACTGCAACTCTCCTTCCTCTCATTTCCTGTACCCATCATCTTCCTTGGAATCTGTTTCAGGGTTGTAGGACCAGGCGACGGTGGTTCATCTTCTACCACGACTCCCCTTCCTCTCATTTCCTGTACTCATCATCTTCCTTGTCATCTGTTTTAGGGTTGTAGGACCAGGTGACGGTGGTTCATCTTTTACCACGACTCTCCTTCCTCTCATTTCCTGTACCCATCATCTTCCTTGTGACCTGTTTCAGGGTTGTAGGACAAGGCGACGGTGGTTCATCTTCTACCACGACTCTCCTTCCTCTCATTTCCTGTACCCACCATCTTCCTTGTCCTCTGTTTCAGGGTTGTAGGACCAGGTGACGGTGGTTCATCTTCTACCACGACTCTCCTTCCTCTCATTTCCTGTACTCATCATCTTCCTTGTCATCTGTTTCAGGGTTGTAGGGCCAGGTGACGGTGGTTCATCTTCTACCACGACTCTCCTGCCTCTCATTTCCTGTACTCATCATCTTACTTGTCATCTGTTTCAGGGTTGTAGGGCCAGGCGACAGTGGTTCATCTTCTACCACGACTCTCCTTCCTTTCATTTCCTGTACCCATCATCTTCCTTGTCACCTGTTTCAGGGTTGTAGGACCAGGTGACGGTGGTTCATCTTCTACCACGACTCTCCTACCTCTCATTTCCTGTACCCATCATCTTCCTTGTCATCTGTTACAGGGTTGTAGGACCAGGTGACGGTGGTTCATCTTCTACCACGACTCTCCTTCCTCTCATTTCCTGTACCCATTATCTTCCTTGTCATCTGTTTCAGGGTTGTAGGAATAGGCGACGTTGGTTCATCTTCTACGACGACTCTTCTTCCTCTCATTTCCTGTACCCATCATCTTGCTTGTAATCTTTTCAGGGTTGTAGGACCAGGCGACGGTGGTTCATCTTCTACCACGACTCTCCTTCCTCTCATTTCCTGTACTCATCATCTTCCTTGTCCTCTGTTTCAGGGTTGTAGGACCAGGCGACGGTGGTTCATCTTCTACCACGAATCTCCTTCCTCTCATTTCCTGTTCCCATCATCTTCCTTGTGACCTGTTTCAGGGTTGTAGCACCAGGCGACGGTGGTTCATCTTCTACCACGACTCTCCTTCCTCTCATTTCCTGTACTCAATATCTTCCTTGTCATCTGTTTCAGAGTTGTAGGACCAGGTGATGGTGGTTCATCTTCTACCACAACTCTCCTTCCTCTCATTTCCTGTACTCATCATCTTCCTTGTCATCTGTCTCAGAGTTGTAGGACCAGGTGACGGTGGTTCATCTTCTACCACGACTCTCCTTCCTCTCATTTCCTGTACCCATCATCTTCCTTGTAATCTGTTTCAGGGTTGTAGGACCAGGCGACGGTGGTTCATCTTCTACCACGACTCTCCTTCCTCTCATTTCCTGTACCCATCATCTTCCTTGTCACCTGTTTCAGGGTTGTAGGACCAGGCGACGGTGGTTCATCTTCTACCACGACTCTCCTTCCTCTCATTTCCTGTACCCATCATCTTCCATGTCCTCTGTTTCAGGGTTGTAGGACCAGGTGACGGTGGTTTATCTTCTACCACGACTCTCCTTCCTCTCATTTCCTGTACTCATCATCTTCCTTGTCATCTGTTTCAGGGTTGTAGGGCCAGGCGACGGTGGTTCATCTTCTACCACGACTCTCCTTCCTCTCATTTCCTGTACTCATCATCTTACTTGTCCTCTGTTTCAGGCTTGTAGGACCAGGTGACGGTGGCTCATCTTCTACCACGACTCTCCTTCCTCTCATTTCCTGTACCCATCATCTTCCTTGTCATCTGTTTCAGGGTTGTAGGACCAGGTGACGGTGGTTCATCTTCTACCACGACTCTCCTTCCTCTCATTTCCTGTACCCATCATCTTCCTTGTCCTCTGTTTCAGAGTTCTAGGACCAGGTGACGGTGGTTCATCTTCTACCACGACTCTCCTCCCTCTCATTTCCTGTACCCATCATCTTCCTTGTCATCTGTTTCAGGGTTGTAGGACCAGGTGACGGTGGTTCATCTTCTACCACGACTCTCCTTCCTCTCATTTCCTGTACCCATCATCTTCCTTGTAATCTGTTTCAGGGTTGTAGGACCAGGTGACGGTGGTTCATCTTCTACCACGACTCTCCTTCCTCTCATTTCCTGTACCCATCATCTTCCTTGTCCTCTGTTTCAGAGTTCTAGGACCAGGTGACGGTGGTTCATCTTCTACCACGACTCTCCTTCCTCTCATTTCCTGTACCCATCATCTTCCTTGTCATCTGTTTCAGGGTTGTAGGACCAGGTGACGGTGGTTCATCTTCTACCACGACTCTCCTTCCTCTCATTTCCTGTACCCATCATCTTCCTTGTCCTCTGTTTCAGAGTTCTAGGACCAGGTGACGGTGGTTCATCTTCTACCACGACTCTCCTTCCTCTCATTTCCTGTACCCATCATCTTGCTTGTCATCTGTTTCAGGGTTGTAGGACCAGGTGACGGTGGTTCATCTTCTACCACGACTCTCCTTCCTCTCATTTCCTGTACCCATCATCTTCCTTGTCATCTGTTTCAGGGTTGTAGGACCAGGCGACGGTGGTTCATCTTCTACCACGACTCTCCTTCCTCTCATTTCCTGTACCCATCATCTTCCTTGTGACCTGTTTCAGGGTTGTAGGAGCAGGCGACGGTGGTTCATCTTCTACCACGACTCTCCTTCCTCTCATTTCCTGTACTCATCATCTTCCTTGTCATCTGTTTCAGGGTTGTAGGAGCAGGCGACGGTGGTTCATCTTCTACCACGACTCTCCTTCCTCTCATTTCCTGTACTCATCATCTTCCTTGTCATCTGTTTCAGGGTTGTAGGACCAGGCGACGGTGGTTCATCTTCTACCACGACTCTCCTTCCTCTCATTTCCTGTACCCATCATCTTCCTTGTGACCTGTTTCAGAGTTGTAGGAGCAGGCGACGGTGGTTCATCTTCTACCACGACTCTCCTTCCTCTCATTTCCTGTACTCATCATCTTCCTTGTCATCTGTTTCAGGGTTGTAGGAGCAGGCGACGGTGGTTCATCTTCTACCACGACTCTCCTTCCTCTCATTTCCTGTACTCATCATCTTCCTTGTCTTCTGTTTCAGAGTTGTAGGACCAGGTGACGGTGGTTCATCTTCTACCACGACTCTCCTTCCTCTCATTTCCTGTACTCATCATCTTCCTTGTCATCTGTTTCAGAGTTGTAGGACCAGGTGACGGTGGTTCATCTTCTACCACGACTCTCCTTCCTCTCATTTCCTGTACCCATCATCTTCCTTGTAATCTGTTTCAGGGTTGTAGGACCAGGTGACGGTGGTTCATCTTCTACCACGACTCTTCTGCCTCTCATTTCCTGTACCCATCATCTTCCTTGTCACCTGTTTCAGGGTTGTAGGACCAGGTGACTGTGGTTCATCTACTACCACGACTCTCCTTCCTCTCATTTCCTGTACCCATCATCTTCCTTGTCCTCTGTTCCAGGGTTGTAGGACCAGGTGACGGTGGTTCATCTTCTACCACGACTCTCCTTCCTCTCATTTCCTGTACCCATCATCTTCCTTGTCCTCTGTTTCAGGGTTGTAGGACCAGGTGACTGTGGTTCATCTTCTACCACGACTCTCCTTCCTCTCATTTCCTGTACTCATCATCTTCCTTATCATCTGTTTCAGGGTTGTAGGACCAGGCGACGGTGGTTCATCTTCTACCACGACTCTCCTTCCTCTCATTTCCTGTACGCATCATCTTCCTTATCATCTGTTTCAGGGTTGTAGGACCAGGCGACGGTGGTTCATGTTCTACCACGACTCTCCTCCCTCTCATTTCCTGTACGCATCATCTTACTTGGCATCTGTTTCAGGGTTGTAGGACCAGGCGACGGTGGTTCATCTTCTACCTCGACTCTACTACCTCTCATTTCCTGTACCCATCATCTTCCTTGTCATCTGTTACAGGGTTGTAGGACCAGGTGACGGTGGTTCATCTTCTACCACGACTCTCCTTCCTCTCATTTCCTGTACCCATCATCTACCTTGTCATCTGTTTCAGGGTTGTAGGACCAGGCGACGGTGGTTCATATTCTACCACGACTCTCCTTCCTCTCATTTCCTGTACCCATCATCTTCCTTGTAATCTTTTCAGGGTTGTAGGACCAGGCGACGGTGGTTCATCTTCTACCACGACTCTCCTTCCTCTCATTTCCTGTACTCATCATCTTCCTTGTCCTCTGTTTCAGGGTTGTAGGACCAGGCGACGGTGGTTCATCTTCTACCACGACTCTCCTTCCTCTCATTTCCTGTTCCCATCATGTTCCTTGTGACCTGTTTCAGGGTTGTAGGACCAGGTGACGGTTGTTCATCTTGTACCACGACTCTCCTTCCTCTCATTTCCTGTACCCATCATCTTCCTTGTGACCTGTTTCAGGGTTGTAGGACCAGGCGACGGTGGTTCATCTTCTACCACGACTCTCCTTCCTCTCATTTCCTGTACTCATCATCTTCCTTGTCATCTGTTTCAGGGTTGTAGGACCAGGCGACGGTGGTTCATCTTCTACCACGACTCTCCTTCCTCTCATTTCCTGTACCCATCATCTTCCTTGTCCTCTGTTTCAGGGTTGTAGGGCCAGGCGACGGTGGTTCATCTTCTACCACGACTCTCCTTCCTCTCATTTCCTGTACTCATCATCTTCCTTGTCATCTGTTTCAGAGTTGTAGGACCAGGTGATGGTGGTTCATCTTCTACCACGACTCTCCTTCCTCTCATTTCCTGTACCCATCATCTTCCTTGTCATCTGTTTCAGAGTTGTAGGACCAGGTGACGGTGGTTCATCTTCTACCACGACTCTCCTTCCTCTCATTTCCTGTACCCATCATCTTCCTTGTCACCTGTTTCAGGGTTGTAGGACCAGGCGACGGTGGTTCATCTTCTACCATGACTCTCCTTCCTCTCATTTCCTGTACCCATCATCTTCCTTTTCCTCTGTTTCAGGTTTGTAGGACCAGGTGACGGTGGTTCATCTTCTACCACGACTCTCCTTCCTCTCATTTCCTGTACTCATCATCTTCCTTGTCATCTGTTTCAATGTTGTAGGGCCAGGCGACGGTGGTTCATCTTCTACCACGACTCTCCTTCCTCTCATTTCCTGTACTCATCATCTTACTTGTCCTCTGTTTCTGAGTTGTAGGACCAGGCGACGGTGGTTCATCTTCTACCACGACTCTCCTTCCTCTCATTTCCTGCACTCATCATCTTACTTGTCCTCTGTTTCTGGGTTGTAGGACCAGGTGACGGTGGTTCATCTTCTACCACGACTCTCCTTCCTCTCATTTCCTGGACTCATCATCTTCCTTGTCATCTGTTTCAGGGTTGTAGCACCAGGCGACGGTGGTTCATCTTCTACCACGACTCTCCTTCCTCTCATTTCCTGCACTCATCATCTTACTTGTCCTCTGTTTCTGGGTTGTAGGACCAGGTGACGGTGGTTCGTCTTCTACCACGACTCTCCTTCCTCTCATTTCCTGCACTCATCATCTTACTTGTCCTCTGTTTCTGGGTTGTAGGACCAGGTGACGGTGGCTCATCTTCTACCACGACTCTCCTTCCTCTCATTTCCTGTACCCATCATCTTACTTGTCCTCTGTTTCAGGGTTGTAGGACCAGGTGACGGTGGTTCATCTTCTACCACGACTCTCCTACCTCTCATTTCCTGTACCCATCATCTTCCTTGTCATCTGTTTCAGGGTTGTAGGACCAGGTGACGGTGGTTCATCTTCTACCACGACTCTCCTTCCTCTCATTTCCTGTACTCATCATCTTCCTTGTCATCTGTTTCAGGGTTGTAGGACCAGGCGACAGTGGTTCATCTTCTACCACGACTCTCCTTCCTCTCATTTCCTGTACCCATCATCTTCATTGTCATCTGTTTCAGGGTTGTAGGACCAGGTGACGGTGGTTCATCTTCTACCACGACTCTCCTTCCTCTCATTTCCTGTACCCATCATCTTCATTGTCATCTGTTTCAGGGTTGTAGGACCAGGCGACGGTGGTTCATCTTCTACCACGACTCTCCTTCCTCTCATTTCCTGTACCCATCATCTTCATTGTCATCTGTTTCAGGGTTGTAGGACCAGGCGACGGTGGTTCATCTTCTACCACGACTCTCCTTCCTGTCATTTCCTGTACCCATCATCTTCATTGTCATCTGTTTGAGGGTTGTAGGACCAGGCGACGGTGGTTCATCTTCTACCACGACTCTCCTTCCTCTCATTTCCTGTACCCATCATCTTCATTGTCATCTGTTTCAGGGTTGTAGGACCAGGCGACGGTGGTTCATCTTCTACCACTACTCTCCTTCCTCTCATTTCCTGTACCCATCATCTTCATTGTCATATGTTTGAGGGTTGTAGGACCAGGCGACGGTGGTTCATCTTCTACCACGACTCTCCTTCCTCTCATTTCCTGTACCCATCATCTTCATTGTCATCTGTTTCAGGGTTGTAGGACCAGGCGACGGTGGTTCATCTTCTACCACGACTCTCCTTCCTCTCATTTCCTGTACCCATCATCTTCATTGTCATCTGTTTCAGGGTTGTAGGACCAGGCGACAGTGGTTCATCTTCTACCACGACTCTCCTTCCTCTCATTTCCTGTACCCATCATCTTCATTGTCATCTGTTTCAGGGTTGTAGGACCAGGCGACGGTGGTTCATCTTCTACCACGACTCTCCTTCCTCTCATTTCCTGTACCCATCATCTTCATTGTCATCTGTTTGAGGGTTGTAGGACCAGGCGACGGTGGTTCATCTTCTACCACGACTCTCCTTCCTCTCATTTCCTGTACTCATCATCTTCCTTGTCATCTGTTTCAGAGTTGTAGGACTAGGCGACGGTGGTTCATCTTCTACCACGACTCTCCTTCCTCTCATTTCCTGTACCCATCATCTTCCTTGTCACCTGTTTCAGGGTTGTAGGACCAGGCGACGGTGGTTCATCTTCTACCACGACTCTCCTTCCTCTCATTTCCTGTACCCATCATCTTCCTTGTCATCTGTTACAGGGTTGTAGGACCAGGTGACGGTGGTTCATCTTCTACCACGACTCTCCTTCCTCTCATTTCCTGTACCCATCATCTTCCTTGTCACCTGTTTCAGAGTTGTAGGAGCAGGCGACGGTGGTTCATCTTCTACCACGACTCTCCTTCCTCTCATTTCCTGTACTCATCATCTTCCTTGTCATCTGTTTCAGGGTTGTAGGAGCAGGCGACGGTGGTTCATCTTCTACCACGACTCTCCTTCCTCTCATTTCCTGTACTCATCATCTTCCTTGTCTTCTGTTTCAGAGTTGTAGGACCAGGTGACGGTGGTTCATCTTCTACCACGACTCTCCTTCCTCTCATTTCCTGTACTCATCATCTTCCTTGTCATCTGTTTCAGAGTTGTAGGACCAGGTGACGGTGGTTCATCTTCTACCACGACTCTCCTTCCTCTCATTTCCTGTACCCATCATCTTCCTTGTAATCTGTTTCAGGGTTGTAGGACCAGGTGACGGTGGTTCATCTTCTACCACGACTCTTCTGCCTCTCATTTCCTGTACCCATCATCTTCCTTGTCACCTGTTTCAGGGTTGTAGGACCAGGTGACTGTGGTTCATCTACTACCACGACTCTCCTTCCTCTCATTTCCTGTACCCATCATCTTCCTTGTCCTCTGTTCCAGGGTTGTAGGACCAGGTGACGGTGGTTCATCTTCTACCACGACTCTCCTTCCTCTCATTTCCTGTACCCATCATCTTCCTTGTCCTCTGTTTCAGGGTTGTAGGACCAGGTGACTGTGGTTCATCTTCTACCACGACTCTCCTTCCTCTCATTTCCTGTACTCATCATCTTCCTTATCATCTGTTTCAGGGTTGTAGGACCAGGCGACGGTGGTTCATCTTCTACCACGACTCTCCTTCCTCTCATTTCCTGTACGCATCATCTTCCTTATCATCTGTTTCAGGGTTGTAGGACCAGGCGACGGTGGTTCATGTTCTACCACGACTCTCCTCCCTCTCATTTCCTGTACGCATCATCTTACTTGGCATCTGTTTCAGGGTTGTAGGACCAGGCGACGGTGGTTCATCTTCTACCTCGACTCTACTACCTCTCATTTCCTGTACCCATCATCTTCCTTGTCATCTGTTACAGGGTTGTAGGACCAGGTGACGGTGGTTCATCTTCTACCACGACTCTCCTTCCTCTCATTTCCTGTACCCATCATCTACCTTGTCATCTGTTTCAGGGTTGTAGGACCAGGCGACGGTGGTTCATATTCTACCACGACTCTCCTTCCTCTCATTTCCTGTACCCATCATCTTCCTTGTAATCTTTTCAGGGTTGTAGGACCAGGCGACGGTGGTTCATCTTCTACCACGACTCTCCTTCCTCTCATTTCCTGTACTCATCATCTTCCTTGTCCTCTGTTTCAGGGTTGTAGGACCAGGCGACGGTGGTTCATCTTCTACCACGACTCTCCTTCCTCTCATTTCCTGTTCCCATCATGTTCCTTGTGACCTGTTTCAGGGTTGTAGGACCAGGTGACGGTTGTTCATCTTGTACCACGACTCTCCTTCCTCTCATTTCCTGTACCCATCATCTTCCTTGTGACCTGTTTCAGGGTTGTAGGACCAGGCGACGGTGGTTCATCTTCTACCACGACTCTCCTTCCTCTCATTTCCTGTACTCATCATCTTCCTTGTCATCTGTTTCAGGGTTGTAGGACCAGGCGACGGTGGTTCATCTTCTACCACGACTCTCCTTCCTCTCATTTCCTGTACCCATCATCTTCCTTGTCCTCTGTTTCAGGGTTGTAGGGCCAGGCGACGGTGGTTCATCTTCTACCACGACTCTCCTTCCTCTCATTTCCTGTACTCATCATCTTCCTTGTCATCTGTTTCAGAGTTGTAGGACCAGGTGATGGTGGTTCATCTTCTACCACGACTCTCCTTCCTCTCATTTCCTGTACCCATCATCTTCCTTGTCATCTGTTTCAGAGTTGTAGGACCAGGTGACGGTGGTTCATCTTCTACCACGACTCTCCTTCCTCTCATTTCCTGTACCCATCATCTTCCTTGTCACCTGTTTCAGGGTTGTAGGACCAGGCGACGGTGGTTCATCTTCTACCATGACTCTCCTTCCTCTCATTTCCTGTACCCATCATCTTCCTTTTCCTCTGTTTCAGGTTTGTAGGACCAGGTGACGGTGGTTCATCTTCTACCACGACTCTCCTTCCTCTCATTTCCTGTACTCATCATCTTCCTTGTCATCTGTTTCAATGTTGTAGGGCCAGGCGACGGTGGTTCATCTTCTACCACGACTCTCCTTCCTCTCATTTCCTGTACTCATCATCTTACTTGTCCTCTGTTTCTGAGTTGTAGGACCAGGCGACGGTGGTTCATCTTCTACCACGACTCTCCTTCCTCTCATTTCCTGCACTCATCATCTTACTTGTCCTCTGTTTCTGGGTTGTAGGACCAGGTGACGGTGGTTCATCTTCTACCACGACTCTCCTTCCTCTCATTTCCTGGACTCATCATCTTCCTTGTCATCTGTTTCAGGGTTGTAGCACCAGGCGACGGTGGTTCATCTTCTACCACGACTCTCCTTCCTCTCATTTCCTGCACTCATCATCTTACTTGTCCTCTGTTTCTGGGTTGTAGGACCAGGTGACGGTGGTTCGTCTTCTACCACGACTCTCCTTCCTCTCATTTCCTGCACTCATCATCTTACTTGTCCTCTGTTTCTGGGTTGTAGGACCAGGTGACGGTGGCTCATCTTCTACCACGACTCTCCTTCCTCTCATTTCCTGTACCCATCATCTTACTTGTCCTCTGTTTCAGGGTTGTAGGACCAGGTGACGGTGGTTCATCTTCTACCACGACTCTCCTACCTCTCATTTCCTGTACCCATCATCTTCCTTGTCATCTGTTTCAGGGTTGTAGGACCAGGTGACGGTGGTTCATCTTCTACCACGACTCTCCTTCCTCTCATTTCCTGTACTCATCATCTTCCTTGTCATCTGTTTCAGGGTTGTAGGACCAGGCGACAGTGGTTCATCTTCTACCACGACTCTCCTTCCTCTCATTTCCTGTACCCATCATCTTCATTGTCATCTGTTTCAGGGTTGTAGGACCAGGTGACGGTGGTTCATCTTCTACCACGACTCTCCTTCCTCTCATTTCCTGTACCCATCATCTTCATTGTCATCTGTTTCAGGGTTGTAGGACCAGGCGACGGTGGTTCATCTTCTACCACGACTCTCCTTCCTCTCATTTCCTGTACCCATCATCTTCATTGTCATCTGTTTCAGGGTTGTAGGACCAGGCGACGGTGGTTCATCTTCTACCACGACTCTCCTTCCTGTCATTTCCTGTACCCATCATCTTCATTGTCATCTGTTTGAGGGTTGTAGGACCAGGCGACGGTGGTTCATCTTCTACCACGACTCTCCTTCCTCTCATTTCCTGTACCCATCATCTTCATTGTCATCTGTTTCAGGGTTGTAGGACCAGGCGACGGTGGTTCATCTTCTACCACTACTCTCCTTCCTCTCATTTCCTGTACCCATCATCTTCATTGTCATATGTTTGAGGGTTGTAGGACCAGGCGACGGTGGTTCATCTTCTACCACGACTCTCCTTCCTCTCATTTCCTGTACCCATCATCTTCATTGTCATCTGTTTCAGGGTTGTAGGACCAGGCGACGGTGGTTCATCTTCTACCACGACTCTCCTTCCTCTCATTTCCTGTACCCATCATCTTCATTGTCATCTGTTTCAGGGTTGTAGGACCAGGCGACAGTGGTTCATCTTCTACCACGACTCTCCTTCCTCTCATTTCCTGTACCCATCATCTTCATTGTCATCTGTTTCAGGGTTGTAGGACCAGGCGACGGTGGTTCATCTTCTACCACGACTCTCCTTCCTCTCATTTCCTGTACCCATCATCTTCATTGTCATCTGTTTGAGGGTTGTAGGACCAGGCGACGGTGGTTCATCTTCTACCACGACTCTCCTTCCTCTCATTTCCTGTACTCATCATCTTCCTTGTCATCTGTTTCAGAGTTGTAGGACTAGGCGACGGTGGTTCATCTTCTACCACGACTCTCCTTCCTCTCATTTCCTGTACCCATCATCTTCCTTGTCACCTGTTTCAGGGTTGTAGGACCAGGCGACGGTGGTTCATCTTCTACCACGACTCTCCTTCCTCTCATTTCCTGTACCCATCATCTTCCTTGTCATCTGTTACAGGGTTGTAGGACCAGGTGACGGTGGTTCATCTTCTACCACGACTCTCCTTCCTCTCATTTCCTGTACCCATCATCTTCCTTGTCACCTGTTTCAGGGTTGTAGGACCAGGCGACGGTGGTTCATCTTCTACCACGACTCTCCTTCCTTTCATTTCCTGTACCCATCATCTTCCTTGTCCTCTGTTTCAGGGTTGTAGGACCAGGTGACGGTGGTTCATCTTCTGCCACGACTCTCCTTCCTCTCATTTCCTGTACTCATCATCTTCCTTGTCATCTGTTTCAGGGTTGTAGGACCAGGCGACGGTAGTTCATCTTCTACCACGACTCTCCTTCCTCTCATTTCCTGTACCCATCATCTTCCTTGTGACCTGTTTCAGGGTTGTAGCACCAGGCGACGGTGGTTCATCTTCTACCACGACTCTCCTTCCTCTCATTTCCTGTACTCATCATCTTCCTTGTCATCTGTTTCAGAGTTGTAGGACCAGGTGACGGTGGTTCATCTTCTGCCACGACTCTCCTTCCTCTCATTTCCTGTACTCATCATCTTACTTGTCATCTGTTTCAGGGTTGTAGGACCAGGTGACGGTGGTTCATCTTCTGCCACGACTCTCCTTCCTCTCATTTCCTGTACCCATCATCTTCCTTGTCCTCTGTTTCAGGGTTGTAGGACCAGGTGACGGTGGTTCATCTTCTACCACGACTCTCCTTCCTCTCATTTCCTGTACTCATCATCTTCCTTGTCATCTGTTACAGGGTTGTAGGACCAGGTGACGGTGGTTCATCTTCTACCACGACTCTCCTTCCTCTCATTTCCTGTACCCACCATCTTCCTTATCATCTGTTTCAGGGTTGTAGGACCAGGCGACGGTGGTTCATCTTCTACCACGACTCTCCTTCCTCTCATTTCCTGTACTCATCATCTTCCTTGTCATCTGTTTCAGGGTTGTAGGACCAGGTGACGATGGTTCATCTTCTACCACGACTCTCCTTCCTCTCATTTCCTGTACTCATCATCTTCCTTGTCATCTGTTTCAGGGTTGTAGGACCAGGTGACGGTGGTTCATCTTCTACCACGACTCTCCTTCCTCTCATTTCCTGTACCCATTATCTTCCTTGTCATCTGTTTCAGGGTTGTAGGACCAGGTGACGATGGTTCATCTTCTACCACGACTCTCCTTCCTCTCATTTCCTGTACTCATCATCTTCCTTGTCACCTGTTTCAGGGTTGTAGGACCAGGTGACGATGGTTCATCTTCTACCACGACTCTCCTTCCTCTCATTTCCTGTACCCATCATCTTCCTTGTCATCTGTTTCAGAGTTGTAGTACCAGGCGACGGTGGTTCATCTTCTACCACGACTCTCCTTCCTCTCATTTCCTGTACTCATCATCTTCCTTGTCATCTGTTTCAGGGTTGTAGGACCAGGTGACGGTGGTTCATCTTCTACCACGACTCTCCTTCCTCTCATTTCCTGTACTCATCATCTTTCTTGTCATCTGTTTCAGAGTTGTAGGACCAGGTGACGGTGGTTCATCTTCTACCACGACTCTCCTTCCTCTCATTTCCTGTACCCATCATCTTCCTTGTCATCTGTTTCAGGGTTGTAGGACCAGGCGACGGTGTTCTGCGGGTTGCGGCTGGGAGGTAGCTTGCGCTCTGTAAGGTTTTCTTCCCTGGCGTCGCAGTTAGGTCTCTCCTCAACTTGGGACTCCGCTCCGGGGGACCATGGAGGTTGGTGACATGTGGGCAGGGACCATGCGGCGGCGGATGTGTTCTATCTGGGAAAGTTAGGGACCCCGCCATGCTTGCTCCCATCGGTATTTGTATCCAGTCGCCCTTCGGGCCGCTCCCCTGATCCTTCCCTCCTAGGGGTTATTTTGGAAGCACAGGACCGACTGGCCCGGTGCGGTTCCGGGGGCCCCTCCGTGATACGTACCTTTACCCTTTACATGGAAAAAGGACGCGTGGAGAAAGAGCTAATGGCGAAGTGCCTCTGGCTACGCCAGTTGCTTTTACCTTTCTACGCTTCTCGATCATTCTAAGCATTCCCCACCTCTAGCAGTAGCCACAAACACAAGGTTTCCCGATCGGACTTGATGTAGCCGATACACTCTGCGATGAAAACATTCGTGCTGCTCGCTGTATAAGCGTTGCAAAAACTTTCAAACAAAACAAAAGCTCTAAATTAAATCAGGGGAATGCAGAAATTAATACTGCAATCACATCTGATGTTATCCTTCCTTTCTTTGTTTTTATTTTTTATTTACGAGGCATTTCTTTATGGGGACGGCGCCGCCTCCTCCAAGTCCAGCTGCCACTGATAATGTGTAAAGAAATTCACGTGAGTGTAACAATAAGACTTTTCAGCGAAGTTCCGTATGTATCTGTGTGTGTGAACGCTTAATTCAAAACAAAAGTCTGATAAATATCAAATTTGGTGTTTAAGTTCAGTATCTTCCAAGCCTGTGATATAAAAGGTTTTCGAGAAAATGCCCCCACCGTAAATAACTCTTTACGTGTACTAAAAAATTAAATTCATAATAACAGATACCTCAGAAATAGCCGTTGAAACAAAAATAATATTTGAAGTACAATGAGTATTTAAAAGGGATGTGCATTTTTTTGTGTGTAGTACATACCTGTACTCTAATGGTTTACCAGTGATTCACCATTATACCAAACTCCTTCCGAATGAAGAGTGCTTCACTTGCTATTCCTAGAAAATGAAAGATATAAATGTTATCTGTCATGAATGTATCCTAAAAATATGGCGTTTTAATAAAAATCTTAGTCATTTTTGAGCAAATACAAAATTTCGAAAAATCTTCCATGTAAAGGGTAGTTTGGCTTGAAGGATTTTTTTAAAAGTCTTCGTGTCAATTTTTTGAAGATGCTGAACCTAAATATCAAGTTTGGTATACTTACCAGACATTTCGTTTTTGGGTTAAGCTCTTAACACTCACCCACGCGCTCGGGCACCTTTTTCCTAATTTCTTTTAATTTGGGGGACCTCAAAGCATGTATTTTTGATAAAACCCCGACATAGAATTTTTTAGTGCAAATTGTTTACTATAGCTAGGTGGTAGAAAAATAAAAGATATTTCCTTTTTGTATTCAGAGGTCCCAAAACATGTATTTCGACGAAATCTCGATTTCAAATTGTTGGGTGGAATACAGCACCTTTTCTATTACGAGTTACGAGTTAGAGAAAGTAAAAGTATAGGCATTTGAAAATTCAAACGAATAACATGGAATATCTCGAAAACAGTTAATGCCTTCCCCCAAAAGGAAAGTAATAAATAAGGAAAGAAGTGTTTTAAGAGACCTACATTTTTTGTGCAGTAGGATTTTGTCAATCTCTTAAAGTTTACCAATCACGCAAAAGTCATTCAGAATGAAGGGCACTTTACGGGCTATTCCCAGAAAATTCAACATATTATACCTATATTTTATTTTTCATGTAAATATCTTAATATGTGGCATTTTAATCAAAATCGTTAGAGCTATTTTTGATAAAATAAAAAAAATTGAAAATTCCCCATGTCAAGGGTAGTTTGGGGTGCGTAATTTCTTGAAAATTTCCCTTTTGCATCTTTGGAAGGTGCTGAATTTAAATACCAAAATTGGCATATATCGGAACACACACACACACACACACACGCACACACACACACACAGTTTATATACTCGAAGGGCTACCCAGGACAAGAGCCGGAGCACAAGTCCCCCTTCTATTCCCAGGGTTTAGCGCCATCCGAGTGGCTCTCCAAACCGTTGGGGTTTCCCATGAGGCTAATGTCTAGAGGCTATAAAGTCCCCCCCTGCTTACGCAGGAAATGGAAGTGGATACGCCACTTACGCGCGTCATCCCCGAAGGGCGACTACCGATAACCTCGGTGGGGCCGACAGTAATCTAGCATGCCGTCTACCGGTTCTCCAGGGCGGTACTGGAGGACATTGAGGCGTCTCACAACCCCGGCTGCATGGAAAACTATACAGTCGTACCCAATCATCCACGGGTAACGGGAACCACTGCCCCGTCGAGACCAACCCAATCTGAACGGCTCCAAGACGGGAGGGGCTCGAACGTTCAGCCCGACGTACTTTTAGTAGCGTCAGAAGTACTGCGAGTGCTAAGGGTCCGCCCTCCCCTACGGGAACACATACACACGCACACAGGGTTCTCAAGACATTCATTTACGTTGACATTTCGACATAGAATTTTGGGTGGAATACAATATTCCGCTGCTTGCTGTAAGCACTTAGTAGAGAAAGTGCAAATATACAACTCGTTAAAGTACAGTCTATATTAATGTTATGTTTTTTGGTGTTAACCATTTTTGAGATATTTTTTGTTTTTGGATTAAATTTTCTAATTTTTTTTCAAATGGCAAAAATCTATTCATTTTTACTTACTGTAGCATCTACAGATAGTAGCTGCATTGTATTTCACCCAAAAATTTATCGAAAATACACGTTTGAATAAAAAAAACAGGATTTTTATAAAAACGTCCCTATGCATGTCTGCACAGCATATGTGTGACCAGCATTACAAAACAAACAAGAAAAAGGTGAGATAAATACCAAACTTGGTATTTAAGTTTGATATCTTCCAAGGATGAGACAGGAAGGGTTTTAGGAAAATCAAGTTACCTCATACTACGCTTCACGTGAGAACATTTTTGTTATTTTGTATTTTCTAAAAATGCCTCCAACTATTTGTATTGAAATGCCGTAATGTTTAACATATTTGTATGATAAATAAAACGTATACGTATGTTAAATTTTCTGCGTGTAATCTGTGAAGTCCTCTTGATTCTGAATGAATTTTATATTGGTTTATTAACTGGTAAACTGCAAGGAAGAGAAAAGTTTACAACACAAAACATGTATATCCCTTAAAGTAGACAATTTATGTCAAACAAGTTTTTGCTGCATTAACCATTTACAAGATATTCATTGTTATTGGTTTAAATTTCCAAATACTTTATACGTTTTGAAGTGTTTAAGTCGCGATTCCTTTGTTTCTTGTGGACCGAAACTCAACACCAGTATATAGCTACCTACTTTTTAAAAATTGAACTCGCATAGCCACCCATATTGCTCAAATACCTACAGCGAAATATGTAATGAACCCATTTCTAGAATCTTTCATATCGATTAACTTGAAGTAGATAGAAGAAAAAACTACTGTAGAAACAGAGTGGATAGTGATCATATGCATGTAAAATATCGGATTTTTTCCCTCTAGTGATAAATTTCAAAGCCATTACATAGCAGCCGCTTTGTTGTTGTTTTGAAGGTTTGACTATCTTGTAATGCTTCTGTATGCCCGTTGTACCTACAACAGAATATGTAATATTATCCAACAAGACTATGATGGTAGTAATTAAGAGTATGTTTATGACACGAGGGGTAGTGAGTTTCAGAGTTTTCATACATGCGTCAAGCTGCATACCAGTGTTTTTGGTCGACCACACTATAATTTCAAAACTTTTGAGTTTTCACAAAAAGATCTTACATGTTAATTGTGTGTAATTCAATGCTGATCGGATGGCAGCACTGATGACAGAACATTGAGCGTGTTTGCGAGTAGTGCAACATATGGTTGCATTATTAAATCCGAGAAGAATTTATTCATTTTGCAGGTAACGCGAAAGCAACACATATTGAATCAAATGAAGTGAACTGCATTTATTGGAATACGAAAAGCACAATGAACACAATTTATTTAATTATAAACACACATTTTTCTTGTTTATCTGGGGAATGAGTCCCAGTGGACTGCTCCTTTGAAGGTGTTAAAAGATAAGGGCGATAGGGGAGCTACGCGCGCCGCCGAGTTACATCATAATGAGTATTATGGATACTATAACAGTTCAGTACGTCACGTGTAATCGGCGTATTATATTTCTTTATTAAAGGTTTATTTAACGTCGCTTTGACTGCATGGTCTCATCACTACCTGTTATAGAAATACATTACGAACATCAGTTTACAATTGCACAAACATTGAATTAGATTAACATTTACAGTAGATCAGAGAGTTTCGTATTAGAAACTGTGGCGTCTTCTTGAGCAACTTGGATCATTAAACTGCATAGTTCCATAGATTGGAAATGCCGGCTTGATGTCTACATCTACGGTATTGTGGACAGTCTATAAGGATGTGCTGGATGGTTAGAGGAATGTCACAGCTGGTTCATTTTGGAGGTTGGTCTTTAGTGAAAAGATAACAGTGGGTTAGTCTGGAGTGCCCAATTCGAAGTCGGATGATGATAACTTGATCTCTTCTTTTGAGAGTTCGAGAATGCTTAAAAAGGTTTTGTGAGCTTGAGCGAGCTTCATGAAGTTTGCTGTTGACTGATGATCATCTCAATTTCCACTTTTATAGGTACTTGTGTTTAATAAAACTGATGATGTCTTGGTGTGGAGAGGCAATCGATGAATCACTGGCAGAATGTTTACTTGCTTCTTTTGCAGTTTCGTCTGCTGTTTCATTACCTTTTATGCTAATGTGAGAGGGAGCCATTACAAAGGACACTCTTTTATCGGTCTTATTTATATTGTAACGTAACAATCGGATTTCATGGATCAGTGTATGGTTTGGTTCAGAGTTTTGGGTGGCAAGTAGTACACTTAAGGAATCGGTGAAGATGGTGTAGTGGCTTTTAGTGGACGAATTAGTTATAAATAAAAGGGCTTCCTTAATGGCGAAAGCTTCTCAAGAGAAAATTGTAAAGAAGTGAAGCAAACTGTATATAGTATTACACGGGACATATAACTTTGCACTCGGTTTGCTGACGCTGTTATCGTGTTTACGTGTAGTGGTTGGTAAGCCATCACGCACAACTCGCATAGTTCCTCCTTTGGCCACGAATGAACAAACGTAAAGCTATTTGGTCCGGGTAGTATATCTGATCAGCATATACGAGGCGCATCCTCTTCCTTATTTGGATGCTTATCCAGCAATCAAAATTTTGGTGGTAGAGTTGCATTTGTCCAGTAAAGAATTGGATATTTGCTTGAGGTTACAAGAAGATGTTTGAAATTTCAAGTGAGATGAAAGTTGGGTATCAATTGGTGGACTTTGTATGAGGGCGGATCGAAAAGTAACGCACAATAATTTTTTGTGCTTTGGTATTGCAGCTTAAATGTTGCAATTTCACAAAATATAGTTTGAAGTTTTCACTACAGAGAGTATTTTTTGTTTTACGAGCAGCTCTAGCGAGAGAAGCGTGAACTGCGAAACAAAGATGACGCGCATGTTACTGTCGTCCGTGTGTGAAGAGCAGAGAGGTGTGGTTCGATATTTGTGGGCAAAAGGGCATAAATCGAGTGATATTCACAGGGACATGCGTGGTGTGTATGGGGATGATTGTATGGACCGTAGCAATGTCTCCAGGTGGTGTGCATTGTTCCTAGAGGGCCGTGTGAACCTTAGTGATTCGCCTCGCTCCGGGAGGCCGGTAACAGCTGCAATCCCGTAGAATGTCAGAGGCATTGAGGCGTCAATTTTGAAGGAAAGGCGTGTGCAACTGTGAAACTTATCGCAACAGTTCAACATGTCCTATGGTGCAGTGTACGATATTGTCCATGACACGTTGAAATTTCGTAAAGTTAGTGCTCGCTGGGTGCCTAAGATCCTAACAGACAAGGGCCATCGAATGATGATGCGCTTGGATCACCTAACGCGGACACCGCAGAAGGGCAGACTTTCTGAAAGGAACCGTCACTGGTGATGAGTCGTAGCCATACCACTACACGCCCGAAACCAAGCAGGCAAGTATGGAGTGGAAACTAGCTGGTTCCCCAGTGTAGAAAAAATCAAAGTGACTCAATCTGCTAGGAAAGTGCTTGTGACGGTGTTCTGATATATGATGGTGTTGTATTGGTGGACTTTGCTGAACACGGGACTACTGTGAATGCTGCAGCCTACATGAAAACTTGAGTGAAATTGCGTTGTGCCCTTCGTGACAAACGCTACAACGATATGTTGGTGCTGCTGTTCGTCAGAAAATCACCAAATTTGGTTGGAAGGTGCTCCGGCATTCACCATACAGTCCGGACCTTACACCGTTGAACTTTCTTCTGTTTGGTCACTTGAAGAAATTCCTGGCCGACCAACGCTTTGCGACAGATGCGGAAGTGAAATCAGCAGTCCGCAGATGTCAATACTCCATGGAAACGGACTTCCACGAACAGGGTATATTGAAACTCGTATCACGATGGAAGGAATGTGTTGAGAAACTTGGAGACTATGTCGAAAAGTAGGCAAAAGGTGTAAGTTCTTTTGTGATTGTTTTTTCGTTGTTTTAACTATTAAACTTTTCTGTAAAATAATTATTGTACGTTACTTTTCGATCTGCCCTCGTATATGTCAGTAGAATGTGATGCAACCAGTATATCTGGGATAGATAAAAGCGATTTTAAAATGGATTTCTTTTAGGCACCGGAGAATTCGAATGTAAAACGGACTGCTATGTCGTTCTGTTGGCATGCGGTAAGGTTTGTGTAGTGGAAAGACATAGCTATGCAGTTTATGAGATGGATGTGAGGCAATCTTTATGGCATAGGTTAGGTTTAATACTTTTCTGTGAATATTTAAAGGTGGTTGATATGTTTCTGTTTGGAGGCTTGAGATTGGACTGAAAACAAATGCCCCTAACACCAGCTTTGGGGCAATAGACTGTATAGAGTCAAGTGTTTTGAGAGTTGAATGCTTTGCGGGGTCGTATACAATTGCTCCATAGTCCAGTTTGGATTTAATGGGAACCTTGTAGGTTTTGAGAAGTATGAATAAGTAAGCACCCCAATTCTTTGCAGCAAGAGTCTTGAGAATGTTGGTTCATTTTGTACAAGTTTATGTTGACTTAACATGAAGCTTCCATAAAAATTTATGGTCGAAAACAACACTCAGAATCTCTGTGTTTGTAGCTATAGTCTATTCCAAACCAGAGTTCCCTCTGATGTAAACAGAAGCACGTGCTTCGGCTTATTACGAACCCAAGAATGTACTCTTACGCCAACGTAAGTAGTTCCTTAATACATGTATTGTATTATGAAATATTCGAGCAGGAAAGGTATAGAACTGCACATTTTATTGCTGTTATAAGAACTCGTCGTTAAATGTAATGGATATATACTAGATGTTAAGAGATTACAAAATATGACTTTCGCCTGCTGTTGCGCTAAGCATCTTGCTTGTTAATACCAACCGTATACACGAATGCCAATCTCTTACATATACAAGAAATGCAGCAATGAATTCCCAGAGGTGCTATCTGAGTACCGAATAAACACTTTGCGTAATACAGGATATATGATAAGCGAACAGTCATTCATATACGACCTCTGCGCTAACACACATATGCTCAGCTCAGATCAAATCTTGTGATTTAGTCAGTTGGTATTTGAGCTCATATGGCAGAGGAAGGTGCGTGTAGTGCGAATAATCTGGTCAAACACAGAAGGGAAACTGTTAAAAAGTGGCTAAAAACAAACAATACTTCATAATTCAACTCGGAATACAAACAGACATAATACAACATAGAAGAGGATAAAGTTTTAAGTGCGACAGTGCTGTGGAATTGTGGATAAGCTTGTCATTATTTTGGAGAGTAGTTCTGATTCCGATATGTCAGCTGAGTTACCTTCGGAGAATTCGGATTTGGGTGTTGCACTTTTGCCCGAGGATTGTGATTAACGTAAGTGTTCATTGCCGCATACTTATAAAATCGATTGTTACCTCAGGTTGCATTTTGAACCATGATTCTCACGCAGGGCGCCTTTTTATAGATTAAATAGTGTTCAACAAGCACGCGGGAGGGGAACAAGCAGACATTATGGGCGGGGATTGCGAACTACTTTCGCGCGGATAATACAAAGAGTTTGTTTTCAGTGAAAGGCACTCTGGTTTGGAATAGATAATAGTTGAGTTACTGTTCATCAAGGCCCTGCTCAGGAAGCCTTTTTTTATGAAGGTGACACATTTCATTTTACTGCTAGAGAATTTAAAAATAGCAGTAGACGACTATTCTTGGATATCATCTCAAGTATTTTTTGAGTGCTGGTTGTTTTTTCCTTGGCACAAAATTGTAAAGTCATCAGCATAAACGCGTACCTTAACTGTTGGGTTAAGAGATGACACAATATTATTTATAGCTACGAGGATAAAAGTCACATTGATCACTGAGCCCTGAGAACACCATTTTCTATTTGGCTTTCGCCCTGATACTGCAGTTATAAAGAAAGTTGTAAACAAATGCCATCATTCTTCCTCTGATGTTGAAGCCCAAAATTTGTAATAATGTACGGTTTCCATATCATGTTTTATACTTTTTATAGGTTTAAGTTTATCATAGACAGCTGCCGTGATTTCAGAAGGCTTTTAGGATTTCTGTTTCGAGTGTAATTAGGGTGTCGGTGATCGAATGGTGACAGCCGCTTTGAGTTTCGGTAAAATAGTTCTGTTCCAAAATGCATTTTAATCTTCGGGTAATAATTTTTACTTTCTGTACTACGTATAGTAAGTAGGGGAAGTATTGTATTCCACCCAAAAATTCGGTACCGAAATTTCACAGGAAATACATGTTTTGAGGTGCACTGAATGGATTTTTGGAAACATGTCCGTGTGTGTCTGTGAACAGCATAACTTAGAAAGGAACAGCCGGATGAACACCAAACTTGGTATTTAGGTTCAGTGTCTTCCAGAGATGCGACACGAAGGTTTTCAAGAAAATCCCCCACCCCAGATTACGCTTTACATGGAGCATTTTTCGAAAATTTTAATTTTCTCATAAATGGCTCTAACGATTTTGATTAAAATATCATATGTTTAAGATATTTTCATGACAAATAAAATGTATATCTTGAATTTTCTGGGAATGTCTCCAAAAGTATTCTTCATTGTGAACGACTTTTGTATAACTGGTAAACCATAAGAGATAGACAAAATGTTACTACACAAGAAATGTAGATGGCGTTAAAATACACAATTTATGTCATTTACCTTTTTTGTTGTTGAGTGAACCATTTTCGAGATATTGCTTGTTATTCCCTTAAATTTTCCAATACTTATACTTTTTCTCAAATGGGAATTCGTTATTCATTTGTTTGTCCTGGTAATGCAAAGGGAATGAAATACTTCACATAGCAACCAGCTCTTAAAATATTTGACAATCGCTTAAAGCCTACCAATTCCCCGTGAATCTACAAGAACATTAGCAATAAGATTAACATTTCGATATCTCGATTAACATGAAGCATATGGAGAATAAGCGTTTATAAAAATAGTAGGGTATAGAAAGTTATGTGAGTGTAACACATAAGATTTTTACTTTCTCTGCTGCGTATAGTAAGTAGGGAAGTATTGCATTCCACCCAAAAATTCGATATCGAGGTTTCACCGAAAATACGTTTTGAGGTGCCCTGAATCCAAATAAAGCATTTTTAGAAACATGTCCGTAGGTCCGTGTGTGTGTGTGTGTGTGTGTGTGTGTGTGTGTGTGTGTGTGTGTGACTGTGTGTCTGTCTGTCTGTCAGCCTGTGAACAGCATAACTCAAAAGCGAAAAGTCGGATAAATACCAAACTTGAATTTACCATCTTCCAAGTATGTGGCACGAAGATTTTCAAGAAAATCTCTCCACCCCAAACTACCCTTTATATGGAACTTTTTTTCCAAAATTTTTATTTTCTCAAAAATGCTGTAACGGTTTTGATTAAAATATAATATTTTGGGGATATTTTTATGGCAAATGGAATGTCTTCAAAAACCTTCTCATTCTGAATGACTTTCGTATAACTGGTAAATCGTAAGAGATAGACAAAATTTACTACAGTAAATATGTAGATCTCGCTAAAACCACAATTTATGTTATACACATTTTTTGCGGGGAGTGAACCGTTTCCGAGGTATTCCTTGTTATTTGTTTGAATTTTCCAATATTTATACTTTTTCTCAAATGCGGATTCGTTATTTGTTTTTTTATGCCCTGAACATGCAAAGAGAATGGAATGCTCCACATAGCAACCAGCTCTTAAGGGATTTGACTATCGCTTAAGCTTATCATATTCCCCTTGCACCTACAAGAAAATTAGCAATAAGATTAACTCGATAAGTCGATTAACATGAAATAGATGGAGAATAAGCGTTTGTAAAAATAGTTTGTACAAGAATAGAGAAAGTCATGTGAGTGCAACGCATCAGATTTTTTTTCCATTAGGGTGCACATAGTGTTTATGAGAGCAGTAGGTCTGAAGTTATGTGGAAAGTAGACAAAGTTGTATACTTCATTAAGATATGTAAGTCCTTCTAGAGGAAGTTGCTTTAGCAATTCATATGCGATGTTTTCAGGCCGAGAACGTTTTGATGTACATCATTGCAGTTAGTTCGTTAGCTCGTGGATAGTTAATCATGTATTGTAGCTATCTTCACAGACCACAGATCAGTGCAGTTGATCATGGTTCTGTTTTAGATGTTTTGCATTGGCAAAACTTGTCGTAGTTAGAATCACTTGATATACTGGCAAGGCATTCGCAAAAACGTTTGGATGTTAGTAGAGGAACTAGCAGTTTTGATTTCCTCAGCATTCCAAAGACTAGTTATATGAGAACTGTATACAGGACTTATTTTTTTAAATTCTATTCCAGGCAACAGAGGAGGGAGTGCTATGGCTTAAAGAAGATCAAAGGTGATTTTGATCTAAGCTTTAGAAAATTACGTGTATTTTCTAAGGATGGTGTCTCTTGTATATGTAAAATGCTCTCTGCTTGTTCTTAAGAGCAATTTTACAAGATTCGTTCCACCATGACACATATATTAGTGTTAGATGCGTGGTTTGTGGTACGCTAGCCTCTGCGGATGTACAATTAATGTTATCATTTCAACAATAAAAGTATAGGTTTTATTGGCGGAACAAGTAGTGAGTGGAGGAATTTTCCGGATACCTTTTCTAATAAGGTTTTGATACAGCGGCCAATTGATTTTAAGAAATTTCCACTTGGTACTGACGGTGTATGGGTTTATAGGATTATTTAAAGAAATGGTTATTGGTGAGTAGTCACACCCCTTTCCAATGAATTTCTTTAAAATCCATGGAACAGATTTCGAGAACTGGAATACATTTATACATTAACTCATTCAAGAGTAGAGGATGTAAACTTAGTAATATGCGGTATGATATATTTCCAAAATACGGGGTGCATATTAAAATGCGAAACGTACGATTTCTTTCGGACGTGCAAGCAAAAAGGGGCGATAATGTCAATTATCCCGTAAAATATGGGGTGGTTGTTCATCTTACGTAGCTCACGTAGTAATTCATGTCCTTTTATCCGATACGCTTTCTATGGTCGAGTAATATCTAATTACCTGATTAATAACGGTTGCATTGATAATTACACGTTTAATTAAAAAATATACAGCTGGAAATAAACAAATAGGCACATAAAATAGGTACAAATAGCGAATCATATTTTTAAAAAATTTGGAAATAAAATCCATTAGCCAAATATTTCCAGTCAGGTTTGCTCGCTGAAATAATATTCTCTAAATTATTTATTTTAGGTCGCACTATGCACGCTTCCATACTCAGCACACAAATGAACTACATAGTAAAATCTCATCTTTATGAAATTATGACTTCAGATTGCGTTCAACCTCATAACATTAGAAAATTAGTAGCAGTTAACAGAAATCACACAAAGAAAAAGCAAATTACAAATCGCAATACATTATACAAAGAAATCCTTACAAGCTAGCTCTTAACTATTGAAGTAAACATGTTATTTGGTGCTATGGGCTTGTGATTTGACATAATTTAGTGTATCTATTTGGGGAATGTATCTATTGGATATTCTACGATGAAATGTTTTAGGAATGAAACACACATGAGCACTTCACAGTCGGATGGTTCCGGTCTTGAAGACATGTGGGAGTCTCTTCTTTCTAGCTGTGGCGTCGTGTACTTTTGACAGGGTGGCCACTCTTGTGCTATACCGGGCCAGTGTGAAACTACCACTGTAAAGTTGAAACTGCCTACGAAATTTATTTTGAAATAAACTTACAGAATAGAGAAATACTGGGTCTATCTTGGTTTTGTCGCCCGTTTCCTGATGACTGGCGATTCTGCAAGTGACAGTTTAATTCCCGCTGCACGCTCCGCGGACTTCATGAATGAGTAATTTCCTTCGCATCACTTCAGACTGAAGCTGCCACGCAGTTCATTTGAGCAGTTGTCATCTTTTTTTTATTGTCCAATTTGTATCCCGCCTTTAATTGCAATGGTCATATCAGCAGCCTTTTGCCTTTAGTACATATTGCCTTCGGCACTGGTGTTAACTCGTATGCAGTTGTCATTGGATTTTTGGCTTTTCTTTGGGTTTTATACATTAGATCACACACACACACACACACACACACACACACACACACACACACACACACATTCTTCCAGACTCTGGAGAGGTTAGGGAATAATTTTGGCTAGAGAAAAATTCCCATTCCCAAGTCCCCTCTCACAGCAGGCAGGTGCTCGACCGACTGAGCTACGGGGCCAGCCCCATTGTCATCTTGCAACTTGTGCTTATCAGCGTCGTTACTGCTTGGTTGTAGTTTTCACTGTACCTCCACATAGGTACTGCTTATTCAAAGGTAGTCTTGCAGGGCCATTAGGATGCTGTTTTTAACGATATTTCAAGGTGAACCAATTCTATATTAAAAATGTTGTAGGAAAACTTATCAAAAATTTAGGGTGGCAGTATCTATTCTCGATAAAAGGCGAAGGACAATAATATCTATATGCACCAATATGTGTCTATGTCAGGAGCAAAACACATATTATATCCCTTCCCTAAATACTATGTGAGGCTTGTGTCATTCACAGAGTTAGGAATTCTCCAGCTCCCTGTTTTCATAAGATAAGTAATCCACGCAAATACAGAGTTATTCAAAAAGAAGGAACAGATTTTAAATATTCATTTTTAATGAATGGCAATAGATAGCAACACATACGGCACATCATTCAAAGTATTAAGCCGCACCTATTAGTTCTATTCAGTGCCTATAGCGGCGCTGTGTTTGTTTACGAGAAAATGGCGACGCCACAGGAAAATTCGTTTTTGTGTGCTGCATTATGCTCCTTGTTTCATTGCAGTGTGTATTTAGTTGCAAGTTCAACAGCGAGCCGCCTCGTCATAAAAAATTTACAATTGATACACTAAATTCGTAGAAGGTGGTTGCGTATGCGAACGGAAAAGCACTGGTCGTCCTCGCATAACAAATGGTGCTCATTTTGAACACATAAAATGAAATTTTGAACTTTTCTCTATTCGGTGATGTATCGCATATGTCGCCATCTATTGTTGTTCATTAGAAATAAATATGTAAAGTCTTTTCCTTCTTTTTGAATAGACCTGTATTTGCGTGGATTAGGAGAACCTATCGGCTCCTTGTTCTCTCCGAGTGCTGTACCCCTGCCCCATACATAAAATGGTCGGAGTTTCAGACGAGTTAATTGGATTCGAAGATAAACTGATTCATATAAACGACAAAATTATAAAACAATACTGGAAGCATGTAGCAGAAAAAAAAAAGCATTTCCAAACTCTCCTCCCATACCTAAGCGCTTATTTTCATCATAATTATAGTTGTAATTGTGAGAAACAGAATCAGTAGCGCGGATGTTGTATCCGGTTAGACGAAAGTAACCGCGCCACTTCCAATCCACCAGCTGCGACGACACCAAGAGACATCCAGTATTTAAAATATACAAAAGTAAAGTTAAAATTTAGTTTGATGTTCATTTGCAATGCTACATACATAACGATTTTAAATGGATTATAACATCAGCAGAACACTATCCACTATTGCAGAGGCTTTCCCATGGCTTTCGGGAGAGCAAGTCCAAGAACAGCACAAACTGAAAACAGAAAATGAACGCAATTCAAGTTCTGCTAAGATGCAGAAACATTAAAGTCTATCAAGTTTACTCGAAATGTATACTACAAAAGTTCCCTAATGCCCCTTGCCTGCTTTTCGTTACTCTCCAAAATAAACAAATAAACATGTTAATTGCTTGATGTTGCTTAAGATAGTCCTGGGCATGAAATTAGGAAGCTGGAAAAATAATTTCAAAAGAGCATTCTCTGTGAATATTACAAGTTTCTTTTCTTTTTCACAGCCAGACATTGCCCATTTTTCCACGCAAATACAGCACACTGCTGTACCTAATCAGAGATACTATAAGCTCGTGTAATAATAATAATATAATGGATTATTTTTATAAGTTTGCTTCAGTAGCTACAAATGTGAAGTTAATCAGTAAATATAATAATAGAATATGAGTGGAATAAATTACACTGCATAAAGATAATGGTGATGACTAAAATAATGAAAATAATAATAATAATAATAATAATAATAATAATAATACTAAAGGGCATAGAATTAATGTACTTAATTATGTCATTCCTATTTCATTTATCAATTTAGAAATATAATCCATGGATCGATGGAAGCGACATGATATCAGAAAGCTACAAAATTTCGTTTGCTATAATCGAAAGCCCTTTGTTTTAATGTAAAAATCTGATGTGATACATTCACATGACTTTCTCTACCCTCTAATCTTTATTAGTGGCTATACAAACTATTCTTAGTTATTTTTCTATCTGCTAAATTTTAACCAAATAAACGTTTGTAGAAATAGCTACATTACATGTATAAATACAAGGAGAACAGCGATAGTCAAATGTTTAAGAACTGGGCGCTATACGCTGGCCTTAAAATTCCATACTGTTTCTATGCGATCGCGGGAAACAACTGAATGTTGCAGGACTTTAAGGGAATGACAAATTAATGAACAATTTGAACCAATAATAACGGATATCTCAGACATCCAGAAATGGCTTATATCATAAAAAACATTTGAAATTAATTGTGCATTTTAAAGAGTACTACATTTTTTTGTGTAGTACATTTTCGCCTATCGCTTAACGTTCACCAGTTATACAAAATTGCTTCTGAATGAAGAGGATTTTATTTGTCATGTAAATATCTTAAGCATATGGT
Organism: Deroplatys truncata; assembly: GCA_030765065.1. Taxonomy (NCBI): domain Eukaryota; kingdom Metazoa; phylum Arthropoda; class Insecta; order Mantodea; family Mantidae; genus Deroplatys; species Deroplatys truncata. Next base: position 31,298,202 of record CM060976.1, read on the forward strand.
ATTTTAATCAAAATCGTTGGAGCCATTTTTTAGAAAATAAAAAGATTTCAAAAAGTCTTCTATGTAAAGGGAAGTTTGGGGTGGGGAATTTTCTTGAAAATCTTGTGTCGCATTTTTGGAAGATACTGAACCTAAATAACCAAGTTTGGCATTTATCGGACATATACACACGGATATTTTTCTACAACTGCTTTATTCGGATTAAGGGGGCTCCAAATCACGTATTTCCGGTGAAATCTCTAGGTATGTGGTAGAGAAAGTAAAAGTGACGTAATTAGTACTATAAGTTGCCATAACCGTGTCTTTTTGCCTAGCCTGTGCTAAATTCTTTTTTAAATGTTTAGTATCTATCACAAAGTATGAACAATATAACACTTATAACTGCACTTCACGCAATGATTTGCTCTTTATAACGTGAAACTCTTTCTCTAATTCCCGATTAAGCACTCATGTACTTTCCGACATTTTCATCATACAATCGTAAAAGCCGAATTATAGTAAAATACCTTAGGATATTCTGTCCCTGGTTGATAAGGAAAGGAGATTTTGAGACAAATTGGCTATATAAGAGTAAAAGAGATATGAACGGATATAGTGTGATTAATGGGCTTTCACGTAATTTCTCTGAGCTGCGGTTAAAAACAAGGTATACAATTGCGAACAAAAGATCGTATTGTTTTAAAATGTAATATGAATTAAGGAAGAAATGCTACGAAACACGATACGTTCAGTGGCTGCTGATCTAGACCGTTAAAATAAGGGGTTTTATGGAACGCATATTAAAACACTGGGCTTGTATGTTTTCTCCGATCTGTAAAGAAAAATGAGACGTTAGGCTCAGGTGCAGATTGTTCAGTAAAATACGGATATAAACATGGTTCTTAAACAAAGGGAGGGGGCGCCACGTGGGGGGCATGAGTGGTTTACAAGGCGGCACAGACAACTTACTAGGAAGAAAAAGGAAACGGTGTTCTGATGTAGAGACAAATAAATAATAACCTGAAGATTTTCCGGCATTCTCAGTGTGTAAGTTACTTTAAATTACATTGGACATTTAAATTCCGATTACGTATAAATTCATCCTGAAATACAGAGGATTATTCAGCATATATTCGTTTAAATTTTGTTTTAAATCTCCTTGTTTGGTTTCCGTATCTGTCGCAATTTATTGAAGAGCAACGCTCCAGTAACTTAAGTACTCCTATTAACTACCTTGGTGTTAAGACTACAGAATGGAATACACGATTACTCCTGGTTTTATAAACACGAATTTCACAATTGGTTTTAACTTGGTGCTTTTTGAACCGAGCGGGATGGCTCAGGCGGTAAAGTCTGTGGCTCGTATTCGGGAGGTCGTGCTTCCGCGGCCGACATTCCTTACCCATGAGTTCCCCCGGGTCGCTAGGCGAATGCTATGAAGGATCCCCATTTTGCCACTAACGTTAATGTTGGTTGGCTTGCTACTGGAACCTCCGTGTGCAACAGCTGTTCATAAATTCATACTTTTATCTCCCGAATTTCCGGACCCTTCACTTTCATCTCCATTTTCATTTCACTTCACCGTTCATCTTTTTGATCTCTTTTAGGGTTGCAAGTGTCGGTGGGAGGTCTCGGTGATGCATGGCAAGAGAAAAGGATGCTCTGAATAAACCTTCGTTCCGGAATGGGAGCGGTATCCGGATTCCGGGCTACCCCAGGGGAAATGTAAGCCCCAGAGGGAGAGGCGCCGGCTGCTCCAGCTGCATCTGGGAGTTTAACCTGTAAATGCTAGGGACCCTGCCCTCTGTCTGTCGTGCCTCATGGTCTGGCCGTCCTCTTCTCCTCTCACCTGATCCCTCCCTCCGGGGGGCACCCCATCAGGGGTCTAGGTACGGAAGATCTGTGTAGGTCAAGGTGCTAAGTCCCGCTCCGCTCCTAGCTTACCCTAGTGCTTTTTGAGAATAAATCAAAACCAAACGGCTGCTAAGAGCGAGAGAAATTTCTCTTCCACATGTCGTACAAAGCAATAATGTTCTACTAAGCTACTTTTCAGCATAAGCAGTACTTAGGAGCAGTAGCAGCTTGATTTTAACATATTTGTTGTGGTGTAATAACTTTTTTTCGACGATAAAGTCTCGTTTGTGCTTTCGTGGTGAAAGTTGAATTTCCTACATTCAGTACTGGTAACCTAACTTACTTGTGTGTTTTTGCCGACTCTACTGCACAGGTGTGCATGAATTATATGAAATTCTCTAACTTTTGATATATTATTTATTATTGCAGACATGAGATGTAATTGTATTTGATAACTGAATTTCACCATTTATATCTTACTTGGTTCTTTATTTTCCTTTTACTTGCTCATATTTATCTACGATTTAATTCATACAGCAACTAAGTATGAGCTGCAAATTATTGAGTTTTCAAGGTCAACAACCAGGTTTGGATAATAATGGACCCCCACTTTGCCACTAACGTTAATGTTGGTTGGCTTGCTACTGGAACCACCGTGTGCAACAGCTGTTAGTAGATGCATACTTTTATTTGCATATAGGTAGGTAGGTGTATGTGTGTGTATGTATGTATGTATGTATGTATGTATGTATGTATGTATGTATGTATGTATGTACGGTTGTATGCATGTATGTAGTGTTACTTATTTCTCGTTGGGGGCTAAAGTTCAGGTTGTTCATTTGCGTTCGGCAGTAATCGCCATTTATATATTGGATGGTCGTGGAAAACATGCCTATTGTTGCCCATTTAACTGTGCACAAGTGGCGAATTACAACTATAGTGAACGAGAGCTTTATACGTATATTTATGTACCGCTAAATTTTGTATATATCCAGTGTAGCCAATTTGTCAGTATATATGATTGCTATTATTTAAATAAACTGAGCGAAAGTTTCGCCTCAGTAATTGTTATAACGGGGGCATTCCTTCATCTTCCAGATACGCTTCCCAAAATAAAATGACGTCTACCGTTATGGTGTGATTAACAAATAAATAGAGAGATTGAGAGGGGGGAGGTGTGTTGCAGTGCACAGAAACCTTAACCAAGAAAGGCTATTGGAGAGTGATTGGAACAAATCCACAAAAAGTGAGACATCTGAATGCTCAGTGAAGAAGCAGAAGTGACCCTGATACAACATGTGTTATCTTAATGGCAAATATATTGGATTGCAGAGAAATAATCCTCAGGCGAGTTCAAATCTATTGCCTTGCGATCCTATTGTCTTCCCATGTATTCTTATGACGGGTTCGCCGTGGCGTATGCACTTTATAATATTAGTGTTTTAAAACATTTATTTCAGCCAAACTAAACTTTTGTACCAAAAAAGACACCCCACAATGTAATTACAGTACTGTTCAGCACATATTATGGCAGGTTTTGTAACAAATCAGTCACCGAGTGCTAAAGTAAATAACAAGCGAAGAAAGCTTTAATGGTGCTCTTAACAGAGGTAAAGTGCGTTCATGTATGGAGCGAAGGTGTCCGTATTTGTACGTATGACACCGTAGTAGGTAATATTGCAAATTCAAGTGGAAACTTCTTTCATTATTAAATGTATGACAAAATGTCGACAAAACTGCATATCTCAGTATTATCTCTGCCACTGCTTAATTAGGAATATAGGTATCAGGTTTTACGATTCCTGGTATACACATTTTAAATATTAAAACGTCTGTGAAACGGCAGGTGAGACATTTAGTACTGAAATATAAACGTTTTTTGAAAAAAAAAAAAAAAAAAGCAATGTAGAGGGGCGTGGAATTGAAGCCTTATAGTGGAGGTGTGCGATCTGTAAAGGTTTGGGGATCGCTGGTTAAGAATGGCCTCGGCAGCAAAAGGTATGTGTTACCTTATGTCCCAGAGTTGCATTTTTTCCCAGTAGGATTTACGTGTACCAAATGTACATCGAGCTTAGTAACAACGTACTTGTTGACTCCTGGGAAAAGATATTAGTGTTGGCAACAACGCTGCTTTAAATATAGGTTGAAGTTCAATGTTTTTGCCTTCATGTGAGCGAAAATCAGAGTTCAAAGGGCTTCTCGACAAGGATCCCAACTACAAGTTTCAGGTTCAGTTTATCCGGTGGAGAGTGGTGGACTTTTTTGGGGGCAAAAATGCTTAACATGGCTTCCTTCGGAAGGGAAGTAAAGCCGGCTGATTTACGCACGTGAAAGAACCTTAAGCCTGATAAAGCAAAATTCGGTCTTTCACGCCTAATGTAGAATGGGACGCTAAGGACTATGGCAGTTAAAGGGCGCCTATAAGTAATAAAAAAATCTCCATTTCGAAACAGCTTCAGTTCTGTACGCCATAATTTTGGTATTTAAGGAGAAGTATTTTTATGAAATGTTTTCAGTTCCTTTTTTAATTTTTTTACAAAGTCGTCTCATTACACAGGGTCATTAGGAAATACAAATATTCAAACACGAATTATATGTTACAATGAAATTAATTGGTTTAATAAAAATAAATAAAACACCTATAAATTGTATATAGTTGTGGAAAGAGATTACTACGTAGTATCTAGTAGGCTCAGTAGGTTGGCTATTATCACCTGTTTCACTGACATAAGTCCCAGGAGAGTGACATTACAGCTAGATCTTAACGCTTTGCTATCATGTGCTTCATAATTCTTATTCCAAGGCAGACTTTCTCATTCGGAAGGAAGAAATATTAATGTTACAGCGACACATTCACTAAAGTTCTATGCCAAAAGGTAACATCAACGAAACAGGACACAGCAATACTGTGTCTTTGGTTGTTCATACTACTTGGCTAATTGTGAGACTGCATTCTTCGGTATTACCAGTACCTAAGGCTGGGACATTATATTAACACAACAGTAAGACATTCTGAGTAAACCAAGTAGAGCATTAAGGCGTCATTTGAGGATAAAAGGAAATAACACAGTAAACCGTGACGAGAACTGAGGCAAATAACTTTGGAGTTTGTTTTACACTATGGGCAGGTATGCATGTTGTTCTACCTTGCAGGAAATAATAATAATAATGATAATAATAACAACAATAACAATAATATAATCCAGATACATATTGCAGGTCGTTGGCTTCTCACATTTATTATAACATCCCTCGCATATTATTTTCAAACTTTCCATGTATGTTCTATTACTGCTTACCTGATAAAAAAGATATTTTGTGTTGTATTCTGTACAACCAAAACTTACCAAGGCAGATGGCGGACGTAAGAAAGAAAGGAAATCCACAACTGATGCCTAAGAAAACTGGAAACAGAAGGTTGCCCATCAGCGATCCAATGCGGCCAATCATGATGGTCAAGCTTACAGACATAGTTCTGGAAAGGAAAAATAGACAGTTTACTGGTAATGAATACATTTAGTTTGTTCACTGTATAAACAACGCATTTAAGACGGAACTAGGATGATTCCAGTAATTTCAATAATGTTCACATAATGCTCAGTCTAAAATCAATATTTCAGCCTCCATGGCATTCTTCAGGATACCGACAATTTTCGAACAGTTCTGACCCACAGCGACCAAATGACTGCATCTATGTAAAGTGACAGGCCAGTCGAGGGTATGAAAAGCTCTATTGAGACTAGGCATTCTATGTACATCTTATATTCCGTATTGCAGCTCGGCATTTTAAGCCTCAAACGGAAAACCGTATATGTAAGAAGATACATGGTTTAGGCCAGCTTTGTTTATAGTGCATAGAGTTACTGGATCGTTGATGCAAAATTTGGATCAAAATTTACTGTTTGGATCAGAACGGCCAAATTCAAAATTTGAGAACACTTAAGAAGCTTTGATAGCCTAGTAGCCACTATTAACAGAAACGCCCACATGTAATTTGATAAACCCAGTAATGCCTAATGCGGTGGTTTCTTGCTTGATAATCTCAAAGAGACTTGCCCTATCTGATTATTATTATCATTATTATTATTATTATTATTATTATTATTATTATTATTATTATTATTATTACAATTAACACATACTTTTTCCCGGCGCCTAGTTTCATCCGCTCTGTATGGGATAGAGGAGGCTTTGTGCTATAGACGCACAGAAAAACCTCTGAAAAAGAATAGATGTAGTCTTCCATTCCAAGCTGTAATAGAGGTCTATGTCCAGATACGCCATATCTCACATGCAGAAAGCATAATGACCTTCGGTGCCATGAAAAGACTTACTAGGCGAAGTTGACTTCTGTACTGGAACATCATAAATAAAGAATCCGTAGTTTCCTGAGATCAGATCACGTGTCCATAAGAAGCTAAACAACAGCACATTTAAATAACGATTGGAATCTCGCTGTCATTTTGACTCTGGTAAAGTATATATGAGGCAACAATGCTGCACTTGGTGACCAATTTGAATTGGCCTTTGTGCTGAGCCAATACTTCTTTGCTCCAGACGAGGCGAAGACGTCTGCATTGCGCTGAACGTCATTGGATATGAAAATCACTATCATATAGACTGTCCTGGAATCGTAGCAGCCTGCACAACTCGCAACAGCTGCTGTGTAGTTCAGTGTCAGGAATGTTAACCCTATGCTATAGGCGGGGATGGTTTGCAAGTCTTCCGAAAGAGTAACAAAAGGATTGAGAATCAGCGAAAGTGGAAGGGAACCTCATCCGAAAACAGACACACTATAACATATGTAATGAGACCTAATCTTGTTATAAGTGTTGTTGAAAGGGATCTCCATTGCGCGAAGACATGCTTGACATCGTCGGATGAAATTACCTTTTACACGCATAAGTTCTTCTTGCGTAATGTTCATAATTTCTGCTTTTATATTGTCCTTAAGTTCGTCTATTGGTTGCGGGTTGTTCCTATAAACTCCATTTTTTAGCTTTTAGCGATCCCGTTGTTCTAAATCTATTGATCAAACATCTCAGAGTGTCTCTACCCGGAACCGGATAACCAGGAAATTCCTACCGAAATTGGCTACACACCTGTCTTCATGATTCAGTTTCCACGTGAGTATCATACATAAAAATATGCTGTTCAAGCGTGAATTGTTGGCAGATGTTTCCGTGGACTAATAAGAGAATAACATTTCTAATTCACAATTATGTGAATTATCGGAAAAATTCACAACACGAAAACAAAGCAACGACTGAGACAGCTCACAGCTGATAAACATACCCTTGAAACGTCCTGCGCCGTAGTGTAATACCGAGGTCACTTGCCGTCTCGACCGATACGCATACGCGGTTAAGGCCTTGACATAAAACGAAGGCACTGTAGAACCGCAACCAATTCTTGCTTGATGAAATAAGCGAACAGGCCTTTCCAGTCGATTTTGTCCTGATATGGTCTGGTTATATGACTTTATCTGAATTAAGTTTATTGAACGCTTCTTTAATATTTCTGTTTCGATTTTTCTGTGCTGGTTTCACCCACCTAACTTTTATGAAATCTACGCGACAAGAGTGTTGGTTTATCTTCGATATCTTCATGCAGCCTATCGGTAATAACATATCTGGATACTTAAAGGGATACTTGTACTTACAAGACAGAACGTCCTATGGTTTATGTTTTCTGCAGCGGCTGAAATTGTTACTGGGAAAAGCGGTAAAAGCTTGTTTGTGAGTGCATAATACTGAGAGACGTGCTTGCACTATAAGTACAAAATATAATATTTGAATAGAACGGAAAGTTTTGGACATTTTGATCTCCAGGAGAGTTTATATCGTTATTGTCGTCATTCGTTTCTTAGAATGCTCGGCAGCAGACGACGTCACACTGAACACAACACCTCATACGTTAAACGAATACCGTTAAAGCTTCTTATTCACCCTGATTTGCAAAAAATTACTCGTGATGCACAGTGTGCCTTTCACTACTTTATCACAATCACAGTCTGAATAACTTCAATGAAAAACTTTAAACAATAAATTAAGACACAGAATACCTGAATTTGAACAACCATACCTAATGAGGGAACTAATGTAATAAGAAAACAACATAATAATTAGTAGAGAAAATATAAGCAGAAAGAGGGGGTACTATTTAGCAACCAAAAATATATATTCACGTTTCAGGAACTGTTAGTAAAGTATAACAAAGATAAGAAGAAATAAAATATACGATTGAAGCGTCTGCTATAGGGAAAACAGGAATAAACCGCGAAACAGTTAAACAAAGGAGAAAGAAAATTCAAAATGGCTTTACCTGAGATTCGTGGGATAGTATTCCACCACAATGCTGGTCACGCAGTTGATGCACATTGAACCAGAGCCCACAAATACTGATGCCACTGCTAGTAGGAATTTCATGCTGTTACTCCAGTACATACCGACGACACTGCCACTTGCAACCAAGAAACCAAAAACTGAAAATAAACACAAGACTTTTAATATAACGAGTGCTTTGCTTGTCATTTAAAAGCAAGTATGAGTATTGATCTCTAAAAACATTAAGATTGTCATTTTATATAACAGGAAAACCTTTCTCTCATAATGCTGGACATACAAAAAAGGATAGCGCATGAAAATGAATGAAATAAACACGGAGTAATAATACAGAAGCAAAATGGCCTTTATAGACAACACTACACTGCATTCACTGTGGTTCACCATCATCGAGTTCACTGACCGTACGTCATTCATGTGCACTCCCTCAAGAAAGTATTCGTCTGCACTTTAAAACATTCTAGCAGCCAAATTAATGGATTTTTTGACATCAGATAGTAATACAGTTAACGTGTTGTGGTGGTTTTCCAGGTGGTTCATTTTATCAGTTTTATAATTTTTTTAAAAATGTACTAAAATTGCAACTGTTTTGTGCGTGGTGTTTTCAAAATTATGTCACATGTATTGAGTAGAGCAACGTTTTTTTGTGTATTATTTGATTTTGCGGTGAAAAGAGAATTTTATTTGACGAAGGAATAAAATGTCAAAGTTGGAAATTTTGAACGTTTTTGCCTTAATTCCTCATTTTCGGCTCACCTTTTACGACTTGACGAATTTACTTCTTCACCAGTTTAAGTCACATGTGGAAGAAAGTGTGTGGATGTATGCACAAAAGATGCTCTACCCAAAGCATGAAAAATAATTTTGAAAAGACCACGTACAAAATTGCAATTTTGGCATATATTTTAAAAATTATAAAACTAATAAAACGAAGGATCTGAAAAACCGCCAAAACACGTAAACTGTATTATCATTTGAGCTTTGTCTCCCCCCCCCCAAATAGATTTTTCTGTCCATTGATTTAGTGCTAGAATTTTTTTAAAGTACAGACTTTCTTGTGGGTGTTGTATACCCATACATGCATTACACGTTGAAATAACCGCATAATATAGCAGCCACAATTTTGCAGTTGCTAAGATTTCCCCTATTGAAACGCGGATATTAATACAGTTTACTCAAAGCAACTCCCTCCACACACCAACTTCACAGTCTGGTCCTGCGAGCATGAAAGATGAAGAGGGAAGTGTAATGAGAGGGAATGAGCGACAAGAAAATTCGTGGTGCGTAAATATCTACCCTCCCATTCACCTAGCGACAGGGAAAACAGAAAGGATCCTTAGTCAGGATGATCGGTCACCTCGGGATTTGAACCAGATACTTTCCAAATGCGAACCTTAGCTTGATCCATTGTGTTCGGCTGGATTACTCTCAATCACTGCTAGTCGACATAAATACGGAAAATAAGATTAAAAATACAAAAAGACCTGAGTGAGGAGACTGACACTGTATGTATTTTAGCACTACAGAGAAATTTTAACCCTACATCCCCTCTGGAATACATTTTCATTGATTACAGGTTGGTACTACTGAAGAATTGAAAAAATGTGTTAATATAATACTACTACTGATGCTGTTGCTGCTACTCTACTACTACTACTACTACTACTACTACTACTACTACTACTACTACTACTACTACTAGATAATATGAGAGTGAAAACAGTGACAGTACAAAGTTATACCTTGAAGAAATCTAAATGCATATTTATCAAGACGAGTCTTTTATTGGTAGACACACTGGCGCTGCAATCTATAGAAATTTATTTACCTAATTTTCTCATTCCACTCCGGAAAAATAACATTGAAGGCATAGGCATATAATATGATATTCAGCGGTTTAAGCGACACGAGTTCCCTAAAGTAAATTATCCTAAAGTACAGTTTAAAAACATACGACTCATTTACTACAGCAGATTCCAGGATTCCAGCAGATTTTACATACTTTTACGTTACAGCGTACACAGCTACTCAAATGATTATACAACCCCTTATCAAGAGCACACACCAATGAGCTTCTGTGTTTACGTGAAGCCGTCATCCAGTGTTGAACACCTCGAAACTGGTCTTCCTAAGCAACCCTTTGTGTATATCGTGGTTATGCTGCTGCTCAGAAGTTTATAGAATCCCTGTCTTCCCTTGCAAAGAAGATTGATAATATATACAAATCTACTAAGCCACTGAAACTTACGGATTAACAGCAAAAGGATTTTGAGTCTTCTATAGTATGCTACTTGTGTGGAAAATCCTCATAAAAATGGACCAATCGTATGTGTTCAGAATCAAAACCATTAAAACAAAATGGCGATATTCTGCAAATAGAGACAGGATAGGTTAGGTTAAATTAGAGACACAAAATGGACCCTGTACAGTCAAGACACAAAGATTATTAAATAAAGGTTTACTTCAGTTACGCGTAAAGTACCGCACTTGCATCTCAAATAAGACATAATAACTGATGCAAGTTGAATCATCTTGGTAGTCGTCCAACAAAGAATTAAAACATCTTAAAAGGTTATAACATTTAAGCAAAGTAGCGAGGTGATACTTGCATGGCATGTGGCTGGTAAGAGCTAAGGTTAAACCGCGAAGCTTCTCTCAACCAAGAGTCCAAATGGGCGAAGTGGAATTATATGTTGAGTGTTAGTCGCCAGGAACGTGGATTCGAGTCTTCGCGTTCTTCATCTTGTTTTTTTCTTTCTTCTCAGTAACGCTTGGAAATCGATTACATAATAATGTAGCTTTAGAACCCCTACGATTTTAACAAATTATAGTCTAAATAGTTGTTGACTGCATAAATTTTGTAATGGAATGGGTATAATAACCTAAACAGAAACTGTGATTTTATACCTTTTTGTCCCATTTGACCGGTATTATATCCCAAAATGATTGTTTTGAATGTCGACTGCCTTCACTCCTCATGCGTATGCAGTTGTGACAGCATACAGTCTCATTTGTGCCAGTTCTTAGCTATGTACTCGACAGACGAGTGCGTTCATGGAGAGGCGAGAGCGAATGCGCAACAAGCTCAGCACTTACAGCAGGAGAGATATCCAAATAGACAGCAACCAATCCAAAAACTTTCCAGAATGTTGAAAGACGTCTGCCTACAACATCGTCACTTGCAAGGATGGCTCCTGTGATAGATGCACCAGCGACATTCAATGTTAATGCGGAATCTGTTTTGAATGCCGTATAAAATAATCCGCATACTAGTACACGGGCAATTGCACAAGAGGTAAACACTGGTTAATTTTCTGTGGTGCATGTACCGCGATCCAATAAGTTTCATCCATATCATTTGCAATACACCAAGAACTCCACGGAAGATATTTCGAAGCTTGGGTGCACTTCTGTGAATGGATGCTGGGCCGAGTGGCAAATGATATGGGGTTCATCTCCAGAATCCTGTTTTCGGATTAATCAAGATTCCACAACGAGACCGTAAATCGCCACAACATGCATTATTGGAATGTTGATAAACCTCTTGGGTAAGGGGGGCAGCTTTCCAAGAGCAATGGGGAGTGAATGTCTGGCGCGGAATCTTGGGATACCATCTTATTGGACCATTTTTCTTCGAGGGGCATCCAAGAGGAGAACGCTACCTTGAGCTTCTCCGTAATGAGCTTCCCTTACTACTAGAAAATGTGCCACTGCAAGAGCGATGGTTTCAACACGATATGTGCTCCATCGCACAGGCTATGATCGTCTGCAATCATCCAAATGCGGCACGTCCTGGTCATTGTATAGGAAGAGAAGGAGCAGTCTCCTGGCCAGCCAGATCATCTAATCTAACGCCTCTGGACGTTTTCCTCTGGGGCTGTTTAAAGCATCGAGTTATGTCGAGGAACTAGAAGATCCAGAGGGTCTTCCCCAGCGTATTACGGTAGCCTGTAGATCCATCACACCCGCCATGTTACACCGAGTCAGAGTTTCCATACAACAGCGTGCTCAGGTGTGCATTAACCAACAAGGACATCAGTTTGAGCACTTACTTCGTAAAAAGAGTCATGTTCCAGCATTAGCAATCACCAGTGATTTCAAACAAGTATAACTTTGTTACAAAAGGATCCTTTCATGGCCGTCATAACATATCAACAGAAGGTGATATTTATTACAAAATACATTTCTGTGCACTGCATCATATAATTCTACTATTACAACTTCCCTACTAAACATTATGTGATATGTAATTTGCTTATTGTCTGGGATCAAATGTAAAGAATTCTTATTCCATCAACATTAAAGTCGCGTTTGCCTAACTGTAGTTTACCAAAAAGAAACACTGAACAGTAATAAAATATTAAATAAAAATAAAACATAATTGCAAATTAAAACGATATTAACAATGTGAAATATCATATTGATTTAAATCAGGATTATTTATGAATAAATATTACAAGACATTAAAAATAATTTTACCCAAGTAATTCGAGACACCTTAACTACAAACAGCCGTTTTATGACTATGCACGTCTTCCCATTGAGCTATCTAGAAGTACTCACCAAGTTAACATAATATAAAGTATGTGCTTGTCACATTACATATTTTCAGCTGTCAAAATGTTTCCTTAGTGTCAGCTGTGTATTTACAAGGGCATTAAAAGCGATACTACAGTATCTGCTATACAAGTCATCTCACTAAGTGTGAAACCATAGATATTTATGTTACAGAATTTCTTTAGATACCATGAGGCCCGATGTTTTGATGTTAGAGTATAAATCGCGGATTGTATAAAACTAGATCGGTATGGGCGGTTGACTCACCGAGTATATATACCAGATTATATATATATATATATATATATATATATAAGTTCATTTAACTCCTTTCAGTTCACTCAATGCAATACTCGTGATAGCAATGGTTACATTTTCGCATGGCATACTGCATCATTAGAGATATTTTAAGAAACAATCAAACATCAACAAAATACTCAACAACGCTATCTGACCTTACAGCCTCGTATCAGCAGTTCCTGCTACTATACAGTATATTATATTGAGAATTTCACAGACATTGAATACTATTAATAATTAAGTTCTGCTGTAATTCATACATAAATATAAAAAATAAACGAGGGCTGTCACTAACAGCATTGATGCATTTATAGCTTTCCATTCTTCTCGTGTGATAGAAGAAATAGTCATTAAGGTACATAGATCTTCGATGTGACAACATCTCATAAGTTCGACATAAACGTGTTGCATAAAGTATATTGTTTAATGATACGATGTAAAGGATTAAAAGCTGACTTTTACTATACATATATGTAACTTGAGTATTGAAACAGACGACACCAAAGAGTTTCAACTATAAAAATATGCATACTTCTTGAGTCCTATATTTTAATGGTGACAGTTCAGTAACTTTCAATAGTCCATCCGCATATTTGCTTGGAGATAATAGATCATTTGTAGGAATTAATGAAGATCAAATGCAAGGGAAGCGCATTCCTCAATTAAATCGGGCTACTTAACAAAAATAAATTACTTTTATGTGTTATTTGCATACACTGTTTGCCTGTAGAAGCCGAGCAACTTACTGAGTATATTTCTCTTTCCCAACAAGTTAACAGCCCAACTGGATATTGAACTGCAGCCCAGCACTGTAATTCCAACGATGATGGAGTACAAGTATGTGGTCTCATGCACGATCATCTGAAATGAAAATTATTCCTTAATCTAAGCATTTTTGTCTTTAGAAATATTTGGAAGGTAATTAAACTTTTATGATATTTCAAGCTGGATATTTATATTGGCGAACTGGTAACAAATTAATTGAAAGTCACACCAGGTGAACTCAGTATTAGATGTACAGTGATATAGAACAGCATTAAATAAAAGTGGTAAATGCCAAAGATGCACAAAAAGGTGATGGTTGTCTAACATAATTTTAAAATATTTCATAAATTTGTTTTTAATTAATATAATTGAGTTTTATAATAAAGTTAGTTTAAACATATGTTTGAAATCTTACATGATTTTCCATATGAATTTCTACTGTTAGAAACGAACGTGTCAAATTCAATGGATATGTTTAAAATATCACAAGTGTAGTTTATATTTATACAAGATTGATTTCTTATTTTAATCTATAAGAACAATGACAACATTATTGATGGTGGGTGCGGTGTTTGGGGAGGAGGCTTTGAGTTACTTTTTAGGCATTATGGAAGATTGATACCATATGCTGAGCGATTTTGCTTTAGCTTACTAAATTCCTTTTTAAATTTCAAGATATTCAAGCATACACCAATAATAGTTTACGTTTTAGGAACTGAAGCAATGCCATTTCTATTCCAATGTGTACGGTTAATAGCAGATATGAAATGTAGTCGCTTACTGCTTCAAGGAAAGATGGCTCTGAAAACAAAGCGTTGCAAGCAGGAAAAAACGTTTAAGAGTTCAAATATACTAATAAAAATGTCTGCTACAACAAGTATCAGTTAAAGATTTGTATCAAAATATATTTAATCAGAATTTAAAAGAATTCACATAACAATTCGACACAGAGAATACTAACAGCTAGGGAATGAATACAGGAGCTCTAGAAGCTGTAAGTAGGAAACAAACTGAAAAACCTGATGTGATACATTAACATGACTTTCTGTACCCATTATCATTTATTAGTAGATATACAAGTTATTCTTCCTCAAGCATATGTTTCTATCTACTACACTTTAAACCAAATAAACCTTTGCAGAAATATCTTCGTTACTCATTTCATTATAGATAGAGAACATGCATAGCCATATGTTTAAGAACTGGACGCTACATGCTGGCCTTAAAATTCCATATTGTTTCCATGCAATCGCGAGAAACAACCGAATGTTGATAGGACTTTAAAGAGAATGGCTAAGAAATGAACAATTCGAACCTTTAATAACGGATATCTCAGAAACGGCTTATACTACAAAAAAACTTATTTGTGTGTATTAAAGGGATGTATACTTTTGTGTATTACGTCTTCTGTTGCTTAACGTTTAGCAGTTATAGAACATTATACAAAACGTCTTCCAAATCAAGTGCACTTTACAGGCTATTTCAGAAACTTCAAGATATACATTTTATTCGTCATATAACTATCTTTTATAGATGGTATTTTAATCAAAATCGTTAGAGCCATTTTTTACAAAATCAAAGTTTCAAAACCTCTTTTATGTAAATCGTAGTCTGGGGTGGGGAATTTTTTTGAAAACCTTTGTGTGACATCTTTGGAACCTAAATACGAAGTTTTGTATTTGTCCTACCTTTATTTTTTGAGTTATTCTGTTCATAGACACACAGACAGAAGACATACACACAGACATGTTTCCAAAAATGCTTTATTTGGATTCAGGATGGTTCAAAACATGTCGCCCCTGTGAAATCTTTGTATCGAATTTTTGGGTGGAATGCATTACTTCCCCTCATGAATAGAGATGAAGATGAAACTAATGAATATGGAGATTAAATTAAAATGAATATAAATTACAAGAAAGAGTAATATCTACGATATTTTCAAACACAAGCTCAAAATAACCTTTTGGACCATACGGTAAAATCCGCACAGTAAAACTAATTATGCAGGAAAGTAGAAAAAGTGCAACTAAAAAAGAAAATGATATACATGGCAGAAAAGAAATTTCAAACAAAATTATGAAACATTTCAATAGTCCTGAAAAATGTTGAAGCAAATATTAATCTTAGTAGTTGTGAAATTTGGTTAATTTGTATTAAAATATAATTTAAGAGAGAACCCGTGAGGCTACCTGAACGCTGAGAAAAAGAGATGCCTGATTCCTTATAAAATTAATCTGTGACACGACAGCCTTGACCGGTCTGGGCCGACCACTCCGACTGACACTGAAACCAATTTAGAAACTACATTGTCAGAAGTACAATCAGTTTTCCGAAGAGACAGGTGCACTACAGGAAAGTATTTTCGAATTACAACAAATTGTAGAATGTATGGACAGTTTAATATACAACGCATACTCTCTATACATAAAATAAAAAAAAGGTATTTTGGGAAATACTGTGTGTAGTACCAGAAATTTACAGAAACTAAAAAGTAACAATATATGGTTCAAGTATAAATATTAAAATAACTTAACTTTGTGTAGCATTTAATGTCATTTAAATATATTATGTTTATGATAATCGCCTCGACGTTCACTTGCTCTGTGTTCAATGCGATAGCATTTCTATCTTTGCGGAAACTAAATTTAGCTCATCTGACTGCCGCTACATCTCTTACAGGGTTAGGAACTTTCGAGAAGGTTGCCAAATGCCGTCCTCATTCTCTCTGGACTTTTCTCAACTTTCGGGAACGAAACATTTGAATGGAACCATGCTTCATAGACTTCTGCAATACGTCTCTACTGAAAACTTTATTAAAATTATGTGACAATAAGGTTACTGAAAATTTAAGAATGCCACAAAGTTGGAATATGTTGCCACGCCGTGCTCAATTAAAATTTCTTGTTTACTTCATTATTTTGTACATGTGTATAGTTAGTCTGATACAAATGTTCTGGTGTTTATAGTCAGTGTGATAGATTCGGAAGCCCGAAGAGGAGAATACTAATCACATACTACGTATTATTTCGAAAATTATGTTGAGAAAATTACAATTAACTATGTTTATGAGACGCAAACACCATACCTGATCACATTTTACTGCTGTATCGGCAGCAGTCTCATTGCCAACAGGTGCTTCCGCACGTGCTTCTATAATGTCACAAAGCGTCGGTGATTCACTGGTGTTAGTCCGAATCGGTTGAATTGTTTCGTATTCTTCCAAAATAGCGAACAGCTGAGGCATCCATAACCTTATCGCATTTAATCTGCAAAAGGAAAGCTTCGGTAGAGCACCTGAAATATGTTTCACGCAGCTGAAATTGGGTGAAGGTATTTGGAGCGTACGGGATGTATTAATGAACAGCTTACCCCCACGATGTTCCAAAAAACACGCTTAAAATCAACAATGATTTCGTGAGTAATGGTGGCATAAAGAACATTCCTATATTCGTTAAACCTCCCTTTAGAAAGGTCACTACCCCTTTAGGTGATGATGAGGAAAGTGGTGATTCTGCAGCAATTTTCATCTCCTCAGCCAGACTCTTCACCTGTAACATGTTTAACATGGTAAATTATACATCTCTGAACTTATATGATAACCATAGGGCCCATTTCAGCGTCCGCCGTACTTACTCGCGCAGTTTTACACATCAGGTAAGACGGAGAACGGAGGAGGATATAGACGTCACCAGTCGTTTAAGCATTTTTCGCGGATTCCACTTAGAACAACGTTTTGGAAGATCTTTTAATTTACACTTTAGCTTTTAGATACAAATCCAACAGAAAACGAAATGAGCAAAACCTGGTTACTAAAGCGGGGTAACATCTCGCATACAACTTAAATAAAAGAGTTAAGCATGGATTCATGATACCTACACACATTTTCTCAGAATTCTCGGAATATTGGTCTCAACTCAGACATGTGAATTGCTGAAGTGAAACATTAATTAAAATACACGCTGATGCTGACTAAATTCCTTCGTCTTAGAATTGTGTAGGCAAAACGGACGCTGAAACGGACTATGTGGCCCGTAACCGTACAACTTAACAGTTTCGATAAAGGAAAAATACTAGGACCCCAAAAGGTCTTCATTGAAAGGAATGAATAATAACGAAATACTGTAAATTCTGAACCCACTGCATTGATTTTTTCACAAAGATGTGCACTATCTTACGAACCAGTCAACTAATTCAACTACTTAAAAGGCAGCGTGGTAAATTTTGTTCCACAGAATTTCAAAAGAATGACTCAAATCAACCAGAATCACACTACACCATTATTTTTGTTGAATTTCTGTTTTTCTTTTTTTCATTTTACATTAAAATAAAACAGTTCCTAGAGACTT
Organism: Deroplatys truncata; assembly: GCA_030765065.1. Taxonomy (NCBI): domain Eukaryota; kingdom Metazoa; phylum Arthropoda; class Insecta; order Mantodea; family Mantidae; genus Deroplatys; species Deroplatys truncata. The sequence continues at coordinate 31,316,347 of CM060976.1, forward strand.
ACGAGTACATTTCAGTATATTTCTCATACGAATGTGTGAAACTACTTTAGTTATAGTATAGTGATAGTTTTAAATAACTAACCACTTTCAGCGCAATCATTACAATAACGTAGGATATACACTGCTATTAATTAAAGTAAACATTTAGCACTGAATAAAATAAAGTATTTTCTAACTGTCCGTGAGCTTCAATGTTAAACAAGCACTCATGGCATGTGGGCACATGGTAGCCTGGCACTAGTATGATTATGAAGGTAGTGGCAGAGCTTAGTAATCTTGCATATTGTATTTACTTCATTCTTGTAGACCACTCCCTCCTTGGCAGCTAATGTGTTAAGAACCTAGAGTAAAAATTACACTAATCAACTTCTTCCAGTAGTTTTAGCTACAATTCTTTGGCACCATCACATACACTTTCAATAAATAAATCTGCAACATCTTTCTTTTTGCATAGCACCAAGGCTTAGAAAACGTGACAATACTGTTGAGATAACGCAGCGATTATCGGACTCTATACGCTCATATTATACTCGAGAGGCACGAGACAAAGCCCATTTTGGACTAAACTTAACATCTATTCCACAACATGAACTTATCTTCTGTTACGGAGAGGACTCGGCACTCGTGGATATTGTACCTGCGCCCCACCAGGAGGCGTCCCCGAGAGGAAGAATAAGGCGAGAGGAGACACCGGGCGGCCGGATCTAGGGGCGACGGTGAGCAATGACAGGGCCCCTAGGCTTCCATATGTAGACAACCTGGTAGACAGACAGGCAGACGGGGATTTCGCCTCGCACACAGAGGGGTGGAACGCCCTTCAAAGGGGTTTCGGATCTCCGGCAGCCAGCCGCAAGCCGACACTTTCGATCCTGAAAGATACCAACGGAATAAAGGACGAATGAAATGATTAATGGAGGGACAGGAAATTCGGGACTAAAAGAAACCACTCTAGCATTTGCGTGATGACCCAGAAAACCCCGAAAAAACCCATGGGTCAGAGTGAGCGGTCGCCGGGGATCGAACCCGGTACCTTCGAATGCAGGCCACAGACGTTGCCGCCTGAGCCATCCCGTTGGTCACCATCGTGTGGTCCCTATTTGTGCCTACCACCGAATCACGGCTCATCGGGATGACATTCCCAAAACTCCTTCAACATATACGTTTTTGTTTCATTTTAATTTTCCTGCATGTGATTTAGCCTTTCTAATGCCTCAAACATTCCACTGGGCCCTTGCTGAAGTTTTTCTGTATCTTAACTTCCGTTACACACTTGTGCGGGCACTTTTCTAGCTGGAGCCAGAAGAACGCCGCCAATATTTTCGCACCCTCTTTGCCAAAGTATCCATTACAGTAAAGCACCATCCAACGTGTGTCTTCGAAGCCGAAGTAAGTTCCTTAAACTTCAAAGTGTCGTGCCAGTGATTTCGAGCAGAGACGCTCTATGCAAGCACCTTCCCAGTTTTCATATGTGGCCGTAATTTAGATTCCCAAGCCATATAATGCTATCTAGACTTCTTACAATGTTTTTAGCCAGCCTATGTAACTCACCTCTTTTTGTGGTTAAACATAATTTACATGAATTAACACGTACAGCTTGACCATTAACACTAAATATTTCCTACCGGATACTTGCTTGGGTGAAGTCCACTGTTGATGCTGTAAATTCTTCGGAAAATCCGGAGAGCTTCATCTCTACGGCCCACAGACATCAGGAACTTGGGAGACTCGTCGAAAAAGAGGAGCGTCGAACCGGCCAATAATGCGGGAAGTGCAGTCACCGCGATGAACATACGCCAGGACTTGAATGTGATACCCACGATGTTCCAAGACCAAGGTCGAGGAATCAACAACCATGCTAGGGCTGTAAACAGAGTTGGGAAATTTGTTAGAGTTAACAAAATCGTAGCTGCTTCGAAGTAAATAATTCACTACTGACTCCAAACCTTCTTTGAAGTTATTACTCTACTGCTAAAATGTGGCTTCTGGGTATGGCTTTGTTTTGGTGTTGTTTGGTCAGGGCAGTTATACCTTTTAATGAAGAACAGTTTATGTCGTTGATAGTGACGTTTGTTCTCGTGGTGTTCACTAAAAGTCATACTTTGTTCATTTAGGAACTAACTGTAAATCCGAGACCTTATGTAGCAAGATAAATGCTGTTTAAGGTTTATCGTTTTAGAACACCATGTAAACCATATTTTAGAAATACTCTCTCTGTTCATAAGAAATTACTGAAAATAACATTAAGCTTTAGGGTGTCTGCAATTCAAAATATTGTCTCCCAAATTATTAGAGATAGAGATAGTTCTGTTTGTAAACTTTACAGCAGGTTATCGTAATTATGGGTTTACTTTGGCGATGTTTCATATCCGTCGTATTGTGGAAGCAATGAGCCACTCATCACTTCTATACCAAGTGAGTCAGCTAGCCGTTATTTTAGGGTTTAACACGAAATTTATGGTTGGTATGAAAATACCGATATTACAATTTTGGTTACACATTTAATAAACACGATAAATATTAAGGAAGATGCTATACAATATATTTTTTCTAATTTAATTCACAAAATGCTCAGTGGTTCGAACGAAGCATTTGTGCAAGAGAAATTATCAACGATTTCGGTGTACTTCAACAAGTTATCTGCCAATTTGATACTTAGCTCAATAGGAACAACCCACATATAGATGAAAAGGCTACTGCACAATCAAAAGCCTGTTCGTGTCTGTTAGGAAAATTGAAATATTGAAATGTATTTTTATTATTGGAAAAATTCCAGAATTTAATCTAAAATGCATTATTCTTTATTTTGAAGCTTTTAAGTACCTTATTTATAATTCAAAGCGTTTTAGAGCTTCCTTTTATGGTGTCAATTGTTGAAACATCAAATTTCAAATCATACATTGGTCTTCAAGGTAAACTGAACGACTAGGAAATCCCATGCTCCTATTTTATACTGATGAGTGCTGAGCTGACTACGGAGCTCAGATATAATTGTCTTTGCTGCTGCAATGAGAACACGCTGTCCTCCGCACGAACGTTGGGCAAGGCCCATTGCACCCTGATCAGCAGCCGTGGAGGAGTAATCTTGCTATCTCCTTTCACTCCCCTTTCTAAACCTCACCAGCCACGCTGTAACACCATCCTATCCAACAAACGGTTAAACTCATTACGGATAATTGGTTGGACTGGGCTTTCTGCCATTTGTCTCATGAAGTACAAGGTGAACTCTGGTATTTAAGCCTAAAAAGGCCGCGGGGACGGATGGGTTTACACTCTTTGTGCTATATAGCCTTTCTTTGAAGGCAGCGCTGTTTCTGATCAAGGTCTTCAATACATGCTTCAACTTCAGCAACTCTCGTTGGGAGTGGAGGGAGGCTTGGGTGATATGCATCTTGGAGCCTTGAAAAGACTAGATCTATTCACCGAACTGCCGATTCCTCGGTCTCCTAGCTGTCCTCTCGAAAGTTTTCGGGAGGCTGATTCTAGCCTGATTGTACCCGCTATTGAAAGACAGTCTACCAATTCCACCCCCAATTTGGACTTCTTCCTGGGTGCTGGACTCCTCCTTAGATGCTGGGAACTGTGTGGGCTAGTGCTCTGGGTTTCCAATAAAGTTCTTACACTGTGGCAGTGTCTCTAGACGTCGAGAAGATTTTCTCAACGATCTGGCTTGCGGGTTTCGTCTTCCAGCTCATCCAGCTAGGGCTACCTACGTAGGTTATCTACACAGCTATTACCTCACATTTATGGGCAAAGTCGCGGGGAAGCCATCCGTCTGATGCGGAATCCCCAAGGACTCTGCTGTCTCCCACGTATTTCAGCGTCTTAATCACAAATCTCTCCTTAGGGCAGCACGTTAATGACACTATGTACTGATGACATGCTATTATTCTGCACAAACAAAAACATCCGCAGAGGCTTCGATCCAAATATTAAAATCGAAGACCGGCCTAAATTACAGGAAACACAGCAGGGATCTGTCGCACTGGAATCATGGGATCATTACCTCACTGTTCCCCATGATGAGGTGACATCTGTTCCTTTAAAGCTTCGTCTTTTCGGAGCCCTAGTTGCATCTATCATGCTATACGTCTGTGAAATCTGAGACATGGCGGCTCCAATTCAGAAATCTCATAAAATTAGACACCGGAGTGCAGAAATTCTACTTCGGTTTCCGGTATATCACAACGAATGCGGTTACCTCAGGAACAATTCCATTAATGCCGATATCTCACCTCCTTTATCAATACTTTGAAGAGAATTTTGATGTTCAAAATTATTAACGATATCTCACAATTCCTTTTCGAAAACAACAGTACACCAACCGTGCAGAAGAGCCGTTGCATCCTGACAGGCAACCGCCCCGTCTTAGTATTCACCCAACAGCAGATAGCTCTGGTTTCATCTCATGAGAACGCCAGCACCACCACTTCCCAAATAACAACACGGCCGTCACCAGATTCAGCACCGCCCACACCTGCATCACATCAGCCCGCACATCCCAGCAACAGAGACATATGCCGCACCTCTGCAACAGGAAAACCACCATACCGCCGCCCCGCAGATCGTCGGCCACACAGCGCTGCCGCACTTCAGTGCTGTATTGCGCGGAGTTCACCGGCAGATGCCAGACGCTCTTATCTGCCGCTCCAGCACCGCTATTCCTCGCTGACTAGGACCACGCGCACCCACACTGCACGAGGACCTTTGCCGCTACTCAGACTCGAGTTCTGGGACAAAGCGGACTATCGCTGTGCTCTGGCCAACTGGTTGCCTGCTTTTGGGCAGGTACTCACGTTTGTGGCTAGCCGAAGCGCCCATCATGCGTCGTATTCTAGGGGACGACCAGCAACTATATGACGACATCCGAAAGAAAAACAAGCTACGGGGCCACTTCAACAAAAAACTAGACAAGGTCGTGAAATACATTAATGACTCCAGATTCTACAAGATGCACAAGAAAGTTGACGGAGTGCTCCAGAACCACGCCGACAGAATATGCTCGGATATCACCGGGCTACGACACTACTTCAGCTCTTAGTAATGCTCCGGCAGACTCAACGACACCACAGATTGCAGGTGTGTCCTAGGGTCTTGGAAATGACACTCTCCCTGTCCCCAAACTTTTATGTCTTAATGACCACAGCTCTCCGTGCAGGCGGAACCAAGTATTTATCATGCGCTTACAAGCACTCGGTTTGCAACAGTGGTACCGGGCTATACAATACCACAATTAGAAGGAACGAGACAGAGCTGGACGATGGTGAAGGAACATCGCCGAACTGCCGAGACTTCAGTAACCTCTGCCGCTTCCCCGATATCTGCCGAGGCCTCCGCCGCTCTACCGTCGTCACACAGGGCTTTCGCGCCACTGCCTCCACTACGCTATCAGGCTTTCCTAGTTCACCGCAGTCGCCGACGCACTTGCCAACTGCTAACGTACCTCTACCACCTCCGCAGCGGTAGCTACAGCTGAACAGCAGCATTACAACCGCTTAGATGTTTTTTTGTGGAGTCTACCGAGATCTGCCAGCACGATTGGGTGCTGGCATCTGTGCAGCTGAGGTGGCCTTCCACTATGAGGACCAGGGCCACCAGCATCACTTCCGCTCGGGGACGCACGCCCCTTGTTAGGCTGGAGCTCGCCAGTCATGGGGACCTTGAGGCGGCCTTGTCGTCTAGTCTGCCCTTATTAGGGTGGATCCTGTGGATTGAGGCCAACGTCAGGAACGTCACGCCCCATGTCACCGGTGTTGCGCCTTCGGGAACAACGCGACCGACTGCGTCGCACTACCTTGGTGCTACCACTGTGGCGCCACATTATTGACTGCCAGCGGCACCTGGCACGACGTCAGAAACCGCTGCCGCTGCCTCGCCTCCTGTGCTGCTAACTGTCAAGCGCATTGCCCGTCATACCCGCGTCAACAACGGACTCCGCAGCCACCGCAGATGGAGAGGAGAGGACACGGCCGATTACGACCACTGCTCACCAGAACACCACTATCATCACGAGGGAACGCTAGTTCATCCGAGATGCAGTTCAGTATGTGGCTCTCGGCCCTAGAGGACCTGTTTCACGAACGACGTCTAGAGACACCACAGCCAACTAAGCAACGCCAACTCCAGACAATAGGCGAAGCAGTATCCTGTAGCCATTCTAAGCAGCTTATATTAAGATGCTGAAAATGTCAAATTAAATTCACGCGTTTTGTAATCTTCCTAATTCATATTTTAATGAATGAACTAACAGAAGCTATAAGATTACGCGAGTGACAATGTCCGGCACATACAGCAGTCCAGGATATCCAGACCTCAATCATCCACAAAGCAGTTCAAACACTTTTCAGCTTCATGCCAGCAACAGCTGGATATAATAGATGCCACACTCCGTCCTGAACATGAGCACGCATCACATCCGGAAATACATCGACAAAATCATCAGCAAGCCAACATACTGAAGATCTGATCACATCATTTAATTGGGAACAATTCAATTACACTCCTTACAGTCTGGATTTGGCGCCCTAAAAATAATAGAAACAACGCCACCTTTTCTAACAGAAGAAGAGTTGGACAGGAGAGAGTTGGCTTTCGCCAGGGAGGAATTAGGGTTACAGGAAGGTTATTAGCTTTCCGCATGTGTGTTAAGGAGTTGAAGGCAAGGGTTTGTGCAGTCCCGCATAAGCACTTGCGTCATTTACGAGATGTCGGGAGCGGGTGAGGTATAGGTACTGGGCTGTAGCCACGACCGAGGTCCTGGCTACCGCCCAGGGAATTGGCGTGGAATCGGGAAAGGTTTAAGGGTGAATATTTATTTATCAGGTGTGAGACGTTGATCTGGTTAGTCTTCTGCGTACCTCTTAGCATGTGCAGAGATGAATGTTTGTGGTGTGGGTTTGTTGATAATTTTGTCGATGTGTTTCTGGATGTGATGTGTTGAGGCATGACTGCTTGATGCTATACAAAGCCTTAACGGCATAATCTGCACCGAGGACTTCTAATAATTTTATGAACGCCAATCGCCACGACTGTAGCTCCGCTGTTGCAAGTACAAATAACCGAATCATTATAGTCGGCTTAGTATTTCTGTTTTGTATTGGATTTGTACGATTTGTTGACATTAATTGACGCTAATGTCAACTCATAACAGCTGAATTAAATAAATAGACAAATTAAAACTCTGTGAGCACTTTGAAAACTTTCAATTATTTGAACGATTCACATAACCTATTGCAGCTAAACCCTTGTTTTCATAAGACAATTGAATGGAACACCTTAAACAACGCACCCGTTGACAATTAAACTTCTAGAAGTAGATGAAACATGTGCTGTATGCATGCATTTATTTTGCGATCTAAAATTACAATTGCTTTCGGAAAAAGAATGTGTTTGAATCGTGTTTGTCAATCTCTTCATAAATTAAAGAATGATAGCTTTTCACGAACTATGCACTTACAGCTCATATGCATCTTTTCTGCGCTTATAGGTTATTCAACTTTAATCAGATGTACCAATTTATTCATTGTGGCCGCGGAAGTGTTTAAGAGAGTTGTAGGGGGGAGTTATAGCGCAGGACAGGGACAGACAGAGACAGACAAGGTGGTCTCATGCCAGGTAGGAGTACAGTGTTTCGGAATTTGGAATCTACAAGCGTATCGCTCACTTTCTTTCTCGCGAAACGTAGGAAAAAATGAACATCCATTTTTACTAGATATCCTTCAATGTAGACGGGAAAAGGCATTCGGATCTAAAGTGACACCAACACTTTTAAAGCAAAGGTAAAACCGCTTTACCTAATTAGGAGTAAACGAAACGAAGAAAACATTTTCGTGATATACCACTTAGCTTAGGATATGGCCAAGTCCTACCGTTAACGGCATACCCGTGTCTAAATTCCTTACTAAATGAAAAGTAAATATGTGAACGCTATTTGGACAAGTGTTAGTAAGCGCATAATTTAGTACCGTGGAAACTATTTAGGAAAAGTGAAATTAGGCACATGGAAGTAATAAATAGCGAAATTGAAAGTTTTCAATACAGCAAAGAAGATTCAGATCCAGAATAAACATTATTGATTAAAATATTCAAATCGCTTCGAACAGATAATTATTGTATTAGTTTTCGTATAGTAATTATAATGTATATGTATTTGCAAAAATAACAACTAGAAGAACGGCAAAGCACGCATGCAAACAGCATCATGGTTTAATAATTTCCACAGTCTAGCATTGCAACAGCGCCAGAAATGTGAAAACTCGGCCTGGACGTCACATATCTACCTACTATGTTTGCGGCAGCCTGCTACCTGTGTAACCCCAATACTCTCTAAAACATTTCCACGGCGATTCTATGTTTCTGGAGTAAGCATCAACCGATGGAGAAAGCTGCTCCAAGGGTATTAAAAGCTAACTGCTAAGCCTGATTCAAAATAGCTTTGTAAGCTTCTTACAAATGTTTGGGGTATGAATAGCTCAACCATGCGCGTAATATAGACATTGCGGACACAGTTCTTAACAAAGTATAACAATAAAGCTATATATATATATTACCTGGGAGAATAACCATAGCGGTTGCGTAGTATATTCCCACTATCATCGTGGCACGAGCACGGTGCTTCAAGGAGTTCATTTCTGCGATATACGTTACAACCACAGCCAAGGGACAACATACGCTGTGAACAGATACATTCGAATTTATTACTTTCTCTACTACGTATAGTAAGTAGGGGAAGTATTGCATTCCACCCAAAAATTCGATACCGAGATTTCACCGGAAATGCATGTTTTGAGACCTCCTGAATCCAAAAAATCTGATGTGTTACACTCACATGACTTTCTCTACTCTTGTACAATCTATTTTTACAAACGCCTATTCTCCATATGCTTCATATTAATCGAGATATCGAGATGTCAATCTTATTTGTAATTTTCTTGTAGATGCAAGGGGAATATGGTAGCTTTTAAGCGATAGTCAAATATTTTATCGCTAGTTGCTATGTGGCGCATTCCATTCTCTTTGCATGTCCAGGACATAAAAAAATGAATAACGAATTTGAGAAAAAGTATAAGTATTGGAAAATTTAAGGAAATAACAAGCAATATCTCGAAAACGGTTCACTCAACAAAAAAAAATGTATATGATATAAGTTGTGTAATTTAACGCGATCTACATTTTTTGTGTAGTAAAATTTTGTCTATCTCTTATGGTTTACCAGTTATGCAAAAGTCGTTCATAATGAAGAATACTTTTGGAGACATTCCCAGAAAATTCGAGATATACATTTCATTTCTCATGACATTATCTTAAACATATGATATTTTAATCAAAATCGTTAGAGCCATTTTTGAGAAAATTAAAATTTTCGAAAAATGTTCCATGTAAAGGGTAGTCTGGGGTGGGGGGATTTTCTTGAAAACCTTCGTGTCGCATCTCTGGAAGATACTGAACCTAAATACCAAGTTTGGTGTTTATCCGACTGTTCGTTTTTGAGTTATGCTGTTCACAGACACACACACACAGACACACAGACACACACACGCACACAGACACACACACGGACATGTTTCCAAAAATGCTTTTTTTGGATTCAGGAGGTTTCAAAACATGTATTTCCGGTGAAATCTCGGTATCGAATTTTTGGGTGGAATGCAATACTTCCCCTACTTACTATACGTAGTAGAGAAAGTAAAAAAGCATTTTTGGAAACATGTCCGTGTGTGTGTCTGTGTGTGTGTGTGTGTGTGTGTCTGTGTGTGTGTGTGTGTGTGTGTGTGTGTCTGTGTGTCTGTGAACAGCATAACTCAAAAACGAACAGTCGGATAAGCATCAAACTTGGTATTTAGGTTCAGTATCTTCCAGAGATGCGACACGAAGGTTTTCAAGAAAATCCCCCCACCCCAGACTACCCTTTGCATGGAAGATTTTTCGAAAATTTTAATTTTCTCAAAAATGGCTCTAACGATTTTGATTAAAATATCATATGTTTAAGATAATGTCATGAGAAATGAAATGTATATCTCGAATTTTCTGGGAATGTCTCCAAAAGTATTCTTCATTGTGAACGACTTTTGCATAACTGGTAAACCATAAGAGATAGACAAAATTTTACTAAGCAAAAAATGTAGATCGCGTTAAAATACACAACTTATGTCATATACATTTCTTTTGTTGAGTGAACCGTTTTCGAGATATTGCTTGTTATTTCCTTAAATTTTCCTATAATTATACTTTTTCTCAAATTCGTTATTCATTCTTTTTATGTCCTGGACATGCAAAGAGAATGGAATGCGCCACATAGCAACCAGCGTTAAAATATTTGACTATCGCTTAAAAGCTACATATTTCCCTTGCATCTACAAGAAAATTACCAATAAGATTGACATCTCGATATCTCGATTAACATGAAGGATATGGAGAATAAGCGTTTGTATAATTAGATTGTACAAGAGTAGAGAAAGTCATGTGAGTGTAACACATCAGATTTTTTTAATACTAAAGTGATTCAGTCATACAATAAAAACTGCTGCTCAAGTCACCAACAGTCTCAGTTAAATTTATACAAGTTTTATAAATATCATGTAGGTTACCTCTTTCACGCAATGGCGAAATCATTCGAAGTAAAACATTCAATAATCAATCGCTAATTCATTAAATTACCTGTCCCATCATTACAACAGTAGCATGCGCCCATCTCCCAAATCTACGCATTCTTCTTCCGGGTCATTCTTCTGCGTGTTCCTTCGAGAATATCTTTCGCAATGGTTTTTGGGATTCTTCTATCATGTTAAAGAGAGGTTTCTTTGTATTATTCTGATTTATCACGGAACTGTAAACGTGTAGAAAGTTGAAGTACTTAGAGAAATTCAATGGCAAGTTGCGATTTGTACCATGGATCTTCGGTTATCCATCCCGACCTTTACAGTCGAGTTGTGGTGACGAGACACTTCAATTTGAATCCAACCTCTCTCATCTGGTTCATATATACCGGTATATTTCTAGGACGACCTCAGAGTGTAAATAAATAATGCCCTCTCTACTCGTTCTTTAAGCTTGCACTTCATTTATGGGTTATCTCAACGGAAGAAACTCAATGTCAACTGTTCACCATTTCATGATGTTGTTGTCAGCGTATAGATGTGGTCTTTGCCATAGCTTTAACATAGCAGAAGACAAATTCTCGAGAATTTTCTCACTTCAGAACTTGCAGGTTTCTCTTTGAGGAGCCAACATGATTTGAGCAAGACGATGTCACATCACACGCCACTTGAATTTGTGAGACGGTTGTCAGCTCTTTGGGAATCACATCATCTCTAAAAATGATAATATTGTTTGTTCTCCCAGATTTTTGCGTGTGTGGCTGATATATGAACAGGAAGGTTATATTCAGATGCTCCAGAAAGCTTAAGAGGTAGAAGTCAGGATTCCAGAATAATGACAAATGTTCCAGCTGGAATATTACAACATTAATTTCAGATCTGCATAGAAGGTTTTTCCTGCTCATGCACATTAATTATTGTTTATTTTGAAGAACAGCTCCTTTCATTTATAAGCCTGTAGGTGACTCCTACTACGTGGTCCTCCCGTTTAATAATATTCTTTCTTACCTATCTAACAACATTTTTTCAATTTTGCAACATTAAGTACTTCTTATTGATATATCTATAAATAACAGTTGACTTTTTGTGAGCGTTTTTGTCTATTATTATTCACACCTGTTTCCCAGAAACTGTGTACTACTTTCTAAATTGAGGTAATGAATTTCCAGCACTATCTGGTGAGACTATCCTGGATATCGGGCTGTGACATTTCCATGTATGAGTATCCTTTGTCAACATAGGAACAGAAAATTCTCTAATTTATTTTGTCTATTCCGAGTGCGGTGACTGTCTTCGATCTTGCCATTTCGGACTGAACATTTGGATGACTTAAAGAAACATTATATTATATATATGATTTATGATCTGTAAAATTGGCATAATGCAACAGTTGACATTTTATATCTTTAAACAATTCCAAAATAGCCAATCATAGTATTTTTTCTCTTAAGTTTAAATATTTATAAATATTGATATCACTACACTCTTCACAAGTTAACGAATCGGAATTAATTTTCAAATAATGAAATAACGACTAAAGATAAAGGGTTATTAAAAGTAATGAAATACTTACATGCTACCTCCCAGGAACTTGAATACAGCCAGCACCCAGAACGTCGGAGATAGACTGGACAAGAATGTTAACGTCGCTTCTAGGAAAAACCCGTAAATGAGTACTTTTCGTCTTCCGAAGGTGTCAGACAAGTAGCCCCAAAAGAATGCACTGGAAATCATACCTTTATGAGAAAGAGACATAAATACGTATAGTGTAATCCAAAAGAATCTGTAGTATCAAACCCTCCTTGGGAAAATCATCTTGAAATTTATGTAAAAAGAGTCACGTAGAATAACCCAGTTTCAACTGGCAAGATGTTGAAATCGATGCCAGAGTCCAGTGATAAAAAAAGTAGTTTGCAAGGAAATTAAGTGGAAAGGAGCTGTGTAGGTTCTGTATTACGCTTCAGCCCCTCTCTCATTCCCAAGGAAACTTAAAATCAGGCAGTCAGAATACTTCAGTTCAACCAGTGCGTACACGCGCACAGCCGGCATGGGGGATTTATGCAGGGTTTTGAAAACTTGCCGCTGTTGTGGGATGGGCCTTTATGTGACAAATCTATTCTTTCATTTCGTGATAGTTATCACTTTGGAGGATTTGATACCTCTCTTATAAAATGTCTGATTAACTTTCATTGTAAAATTATAAAAGTATGTAGAGAGTGCTCCAATAATCGCCAGAGGACAGTAAACACCATTTGTAAAATGTACCTAATCTAAGGAAAAGAACATATCCCTTAAGGGTATATTCCATATATTTCTCTACCCACTATCGTTTATTACTTTCTCTACTACGTATAGTAAGTAGGGGCAGTATTGTATTCCACCCAAAATTTCGATACCGAGATTTCACCGGAAATACATGTTTTGAGACCCCCTAAATCCAAAAAAGCATTTTTGGAAACATGTCCGTGTGTGTGTGTCTGTGTGTCTGTCTGTGAACAGCATAACTCAGAAACGAACAGTCGGATAAACACCAAACTTGGTATTTAGGTTCAGTATCTTCCAGAGATGCGACACGAAGGTTTTCAAGAAAATCCCCCCACCCCAAATTACCCTTTACATGGAAGATTTTTCGAAAAATTTAATTTTCTCAAAAATGGCTCTAACGATTTTGATTAAAATATCATATGTTTAAGATATTTTCATGACAAATAAAATGTATATCTTGAATTTTCTGGGAATGTCTCCAAAAGTGTTGTTCATTGTGAGCGACTTTTGGTAAACTGGTAAACCATAAGAGATAGACAAAATTTTACTACACAAAAAATGTACATCGCGTTAAAATACACAATTTATGTCATATACATATTTTTGTTGAGTGTACCATTTTCGAGATATTGCTTGTTATTCCCTTAAATTTTTCAATACTTATTTTCTCAAATGGGAATTCGTTATTCATTTTTTTGTCTTGGATATGCAAAGAGTGTTAATCTGTGGGAAAGGGAATGGTGCTACACCTAGCAATCAGCTATTAAGAGATATGTATGTGCTTAAAGGCTACTGTATTTCTATATTGCTCTTGTAAATATATATTCCCCTTAAATCTACAAGAAAATTAGCAATAAGATAGAGTCTGCAAATGTTTATCTCGATTAACACGAAGTAGATGGAGAATAAGCGTTTATAAAAATAGTTTGTTCAAGAGTAGAAAAAGTCATGTGAGTGTAACACATCAGATGTGTTTTATATTCTTGTAAAAATTATTTTTATATCTATTTCATGCTAATCTAATTAAACGTTTATAGAAATAGTTTCCTAGCACATTTCGTTGTAATATAAGGAGGATACAAGAAACCGAAGTGATATTCAAATGTTAAAAAGCGGGTCACTATATGCTGGCCTTGGAATGCCTTAGACTTTGCGGGACATCGGGACAAGTAAGTGAATGGCGGCAGCACTTCAAAAATGACACATTTGAAAATTTCATATTAATATTTACGCACATCCGGAAAGTGTTGAAGTCACAAAATGATTTGGAAATTTATACATTTAAAAAAATATCTAATTTTTTTGTGTAGTAAGCTTTTGATATCTCTTATGGTCTACTAGTTATACAAAAATGTACGAAGTACCTTTCGAATGAAGAGAACTTCAGAGACTATTCCCAGACAATTAAAGATATAAATTTTATTTGTTATATATCTTAAATTCATACTGCTACTATTATACGGAGACAATATATATATGTGCGTGTGTGTATGTGGATGAACAGACGGTCGGACGAACGGTTGTGAGTATGTGGCGTAATCTCAAAAACCACTCATCTGAATTTGATAGTTCTTTGGCTATTGAAACGTCCTATTCTTTCTGATGGACATGGGCTATAAAGGAGCTTCTAATTTCAATTCATGGATTAATAAAAGACTAAAAGCATTTACAAAGCGTTCGTTGAGAATGTCATGGAGTAGAAAATAGCTAATACTTTACAGAGAATGCGTGTAAAAACAAAAGTCGGTTAGTTACTGTTACTCCGGAGAGTGTGTATAAAAACAAAAGTAGGTTACATTTTATTCCAAACAATATACATAAATTGCCATGATGTAACACTTTTAAGCAAACAGAGGATAAGGCTTAAAAAGAGACAATCGATCCTGTTTCGATCCTGTACGAATATTATGTCAATTATTTCTTTAATCGCCATTTATCAAATGTTATTTTAAACTCTCCGAATAACCTTTATTCTAATTCTATAGATGCATGTGTACTAAATAAATGCGGGGCCAAAGAGGAGGTAAAAAGGTTTAAAATTTCACCCTCTGTAATTATCTAAAAAAATTACTCGACTATTGCAACCCTTGACTGTTCCACCCTCAAGGAATATGTATACGCTATAGAACATTTCCGGAACTTATAAGATTGCCAGGGCGAGGTTAAGGAAGTCAGGCGTTGCACAGATGTTTCACACACGTTTGTGTGAATATAAGGGGATTTTTCATGTCTTATTAGGAATAGCCGGGTCTGTACGAATTTATAATTATAAGGGGTAAAGGAGAGGATTAATAAAATCTTCTTGATCAGTTATGGTAATTTCATAAAGAACAGGGGGAGTTAAAGGAAATTAATTAAATAATTCGTCATTCGAATTTAAAAAGTTATCTATGGAACGTCAGTTAAGCCAACTATATCTCTTCTAAAACTATATTTACAAAAGGTTATTGTTCTACCAACTTCATGTTAATC
Organism: Deroplatys truncata; assembly: GCA_030765065.1. Lineage (NCBI taxonomy): Eukaryota > Metazoa > Arthropoda > Insecta > Mantodea > Mantidae > Deroplatys > Deroplatys truncata. The sequence goes on from CM060976.1 coordinate 31,331,676, forward strand.
AACGAACGTTTGCAGAAGTGGTTCCATTAACATTTTCGTACAAAAAGAAGTTACAGGAGACCGAAGCGATAGGCAAATGTTTATATCCTGGCGCTTAAATTCCATACTCTTTCCAGGATATCACAAGAAATGATTGAATAGTGACAGCAATTGAAAAAAGAAGTAAGAGTAATGAAAAATTCAAGCAAATAACAACGAATATCTCGGAAATGGTTCAATCCACAAAAATTATTTAAAATAACTTGTGTGTACTAAAGAGATTTACATCTTTGTGTAGCAAGTTTTTGTCCGTCTCTTATGGTTTACAACTTACATAGGTAGACGTATAGTTATTCAATGAGAGGGACACCTCCGCACTGCGACCTCTATAGATGTATTGCGGCTACCACCGTCGGGAGAAAAGGATGAAGTGAAGGGACCACAGGAGGCTACAAGCCGCAAGCAGACAGGCCAAAGAGACGCGCGGAAGTCCCTAACATTTCCGAGCTCGAATACCCACCCACTGCTGGCGTTGCCTAGAGAGGCGATGAACGACCGACGCCCAAGCAGCCCTCTGGGGTCTGCGGGGAGTATTCTTTTCTTTGACCATGCATCCGCGTCATCTATCCAGCACTGCCATACGCCACGAAACCTAGAAGCACACGTGAAAGATGAGAAGGAAACAGAATGAAAGGGAAATGAAAAGAAAGGAAATCGTGGTAGAGAAGAAGCCACCGCAGCATTTGCCTGCCGATCCGGGGAAACTACGAAAAAGCCATGGGTCAGAGTGGGCGGTCTCCGGGGATCGAACTTGGGACCTCAGGATTGCGAGTCGCACACGTTACCGCAGCGGCATCTCGCTCAGTTTACAAGTTATATAATATGCTTTCCGAATGAAGGGAACTTCTAAGCCTATTCCCAGAAAATTCAACATATACATTTTATCCGGCGGGTAAATGTCTTAAATATTTATTATCATAATATTATATTATGTTATAAAAGGGCACGAGACGAAACGCCTAATTAGAAACATTTATACCGAGCAATATAAACAACAGATACAATTTTGTTAGGTGTTAAATGGTGAGTTAGCTGTGGAAAGTTATATTTATAATGTATTAAGTTCAGTTTTATTTTTTATACATTTTTATTTCGTGTTGAAAACCGAAGAAATTATTGAAAAATCTGAAGAAAAAAAAAAAACAAATTGAAATATGGCATCGAATGCCATGTAAGTGGTATGCAGAACTAGGGTCCATTATTGCAGTTCAACCACGTTTCCGTGCAGAAACCCTTCCAATGCCAAGCGAATCAAGACGTGGAAAGCAGCGTTTCTAGAGACAGGATCTGTTGCTAAGAGGCATGATGGTGGACCATCAAGAACATCAAAGGAGACTTAATTACAATTCAGATATGTTTGCAAGAAATCCGTTCGAATGGCGTCACGTGAGCCATTGCACTACTGTCCACGGAAATGCCGTTGAACTACAATAATGGACCGTAGTGCTGCATACCACCACACGGTTTGTGTTTTTTCAGCATTCGTTGCCATTTTTCAGTTCCTACGGTTTTCAGCATCTGAAATAAAAATGAAGTTAAAATTAATAAACATGAATTTGATATAGCATTATAAATATAAATTTCCACGACTAATCTACCATCTAACACCTAACAAAATTGTCTGGGTTGTTTATTATGTTCAATATAAGTGTTTGAAATTAGGGCGTTTCGCCTCGGACACCCTGTGTTATCTTAATCTAATTCATTATGGCAGTTTTTGTAAAAAACAAAAAAATAATGAAACATTTACCATATAAAGGATAGTTTGGGTTGGGGAAAATTTTCATCAACATCTTTGTTAGCATCTTTGTATGTACTTTGTTTTTATGTACTTAAATACCAGTTTAGGTATTTGTAAAAAAAATCGTTTTTGTGTGATGCCGTTCATAGACACACACTCAAAAACACATAGAGTGACCTTTTACTAAAAATGTACTTTTTGGGTTCAGGGGTGTTAAAACATGTATTTCCGGTGAGATATCGGTATTGAAGCTTTTAGTGGAATGCAATACTTCCGCTACCTATAGGTACGTGGTAGAGAAAGTGGAAAGTAATCATACCTAACAAAATAGTAAAGTATAACGGATATATACATGTGAGGCGTCCAGGTGTAATAAATAACTTATTATTTAATTTTTAATTTGGGGTTCTGTGTGTAATTGGAAATAGCAGAGTTGTACATAGTATTCCAAGCGACTGCAAGATAGAAGAACAATTTGCAAGGAAATTAGCATCGCAAGCTACGATACCTGGTGATGGACTAGATGCATGTTACTTCCAGGAGTCTAATAGCAAATCTCATTCTACACCCTGTATAATTTTTGTTTGTTCTGTATGTCTCCCAACATATATTAAAAAACTACAGCTGCACACGCCTGTAGATATGCAGTACTTTTATGTAGTAGTAGTAGTAGTGGTGGTATTTATTAAGTACTTAGTATTACATTAATTGCATAACACAGTCGCATGGGCCATAAGACCGTACATGCTTTCTAGAAAATTCCTGGTCTGTATACGTGACTTGCGGAATCGACCAGAAAACTATTTTTATAATCACCACACTATATACATACATATAAAATTGAAAAGATACTCTGAAAGAAAATAAAGTCTGAATGTAGACAAAGATCAACATTGGAGCTAATAAAAGTAATAAAAACTTAGTGGGGTATGGAAACATATATTTTGGAATTAGGTATAAAACAGAGGACGGGAATAGCATGGCTTAGGTTGGGAGGGTGGAAAGCTCGCAAGATTGCTGATGATGGCAGGAGGATTTGCCCATTATGCGGGGAACAAGAAGACTGGACGCATATTTTGGCAGCATGCGTGCAGACGGAGGGTATTAGGAAAAACTTATTACCGGAAGTATTTTTGGCTTCCAACAGACGGAGGGCAGCATGCTGGGACTTGGTTCTATACTTTTATGTACATTCTCAGTCGATTTTCCAGTAAGGTTTATGGTGTCAATTACCATTATTTACATCCGAATCTATCAATATTGACAAAATCCACAGCTCCGCTTGCGTTGTCCTGTTATTTGGTTTGCTTTCGTTTTCTTTTCTCTTTTACATGTATCTGTATGTATAAAGAGAGAAAATTTGCATGTATGCTCAGATGTACAGGATAATCTCAAAACGAATTCTGAGAATCCTGACACCATTGACACAGTGTCTGTTATATTTATTGCTAACAATATTTATAGATAGACACGATATGGCAGCTAAGTCATAGATGAATGCTAAGCCAACTTAACACAGTGCAAAAGAAGAGACAATCGAACCTGCTTGCTTGTAACAGGATAATTATGCATGTTATATTTCTTCAATTGGCATGTATCAAATATTGTAGAAGTTTGCACCAAAACCAGAATGAAAATCTCCGGGTAATGTTGTTCTAATTCTGCAGATTTACATACGTAGTGACATTTTGTATGCCAAAACCTTTGAATAACCTTTATGCTTGTTTAACTACGCTGCCGTTTGTGAAAATTGCAACACCAAGAAGGAGACGCATGAATGCAATGAATTTAATACCACAGATTAGCTACATGACAAGTAACAAATAATAAACTTTTCAAATCTATACATGACCTTTGAGCACTAATATTCAGTATTTGGTGTGGCCTCTATGCGCTGCAATTAGAGCTGCTTAACGCCGTGGCATTGAATCAAAAAGGTTCTGAATAAGTTCATGAGGGATTTCCCTCCACACAGTTTATATTTGAGCCCACAAATCCGTGACACTGGTTACAGGAGGACCGCGATGCACCAGGTGCCGACCAACCATATCCCAGAAATGTTCGATGGGCGACATGTCAGGCGAAAGTGCAGGCCAGGGAAGCAATGGTACCCGTCGCTCTTCGAAGAAGGCTTGTACGTTCCTCGCAATATGTGGCCGGGCATTGTCCTGTTGAAATGTGGCCTGTGGAGATGCCTGAAGTAGCGGGAGTACCTCAGACTCTACAACCACCGTTAGGTACAGGTTGCTGTTCAAAGTGCCCTCAATACGTAGGAGGCGAGATCGGTTGTTGTAACTAATGGCGCCCCAAACCATCACAGCTGGTGTTTGTCCGCTATGCCGCTCAACAATGCAGCCCTCCAGGTTGCGCTCACCACAGTACCGTTGGACAGGTATGCGGCCATCACTGTAGGACACGTTGAAGCGGGACTCGTCCGAAAATACTATATTTTGCCACTCAGCACCCCAGTGACGGTGTTCACGTGCCCATTGCAGTCGGAGGAGCTTGCGGTTTCTGAACAATAGAAGCCGACGTAATGGCATGCATGCAACCAGTCCAACTTGCAGCAGACGGCGACGAACCGTTGATGCAGACAAGTTCACACCTGTGGCGGTGCTCCAGTTTCGAGCCAACACTGTGGATGAAGCTGTACGGTCCGTTATGGCCATGCAGACAAGATGACGGTATCCCGTGCTATGGCCATGTTCCGTGGTCCAATACCCGTTCTTCGCTGCGTACGACCTTCAACTAGCCACTGCTTACATACACGCATCACTGTCGTAGCAACATGCCCTTTACGAGCCGAAATGTCACGGTATGACAAACCCGCTTCCCGGAGACCGATCATTCTACCCCGTTTGAACTCACTCACATGCCGATATGGCTCCCTTTGACGTCAACGAGGCATACTGGTACATACTTTATTGCTTCCACCTTGTTTGACAGCTCTGCACTGACTGCACTGGGCGCCACACTGACCTTGTCGGACCGACACGAGAGGGCTCTGCTCGGCCTACGTGTACCCCATCTCTCTGCAAACCTAATCACTTATTGCTTGCAAACTGTTCTGCACTTACACCAACTTTGGAGTTATTCGATAAATTCTTTCTTGGTTTGCAATTTTCACAAACGGCAGTGTATATTTATTGTTAGGTCGTAATAAGCTTGATTATCAATGTTTACTTAACATATAAAGGGAGCATAAGATGGGAAATTACTCAAACATATGTTTTATTCATTAACAATTGAGAAGATTCCGTTTGCGTTTTTCTTTCTTTCTTTGGGGATAAAAGATTACACTATGTTCAGAAGTTGGGGATGTTTTGTCCCTATTTGGTTGAATATCAATATCTGGGAATTATGCACTTCCGTAATGTGAACATTCTACAACCTTTTTTGTGTTATAGGACCAAAGTGTTTAAAATTTCATCAGTTGTGTTTATCTCATAATTATGGGATCAATAAAGTTCGCAAACTCTCGGGACCCATGACGCCAAGTGAGCAAACAACTGCTTCGGTCACATTTAGGCCATTTATTCCACGATCTGAAAGAACATTGAATTTAATGGATGCGTTTACATCATGTGACTCGACATTCGCGTAAGATTCTTAGTAGGGTGAACTGAAAACACGTCGCATGGTCTCTCAGATTGCGTGACCACCGCGGCAGTCGCATGGCCTCAATATACAGTGCTTTTCCTTCACACCGTGGCCGCTGCACGGCTGCTCGCATGCCTGCGGCCTAACGCGGACTCCCGCCGAACAGTTATAATATCCCCGCAACCGCATCGCGTTCTCATAGTTACAACTACAATGATAAAAAGCACATACCTTGTCAAAAGAGATTTTGGAAACATTGTCCTTCTTTACCCACATATTTCTGGTATCTTCGCAGGGAGTGTTTATTCACATTCAAGAGTTCATTATCGGAAATTGAGAGAATTTCTCGCTCGTTCTTACAATGCATGTGGTTTATCACTAACGCGCACATCTGTCATATTCATTCAAAGGTTAAGTTCCTATTACGTACTTTAAAGGACTCTAGTGGGTAGAGTCGCAACATACGGTTTCCCCATTACAAACAAAACGGTATATGTGTTGAACTCTCCCCGCCTGCTATGTCAATGAGCGGAACACAGTCCATAATTACGTATATTGTTGCAAGTATTGTGCGTCCAATTACGCTAACGGCTAGAAAGAAACATTTAATTTGCATATGATGTACCGGGACACAAGCTCGCAAACACGCGCTAGTTCAATATCTGCACTAACCCCTGCAATTAAGTGTTTTTTGATTCTACAGAGGTCTCGTAAATCCGACTGTAATCCTGTAGAAAATAATCCAGCGGAGTCAAATCCGCCGAAAGTGCAGGCCATTCCATTCGGCCACCGTGGCTGTACGCCCGAATCGTTCATCGAGAAGACCTCGGGCCGTGAGATGTTACTCCATCATGCTGAAAACCACATATCTTGCCGAATGTTCATCGGCAACCTCTCTACAACTCGTGCATCGCAATCCGAAGGAAAGTCAAGTACGCGTCTTCCTTGAAGAGAGGTGGAAGAAACTGCGGTCTAACCATGTAACCTTCTGTTATAATTTTCGTTTCTAGGACAATAGTTCGTTTTTAGGACAATTAAAACAGAGTAATGCAAAATTCTGAGCTGGAAACATTATCATTTATTTTCATTCATAAAATATTCATCTAGATAGGCTGTGGAATACTCAGGTATAGAGTCGATTTCTTTGTACTTACCTGCATATACTGCGGCGTTGAGTACACCCTTGTCAAAGTTGGAGAGTTCTAGATCACATTCAGCTGAAGGTAAAACATAGGACATCGTGGTGGTTTCGCAGACGATCGCCCAAATGCCTAGAGCGCCTGACAGAACCAGAAAGTAGTTGAACTTTCCATAACCTGTCATAACACAAATCTATGAACATTAACTGATTATTAAAACAAAATATCTAAATGTTATCGTAATCATTCATTTACTTTTCTAGTTTTTAGCAAAAGTATTTCTTATAAGGGGCGGCACCGTGGCCGAGTGGTTAGACCGCTCGCCTCCCACCGAGGCGGCCCGGGTTCAATCCCAAGGACCTGCATGTGGGATTTGTGGTGGACGAAGCGGCGTCTGGGCGGGTTTTCTCCGGGTTCTCCGGTTTCCCCCGCCATTCATTCCACCAACTGCTCCATCATCACCTTTCCTTTCATCCATTTCACCAACATTTCGTTTCATCTACTTCCTTCATCCCATACCAGGCATCGGGCTGATCACCCATCCTGGATGCTCTGTCTGATCCATGAGTGTCTGTTCCTCGACGGGCCTCTGACCCCAGGCACCCGCTTGTAAGTCCTGGTGGGTGTAAGTCCTACATACGAGGAGGGTAAACATATTGAATGAATGAATTTCTTATAAGGTACATTCACGAAGTGTCACGCGGGCGTTGAACTCATATTTTGTACGTATTTATAACTGATCCACTAGACCATGACGTAATTCATCACTTCACGTCAAGCGTCATGTAGTTATGATAGGCTGGTTTGCTTCACGCCACTGCCGCTAGCGCCATCATGCTCGTGGGCGACTCCAGCAACTCCTGGGCAGGCACCAGCAGTACTCTTCGTCCAGGGACCGAGCCGTTAACATCTAGACACTGTGGCAGCGATATTTTGGCGTAAATCACCAAGAGTGATTCATTGGGCCTTTTCCAAATTATTTTTTAATCTGTTTGGTAAGCTTTGAAATTCAACCTTTTAACTCTTAGTGTTTTCAAAATTCTTTTACCGGAGAAGCATTTATAATTTCGCACTTCATATAACTTTCGTTGCTTTCATAAAAATTCTAAACTGATATGGCAACCTTAAATGTAGAAAGGTGAAACCGTACATTATATTGTATCTGAGCATATTATTTTGTAAAATGTTCAAGCAAGCTGATCATCGAATTGTTAACGAATACAACAATTTAAAATAAATTGTTAACGTATGTGCCGGTGAGTGTTTACAATATCCTAGCTCCTACGCAATAGTCCTTTTCCAGAGTAATTAATAACTCTGGGTATGGTAAAGCGCAGTGGTGCAAGTGATGAATTACGTCATGCATGACGATATGTTCTTCGAAGCTTCCGATGTTAACTGTCTCTGTCAATGAACGTCTCATCATTTATGAAGACGTATTTTATGCTGGTTGCATAAGCCATGACCAAGAGGGAGGGCAAAACGGCGCAATAACACACAGTTTAGCTGCCCATTCTGATTCGTAACAGAACTCAATTGCAGGTAATCCGTGCGCGCGGCAGCATAGCGCCTTGACAATGCAAGAGAAGTATATGCTGACACTATAGTAGATATTTGTGTGTGAGTGATATAGGGAACTGCAAGTGGACATTTGTATTTGTGTCTGTATCGTGCACAATGAGAATTGTCGCAAGAAGGTGTTAGAGGTTTTATACCAGATTGAATTGCCGTTCTATCACGTGAAGTACATGAAGAGGAAAAAGACCTTGCAAACACTATCTTCGGTTTGATCAAGAAATTTGAAGATGCCACTATCACTGAAATCCTGGAGAATGAAGAACCGGTGCAAATGCCTTGAGGACATTAGTGATGTCGAACCAATTTATGAGCCTTTTATTGATGATGTAGCTAATGACTATGTTTCTTTCGATTATGTCAAGAAGGTGATTGGAGCAAAAAATAAAGTTGACCATTGAAAACAATTATGCATCACTTCAGAAGGGTCAAGGACAAGAACTATGTATCCCGTTGTCAGAGATATTATGAACAACAAGGAAAACCTGAGAAACTCAAGGTCATATCGGAGTACATTTGATATAACTTTCAAGAGGCAAGGGCTAATTTCATGGCTATGCATGATGTTGATATAAGGCGGTGGGCATGCACAAAAGCTAGAGAGCTTGGACTGATGGATCTCAAAGCTGGATCTGCCTGGGTGTGGAATTTTAAGGCAGTTTACAAGAGTCGCAAAGTTTCGCAGTTTATAATGTACAAGCATGCTCAAGCGCAAAAGAGACAGAGCTTTCTGCGATTGCATTTGGTATTGAATTCACGGCCACTATCGTTCCTAATTATTAAGCAGCTGAAATTCTAAATACCGACCAATCTGGATTCAAGTGTGACATTCACAGAGACCGCACACTATTTGGCATGAGTGAGCGAGACACGATTATCGCGGTGAAATCAGCGTCTGGAATATAACGTTCGTATATAATTCAGCCAATTATTTCGATGGAAGATAGACTTATTTCTCCACTACTCATTGTCTTCCTGAACCAAGTGGTACATTTGGTCCCCCCCGACCTCCGAACGTATACATAAGGTTTGAAAATCAGGCAAAGTGGACAAGCTTATTCTTGAACAATGTAACTGTCTCTCTCCCAATGCTGTCTGGTTCTGGATTCACTTTCACTCCCTCAACAGGATCTGTTCATAATTCCAGATAAACACATACAGGTAACAACCATTCCACCTGGCGCAACGTCTCTTGTTCAACCTTTGAATGTATACTTTTTCGTTTTTTCGCCAGTGGAAAATGTGCGCTTAACGTTTTTTGAGCGAGTTTTACTCGACAAAGTTGATATTGAACTCCACAGTTGAAACCCTATCATCAACCTTCATGTACTTATCCATAATCAGTTCAACAACATGATCAAGCATGCCTGGAAGAAAGCTACATTTCCAGTTGCATGTGATGCTTTTGATGCTCCTGACAATATTATTTGGAATACAGAAGATTCAAGTTGCTCAACACCCAACTGCACAACTGCATCATTTATCTATTGTGCATGTTGTCGTTTACATTAACTGTGTTTAATAGATTTCTACACGAATACCCACAAACATGCTTAATAATAGGTACGTACAGCTTGATGCAGTAATTTGTATCACAAATTACTTAAATGTAAATAATGATTGTAATATGAATATGCATTTTTATGTGACATTGATTTCAGATGTTTATTAATTGTAATTATTATTGGGAAATAAGTTTATATGGCCTTACTGAAACTATCAATAATAGCGCGCAATAATGCAGCGAGGGGGGGTGAGCTGTTTATCATTATTGGAAACGAGGAAGTTACGTAATGTTGGCGTGTTTTCGGTAGAAACTTCTGGAATGTGTTCTCCCTAAAGCATATGTATTCATAATTTTAATTGGATATTAAAATAGACGCTAATGTTGGCGCGTTTTATTAGCCAATTGCAGTTCAGTTATAATCTTTAGGCGTATCTGGATGCAGGATTATAAATAGGGTAGGTTAGAGGTAGCTTCATGGGCAGTTCATCAAAAATCTGTGTACACTACACGTCGTCTTCAGTGAGTCAGTTTGTCGAAAGTATTAGTTCGTCATACATCGGATATAGATTCACAAGTTACGCGCAGCAGAATTATGAAAGATCTAAAATATTGTAAAGTTAATTATACAAAAGGTTGAAGTACGTTGATTAAAAGTGATCAGTAAGAAGTTATTATAACAGTTTCAGTTTGGCGAGTATCTAGATCAATATGTAAAAGTGATAGTGAACGTGTTCGACAATAAAAATTATAAAACAAATTTCTTCATCAGTGTTCTTTTTGGATAAAAGATTCCTTTCCGTTTACACAACCCTGATCAAGACACATGTTCGACCTAAGATAAGATAATAGCTAGCCGGAGGACAGTAAACAAAACTTAAAATTCTTTCAAACACTGATACTAGGTACCACAAATTGCTAACACTAGATGGAGCTACAAACCAAACAAATGAATGACGTCACAAGATGGCTTCAACATTGATGTAAACAAACATTTGTAAGTAATACCGTTGCAAATTGGCTCCCATACGTGGGGCAGTTAAAATTATGTAACCAAACAAAACAAAAGCAGCACAATATAAGATCTTCAAATTCTAATAATTTACGTAAAAACATATTACGTAAGCAGTAAACTACTACAAATTGGCGCCCAACGTGGGGCATAGTGACCAGGAAAGGAACACGATGACCAGGAAAGGATCAGCATAACCAGGAAGGAGCAGAGTGGCCAGGAAAGGAACCAGGACGTGGAACGAATGCAGTAGTGAAATGATCTACAAGACGCAGATTCCAGAAACAACAGGGACGACAGACTACGATCGTAATTCCGAGATTACAAGGCAACAGGGAAATTCTAACTACAGGACAACAAAACGACGAAGATTCATCGAAGCGACGTACAAATCTAGGAGAGAGGGGCAGGAAGCTGGACATCAATGTAACAGCAACAGACAGCATCACAAAGGTCAGAGTATTGTAATTTTTTTTTAGAAAACAAAATTGTAACCTTCAAATGTACTTAAGGAGTGGTAGGATAAAGAAAACAATGGCTACTAATAATACAGAAGAAATAATTATGGAGGGAGATAATGTAACAGGTAGCTGTAATTCAATACAGGTTACAGAAAATAGCTCAAACATTTTAGGATTTGAGGGTGGAAATGTTAGTGCAGAAAGTCAGAATAGAATAGCAGGAAATGTTAATCTTGATACTAGTATGATTATGGAAATGCTGAAAAATTTGAATGAGAATATAGAAAAGAAAATAGATCAAAACAGGGATGATATGCAAAAGAATAATAGGAAATTGAGGGAAGATATGCAAAAGAGTCATAGGGAATTGAGGGAAGATCTTAGTAAGAAAATAGATCAAAACAGGGAAGATATTGATAGGAGTTTGGAACAAAAACTAACTCAGAATAATGAGAAATTGAGGGAAGATATTGATAAGAGTATTACAGATCAATTAAGGGAAGAAATTGGTAAGAGTAATGAGAAATTAGAGCATAAATTAGATCAAAATAGGAAAGAAATTGAAAAGAAATTCATGGAACTAGATAGTAGTATGATGAGAATGAGAAATGAAAATAAGGAAATGATAGCAAATGAAATAGGTGAAGTTTCAAAGAAAATGTTAGACATGAGCAGGGAAATATCTAACCAAAAAAGTGAGGTTAATACTAAAAGTGAACATGTTGATGTAGAATGTACAGAGTCAGGTAGTAGAATGAGTAATATTTCAAGTGAGATAAGAGAGATGAAAGAGGTTATGAATGTAGTTGTGAATCAGGCGCAAGTTAATTTCAGAGGGGAGATATCAGAAATACAGAAGGAGACAGTAATGCAAAGAAATAAATTGTACCAAGATGTTCAGAAAGAAAAATCCAGTCCAGTACAGTTTAGTACAGATTTGTCAGAGTATTCTCAAGTTAAAAAGATAGCAGATGAATTGAAAATGAAAGCTGTTAAAAGATGTATTGTTCAGGAAACTTTAGATTGTTTTCAAATGTTATCATGTGATGAAATTTCAAATGAATACAAGAGGTTATTCATGAACAACAATTTGAAGGTTAGGATACAGCTACGAGTAATGTTTAGCCACACACAATTTGATCCAGGAGGGTAAATAACAATGAGATGTAAAGTAAATGCTGGTTAGTTAAAGATGACTTGCAGAGAAATGTATTGGAACGTAAGAGGGTTAAATAAATATGTCATTTGAAAAGAGAAATAAATTATAAAAAAAAGAGAAATGTTTAAAAAAAAAATTAAAATTTTAGTAACTGTAACAACATTTGAAAATTAAGAATGCAAAGATTGAAACTTAATATGATATTAAATTAAAAGTACGTAAATACAATTCCAAGGGTATTGTTAAAATAAAGTACAAAATAACAAAAATGGGTAAAAATAATTAAAAACAAATACTTATGTAGCAAACAGAAAATGTGAAACAGTGACTAGATTTAAGATATGAAAATATATTTGTATAAAGGGTAAATATTTTTGGTAAATATGTTTAATAATAAAAAAACAAAAATTTTTTTTTTGAATTGATAAATTTTTGTTAACAATATAAGAAAGCAAACCATTTTTTGAAACAGTCATTAAATAATTCAGGGTACAGTATTTGCTATAAAAAAAGTTTGTGATGTCAGATTAATATCTAAATTAATTCAACCAGAGCCAGTAAGTAGTGGCAAGATAAAAAAAAAATATATGTCGTGTGTTAAATGCGTGTGAAGTGTTAAGTGAAAGTGATAGCGTGTGTTCCAAGATTTAGGAGACTAAAAACCCAATTATAAAATTTCCAAACAAGTTGTAAATGTTTATAATTATGTTTCTAGTGGGGCATATGATGCAGTAATTTGTATCACAAATTACTTAAATGTAAATAATGATTGTAATATGAATATGCATTTTTATGTGACATTGATTTCAGATGTTTATTAATTGTAATTATTATTGGGAAATAAGTTTATATGGCCTTACTGAAACTGTCAATAATAGCGCGCAATAATGCAGCGAGGGGGGTGAGCTGTTTATCATTATTGGAAACGAGGAAGTTACGTAATGTTGGCGCGTTTTCGGTAGAAACTTCTGGAATGTGTTCTCCCTAAAGCATATGTATTCATAATTTTAATTGGATATTAAAATAGACGCTAATGTTGGCGCGTTTTATTAGCCAATTGCAGTTCAGTTATAATCTTTAGGCGTATCTGGATGCAGGATTATAAATAGGGTAGGTTAGAGGTAGCTTCATGGACAGTTCATCAAAAATCTGTGTACACTACACGTCGTCTTCAGTGAGTCAGTTCGTCGAAAGTATTAGTTCGTCATACATCGGATATAGATTCACAAGTTACGCGCAGCAGAATTATGAAAGATCTAAAATATTGTAAAGTTAATTATACAAAAGGTTGAAGTACGTTGATTAAAAGTGATCAGTAAGAAGTTATTATAACAGTTTCAGTTTGGCGAGTATCTAGATCAATATGTAAAAGTGATAGTGAACGTGTTCGACAATAAAAATTATAAAACAAATTTCTTCATCAGTGTTCTTTTTGGATAAAAGATTCCTTTCCGTTTACACAACCCTGATCAAGACACATGTTCGACCTAAGATAAGATAATAGCTAGCCGGAGGACAGTAAACAAAACTTAAAATTCTTTCAAACACTGATACTAGGTACCACAAATTGCTAACACTAGATGGAGCTACAAACCGAACAAATGAATGACGTCACAAGATGGCTTCAACACTGATGTAAACAAACATTTGTAAGTAATACCGTTGCAAATTGGCTCCCATACGTGGGGCAGTTAAAATTATGTAACCAAACAAAACAAAAGCAGCACAATATAAGATCTTCAAGTTCTAATAATTTACGTAAAAACATATTACGTAAGCAGTAAACTACTACAAGCTAAATAGAATAGAATAATCATTATATAATAACTGTGTTACCTGTACTATTCATTATTACATCACTATCTCTAAGGCTCACCAACATGTATAATTACTGCTATGGGCAGCTAAAATTGGTGCAGTAAGTATTGATTACACCTGACGTAATTCATCTCATTTCAATATCGGTGAGAGATTTCGAGAATGTACCTTGTTAGTGTTTACTCCAGCAGCATATTCGCACAAAGTTAGGTTTATTTAAGTAGTATAGTATCCAGTTCTAAAATTTAGCGATGAAGGCAATAAATTCAGCAGAGTTCCTCCCCGCATCAAAGACCTGCTTTATGCTGTAAACGAATACGTAGAACTTGCATGTACATATTAGTCATTTTAACGTCAGTCTGGTATGTAAGCAGGAACTCCTATAGCTCTAGTTACACTCCAATGGCATCACTATACGTGCTTCAAGTATATGGTGACATTATAGTACTTTTAATGGCGATGTCAAAACTATTTCAAATACAATGAAGAAAAACAGAAACAACAGAAACAATGTTTTCTCGTAAGATTGACAGACTTATTCCAAACAAGCGGCGACCTGTTTGCAATGTATAGCGATTAAGTAGTACGAAAACATGTGGTGGAGGGATGGCTCAGGTGGTAAACCCTATGGCCCACATTCGGGAGGTCCCGGGTTCGATTCCCGGTGACCTCCCACTCTGATCATGGGGTTTTTCGTGATTTTCTCCTGGTCGCCTAGGCGAATGCCGGGATGATATATTCTACAACGATTTCTCCTTTCCCTCATTTCCATTCATCTTTCCCGTTCACGTTTCAGGTGTGCTTTCAGGAACTTTGGTGCAGGCAGTGTCGGGTTGATGACGTAGATGTTTGCGCAATGGAAAGATTTCTCCCCTTAATGCCAGGTGTGTTGTCCTGTCCGTTAGGGCCACTTCGTCGCCCTGCTGGTGTTCAAACTGGAAACATTAGAGACTTCTGCGCGTTTCTGTGGGCAAGTGGTCGCAGTGGCGAGGTGTCCCTTTACGATAGACCCAACCTACATCCTACGGTCAGTCGCAACCGAGCTCAGTTATGATTTTAAGCTTATAAGAGAACATAAACTTGTATGGAAAAAAGGCCCCTTCCCCATTGATCTAACACTAAATTCCACCCAGTTTTTATCACGTCTGTTTTAAGTCACGTCACTGAATTGAAACAAATTTCAAGAACAAAAGCGTACCGGTGAGCGAAATTATGTTTTGTGTGAAATGAGATACCCACTGTTAATCAATTGTATACTGATTGACATAAACAAATAAGAGTGGGTACCTCAATATGCGAGGGTAATCCAGAAATTCCCAGACGTTTTGAAATAACCAATTAACAAAACGCAAATATCAACGTTTATTATATACATTTGAAAGGTACACTCTTAAGCTATTTTTCTACATAATCGCCATTCAAATTGAGGCATTTATCATACCGTGGCACAAGTGTTTCAAGAACCTCTCTGTAGAAATCTGCCGCCTGCGACTTCAACCACTGGTTTACACCGGCATGCAGTTTAGCGTCAGTATCAAGCGTTGTGTACCGAGCCATTTCTTCATCGCTGAGAAGAGGTGGTAGTCGCTCGGCGCCAAATCCGGGCTGTATGGTGGATGGTCAAACACCTCTCATCCAAAACCATCCAAGAGTGTTCGGGTACGATTGGCCGTGCATTGTCGTGAAGAAGCAACACCTTGGTGCTAAGTTTTCCCCGACGCTTATTTTGTATGGCACGCCTTAACTTTCTTAGTGTTTCACAATACCTCTCTGAGGTTATTGTTCTTCCACGTTCCAGAAACTCAATGGTTTGTTCTTTTTAGCCAACAAAAACCTAATCACAGACCGCACTTCACAAGTGGCGGGATTTTCTATTGCAGCGCACATTTTAACAACTCACAGAGAGCACAGTAAGGAAGGTACAGTCCTCACGCTACCACAGTTGGATGCGTACTGAATATAGGAACATTCTGACACCAAGATGGCGGCTCTAGCCCTACTCATCGCCACGATAGGTCAAAACGTCTGGGACTTTCTGGACTGCCCTCGTAATATGATTCGACCTTGTGGAGAGAGGATTGAGCGAGAAATGAGTTACCTGTAGCGTTAAACTGTAAGACACAATATTAATGTGTTGTTCTGATGTAGTTATGGTGTTCTGAAGTAGTTATGGAAACGAAGTATAAATTATTTCCGCGATGGAGTTGGAATGTAGTAGTGCAAAGGCTGCTGAATTGTGAACATATATCAAAGGACCAACTCCCATTACTGCGAAAATTAATAGAGAAATTACTGTTTTTATGTATTTGTCAATTTTGTAACTACTGTGGTCCTCAAGCGTTTAAATACCAGAATGATGATAATATTGTTTTTCTTATTCTTTTTGTCGTTACACAATGACAACGATATGATCATAGTAATCAAAATACTGGTTAAAATAGAGTATTGTCCTATTAAAATTATCATGATTATTATTAACTCAACGCTTCTCAACTAGTTGTCAACAACTTAGACAACTCATCGTTTACGATGACGTAAAAAATTGTGAATACTACGGCAAGAATTATGCAAGAGCAGGGGTAGAATGGAGACGCTTGGAGAGGGCGGAGCTAGCATTTCGATACCAATTTAAATCATCCCGTTCCTGTAGGTCCTTTTTCGTGCTCAACTGTATATCATTTCTCACATCACCTTTTGAAAGTCTTGCTAAAAGAAGCAGATAACAAAGATAACAGAAGGAAAAACTAATGGAATGATTATGAAGGATGGATGAATGGATGGATAACATTTTATTGTATATAGTCATGCATAGGTAGAGATAGACTTGTCAGGAAATATTTTCAACAAAATACGCTTGAATTATAAAATGATGAGTTGATTAAAATGCCCTTAAAGACCTTTTAAAAAGTTCCAGATTTTTTACATTTTACAATTCTGCATATAAGATAGGCGATTTAGAGAACTTGACATCGTTATACTTGCAACTATGTACAATATTCCTTTGCGTAGTAAGATAATAATGAACATGTTTATTTAGAATAAAAAAGCTAGTAAAATAATGACTATTTAAGTACTTACCTGTTTGCGAAATTGCGGTTTCAAAGTCTGCCATTTCTATTACGGTAGGGCAACAGGTTCTACCTTAAACACAGAAATAGCGTAGTTTAAATAAATGTATTGGCTTGTATAACGGTGTTCCCGAAAGGCCCCAATTTGTTAGAAAAGGCAACACGAATGACATCAGGAGTGGTAAAATATTTGCAGTGTTTTATCGTTACATTATGTAGGACTACTTGCTCCTGTTTCAGTTATTTTATTTAAAAGCGTTATGGTATTGCTAACACTGTCACCGCGTACGAGGCAAGTGTATTTGGTGTACTAACATTTAACTTGTTTGTTACACTGATCTAAGAGACATACTGTTTCTATATTATTAATTGTATACATTGTATAGTATTATAATGTTTACGAGATGAGTGTTACTGTAATATTCCATAATTCATTACAGTACAACATAATAATTATTATTAGTCAGGTTTTAACAATGTGTACGTCTTTTGACAGCCAAATATACATTAAACTGGCATACTTTCGTATTCCCATTCCTATCTACCTATTGTCCTTCTCTTACTTGGCTATCTTGGGACAGTATCAAGTCTCTCCTCTCTATACAATTGAGCATCCTGTATATATTTATTGTTTCTCACGGATGTAAAATATCAACAGTATGAACAGTAGAATCTATTGTCAATATCGTGTCTATATGTCAGTTACATGTAAATAAGAAAGTAAATGAAGCAACGCACACATCCGAGCAGATTGTACAATTTTAAAGGGCGATGCCACATTTCTGTTTAAGTCCAACTACGAAAGGCACGCATATTGTCTTGTCATAAATCAGGAAGACAGTTTCGTGAAAGGTCTGTTACTTTTCAACGTCTTGGCATTTAAACTGTTGGAATGCTAGCTTATTATAGGTAGATGAGGGACTACGTCAATACAGGCACTAATAAGGTTTAAAGCAAACATTTTCAGAGGGGGAAGTCAGGGACCCCTAGACAGAAGAGCGTCACTAGCTTCATTTCACTGCAGAAACCAGAAATGTATAGAAGTGTTAGTTATGGTGGTGAAATAATTAGGCAAGTGTGTTTGCGTTAAATCGCTTTAGAATATATTCGGAATGGTAACTTCACAACACGTATTGGATTAGCTACGCGCAGATATACAAATCTTTATTTTAAATACATAACTGTGAGAATTATTTGCAACTTATTAAGTTTTACAACAGCTCGTGTGCTCACAGTAGATTTACACTACAAGTAAACGTGTGTATACCACCATTAACTTTATTGAGTATACAACAATACATACAAGTTTAAACCAGATTACAGGTGTTCTTATTATACTTCCTCTAAGTATTTGTAGATAGCACACAACCTGAACAAGAGCGAATATTGCACCACTAAGCTAGTCGAGGCAAGGTTAAGAATAGTATTGTGCTGTTATGTGTTCCTTTTATGTTTTGTATCTGTGTTATACATCCAGCCAGTCACTTTACGTTGCTTGTCCCCTTGCTTAACGCACTCTTTGGTGTTCTCTTTTTTCACCTCTCTGGTTTGCTTACGTGGCATGTGCTTTGGCCGTACGCGGTGAGTGGTGGATTTCTATCGCATAGCAGGGACTGCCCGGCAACAACTCATCCGGATTGTGGACGTTTTGTACTAGATTTAAGGAACGTCTTTGTGGTTATTTGTGGATCGGCCTTATGTAAAGGTAGGCTTTGTTATCAGTTTTATATCTTGGTAATGGTGAGTGAATTTTGGGGCGGAAAACGTAATGTGTGTTTTAAAATACGAATTCGTAAAGTGACTGGCTCTTGGAATTGTTCATATGTTTAGTGTGTTTTGGTTCTTTTCTAGCTGAGTTATATTTTCAGTACGTGATTTTCAGTGCATAGTTAGTTTAAAATTACAGAAATTCTGTTGTGTTAATTATGAGAGCAGTAATTGCAGTTGAGTTATATTTTCAGTACGTGATTTTCAGTGCATAGTTAGTTTAAAATTACAGAAATTCTGTGCTGTTAATTATGAGAGCAGTAATTGCAGTTGAGTTATATTTTCAGCACGTGATTTTCAGTGCATAGTTAGTTTAAAATTACAGAAATTCTGTTGTGTTAATTATGAGAGCAGTAATTGCAGTTAAAACCCAATCATGCTGAACTTTTGTAACTGAAAACGGTTAGGTTGTAAAGTACATCTAGCTCTGCTGGACTTTGAAGCTCACTGTTACTAGAAATTCATAAAAGTCTGTTTGGGTCTTGATCAACATTCTTAGCAAGTCTTTGACTAGATAAACATAATTAAATATATTGGTCTGATGTTTATAGTGGTCTTGTTTTATAAACTTTCTAAATTGATTTTGTTTGTTGAATTTTTGGTTTTACTTGATTTTTGCTGTATTTAAAACTTGCCTTACCGCTCTGCTCAATTGGTTTTGGTTGGTTTACTATTTAAGCCATCTTTGTTTTACAGTTATTCTTTTAAGGTTGCTTTACGGTTCTGGTTATTAATGTTTGTTTATTATTATCATTAAAGTACCCAAAATAAGTTATCAATAGTAGTATATTTTTGAGAGTTCTGGTTTCCATTTTGTTTTCCCCTACGGCACTCGTTAGGGCTTCCCTTTTCGCTTGGCCGGGGTTCCCTAACTCAGTCAAACCTTTCTTAAGCGTCTGCATGGTTTCGCTGCCTTGCTCCAGTGTTGTGTTTTGGGAGAAACAGCGGAACCATTGCAGTATACAGAAACCCCATTTACATTACCCATTATCCTGTAACCCACACAATAGAAGTTTCATCAGTATCAAGTCATCACCGAGAACCGGAGCGACGCTACGACAGGCACAGTATCACGGCAGACGCCTGTAATGCAAACCGCTTTACGCCCAGGTACCCTTTTAATCCTTCACTGATTCCATAATCCATTCTTCCATGTTCTTGGAGGTCACCCTCTCCATGATAGATTTAAAAGCTATTTTCGGTAACCTGTCTTGATCGATACGTATCACATGTCCATACCATATTAATTAAATTAAATTGAGTTTTGTTTTTGGACGCTCTTTAACTGCGTCCTTTGCGTCCCATTCTATATTGGGCGTGAAAGACTGGTAATTTTGCTCAGAGGCCTCTTATCAGGCTTGAGGTTCTTTTACGTGCCGTAAATCTACGCCCTCTGCCGGGTTTGAACCTGCGACCTCGGGAACTAGAAGCTAGCACGGTACCACTAGTCCACGGAGGACGACACCGCATTAATTGTTTCGTTGAAATGTCATATACATATTTTTTTGTAATGTCCATTTCCTATCTTATTTTCCCATTCCTAATTTTATCTCTTCTAGATATTCGAGCTGAGCGCCACCAATAATCCATTTCCAATGCCCAAATTTTTGTTAATTGACATTTTAATTGCCATATTTCTGATCCATATAAAGTCTTTGATAATAATAATAATAATAATAATAATAATAATAATAATAATAATAATACGTCTTGTCTATCATCAATCTGAAGATGCCCTGTCAGTTAACTGCTTTAACCTACATATCCGCAGCTGTGCTGCTTATAGGGCAACGGGTTTCTAATGAGGAGGTTCTGAGCTCGTATCGCGCTCCCGTATGCAGAGTTTTATATCTGTAATACATACTGTGATCTACGTATACAAGTATGTACGAGAAGTAAAACTTAAAAATAAAATAAGTTGCGTTTACAGCACATCTATACAAATACGTCCCCATTTCTACGCGTTTCGAGAAGGATTGTTTTATTAGTCTACACGAATGCGTTTCCAATATATCCCTTTCGGGTATAAAAGGGCTGGTTCTCCGGTACCAGAGTGCCATACAAGATTAAGATACAGAAGATGTATACTAATTGCGACCGTTCTAATTTCCTTTAGCGTAAACGTGCAGTCGCCGTTTTGTTCCAAATCTCGTAAGGACCACTCCACAATAAAAACATATGATGGTATTCCTTTCTGAACAACGAAGATTTGGCGAAATTTCTCACGAAAGCCTTAACACCTATATTTGGATTCCATGATTGCATATAGTGCCGTTGTTTCATTTTTGGTTTACCGGCCCTGTTCTTTAATCTTTCGACCGCTCTTGCTATGTAGATCGCATCTGTTTCCTCGATGTCGGTATGGCTGTCGGAACTCCACTTATGACGTTTTCCGAGGAATTTCCAGTAAGGAGTTATGTAAATAAGAAATGCGTGTTACGGTTAGAGTTATTGTTAAACATGATCTCAATACTTTCCAAATAATCCCGCCAAGTATAATGTTTCAAATTGCAGAGCATGCGGAGGTAAAAGCGTAAATCTTCCATTGTTCGCTCGTGGATAATAGTTGCTGGTGTTATAAATTTTTACGTCCACATCACGCAATCTGTTCAATATTTGGCCAATTTTCGTATTGGCTGCTTCAGCATATCCAGAGCACTTATTCTAATTTTTGCGTCTAAAATGTTCTATGCCATTATCAACCTCGAATGAATAAACTTAAGCATTGAATAACACTGTCCTGTCTGTAAAGATGTGCTTTACTAAAATAGTAAACAACTTTTCCATCTGTCTGTTGTCAATCTGTTGATGACCCTACCTTCTCCCTAATGGCGATCATGAACTCCTTACTTGACAGCGGATGACCACACTTTCTTGGGATTCCTTTTTTACTGCCCCGAAACCGTTGTAATGGAGAGCCTGCCTTCCTCTTTTGTCATGTGTAATCTGTCCCCTTAACAATGAATCAGTATCGCTTTTTCTGCATCTAATTGCATCTCAAACACTCACACTACATCCACATTTCCGGATACACTTAAATATTTAACATGGAATTCCTCATCTTGTATAAAAGCTTCTTCTTGTGTGAGGGGTTAATTTCTCAGCACGAGCCTTCTGAACTAAGGAATTTTTACCTCCTAATTATTTGCTTTCAGTGTCAGCTGTGAGAGACCGTAATCCATTACTGCATTTTTCACTGTCAATAAGTTGTTTCCAATGATCAAATCAACTCTAAATTCTTTATCATAAGACAGACACATTCAATATTTATGATTCCAATGGCCGCGGTAATTAGCACTTGTGATATCCATTATTTCAATCTTCCAATCGCGACCAAGCGGGAAGTATTTCGCACTGGCAACGTTTGCAGTTTGGGATTCTCAGTCCCCAGGTAATGAATAAGAACTTGACTACAAACAGAAACTGACGCACCACTGTCTATCGTAAGATAATACCTTTCGCCATTAATCACCATCTTAAGTTTTGGAGCTTCTATTATTTCCCGTGGACGTCGTTGGACCTGCTTACATTGCCATGCGGGTTGCTTATTACTCCACTACTTGAATTATTATTTTGGCCAATGTTACTTAAGTTTGCTGCGTCGACGCCCCCTATATCATGAGCATTAACCTCTGCATTCAGCTGGGTGGATTCGCAGATCTTACAATCCTGCCCGAGTTAAGTTTTTCGAACTCCGAATTTGTTGTGTAGGGGCCGCCGTTTGACCTCCGTCAATCTGTGCTGCAGGCGTTTGTGTTGGCGGCGTGGGTGGACGTGGCTGTCCCGTGGTGTTGAGCTGCGGACTTTGCCTTCCTTGAGACCTGTCGTTCCATTCACCATGATGGGCTCTGCTGTTTACGTTTTCGGGTCTATTTTGATACCCGTTGGTATACTGGCTACGGTTTCCCCTTCACGGTCTGTTCCTTACGGAATTCCGTGAAAATCTTATGTAATTTACGGGAAACTCCTGATATTGTCTGGGTGACCTGTTATTTCCATGTTGCTGGTATGAGTTTCTGGGCCTATAATCTCTGCTGTCGCTTCTCTTGGTACCTCTTCTTGCAGGAGAATTACTACTTCTATTTGTACTCGGCAACTTGGCTGCCCTTGTCCCGTTGTACCAAATATATGGCAAATTTTCCGGTCTACTCTTGGGCCTATGCGCCCTGAAACGGCAACTCTAGGCCGAGCCCGAGAACTGTAATTATAGATAATTTGATGAATTATTTTTTATTGATGTTAATTCATACTATGTACATATCTTTTTCTTTTTATTGCTTGTATAGTTTAAGAAGGGTGATTTAACGATATGTCTGTATTTAGGTAACTAATATTAGAGGAGTTATAAATTGTTTAATGTAAATATAATGTTAAAATACTATCCACGACGAAATGTCTTAGCTGCAGGAATAGTGTCTTCGAAGGCAGAAATTCTAGTTTTACGATGTCTCTCTGGTCGCAGGGCCATTGTTCATACAGCGAGGGTGTAGAGTCTTTGTTCCTTTATACGATAATTCGCCGTGACCAAGAGAGAGAGACAACAAGCTTAACGGTGAATTTAGGAAAAGCCGCGATTTATGTTAAATTTGGACCAATGAGATCCCTGTAAGTTTATATGAAATAGTGAGACGCGTCGAGTGGCGCTAAAAATGGACCAATAGGAAAGGAAGCAGCCCCAGAAGCCTGTGACTATAAATGGATCTGTTAGGAACAAATTCGGGGTCATTTTTCATTTGGTCTTTTGCAAAACTACAGGCAGGGAGAGATGCTGCAGGATGTTTGAGAGGTATCGCGCCAAAAGTGAGTTAAGACAGTTTTCGCAACACACATAAGAATCGCTACGCGTAAAGAGATAATAAGCATATTTAAACTTCGCGTCATATCCGCGACGTGTTTCAACAGCGGTGGACAGTATTTTAACGGCGGCAATATCAGTGTTGTGTACTACGAGGAGTAGCTAAATAAAAGAAACTGCAGTGTCGTCTTTTCGTAACCAAAGCACGTCTATTTTTCCTTTTACCACCACCCGAGATCTACGTTTCCTTTACCAAGGATAAGTCCATGCTCCCACATAGTTTAAAGAAAATTACTGCAGCTAGCCGAGGATAAAAAAAATGCAGAGAACCAGCACACTGCGAACATCTGGAGCCAACGTGGAGGATGCAGCAAGGCAAGCCGTGAGCAACGGGCATTAACAACCACCACAACATCGGGCAGGAGGAGGTGACTGCCACAGCCCCTAAAGGTATTCATGTCCCTTAAGGGCAATAATCAGTTCTATCACTTCCCCAAGATGTTTAGTTTGGTAACCACGATGTGATTTATGTTGTCGGGAAAATCCAGAGACAGAGGCGAAATAAACTCTCCTTCGTGCATAGTGTTTTTATGAGCTGGTTTAATTGTGCGAGCCTGAGAAAACATTCAACAGGCGATTACTATGAGTTTTGTTCATAGTGACCGTTATTTATTTGACTCCTGAGTAATATTTTGCACTTAAGTTCCAATATTTTAACAAAAAGACTGTCCTGAACTGATCATATGAAGCATGGTGTGCTACGGTTAGCCGGAACCAACTGAGCGACTGTCCAAGTAGGCCTCAACGCACTAAGATCATTCTATACCTGTTCGGAATTCCGCTCAATATGAAAGATGATTGCAGATCGTTCAAGTATTGGTTGGCGTTATCGCGAGTGTTATCAAATGCAGGGAACGGGATATGTTGTAGAAACTGAGCCGGAAATAGTGTATGTGTATGAGCGGCGTTCACGTACACATGTCGCATCCACGCTTAAAGCTACAAGAGACGGGGCTGAAGGAGCATGGTGGCGGTGGCAGTCGCTCAACCTTGCCTCGTTACTTCAACTATACCTCTTTCACTATAAGCTGAAAGGAGAAGTAAACAAAACTTAAATGTATCACTCCGCCGAGCACATGGCAGCACCACGTGGAGGATGACGGCAACTAAGTACCCGTGAGAGGAAATTGCTTTAGACAGAACGCGAATACAGTATATTGCGCAGCTTGGGGATCATTAGCATCTAAACATTGTATGTCTTATTCCTATAATTTGCCTTACATCCTAAACTTCTAACACATAATGCTAAAAGTAGACAAGTAAAATTTGAACAGTTCTACGTCTATGGTTAAAAGTACTGGATTAAACTGCTCTTAACTTCAGGCTTTAGAAATCATTCATTTAATGACTAATATCAGTGTACCACTTTTGCTTTAACCTTTTATGAGTCAACAAGTTAAGAAAATGATTAGCACTATAGGTTAGAAAACCACAGAAAACAAACCCAACTCAAGCAATCCGAGTAACAATTCTGCATCACTAACAAAGAAGGCCAATTATTGCTAAATAATAGCCAACAATATTCACTGTCTATAGGTGGGCACGTTTTATAGACTTTGTTAAAAGCATTTAGCGCAATTGTCCTCTTTCCATTTCCCGCGTTTATGTTTTCCACATTGGCAGAAGATTCTCAGCCATAACACTCATTTTTTCAACACGTTGCAAAAGTACAATGGGGGCTTATCCGGAAACCCGAAATGAACATCAGCGCCTGCGCATAGCCCCTTAAACCCTCTGCTATAACGGTTTATTTAGTTATAGGTGAATCTCAACATACACATTTTATTTCATAAATTGAACTGTTACAATAGTGGGTTTTTTAAATTTCTCTGCATGAGAATAACCACAAAATGCTTCGATCTGAACCGAGCTATATAATGTAGAGTAAGAAACGACATGCTAAGCGGGAAAAGTTGTAGTTTGCCCATCAGCAAATGAGGTGCTCTCTTGTCACGTGGTTTTGTTTACAACTCCTTTAAACTTAAAGTGAAACCACTCTGTTTTGGTACAGCTGATGTGGCGGCTGAACTGGCCTAGTGCGAGCTTATTTGTATACTGCTCATTCTTGCGTGTAATTCTGGGAGTTCGCGAAACCTTGACTTCAGTTCGTCCGCTGTTTTTCTCTGAACGACGGCAACATGCGTTATGGTATCCCTTAATTTGGACACCTCTCTTTTGTGAGTGATCCTGCCCCTCCACTACAGATTTCATGTGTCTTATCACAGCGTTGATACCTGCTTCGAAAGCATGCTGTTAGCTTTCTCATGAACCGCATATTAGCCTTGTTTCATCGTCAAGTTGTACCGCTGACCTACTTAAATTCTGCGTAACTGCTTCTAATTTCTGTCTCAAGCTACACATTTTAGTTTCTATGTTCCCTCAAGTTTCCATTTTGTCTGTTTTTCTGAGTTCCCCACGCACGGCACTCACCTCTTCTTGCAAGGTAATTTGTTCCGTGCGTATTTATTTTACTGCATTTTGCATTTGTGGTTCTATATTTTCGTTCCGTGTTTGCAACAGGCTAAACTGTGACAAGATCTGTTGCATGAGAACGGCCATATTTTCCGCTCCTATATTACAGTTTGGATTTTCCTGTATCCCTTGCTCGCTCACTTCGTTACTTCCATTACGTAATAAACTACTCAACGTTATATAAACTCCTCAGTTGAAGCTTTCAGAAGAAAATAAAGAAAGAAAAAGGATTTTTATTTGAAAAAAATCTAATATGTTGCTCTCACATGGCTTTCTCCACTCTTGTGCAAACTATTTTTACAAAGCTTATTGTTCATATGTGATAGTCAAAACAAATAACGAATTCTCACTTGAGAAAAAGTATAAGCATTGGAAAATTCAAACAAATAACAAGGAATATCTTGGAAACGGTTCACTCCACAAAAAAAGAAAAAAAGGTAGGTACATGACATGAATTGCGTGCTTTAACGAGACCTGCATTTTTTGTGAAGTAAAATTTTGTCTGTTTCTTACGGTTTAACACTTATGCGAAAGTCATTCAGAATGAAGAGGGCTTTTGGGGACATACGCAGAAAATTCAATATATACATTTCATTTGCCATACAAATATTTTAAACATATGATATTTTAATCAAAATCGTTACAGCCATTTTTGAGAAAATCAAAATTTTCGAACAATCTTCTATATAAAGAGTAGTAAACTTCGTGTCGCATCCTTGAAAGATAGTAGACTCAAGTAGCATGTGTGGTACATATTTAGCCGACTTTTGTTTTAGAGTTATGCTGTTCACGGACTGACAGAGCGACAGACACACACACGGACATGTTTCCAAAAGGCATGTTTATTTGGATTCAGGGAACCACAAAACACGCATTTCTGTTGAAATCCTGATATCGAATTTTTGAGTGGAATGCAATACTTCCCGTATTTACTATACGTAGTAGAGAGAGTAAAAATAGTGTACTTCGCATTTATATAGCATTTATTAAATTGTTCACATGTTGAGCCAATTTCACATTTTATTGCATTCTCAAAGCACATTAAAGTGTGGTTTACATATCGTAAGAACCATTTTGAGCATTTCGCGCTATATCGCACTTAAAAAATACCACCTCTAGTGCACTTCGAACACTGCCACAAAAGATATGGGGTCCTGATCGCTACGTTTTCGGAGATTAGATTACGGCGGAAGATATTTTGAAGGTTAGGCAGGGCTCTTAATATAAGCAGAAATCTTACGCGTGCAGGGAATGATAAAAAATGTTGTAAATTACGGTTTTACGTACATTTCTGTGCGGAAGCTCTGGTTCATAAATGTAATGTTGGGGTGCATAAAGTAGTAATGATGCATTTTACCAAGTACTTCTAATGCGTCAGGCAAATCACAAATATTATCAATACATCTCAATCTGATTAAGGGGACAAGGTACTCTGAAATGCTAAAAAATTAAATTTTTTGTTTTAGGCACTAATAAAATCTATTATTTTCAGTTTCAGAAAATATATACTTTTTGGGGGTGCAGGGAATTTAAGACATTTAAATACCATTTAAATGCTAGTCTGCATTCCTTTAAAGCTGTCTAGCAATGTTCCTTTTTAGAACATTTTGGTATCTTTCAACAACGAACAACTATATCATGCCCAGCGAGCAGTTCAGCAATTAACAAAAGAGGCCAGGACCAAGAGAAGGCAATCAGAAAAGCTGAAACAATCCAGAAATGTAGGTTCAGATGATTATGACCCTGGAATGTACTGAAGTGTGTCATATATTAAATGTTTAAACTTTAAATTCAGTTTTCTCAAAACATTTTTGGATACTTATGTACCTTTTTCTCAGAAAGTATTGGAGTTAGAGAGCTGAGATTTTCAGTACATGTATACAACACATAGTTAAACGTTTTGAAGCACAATCATAATTTTATAATGTATATTACTGATATTAAGAAAACAACAACATTGCAACTTTTCCACATTTTTAGTTTTTTGACTTTGCAAGTAATTTTTTTTTCAATTTCTAGTGAACTTATATATGTACATAACTAAATAATTGAGGTTCAGAAGATAGCTGATTATACTAAGAACAAGCATGCACAAGTGGTATTCTATATTGCAAGTAATATCAGAGAAATAGGTACATGAATTCACATGTTTTAAAAGTAAATTTTATGATTTTTCTGCTGAATGAAATAATTTTTTACGGATTCATTTACATAAGCTATCAATGAAAAAGACCACTTGAAATAATTGTCATGATGTATAGAATAATTCATAAAAACTTCAGGAAAAACCATTGAGAACTTTAAGAGCAGTGGAATTTAAAACACTTAAGGTGTAATTTCCATGTGTTCAGACTATCTGGTCCCCTTAATGGAATATTATTCGTACTTTAGCAATTCTTAAAGTCGGCCATTAAAGGTTCGCATCCGATGGAGCTTTCCTGTGGCTTTGGCTTTTAGATAATACCTATCTTCGAACGAAACTCAAATGAATCGGTAGATGGACCAAGAGGTCAAGTATCTAAGAAATGTCTCATTGCAGCATTTTACTCTTCAAGAAATATAGGTGTATAGGAAAACAGCATCGATTGTGGAATAATCTTGTTTAGATGACAGATGAATTCCTATTTGATCTTTGTCATACTACAAAGGCGAACTTCACGCATTCAATTGGCGTATTTACAACGATTGTATAAAAGAAATATTCAATAATTGAAATTACTGTAACAATGAAATTTACAACCCCCAAATTCATTTATGCTGAAAAAAAATTGTATGTTATACATCATATGGCTTTTCTACCTACTACTGTTTATTTTTACATAGCTACTATAAAACATTCTTACGAAAGCTTATTTTTATTTTCTCTACTACGTATAGTAAGTAGGGGAAGTATTGGATTCCGCCCAAAAATTCGATACCGATATTTCACGGGAAATGCATGTTTTGAGGCGCCCAGAATCCAAATAAAGAATTTCTGGAAACATGTCCGTGTGTGTGTCTGTCTATGAACAGCATACCTCAAAAACAAAAAATTGGATTAATACCAAACTTGGCTTTTGAGTTTAGTATCTTCCAAGGATACAACAATAGCATTTTCAAGAAAATCCTCCTACTCCAACTACCCTTTACATGAAAAATTTCCCGAAAATGTTGATTTTATAAAAAATGGCTCTAATGACTGATTAAAATGCCGTATATGAAAGACATTTACATGACAAACAAAATGTATATCTTCAATTTTCTGGGAGTAGCATAGGAAGTCCTCTTCATTCGAAAGGAATTTTGTTTAATCTTGCATAACTTGTAAACTTTAAACAATGGACGAAAACGTACCACACCAAAAATGTAGATCTCTGTAAAACATACAATTTACTTAAAATAAGTTTTTTTTGGCATAAACCGTTTCTGAGATATCCATTATTAAAGCTTCGAATGGTTCAATACTTACTTTTAAAGTCCCATCGATTTTCAGCTATTTCTCGCAATTGTATGGAAATAGTATCGTATTTTAAGATCAGCATATGGCATCCAGTTCTTAAATATTTGACTATCACTGTTCTCTTTGTATTTATAATGAAATGTGTAATGTGGATATTTTTGCAAAGGTTTATTTGGATTAAATGTAAAAAGTTTTCGTAAGAATAATTTGTATGCCACTAATAAAGACAGAAGTTAAAGAAAGTAATGTGAATGTATCACATCAGATTTTTCTATACTAATATATTATACTTTGAATTAATTGAGATAAACCTCTGCAGAAATAGTTTAATTACATATTTCGTTGAGGGCACAATATCCGTTGAGGATATAAAGGAAATCGAATCAATAGGTCTATATACTGACCTTAATATTCCATACTCCTCCCTTGACATCTCGAAAATCCACAAAATAGCAGCAGCACTTTAAAAAACGAATTGTTGAACTTAATAATTCAAACCAATTACAACACACATAATTCTAGGAAATAGCTAGTATCACAAAAAAGTTATTTGAAATAAACTGTGTTTTAAACAGATCTACATATTTTGAGTGGTACTTATTTTTTTGTCTATCTCTTATGGTTTACGAGTTGTAGAAAATTATGGAAAATTCCTTCCGAGAGAAAAGGATTTCGCGGATTATTCCCAGAAAGTTTAAGATATACATTATATTTGGTATGTAACTTCTTGAACATATGGTATTTAATCAAAATCGTTAGAGCCGTTTTTGAAAAAATCAAAAATAGCGAAAAATCTTTCATGTAAAGGGTATTAATGGCGTAAAAAGAAAACACTTCTCAAAGTACTCAACCGATTATATTAGGCAGGGGAAAATTAAGGATGGATAGCCTAACATATGCAGATGAGCTAGCAATTCTCACTTGTGACATCATAACAGCTCAAAAACAGATTGAACTATTAAAACAAATTGCAGAGTAAATTGGTCTGCAGATATCCTTAAAGAAACTGCATACATCTTGTGCAATAAAGAAGCACCAAACTACGAGTACATGGAAGCCAAATTTTGAAAAATTAAACGCGTTTTGGAATTAAAGTACCTTGGTAAAATAATTCAGGAAACATGGAATCGAAACTAAAGCTAATAAAAATAGATGCCAAAAAATGGAAACAGCGTATCGGCTTACTCAAAACATCTATAACAAACCTGCATACAAAATTAAGACATTATAACACTAAAAACTAGAGTGCCTCTACGGAGTAGAAACATTAATTTTGAACAGAAAAACAGATATCGAAAATACACTAAAAAAAAGAATCCAAAAGTATAAGAAAAAGCTTAGGTCATAGGTGAGCAACACAGACTCAGAAGTAAAAATGAAATAAAAATATATACAGACATTTAGAGTAACATTAGAAAAAAAAGGTTAAAATTTTATGGGTGTGTTAAACAAATGAACTCAAACAGGTTCACAAAACAAATAATGGAATTCTACGAAAATAGGGGTAAAGCACAAGTAGACAGCACGAAGTGGATTTGTGAAGTAAAAAATGGCTTAAAATGGGTAGGAATTACGCAAGAAGATATCTAAACAGATATACCTTTGGAATCAAAGTGCATAAGTGGCAAATTGACCAAGAGGACAAACCGGAAAAGAAAACTGGAACGACATGGATGGGCGAGAGAAAGCCCACAGCCAAAGAATGACAGAACTGTGTATTCAAAGGAAAACAAATAAACGTCTCTAAGTACTTTACGTGGTCCTACATGGGCCCATTCGCAATAACAAATAACAATAGTAATACCATTTATCAACATTTAAACAGTCATTAGCATTTAAGAATGAAAGTGATACAGCATAGAGAGTAAGAAACAAAGAAGTGATGATCAAAAAAATTTATATTAATTGTTAATTCACTGTTTCTCATTACTAAGAAATTTAATTTTGAAGTTACTACTACAGAAGTGGAACTATAAGAAAGCAAAAGTGATTGGTTCTGGCCAGTTCTTTTTAGAAATAGAACATTTAAGTAAAGTTTAATACCTTCGTTCACAATTTCCGTGCTGGATGTGTTAGCCATCTTGACAACGATGTGCTACAGTCTACACGCCACTGCAGAATGTGGCCCCGATGAATTCGTAATAAACCTGGCTCTCATCAAGACAGATTCTTAGTTTCTTAAACAATTACTTAAGAAGTTGTTTTGCCTACTAGGTAAATCCACCAGATAAAGTTATCTCGGAAGAAAGAAAGAAAAAAATAGTTTGATAACAGCACCTCGACCTCTTCCTCATTACATGTTCGCTTAGTGCTTACCAGGAACTTCATTTTCTAGATTAAAATCTGTTGTATACTATATATAATTTTGGTTTTTAACATATAATCATCTAGAAGCATAAATTAATACAGCAAAACACTAAGGCATTAGGGTTTGTGCTTCACGTTTGGGAGGTAAATGGGCTCAAATCCCACGTATCGGCTATTCTAATTTAAGTTCTTCCTGGTTTCGTTAGTCGCCGAGCAAATACAGCATTGCATATTCACAACCATCACAAATCCAAAATTCCGCCACAGAACAAAATGAATACAATTAAAATAGACGGTACAGGAAAGTGTCTACCCAACGAAGGCTATCCGTAGGATATTTACAGTGAATGTATATAATATGTATCCATGAAGAGCAATCACGTGATCACATAGGTCATTTTCCGATTAACTCAGTAGCAATAAATTAGTTGGCAGAGGAAGCTGACTAGTCCATACTAAGGACATCTAACAGCAGACTATTTAAGTACTTGTAAGACAACTATACAACGGAGGCCATACGAGGGCGATGCTGAAAATTTTTAGAATGCCATGCTTCTAACAACAAATGAAGCTTGTTTATATTTGACAACTACTTTCTAATGTCTTGTGAATTGATTGCCGTGTAATTTGTTCGATTTTCTCGAATAGTTTGTTAATTATCATCATTTAAAGATTTTGTGTTCACCCAAAAGTGAATTTGATTACAGAACATTTCCGGGCTATGAATTTTTATGATTTTAAATCGTCATTAACGCCTAAACTATGTGAAGTTTGGCTTAGAAATGCATTTGGCGAAGAAGCCCCACTAAGACAACAATTTATAATTGATACAAGGAATTTAAAAGAGATTAGTTTTTTCTTAGTATGAATTTCGTGAAGGACGCCCAAGAATGCTGTTACTGATGAAAGTACTGCCGCTGCTCGAGCAATGCTTGAAGAACGACGGACATCATATGAATTTATTCGCGTGAATTACGCATTGGTACCAGTCAAATTCAAAACATTTTACATCAACATACGTGAGAAAACTTTGTTGTCGAATGGGTTCTACACAAACTGACTCCCGATCAAAATCAACAACGCATTGATTGGTGCAGAAAAACTCTGGAAAAATTCCAAGACGGCACTTCAAATTTGGTTTGGAATGTTGTTACTGGGATGAATCTTGGGTTTATTGTCATGATCCTGAAAATAAAAGCCAATCGGCTCAATGGGTCTTTCGAACAGAACCTAAGCCTACAAAAGTCCTACGCATTCGCAATACTGGTAAGAAGATGGTTGTTAATTGTTTTTCTAAAACGGACCACATAGCTACTTTAGGATCTTATGTACCGTTACTGCCGATTGGTACACAAATGTCTGTTTACCGCAAAGTTTTGATAAAGTTCGTGAAAGACGCCCAAAAGGAAAAATAGTGTTACAGCATGATAACGCATCGTCCCATACAACAAAACTAACAACTGATTGTCTGGATATCCTAAAGGTCGACACCATGGAGTTTCCACCATACACTCCTGACCTAGCACCTAGTAATTTCTTTTTGTTTCCAAAAATTAAAGTTAAACTGCGTGGAATCACTTTTTCGTCATCAGATGAAGCAGTGGAGCTTTGTAAAAACCTTGTTTCTGAAGTGCCTCAGGAAGAGTGGCATCATTGCTTTAAAAACCGGATTCATCGAATGCACAAATGTACTGATGTAAAAGGGGAATATTTTGAAAAACAATAAAATCATTTTAATTTTTACTTTCTCTACTACGTATAGTAAGTAGGGGAAGTATTGTACTCCACTCAAAAATTCGACACCGAGATTTCACCGGAAATACATGTTTTGAGACACCCTGAATCCAAAAAAAAACATTTTTGGAAACATGTCCGTGTATGTTGTGTGTCTGTCTATCTGTTTGTCTGTGTGTCTCTGTGTGTGTGTGTGTGTGTGTGTGTGTGTGTGTGTGTGTCTGTGAATAGCATAACTCAGAAACGAACAGTCGGATAAGCACCAAACTTGGTATTTAGGTTCAGTATCTTCCAGAGATGCGACACGAAGGCTTTTAAGATAATCCCCCCACCCCAGATTACCCTTTACATGGAACATTTTTGAAAATTTTAATTTTCTCAAAAACGGCTCTAACAATTTTGATTAAAATATCATATGTTTAAGATATTGTCATGACAAATAAAATGTATATCTCGAATTTTCTGGAAATGTCTCCAAAAGTATTCTTCATTGTGAACGACTTTTGCATAACTGGTAAACCATAAGAGATAGACAAAATTTTACTGCACAAAAAATGTAGATCGCGTTAAAATACACAATTTATGTAACATACATTTTTTTGTTGAGTGAACCGTTTTCGAGATATTGCTTGTTATTCCCTTAAATTTTCCAATACTTATACTTTTTCTCAAATTCGTTATTGTTTTTTTTATGTCGTGGAGATGCAAAGAGAATGGAATGCGCCACATAGCAACCACCTCTTAAAAGATTTGACTATCGCTTAAAACCTACCATATTCCCCTTGCATCTACATGAAAATTAGCAATAAGATTGACATCTCGATATCTCGATTAACATGAAGCATACGGAGAATAAGCGTTTGTAAAAATAGTTTGTACAAGAGTAGAGAAAGTCATGTGAGTGTAACACATCAGATTTTTTAAAATTAATTCTTATTTATTTTCTAAAAATTTTCAGTGCTGTCCTGTATGTTAGCCAACATTCAATAATGCGTGTTATAGAACCTACAGATAACCGTTGCGACATGTCCTTACATCGCACACACACACACACACACACACACACACACACACACACACACACACACACACACACACACACACACAAAAGAAAAGAGAAGGCTAATTGAGGTATTTATTTGTCACTCTTTCCCCCTAATGATGTCAGAATAATAACTGATATGCCTTTACATTTCACTAATATCATTCGTGGACTCATACTTGAACGTCAGTAAGGTATGCGGGCACATTTCGCTGCTAGAATTCCCGCTCATTATTACAGACATTATCAGGAATATAATCAAACATAATCATTGCTACAATGTGTATAATATAATGGAGTTCCGATTTTAACCAAAGGCTATTTAGTTCCAGGCTCCTTGAAGGAGGAAGGGCTGAAAAATAATTGCAGGTATTAACAAGTTATAAACAATTAGATTCATGAATGCATTTTATACTGGCTAAGTCCTAAAAGGTGGTTACTACGTGCATAAAACTCCCCGAAAAATGAAGAAGACTAAGGCTACACCCAGAAAATTCAATGTATGCATAATATTTGTCATGCAAATATCTTAAACATAATGGTGTTTTGATAAAAATCGTTAGAGCCATTTTTGAGAAATTTAAAACAAGGAAAAGTTTTCCATAAAGGGTAGTTTCGGGTGGGAGGATTTTCTTGTACTTCGTACGACTTTGGTTGAACCGCAGTGATAGCAGTGCGTACTTTTGGCAGTTAGCTGTTAAAATTATGGTCATATTGTCAGGAATTGCTCAGTATTGCTAGTTATCGTTTAACGTAAAGTAAATTAGTTGCGATTTTGATAGAGTAATGTAACGATATTTCTGCCTCTCCCTGAAAAAAGGTCCTAATAGCGCACTTGTCTTCACATAACATATTCCAGGTCTCTTAATGCTAAATGAACGCTTGAAGACCGTTACATAGAGGCGTCGCTTACGTAATTAGCCATATCTGATACCATTGTTCTCCCATGTCTTTGTTTTACAGCTACATTTGGAATGGTTACAGATTAAAAGTAGAGGATTAACCATAAGTTGAGTACCTGGGGCAAAGAGCGAAATTGTGCTGGGTGTTTATTTATTTGCAGCGGACGAAGCAATTGATGACACAATGCATGAAAGGTAATTTTGAAAACATCATGAACAAAAAAGTTACAATTTTGGCATATTTTTAAAAAACTTATAAAGCTGATAAAATGAACGACCTGAAAAAAAGCAAAAACACGAAAACTGTATTATCATTTGATCTTAATGTAAAAAATTAGAGTTTTCCGTACATTAATTTTTTAAAAAA
Organism: Deroplatys truncata; assembly: GCA_030765065.1. Lineage (NCBI taxonomy): Eukaryota > Metazoa > Arthropoda > Insecta > Mantodea > Mantidae > Deroplatys > Deroplatys truncata. The sequence continues at coordinate 31,367,677 of CM060976.1, forward strand.
CCTAGAACACAGTGGTGTATGTGCAGGGCACAAAGAAATGAATCCAAAAATTTGTAGACTTTTCTCTCCCGAAACTAATTCACGTTGAGCAGCGATTAGAAAATACTTACAGTGCTGTAAATAGAGGCGGTTATTGTGCGAAAACAAGTATAAGAAAGCCCAGAAATTTCCCTCCATCAATCAGTGGCCTAACAGTCCTTCGTCTCACTATCTCTTTCTTCCCCCCCAAATGTTTACAAGATGGTCGTTCTAGTTTGAGACAGGTTATAGTACAGTGGCGCTATCTTCGCCAAAAGTCAGAACGATGTTGCAGGATTTCCGATCGAGTCATAACATTTGCAAAATGTCCTAATTGCACGATGTTATCCTGGATTGCGCACTTTAGCCCAAGCGATGCTCACGGAATTGTAGAGCCGGAAAGGAGTCTTGATTCATCTGCTTTTATTATGAGCATTGTTGTGGACTGAGATGTGTCCATGGTTGCATGTTGTGTCTACCGGAGTGTAAGGTCATAGCATGTTTATTCCACCGGCCAGAGAAGACACCATCTGCTCGCACCGAGCGCTTCCTCAAGTGAGATGGCTTAAAGTAATCGAGCCGGGTTCGTCATCTGCTTGCGATCGAGCGTAAGTGACCTGCTAGGCGGTCGGGGCTCTACTTGGGCTGCCCGGGATCGCCAAGATGCCGAAGCGAGATCCCTACGGAAGGTTTGGAGTCGGGAGATGGTTAGTCCGGGTAGGAAGATTCTTCTTTGATTAATGAACAGACTGTATTCCTTTTCAATAGCTCGCCACGGTAGCGGTAACAGTGACAGTACGGTAGTGTGGTTCGGCTGTGTTTGACCACTCACTTTTTTGGGGGGGGGGGAAACAGGAATAAAGGTATAAGGGATAAACGAGATGTAAAGGGTGTTTGGAAGGAAAAAGGAAGAGGAATAAAAGGATCTTATTCTGTGGTGTCTTATTTATTGTGACATATTTGGTGTCCGGTTCCGCCGAAGCGCTCCGGAGGCTTGTGGGTAAATAATAAATGTTGCGAAGTCTCCGCTGTGGTGTAGAAGTAACTGTCATGGCAATGCCCTGAAGGGACCTTGGATCTCTGGTGGCTTCGGTGCGTTAGGCGCGTCGGTGGTTCCCCAACCGGGCTTTTACCTCCGGGCACGATGATGAGTAGGTGCATGCAGTCTGTCCAACTGTGCGTCGAGGTGATGATGCAAGTTTTCCTCCATGCTTTTGTTAGCTTCTTCAAGCCTGTCTATTGCGTTGGTATTTTGGGTGCGGTTTTCTTCCATGGTGCTGAGTGCCTCTTTGTGCTGCTCTGCAAGTTTGTAGAGTGCTTTTTTGTGCTGCTGTGCAAATTGTTTGGTGATTTCTGTGTAGTGTCGGACCAGGCTGTCCATGGAATCTGCGTGGTCGGTGAAGTGGCTGTTGATGTTGATGAGGCGTTTCTTCGTGACGTCGTGTGATTCGTCGATGATGTTGGCGACTTCCGTGAACTGCGCACTGAGACGCTCTTCCAGGGCGGTTAGCCTGCTGGCAAGGTTTAGCACCTCAGCGTGAAGGTCTTGAATGGCGTCTATGATGTTGGTGGTCCTGGTTGTGTTCTGTTGTAGTAGTTCGTTGGTATCTGCGAGTTGTTGCTTGATCTGCGGTGAGTCGTTGTCGGATGGTGGTGTGAAGTTCTGCGGTGTCTCGTTGGTGTGCGGCGATGATCTGCGGGATAAAGTGGGCAAACTGCGTCCTTCGGCCTATTCATTTCACATCCATGGTCTCTAAGGCGTAGTTTCCTGCGCCGACAACCCGTGGCGCTATTTATTGAGCTTGAACTATTTAACCCTTAGTGTTTTTGTGACGCGTACCTTAACTAACTGCTACTTACATTGTGTGCAGGTTGCTTATATTCTAGCACCTTTTTGGCTTGTGTCAAACAGTTGTTTACTTTGTACAATCTATGGTGAACGTAGTAGTTTTGTGGCGGGTTGCCGCTACAAACATATTTTCTGATTTGGCAACGTTAATAATTAAGGGAACTTAAATAATATGAAAATTTAGTAAGTAGAAAGGTTTCACATGAAAGGAGGGGAAAGAAAATAAAATAACTGGAGCTGTTTCTGCAGAGTGTCGCGTTTATAAAATAGTGACGCATTCCCCGTAGCTAGGTAGACAGTAACCACAGAAGCTACTTCAGGTTCATCTCCCGTCTCCTGAATGATATGTGCTAGGGTAAAAGCTGCTTCGGCTCCTATTCCACTGTCACATCCTCTCCAGGAATGCTTGTCAGCTTGATATGGCATTCATATTTAAATGTACTGCAGGGAAATAAATGAACACCCAGTGCAGTTTATCAGCCTTAGGCATACTACGATTTGCCAATAAGACATATTTACAATTTTTCCAGCAATCCTAGTTTCTTCCTAGCATACGATGTCCTGTGCCATAAAAGAGAAGTAACCCTTGCGGGATGCATTTTTCTGATGCAATGAAGCAAAATGCACTTAAATACCATATAATAAGTGATTTATTATTTCTCCGCATTTACAGACATTATTTCATACAAAATAACATAAAGCAAACATAACAATGCCGATATGGCCATAAGAGCAAGGGATGGCTGTAGGTTAAAAAAAAGGTAAATCAGGCAACAGAGCGAATCGAACCTATTGTCTCTTTACGCAAGAAAAATATGTTAAACAACTGATACCGTATTGTGGCGCTATTCTTTTCGGAGTTATAACGTGATGGCAGTTACTTAATATCGCTTCCTCTAGGGTGGAGTGGCGAAAGCAGGACTCGCAGACACCGCTCCCTCACATGCTGCAGAGTGATGTAGCAAATGTTGCATATTTTGTGACTCGCGGAAGGAAGGCGTTTCTGCGATCCATTTTTTAAGGTATGGAGGCAGTTAACTCTACCCGCACTCTGATTAGAATCACCGCTTCTTATTCTATAATTGAATCCATTAGAAACATAATGATACTGATAATTTTACTTGACTTTGTACTGATATTACAATAAAGTACGCACAGGAGAATAATTTCTCAATCTTTGTATATACAAAATTGTATGTTCCCATTTAAAAAAATCTGATGTGTTACACTCACATGAGTTTCTCTACTCTTGTACAATCTAATTTTACAAACGCTTATTCTCCATATGGTTCATGTTAATCGAGATATCGAGATGTCAATCTTATTGGTAATTTTCTTGTAGATGCAAGGGAAATATGGTAGCTTTTAAGCGATAGTCAAATATTTTAACGCTGGTTGCTATGTGGCGCATTCCATTCTCTTTGCATGTCCAGGACATAAAAAAAATGAATAACGAATGTGAGAAAAAGTATAAGTATTGTAAAATTTAAGGAAATAACAAGCAATATCTCGAAAACGGTTCACTCAACAAAAGAAATGTATATGACATAAGTTGTGTATTTTAACGCGATCTACATTTTTTGTATAGTAAAATTTTGTCTATCTCTTATGGTTTACCAGTTATGCAAAAGTCGTTCACAATGAAGAATACTTTTGGAGACATTCCCAGAAAATTCGAGATATACGTTTCATTTCTCATGACATTATCTTAAACATATGATATTTTCATCAAAATCGTTAGAGCCATTTTTGAGAAAATTAAAATTTTCGAAAAATGTTCCATGTAAAGGGTAGTCTGGGGTGGGGGGATTTTCTTGAAAACCTTCGTGTCGCATCTCTGGAAGATACTGAACCTAAATACCAAGTTTGGTGCTTATCCGACTGTTCGTTTTTGAGTTATGCTGTTCACAGACACACACACAGACACACACACACACAGACACACACACACACACAGACACACACACACACAGACACACACACGGACATGTTTCCAAAAATGCTTTTTTTGGATTCAGGGTGTCTCAAAACATGTATTTCCGGTGAAATCTCGGTATCGAATTTTTGGGTGGAATGCAATACTTCCCCTACTTACTATACGTAGTAGAGAAAGTAAAAATAAAATTGGCTCTAAAATAACCATTACAAGTCGTCCAAATAAAACACGACTAATAGCATTTACTTTCCTCCATAATATCAAGAACTTTTATTAAAGACATTTCTTTCTACAACGCCTAGTTTTGGAGATATTATACAGTCTCAACTTAAATGTTCCACCCTGTATAAGCAAATGGGTTAATGCGAGTACAGTTTAGTATACGAGTGCTCTGATTAATAAAACCACTCAACATTTTTTTATTAGAGATGAAAGTGTTTTCACTTTCTCTACCACGCATGTAGTAGACAGAGAGTGTATTGTATTCCACCAAAAATTCGATATTGATATTTCATAGGAAGTATATTTTTTGATGTCTGTCACCTTAATTAAAAATAGGAAAATATCCGCATTTGTTCGTGCATGTGGTGTTTATGAACAGCATAAATAAAAAAGGTAAAGTCGAATAATTATTACGCAACTCGATACTTAAGTTCAGCATCTTCCAAGGATGTTATCATAAGGTTTTCCAGAAAATCTCTCTCCAAACCAGCTTGACATGGAAAGCTTTTCGAAATTTTGGATTTCTCAAAAATCGCTATAAGTAGTTTAACATACCATGTGGGTACTTAAGATATTTAATGACAAATAAAATTTATATTTTGACTTTTCTGGGTGTAGCGTGAAGCTCTCTTCATTCTGAAGGAATTTTGCATAATTTTTTGTAATTGGTAAACTAGGACTCAAAAACACTCCACAAGAAATGCAGATTTCTTTAAAACACACAATTTATTTCAAATGCATTTTGTGGCATCAGCTATTTCCGTTGTTATTTGTTTGAATTTTTCAGTACTTAGTCTTTTTTTAAAGTGCTATCCCTATTCGCTTCTTTTTCGTGATATCATAGAAAGAGTATGAGATTTCTAGGCCAGCTTATAGCGACTCGGTTTTTGAAACATCTGACCATCGATTCGGTTTCCTCTTATACCTTCAACGAAATGTGTAACGAACCATTGCTACAAAGGTTCTCGATTATAATGAAGTAGATAGAAAAATATGCTTTCGTAAGAATATTTTGTATAAGTTATATAGAAAAAATCTATTAATCGAAAAAATCTGATGTGTTACATTCACATATCTTTCTCTTATTTGAAAATTCAGGCCAATAACAAAGAATATCTCGGAAAATTTTAACGCCACAAAAAATTTGACGTAAGTTGTGTGCTTTAACGAGATCTACATTTTTTCCTTAGTAATATTTTGTCTATCTCTTACGATTTACCAGCTATACAAAATTAATGCAAAGTCAAGAGAACTTCAGAGGATATTCGAAGAAAATTCAAGATATACATTTTATTTGTCATGCATATATCCCGAACACTGGTATTTTAATAAAAAAACGTTAGAGTAATGTTTGTGAATTTCAAAGATTAACGATAACCTTACATGTAAAGCGCAATATGGGGTGGGTGGTTTCTTGAAAATCGCTGTGTCGCATCCTTTTGTGTTATGCTGTTCACAGACACACCTTTTTCTAAAATTGCTTTAAAATCTCGTTATCGAATTACATACAGGATAGAAGGGATCTTGTTACATTCCTTCAAATATGTACTTCATAGAGGTAGATATTACAAACAAAAGGTATAATAGCATTTAGTTCCGTGATCAGCCATATTCTGAAAAAATAACGAAATGATATGGTTTATTTTACAAGAATGTATCAAGATAATATTTTGTTACTCTTAAGAAGGGTGGAGTAACCTATATCTGAACCTAGTTTCGGTAGCAACTGTGTGACACCATCCAGGGTTTTGAAATCATTAATCATTTTCCGAACACTGTTTTGCAGACGAATGTGGTTGGGGAGTAGGCAATTTCTGGTCAACGTAGGGCAGTGTGAGAACCGGTTCCCGGACAACATACCTGAAAAATCAAAATAGCTTACCTAAACAGGGAGGTGGTGGCCTAGCGGTTTTGTTTTCCACACGACCCTTAATCTATACAAACACGACGAAAGGGTAGTGTAATGTTTTGGCGAAATGACAAGTACAACTTGGTAGCTACTGAACTACACCAACAGTATAGAAGTAATGCCTTCATCGTCCAATAAGGGTTCCGCGGTCGCTGATTGAAACGTTGAAACTGACGGTCGATGACCACGTTTGTGTCAGCTGCACTAGAAGTTGAGTCATTATTAGAGTAACCTCGTACTACGCATTGAAAGTCACAGGTTTACTGATAAAAGAACCCGAGGTGTGTTTAGTGGATAATCATAGTACAGCACAAGGTTTACGAGATGCCAGCCTTTTTTCCCGGTATCTCGTAAACCTCAGGAAGCGTGAAGCCACCACACGAAGGAGGGCCAAAAATAATCCGGTTCAAACCCCGTGGAGGGCGATGGACTTTTCCGGCGTAAAAATCCTTAACATGGCTCCCTTCGGAACGGAAGTAAAGCCGGTGGTCCCGTGTCGTAGATTTATCACACGTAAAAGAACCTCAAGCCGATAAACGGGCCTCTGAGAAAAACTTCCAGTTTTTCACGCCCAATATAGAATGGGACATTAAGGACCACAGTAGTCAAAGAGTACCCATAAATGAAATTCAGTTTAATTTTTTGAAGGAAGGCGAGCATGAAATTCCGTCGCCGCAGAGGAAGCAATTTTAAATCTTGTAAATGAAGAGCGAGTAGTAGTAGTCGTCGGGAATAGCTCGGCGTGTCCCATTGATTTGCTCTCAGGACGTAGAAAGAACAGTTGCGACCGTATCGTATTCAACGAGTAAAATGTCTTAAGCAGCGGATTATGCACCTAGGCTGACTTTCGTCAATTGGTCCCTAGAACAAGGTGCAGATATGTCCAATTAATTATGTCAACAGACGAAGATACCTTTAAAAAAGGCATTTACAATTTTCGTAACATCCATACATGGCCAGAAGAAAACTCATAGCACCACAGAGCATCGTTTTCAACTGCGATTTGTGTGAAGTATGGACAGGAATACACGAAACGTTTATCGACACTCATGAACCACACCCAGCGAAAGTGAAACCTGTTTACGCGCTCAGCTACATCTCGTTTTGAAACGGAGAGTGGCAACCCCGCTTCCAGCTACCGCTCGGCTACCACGCGCTGCCACATGTCAACGTTTGCGTTTTATGTTCTCGAAAAACCTAAAATATCTTCGCAGAAAATGTTCATAGAAGAAAGTAAGATCAAATATGTTCCAAACAATGAGATCTGTAGCTTGTTTAAATTAATGTAATGACTTCCCTTCCACCGGGTATATCAGATGACCCATACAAGTCATCCTTCGTTTAAGTTGGCCTATCCCGGTTAGCGCGGATGCCAAAGGGTTTGCCTAAGCAGAAATATAAAGAGGACTCTCTAGCGACAGAAAGGAGACCTTGATAAATTAAAGACCAATGCTTGAAAGCCAGACAAATTAACTGTTTTGACGCGTAGCACAGGCGGTAGAGATCCATCTACTGTACGAGGAGCCCGGGTTTGATTTCCGGCTGGACTCGAGAAAATTTATTTTAAACAAGAACGTTTCATGTATGCTCAAAGTATAGTGTATGAATGAATGTTTCTGGTATGCGATTTCAATCATTTAGTAACAACTCGCCCATTCAACAAGAATTACGGATTTCTACTGGGAAAAATCCAGACAGTGTGCTAAGTCATAATTATTTGTGATAGTTAATACACATTCAGCTCAACTATATGCTACCAATAGGTGCCGCAAGTTTAACGAGAGTAAACTAATGCTATTTTTCTTTGATTACGTGATGTTAATATTCATTTAAAGCTCGTTAGAATTAAGTTATCCTCCATTAGTGCATTATTCATAACAAACATGTTGAAATACAGGTTCACCTTAGTGGATACATTGATGTAACCGCCTCTCTTTATCAGCACTTCTTAACTTTTCTGCTGATATGGAACAGCAACCTTGGCTTATTCTTTCTCTTAAAATGTTTGGATTTGCCGGTTCCGTTTCGTACATTTGGCTTTGATGTATACCTACAAGAAAACATCCAAGGTAGTTAAATCGAACTATTTTCGCTGGCCTTAAATGCAACCACTAAGGCCTATCTACCGTCTTCGGATGGCACATTGTTAAGATATCTTCTCATTCCACTGGAATAATGGAGAGTTGCACCACCGTCGTGCTGAAACCAGTGATTTAGAGCTAAGACGTCTTCAAGAAGGTTCTCAAGATTCAGCACATTCTGCAGGAATTACACATAAAGCTGCCCGTCAAACCTAGGGGCCAATTAAATGGTCCAATGATGTCTCCTAAATACCGTACCACACAACATCCCACTGAGTCTGCTGGATGTTGTGGAGCAACTGAATTCTCAGCAGCCTGGTAATGGAGACTACTTACATTGGAGTCATTGGCTAAATAACATTCACTTCTCATAGAGCCTGTCCGATGGAATATGCATTTTCGTTTATTTTGCTTAAGAGTCTTCTGCAAAGCGATGCGCAGTTTTGGAAATTGATGTATGAGCAGCTTATGGTGAGACTCTTTCCTTCAAAATCGGTTGAAATCTTTGAAACCCCCAGACCAGATGCAGATCTTCTTTGCTTAGTTACAATCAAATGTAATGCTTAATAAATAATAATAATAATAATAATACGAGAAACTATAATTGAAAACAACAAAATAATGTAACTATACTGTATCATAACTACTATGTTATTTCAGTTTTACTTATGCATACCGTGTATGAATTTCTGCGAAATAGGAAACATTTAAGGAAATATTAGGATAATCGCAGAGGTATTTCTGCAACACTTTCTACTTGGAAGGAGCTATTCGTTCTTAACCGCATCTTTGTTCAGAAAAACGTGCGCAGCAGGCAGACGTCGTGAGGAATACAGCCTTCGAGGATCAGCTGAATTTTGGTGCATCATGCCACAGATCATAGCCTCGTGTATTCGTTGTTGGTAAACATTTCAGCTATTGCCGGTTTGCTCAAAGGAGCCATTCAGCCATCAGTCAAGGACATGTGTTTGATGCTGCTTTGCTGTGATTCGTGTGTGCTATTTCATTGTGTTGCAATGCCTCCCGTTGTGATTTCTTGTGTTTATGTGGTTGTCTTGGTTCATTTCTTCACCTCTGTGTGTATTCTGAACTCTTCTGATCATGAGTAAGATCACCGGTATCAGCATATTAAGAGCTGCATTAGAAAAAGCCAGACCACGACCTACACCTATGCATACACATCAATGGTGTGATGAGGTGTCACAGATTGAGGATGGTTAACTAGGTACGCTATAGCTTGCGGGTAAATATAATCTAGGGTTTATTAAATTGACAAATCGTGTTGTTTTTGAGCAGCTGCTTCACGCTTACCAGGGCCCCAATCCTTTCCTCACAGAAGACTGTACTTAAACCTCTGTTACTATTAGCGGTGCCAGTGCAGAGCTCACTTACTTAGGGGTTTTAATTTGCCTTGTGGTGAAACAATTCAACATAGTTTGCAAACATGTGATCAATATAGGCAAAATTGAATATGAATACTGGTCCCAGGGATATATATATATATATATATATATATATATATATATATTTCAGCGCATGTAATGGATTGTGGTCTTTCTAAATCGTTCTGAAGAAACCAATCCCTTCAATACAGGAAGCCTACGTTTAGTCTCATGTAATACCTGTAGTGAAACCATACATTTTCGCGATCGTTGTACTGGTCAGAAATTTAGTGCTAGAGTTCCAAGACATAACGTGTGTCATTAATGATTGATTTGTTTGTACCAGTGATAAAGCGTCTTTCGCTGCAGCAGATACAAAGATGGCGTCTGCTGATGCAACGTCAGAACAGTCTACTCCGACTTTAAACCAAGCTGTCTCATTTGTCTCTCCAGCTCCATTTTCAGCGTTGGTGTCTGAATCCGTGCACCCAACCTTGGTAGTATCGCAATGACACGAACGGACTTCTCTCACTACAGATAGTATGATCTCTGGCGTCACTGCTTCAGAGCTACAACTGCTTCTCGACCCACTTGTACAATTTGATTCCTCTGTGTTCTTTCCAGCTCTGGCGTCCGAACCTACGAATCTGTCCTTACTACCATCGAAATGGCATGACTATCCTCTGCTCTCCACTTCAAAAACAGTTCTTCAACGCTTTCTGCTTCTCTGCTACTGAACCTGTTGCGGAAAAGACTGAAAGTACAACGCAGCTCCAGCATAGATTCTGACGGGGATTTCGTAGAGAGTGTTTCTCCTGAATTGGAACAGGTATCTCCAGTAGGTATCCTGATTTACGAAGCCTGGCAATAAGAGCTGATTTGGCGCATTATTTAGACTCCACTATTTCACGGCAACTTTTGCCTCTGATGAAGGTGTTATAACGGAAAGCACGCCTAACGTTAAGGCCATAAATGACTTAGGAGGAAGTATCTATGAGCCCTCGTGAACTCTTTCATTATGGTTATTGTCGGAGATTTTCTTTTGTTTATGTTTTATACATATAAAGTGCTCAAATTAAATGTCTGTAACGTACAATCTCCGGAGAAGTTTCGTCTTCTTACACAGACGCACCTCGTTTTGTATGTTTAAATTGCTCTTCGGCAGGATGTCTGTGTATGACTGGTTGCTTTGGCTATAGTACGGAATTCAATGTAGATTTTAACAGCTGAGGTACGGCAATATGAAAATAACCATCTCCAATATGAAAATGTACGCTTGACATCTAATTTCTGAAGCACATGTGTGCCATTGAAAATGTTACATTCAACATATATGCACTATCAAGCAATAGTAAGCGATAGGACAGCCAGAAATGTTTTGCAGAGGATATAGCTTCCATTCTCCAATGCTCCTCAGCTTTTTGTTATAGGGGATTCTCACTCAGTTATATCTGCGAAGGACCATACTGGAAAGTACTTTCTTGCCCGGCCTTAGAGCAGTTTATTACTTGTCTTCAGCTGCAAGACATTTGGGAAGTACTACACCAGAATCGGTCTCTCTCTGCTCATCAGTGTCATTTAACTGGAGCTAGGCTTGATCGTATTTACATCGATCGACATCTTGTCTTGAGCAGTGTTGGCATTTATCCTAAATTCTCCTATCACTGTGGTTTATTATACATCATTTCAAATGCTGCAGCTTCACCGACTTACTGCCATAACTATTAGAAGCTGAATGTTTGTCTTTTACGTGATCAGGAAGTCTCTGCCGTTTTGGAAGAGCGATGGTGTTACTGTTTATACCAGCAAAGAATTTATCCCTCTAAATCGGAATGGTAGGTCATAGTTAAAACAAAGATTCTGCTATTCTTCAGACGCATCGATGGCAGCAACAGTATAAATAGTATTTGTATGGTTTACTGCGGAAGACAGACAGCGAGTGGCTCGCAAAGCACCGAGATTTACCGCGTAAAAGCTTGGCTTCTCCGATTGCAGTTGGAGGAATTGGGCGGCACGCAATCCCATGCTACAGTGCTCTCCGTGAGCAGTTCTTTCTTTATCATTACATCTAGGAACTTAACTGCACATAGCGTAAGTACATTCGCTGTATTCGTGTTAGATCTGGCACCTTTATCAGTAATCCGCCTGGCATTCGCTAAGTGCTTCACGATTACTTTCAGCGGATTTACTCTGGATGTTCTCACTTTCTCTCAGTACAAATTTTCTCCAACATCTCAGTTTTCTATACGACTTTGGCTGTTTGTCCACAAAATACACCTGTGGGAGTGAATGACCTATCAGTGAAATTGTACTTCACATTTTGGCACTTAATGAAGGACAACATGAGATTTTTAATCAAATTCTGGTTAACTTCAATTTTCCTTATGGTTTTTCCTATGTCCAGAACCTTATGCTCAAACATAAACTGCTTCAATCTAAACTTTTAGGACCACTGGACAAAAATAAAGACGAACGGCAATTGCTTCATGTAAAGGATTGTGTGGGGTGCCATTCTTCCAGGGCGTTGAGCTTTAATTTGCAACACTGAGAAAATATAGTGTGTTTAATTCTATAATTAATTTGTACAAAAAACACAATGTCTAGTTAGATCGTCCGACTTCACCAGCTCATAACCCACGTAAAGTAAGCAAGAGTGCAACTTCTGTGAAAAAAATTAGGGATGTAGACACATCCAATGGTTTTCTAAGAATTTATCTTGAATTCATATAATGTAACTCAGAATTAATTACTTTGTGGTTAAACTGTCGAGAACAATATTTGTTATAATTCATGGTTTGAATTAATAAAAAAAATTAAATAATTTATAGTGAAGTTTTATGAATCCAGTTTAAGTGATATGACGATTATTTTAACTCTTAACTCTTCTTACTACGGTGTTTTAATAAATAATAAGGTAAGTAGAAATTAAATAGTTTATAGTGAAGCTGTCGTGAAGGAAATTCGTGCCTGTATTCCCTATAACACTTAACACATTTCCTGTAGTTGAGTGGCCAAAGTAGGATATGAAATGGCGATAAATTGGTATCTCTCTGCGTACTGTTCTGTTGGTTAGCAGCTTTAATTCTGCTAATGCTATCAGCATGGTTCCTTAACTTTATCTCAGCGATATGTGGATAATAAACGAAATGATACCGGTATCATCAGGACAATATTTTTAATCATCAAAGCTTAATTCACGGATTTAAGTATAACACAAGCGACCTCAGCATCGCATCACCTCGCAAACAACTGTTCTAGTGGGGACGCCTGAATAAACCGCTCATTCTGTCAAGTAATTTTGTCTGAGGGATTCACAATATCAATATCAAATTTTGTTTTCCTCTCCTCCCAGATGGCTTTGTCCTAATGAAAGAAGACTAAGCCAGTTTCCATTTATTTTCTACCTTCTCCAATGCTTGCCTAGATATTATAGTAAGCAGAGGGAGTATTGTATAGTAACCAAAAATTCGATACTGATATTTCACCAGAAATATGTTTGGAATTATTTTTAGAAAAACTATGTGAATCTGAGTGTGTGAACAGATAACTCAAAAACGAAAAGTCGACTAAATACCAAACTTGGTGTTTAAGTTCAGCATCGTCCAAAGATGCGACACAAAGTGTTTCCAGAAAGCCCACCCACCCCAAACCCCCACCTTCTGCATGGAAAAAATTAGTTATTTGTTTATTTTCTCAAAATGGCTCTAACAATTTTTATTAAAATGTTATATTTTGATTAAGTGCGTCAAATATTTTGCATGACAAATATAACGTATATCTTGAATTTTCTGCGAATATCGTGTGAAGACTGCTTCATTGTGAATGCCTTAATACAGTTTGTAACCCGTTAAGTTTTAGTAAAAATCTTACTACACAAAAATGCAGATTTCATTAAATCACACAATTTGTGTCGAACAACATTTTTGTGGCGTCAAATATTTCCGAGATATCGTTTGATTTTTGAGATACATTTTTGAAGTGGCACGTCGCTATTCGTTTTTTCTTGTGAACGTGCAAAGAGCATGGGAATTTCAAATTCATCATATACCCATGCACTTTTATAAAATATCTTATTGTCCCTCTAGCCTGCTGTATACTTCTTATACCTGTAACAAGATATGTAAATGATTAATGAAAGTTTATCTGGATTGCCAAGAAGTAGATGGAGGAATAGGTTTTTGCAAGACTTAGCGTGTAGAAGAGCGAGTAGAGAAAGTCATGTGAATGTAAAACATTATTAAAGTTTTCTTGTACGAAGAGGTTGACGATGGCGACAAACAATTATTATTAATCGGTCATGATATAACAACTATAAACCCATAGCTACCGTGCTACTACTCATTTAGCTTTCAGCCCGTATTCAGTGAATACTGGGTGATCAAATCTATTCGGAACTTGGCGCCATATGATGTAACTGTTTGTAGGACTAGTCCATACTTGCATACAATCGACCACAACAAGCTGACAGAAATATACAAACAAAACTTACTTAAATCCGTTTGCGAACATTATGCTGACGTTTGCAAACAAATTTGTGCGTTTTTCTGTATTCCACAAACTGAATGCGTTTGCGGGTAGATGCACAGGCACCAGCAGTACTGTGTTCATTTCAATAGGGACCGCAGTTCATTCAGTTGGTACGGATAAAAATCAGGAAACAATTCCAAAATGTGGGCAGTAACAACAATGTGATCACCGATGGAGGACATACATACTTCATAAAACCTTTTAAAGTTTCTGTTAAGAGTTTCACAAACTGTTGGCACAATCTTTTGAAAGACCGTTTTGAAATTCGAAATGTATACATAAGCTTAATGTAAGAATCTTCGAATCATCATCAGCATCTAAAATATTGTCAGTATTTTCTGGGCCACGGAGAAATTTGGGTGTCCACCAATGTCTTTTGCGTGTATTTTCTTGAGCAAGAAGTATATGCAAGCAGCACTAATGCCCACATATATTTCACTCAAGGTATTTGGACCAGATGTGGATACACCATCAACGCTCTTGCAAATGTATTGAGGTTCCACTAACTGTTCACAAACATAAAATGCATTTTTTGGCTTCACATTCGGTGCATTTGTTTGAAAAGACTTGTATTTCTGTTCGCGGGCAATTGCATTCATGTGTGGGTAATAGAAAGAACATCTTCAAGTATATAGCACAGCCGCGTGATCTCTTAGATTAAGCGGTGGCCTCATCTACTACTATTAATTTTGAAAAAAAAATTACTTACGGGATATTCTGTTCAGTCAAGTTACCAGCGGTATGCATCTCTTCAACGAGCACGTATTTTCATGGTAAGATTTATTTTCGAACAGAAAGGATACCAAAGGTACCTAGCTTACTCACAGTTTTGACGAATTACTTAAAAAAAGAGAAAAAAAAAGAAGAAGAAGAAAACGCTTACAGAGAGTTAGAGTTGCACCTATTTTAATTGTGTTACTGACTTCATGTGCCTTTTATTTATTGCATTTTCTTACAATAGTAAGGCGCCTTAATCACCAAAATCCTAACGTTGACAGAATATAAGAATTGGACAGAGAGACCACGAACATCGTTACAACTGATTGGCAGAGAAACCGGCTTTTTGCAGGGCGGTAAGGAAAATTATAACCTTGTATCCATACAAAATAACACGTTCACCCGTGGCAAGAAATTGGCTTGCCAACTGTATATGAATGTGTGCATTACAGGAGATTAAAATGCCGGTTCTCCCTCCGTCCCTAATTTCACTCCACTCTACACCCCTAATGTCAGTTTCCTGGAACCATGTGGTCCACCACACGCTCTCAAACAATGACGCCATCGTTTGAAATGATTAGCTGGAAGTTCTGAATAAAGTTGATCACCCAGTATTTGTTACAAAAATGTTCTGCCTCTGACTTTGTACATATGTATGTCTCTTGCAAAAGGAAGCGAGGCGGACGAACTTTTTCCCAGACCTAAAGAATTAGTGTCTGAAGTTCAGAGGCACTGGACTCATGTTAATCTCCATCACAATAATTTCTATGCCTAGGTGAGGCTTTCCCTTCCTATAATTTGCATGCTACTAGGTTCTGACAGCCGAAGATGAACTTCTGATTAGATTAATACTTTCCGCTTCTTCACTGAAACTGTAGTAAAATGTGTTATTGCAGGATCAGAGATTGCAGGTCGTGAATGTTAACAGCTTTGGGAGTAAATTTTCAAGTATTGTAAGTATTTCAAGTGTTGTACTTTATTTAATATTTCCTTCTTGCTTCCTGCATATTCGGATAACATTCTGATTGGCAAGATAATGGACGAAGCGACCCTAGCAAGCAGGACAAGCACCCTGGCATTTTACCTTCACAAAGCGACCAGAGGAAAACCACGAGAAACCACATGGTTAGAGTGGACGGCCACCGGAATCGAACCCGCAACCTTCCAAATGTGGGTCATTATATATATATATATATATATATATATATATATATTAGTTTTCACCTTGAAATTATCATTAGCGATTTACTGTATTCGGATGGCCCTAAGCTGTACTATTCAACTGCATTACAAACAAGACATGGGCCCAAAACTGGCATGTCTAAAAGTATTTGGGTATTACATGCTAGATGTTTTCTCGTAATCAATCTGAGCTTTTAATCTATTTTAAAATGTTGTGTGATAATAGTTGGACACTTCTTGTAAGATTTGTTAATGCATGGATACAAATAAACATTTTTGGTATCGATTTATTAACAGATAAATATGAATACACATTTAAAATAAATATAAAATTAATTTTATATCGCTTATATTTTATTGTACATAAATACGTATAACAGTTCTAGATGGAATGGGCCGGCAGACGAGCACAGCTGTCTACTGCAAGGGTTTTCCCATAGCTTTCGGGAGGGAAAGTCCAATGATTGCACAAACTGAAAAAAGCAAAAAAAGAATTAAAGCGAATATTAACTTTGTTGCATATACCTGTATATAAGCACTGTTACAAGCAAGTGGGGTTGCTTATACCGAAGGTTTAAACAGTTCATTGTATCATATTTGTAGTCTTATAATTTTATGTTTATATAAGATTTTAGAATAGAATCCCTCCATTTGGAGTTCATTGATATAGAAAACGCCTTGATAATGCGCCATTATCACAATTGTGTTTAGCTTTAAAACGATGGAAATTAGACCTATTTCGATAAGAGCAATTCAAAATTTATACAGAAACGCATATGTAAAGGTAAACATGGGAAACTGTTTCTCAAGTGGATTTCATGTTAATAAAGGATTACGATAGGGATGCTGTTATCTCCTACATTATATAGAATTTACACAGAAAAAGCTACAAATGTTGGATAAATAAGTGTAAAAAAATCTGATGTGTTACACTCACATGACTTTCTTTACTCCTGTACAAACTATTTTTAGAAAAGCTTATTCTCCATATGCTTCATGTTAATCGAGATGTTAATCTTATTGGTAATTTTCTTGTAGGTGCAAGGGGAGTATGGTAGTATTTAAGCGATAGTCAAATCTTTTAAGAGCTGGTTGCTATGTGGCGCATTCCATTCTCTTTGTATGTCCAGGACATAAAAAATGAATAACAAATTCCCTTTGAGAAAAACTATTGGAAAAAAATCTGATGTGTTACACTCACATGACTTTCTCTACTCTTGTACAAACTATTTTTACAAACGCTTATTCTCCACCTACTTCATGTTAATCGAGATAAACATTTGCAGACTCTATTTTATTGCTAAGTTTCTTGTAGGTGTAAGGGGAAAATATATATACAAGGGCAATATAGAAAAACACTAGCCTTTAAGCACATACATATCTCTTAATAGCTGGTTGCTAGGTGCAGCACCATTCCCTTTGCCACAGATTATAACTCTTTGCATAGCCAAGGCAAAAAAAATGAATAACGAATTCCCATTTTAGAAAATAAGTATTGAAAAATTTAAGGGAATAACAAGCAATATCTCGAAAATGGTTCACTCAACAAAAAAAATGTATATGACATAAGTTGTGTATTTTAACACGATCTACATTTTTTGTGTAGTAAAGTTTTGTCTATCTCTTATGGTTTACCAGTTATGCAAAAGTCGTTCACAATGGAGAATACTTTTGGAGACATTCCCAGAAAATTCAAGATATACGTTTTATTTGTCATGAAAATATCTTAAACATATGATATTTTAATCAAAATCGTTAGAGCCATTTTTGAGTAAATTAAAGTTTTCGAAAAATCTTCCATGTAAAGGGTAATCGGGGGTAGGGGATTTTCTTGAAAACCTTCGTGTCGCATCTCTGGAAGATACTGAACCTAAATACCAAGTTTGGTGTTTATCCGACTGTTCGTTTCTGAGTTATGCTGTTCACAGACAGACAGACACACACACAGACAGACATACGGACATGTTTCCAAAAATGCATTTTTTGGATTCAGGGGGTCTCAAAACATGTATTTCCGGTGAAATCTCGGTATCGAATTTTTGGGTGGAATACAATACTTCCCCTACTTACTGTACGTAGTAGAGAAAGTAATAAAAGGGAATAACAAGTAATATCTCGAAAATGGTTGAGTCAACAACAAAAAATTATATGAAATAAATTGTGTATTTTAACGTGGTGTATATTGTTTGTGTAGTAAAATTTTGTCTATCCCTTATAGTTTACCAGTTATGCAAAACTCGTTCACAATGAAGAATACTTTTGGAGACATTCCAGAAAATTCGAGATATACATTTCATTTGTTATGAAAATATCTTAAACATATGATATTTTAATCAAAATCGTAGAGCCATTTTTGAGAAAATTAAAATTTTCGAAAAATCTTCCATGTAAAGGGTAATCTGGGGTGGGGGGATTTTCTTGAAAACCTTCGTGTCGCATCTCTGGAAGATACTGAACCTAAAAATACCAAGTTTGGTGTTTATCCGACTGTTCGTTTCTGAGTTTCACACACAGACACACACATGGACATGTTTCCAAAAATACTTTTTTTTTATTCAGGAGGCCTCAAAGCATATATTTCCGGTAAATCTCGGTATTGAATTTTTGGGTTGAGTGCGACACTTCCCCTACTTACTATACGTAGTAGAGAAAGTAAAAATATGGGAATTCCAGTAGATGATGACTCAACAATATACTCCCTGAAATTTACGAATGACCAGTTTGTTCTAGCTCAAGAATACAACATATGGGCCCTAAAAGTAAATATGGATAAATCCAAAATATATGGTCATTGGAGATATTCATCAAGATTTGCTACTAGAAGACGAAATGGGGATAATTAAACACACAGGGGATATAAATACCGTGGTGTGAAGATTGTACAGATGGGAAATAAGATCAAAGATAAGCTCAAGAAAGTATGCTCTACCTACTTTGAATGGAATATTATGAGATAAACAGGTCTAAAATAGCTAAAATTACAATTTTTAAAATAATAGAAATATTAGAACATATGACTCCGACGTGTGGACTCTGAACTATAAGATCTGCTAGGATATCTAAAAGAAAAAAAATAGAAGTGAGATTATAAAAGAAAATACGAATGTTCAAAATTTAATTTTAGATTTTATTCAACAGAAACTATTAGAATGGTATGGGCAGCTAAAAGAATGAAAGATGAAAGAATG
Organism: Deroplatys truncata; assembly: GCA_030765065.1. NCBI lineage: Eukaryota > Metazoa > Arthropoda > Insecta > Mantodea > Mantidae > Deroplatys > Deroplatys truncata. The sequence goes on from CM060976.1 coordinate 31,386,688, forward strand.
CCCAAAAAAATAATGGAGTGGACGGCACCAGGAAGGAGGAGAAAAGAAAGACTGCGTGGCATGAATTCAAGAAATTAGAGGGCCAATGATGGACTGGGAAATTGAGGAAGATTTATGGTCCCATAAGACACAATGAAAAAAATCTGATGTGTTACACTCACATGACTTTCTCTACTCTTGTACAATCTAATTTTACAAAGGCCTATTCTCCATATGCTTCATGTTAATCGAGATATCGAGATGTCAATCTTATTGGTAATTTTCTTGTAGATGCAAGGGAAATATGGTAGCTTTTAAGCGATAGTCAAATATTTTAACGCTGGTTGCTATGTGGCGCATTCCATTCTCTTTGCATGTCCAGGACATAAAAAAATGAATAACGCATTTGAGAAAAAGTATAAGTATTGGAAAATTTAAGGAAATAACAAGCAATATCTCGAAAACGGTTCACTCAACAAAAGAAATGTATATGACATAAGTTGTGTATTTTAACGCGATCTACATTTTTTGTGTAGTAAAATTTTGTCTATCTCTTATGGTTTACCAGTTATGCAAAAGTCGTTCATAATGAAGAATACTTTTGGAGACATTCCCAGAAATTTCGAGATATACATTTCATTTCCCATGACATTATCTTAAACATATGATATTTTCATCAAAATCGTTAGAGCCATTTTTGAGAAAATTAAAATTTTCGAAAAATGTTCCATGTAAAGGGTAGTCTGGGGTGGGGGGATTTTCTTGAAAACCTTCGTGTCGCATCTCTGGAAGATACTGAACCTAAATACCAAGTTTGGTGTTTATCCGACTGTTCGTTTTTGAGTTATGCTGTTCACAGACACACAGACACACACACAGACACACACACAGACACACACACACACACAGACACACACACGGACATGTTTCCAAAAATGCTTTTTTTTGGATTCAGGAGGTCTCAAAACATGTATTTCCGGTGAAATCTCGGTATCGAATTTTTGGGTGGAATGCAATACTTCCCCTACTTACTATACGTAGTAGAGAAAGTAATAAGTGATATGAAGATATTAAGAATTGTAGTCTTGGGTCCCAGTAAAGTGTTTGTACATTATAATAAAGATTTTAACAATTCCAATATGCTAGAAGGAAAAGTCCGACACACTACTTGCAGAGAAAATCCCAGTTATATAAGGGAAGTAAAGGCGTAGCTAGGGAGCTAAAATAAATATAAAAATAGCATAAAAGAGCTTCGTTAAAGTAATATCATCTTTCTAGGTTGGCAGGAGCAATAAACTTTCTAATCGTATCACTGGTAACTCTATATTTACGCCGCATGTCTTAGACAATGTGGCCAAAGGTAACAGCAACGGAAACTGTACAACCATGTTAAGATATCGGGGGCAAGTTTTGGTTCCGGTGCTAAATTTAAGTGGTTTCCAAATGAGTAAAATATCTCCCACTTTAGAATATAACTAGAAAAATTATTCTGTAGGGAAATCAAATGGTCTGTAGGGTAATATAAAATACTTCACAGTGATGATTCTCATATTACAATACATTTGCCGCTTAGAATACGCAAATCATCGCATCCTAATTTTAATTCCAATCGCTGCACCTTAATCTGTGAATATAAAATCAATTTATTTAAATATTTTAACTCCCAATTAATTCATATATATATATATCATTTGAATTGATACAAATTCTTTAAAAAACGGATATCTATACATAATCTCCTTAATATTTTTCTGGCTACACCACGAAGAGAAGAATGTTTTTCACTTCCCATAATAAACAAATGAGATATATTGGAAAATGTAGACTGGAGATAGGGCGACAGCACTAGATTGCTCCAAAACTGTAACTTTCAAAATGTAGTTCTTCTACCGACTGTATTTTTGCTTTCTCTACTACGTATAGTAAGTAGGGGAAGTATTGCATTCGACCCAAAAATTCGATACCGAGATTTCACAGGAAATACATGTTTTGAGGTGCACTGAATGCATATAAAGCATTTTTGGAAACATGTCCGTGTGTGCGTATCTGTCTGTGAACAGCATAACTCAGAAACGAACAGTCGGATGAACACCAAACTTGGTATTTAGGTTCAGTATCTTCCAGAGATGCGACACGAAGATTTTCAAGAAAATCCCCCCACCCCAGATTACCGTTTACATGGAACATTTTTTGAAAATTTTAATTTTCTCAAAAATGGCTCTAACGATTTTGATTAAAATATCATGATAAATAAAATGTATATCTTGAATTTTCTGGGAATGTCTCCAAATGTATATCTTCATTGTGAACGACTTTTGCATAACTGGTAAACCATAAGAGATGAACAAAATTTTACTACACAAAAGGTTGAGATCGCGTTAAAATACACAATTTATGTCATACATTTTTTTGTTGAGTGAACCATTTTCGATATATTGCTTGTTATTCCCTTAAATTTTCCAATACTTACACTTTTTTCTCAAATGGAAATTCGTTATTCATTTTTTTTGTCCTGGTAATGCAAAGAGAATGGACTGCTCCACATAGCAACCAACTCTTAAAATATTTGATTATCGCTTAAAGCCTACCAATTCCCCTTGCATCTACAAGAAAATTAGCAACAAGTTTAACATGAAGCATATGGAGAATAAGCATTTGTAAAAATAGTTTGTACAAGAGTAGAGAAAGTCATGTGAGTGTAACACATCAAATTTTTAGAATAGTAACCATTTTGAAATAATTATTAAACTTACCCAAAGAGATGGCAGAAGTAAGGAAAAAAGGGAATCCACAGCTGACGCCTAAGAAGACTGGAAACGTGAGATTCCCTAGCAGCGCTCCAATACGGCCAATCATGATTGTCAGGCTCACAGACATAGTTCTGGAAACAAACCATTATCAGCGCTTGAAGAGAGTTATTTTATTTATCGGTATTATTGAATGAAAATAAAGTATACAACAAAAAATGAGAGATACGGGTTGTTGTATCATCTCGCCTTTTTGAGGTACACATATACACTATTCACAAAGGGAGCGATTAGGCAGTATAGGTTGAAAGCATAATATTCGTGTAAAAGATAGTACTTAATGACCGAGTGTTGAAGATCAGGATGATTACTGGTAAAACTGGTCTAGGAAGAGTGAGAAGCTGAAATAGAGAGTAGGGAGATATATTGGTATAGGTGTCTTTGAAGTGGCTCAAGTGGTAAAATTGCACGATCAGAAATTGTAGTAAAATACCTTATTTTGAAAAAGTAAGTTTTGACTTGCTTTAAAGCTATTCCTAACGCAGAAAAGAAAACTCTGTATTATACAAGGTATATAAAACTAGGGGTAAAATTAAGTTTTATGGTATAAATATTAAATTAAAATTAACTTACGGGTTAAAATAGCCTGAAGCTTATATAAATGACATGGTAGATATACATGTAAGTTTTGCTACCAAAAGTTAAATATAAGCGCTCTTATTGTTAATTTATTCATAGATCATAATGATATGGTGTGACAAATGCATGTAGGGAGAGGATTATTGGTAAACAATATTACAGGAAAACATGATTGTAACAATAATTTTAATTGAAAGCGTGAACATTTTTCTACTAGTAACATTTTAAAACTAATTAATATTTATTAAATACATTTAAGCCATTTGTTTTCTGTTCTTAAATGTTATGAACATCACGAAGTTGAAAATATGATAAATTTGTTTTCAAATAGGGTTAATGAAGGATATTTGGAAAGGGCATTGGTTTTCCTTTGATATTAACAGTTAATATCTTTGATTTGGAGTTACTCCTGTCGATGAAACATGCAACAAAATCCCCTCCCCCTAAAAAGAACAGTATGATGAAAAGAAACGAAAGACAAAGACATTTACAGAAAACAAAGGTAGTGGGGAGGTAGGGTGGGAGAAGGAGAAGAAGGCAAGAAAAGCAAGAGCAAACATTTTTAGCAATTAAAGACATTAGCATAGTTACTCTGAGGAACAGTTGCAGCAGTTAGTAACAAGAAAAACTATTTGTGAGGTTGAGATCAATACTGGCTTTCTTATGCCAGTAAATGCTTTAGAAAAAGTAGTGAGGATAAAAAAGCAAAGCAAATAGTTACCTGAGATTCGTCGGGTAGAACTCCACTACAATGCTTGTTAAGGAGTTGATGCACATTGAGCCGGAGCCCACAAATACTGATGCCACTATTAGTAGAATCACCATGCTAGTGCTCCAGTACATGCTCATAACACTAGCACAAGCAACCAGATAACCAAATGCTGAAAATAAGATGAATAAACTTATGCTCCTGTTACCAGTTACAGAAATACGTACAGTTTCAGTCCTCTCAGACGTCATTTAAATTATGAAGTCTTATAGAATTTTTTATGTTTCTGATTTATAATTATTAAACAAGTTTTTAATTAATTAATTAGCTGATATCAACAACATTGTTTTAAGCTCATTCTTTATGTTTAATTTTATTTAATCTAAAGTCTATTTCTGTTTTATATTCATAAGTTATACGTAACATTCATTTAAATGCTAATGTTAAACATCGCTTAAAAAGGTGCAATGTAACACAAAATCAGTGTCAACAAAGACCCCGACAATCTGTTTTAGAAAAGGAAAGCTATAATTTTGTGTATGTACCCGGCATAGGCTTCCGTACACATCCCGAAACAGGCCTTGAAAATCACTAGCTTTTCTTCCGAACATTCGAGAAAGATGGTGGACCGTTGCGTAGAACATCTAAGAAGAAGAAAATAGATTTATCTAAGATACCAACTGATCCAGGTAAATAACTATTGTTAAAGAATTTGTAAACTAGACATCTTGTGAATTCAGTTCATCTATGTTACTCGTGTTAACATGTCAAAAAGCAGACCTTAGCGTCACTGCAAACTTTAATTCAATTGGAATTATAAAATATGTACATTTTATTAGTGATGTGTTAAATGCATAAGGAAGATTACAACGAGAATAATAGCTCAGTAATACAAATTCATAATTAAAAGGATTTTCGTTGAATAGGTTTTACAAATACATTTTCAAAATAGTTACTTAAAATCCGAGTTACCTGACAACTTCCGATAATCACGCCCTGCAAACACGATTCAACGCCAAACCAAGAATAAAGAATATTTTACCACATACAATTACACTACTTCAAGTTTTCTGCATTTGTAATAATTTTTTGCAGCTTAGTGATGTAGTTCATTGAAGATTTGTGCTTTTAGGGGAGCAAAAACGACATGTAAAGAATGAGAAGTAATTTAACGAAGAAAATGAGGATTCTAGATCGCTCTCTAAAGCCTTGAACATACAGAATTTCAGCCCGGAACCGTGTAAACGCATTATGAAACAAAAGTACTAGAGTGGGGATCACCACTTGGCATCCACGCTCCGAGTCGCCGGGCTTAGGTTTCCGGAACATAAAAACAATATGAAATCCGAAATTTCAGTTAAAACTTGTTAACACTTTTTACTAATTTTAGATTATTTTAGACAGGTTAAATAACCTAGTAATAAGAAAAAAATATCTTTACTCCGTCATCTACTAACAAATTAAAATCTGTTTACGCCCAGAGAACTTAACATTTGTGTATACAGTTTAGCTCAACGTACACTTGTTAATCTGGATTTTCGTAACATTTTTAAACAACAAAGTTCATCTCCAAGTACTCGTAACTACTGAACACGATTGACACTTGCTAATAATACCTTACACTAATTTATATCTGAATTTCAGACAAATTGTCATATCTAACAAAAAATGTCGCTTTTCATGAGAATAATGAATGGTAAACTTATTAATAAGGAACAATTTTATATAAACTTTGTGTTTATTGTTAATAATTCTGTACCGTATTTCTTTCAGTACTAAAATGTGTTTTGTTTAACTTGAGTAATTCATTGCAATACAATAATCTTCTCACTTTTGAGAGTGTTTAATATTATGTAAATCAAAACCTTTCAATAGCTTCTATGTTAAGTGATTCCAGGTTTGATCTTCATTTACTACTCTTAAATATAATTGCCAACCCCTGTATTGGAACCTCCCTGATCTAAAGGCTGAAAGATAGTAGGAAAACAGCTCGCCTAAGTTTCCTTATTTCGTGTGTTGGGTAACGAAAACTGTATTGTTGAAGTTGAAGGTTAGTGGATGAGCAATTTCTTTTTTATTTTATTTTCTAGTTACTTTGACGATAATTCGGTACACAAAGCATAAATAAATACCTCTAGAGTTTGGGAAGCAGCTCTTAAATATTCAATTTGGCGAAAACTAGCACGGACTACTAGGAAAGCAGTAAAGGGGATTCGAGAGGTTTCTATATGGTTGCACTGATAATGCATCCTCAACAAATACACATATTTTATTAGTTAAACATTTATTTCAAATTAACGATGGTATAAAAAGCGACAAAAGCCCTATAGGTATTTGCTTGGCTTGGATATTGCGGTTATGTCTTTTAATTAATAACTTTGCTGCTAGCAATGAGTTGTACCTCCCATGCACAACATTTCTCAACATCCTCCATTCCAGTTGCCTTCGCGATCTCAAGTTTGAATCTTAGTTAAGTGGCAAGGCACTTTTAGTGGTCTTTAGTTTTCAATTGCGTAATTTCTTCACGTTCTTCCTCCTTTTCTAACCTTTCTCATCATCCGGTTCATGTTCATCTTGTTAGAAGCCACTTAGTTAAGTCGCTTGGCCAGATCGCGTTTGGGCATCTCCTGTTTCTGCATCATTTGAAGTCAATGACGGAAACGAACCCCTATCCACGCAGATCTTTGTTCTGGAGTATGTTTGACCTTTGGCGTAAACTCGAAGGGTAGAGGGGCTGATATTGGATTGCATTTTCGACCTTGTGCGCTGTTTTGGATGGTAAGAAAATTGGTTTCTGCATACTACTACTACTACTACTACTACTACGACTTCGACCACGACCACGACCACGACCACGACCACGACCACGACCACGACCACGACCACTACCACTACCACTACCACTACCACTACCACTACTACTACTACTACTACTACTACTACTACTCGCATGTATAAGTAGAAAATCTGGACAGTTTAGGTAGATAGGGTATTTCAAAAGAAGTCAATTAAATATACCGGCGCCAGGTATTTTTGGAAGTGATGGAGTAAATATTGTGCATGTAAACAAAAACAGATCTTCGTTGATACGAACCGCAAAGCACCACTGTGCAAATCACATGTGATAAATGAATCAGATACCCGAGTTTAAAATAACAGTCTTCGTTGAACTTCGTGAACGCTCTACAAAGGGCATGTTGTTTCGGAATTCTTGTAATTCTTTATTCAGTTTTGGTACAATGAATTTTCAGGTCAAAACTTTTTATAGGAAATTATGAAGCCTTTTCGGTTACAATTTATATGTAGAGAGAAAAGGAGTTAACGATACGGAACGCGGAAATTAAAATATATCTTTGGAAGTTTTTTATATTAGCTGTTAAAGACACTGGAGCTGGCAATCGAAAAGTAAACATAACCATCACCTTTAATGCCGTTCACTTTGTGAGAATAATTTACGCTCTATACTTACTAAGTATTTTTTTCTTCCCCAGCAAGTTGACAGCAAAACTGGAAATGGAGTTGCAGCACAGTGCTGACATTCCCACGATGATAGAGTACAGGTATGTGGCGTCATGCACGACCATCTGAATATAGCAAAAACTTGATAGTTTACTTGTTGCAACATGTATTGGCATTTTACAGTAGTATAGGGAAGCCGAGGGTAAGATGGAAGGGATAAGCCGGTTGAAAAAAATCATTATTTCTCGTTACTATCAACAGATGGTGATTTGTGCTTCCAATCATCCATAGAGACTATGACTTCATGAAAAGTGACGTGGAGGGAAAGTTTATAGTGGCAATACTACGAGTTTAGAGGCAATTATTTTATTATGGTGTGTGCAGATTGCAATCAACGGTAAATATTTATTACCAGTATGTAGTGTAGTGTATTATATACCTTATTAATTATGCCATTATATCAAAGGCGGAGTAAACTTTTATGCACATGAATACAAGTTTATCCTTCGAAGAGCGAATCGCAATTTTAATTGTAAGAAACTGTGTCTTTAGGTTATGAGGGCAGAGGAGAAATTTGTGATTAGGACAAAATTCAAAACTGTCCATTTTATACTCCACTACTTGACCAACAATTAGGACTGTAAACTGATAATGAAACTACATTAAAGTATATAATGGAGTTCGCTCTACAAGCAGCCAAAGGTACAACTCTGGCAAGGTCTCCAGAAGATATGGAATTCCTTTGGGTACATTATGTAGGTACATGCAGACTGGATCATCAATTTATGTTTTCCTTTGAAATGAAGTTAGAAATTGTAAAACATGCCCAAGAATTATACAAAGCTGTTTTTTTGACTGAAAAAGGAATCAATACTAGAATTACCTTATTTATTAGTTAAGAACAATATCCCAAATTCATTCCAACACGCAAAAGTCGGTTGTGTTTGGAATGAAGGATTCATGAAAAGACATCCGGAATTATTGATCAGGATACCAGAGTAAACCAGTTTAGGAAGGTTGTGTGGATTTAGCAGAGATATAGTCGGAAGGTTGTTTAGGAACTTGACACATGAATTTTCTAAACGACTACTTGACAACATGGATGTATAATATAGTTAGGGTACCTTCAAGTAAGACACACCAGTGCTTTCTACGAGAGGAAAGCGTCAGGTTATGTCGTTAAAATTTCACAAAAGAAAGATAACAACAGTGTTCTAATGCAGCAGGAAACATTTCTCCCCCGAAGTTTATATTTAGAAAGAGAAACAAAGTGGCTCTGAGAATACTTAACAATACTCCTGAAGGAATCAGAGCCTGGTGTAGTGATTCAGAGTGCTCAAAACGGACATTTTTCCAAGCGTAGTTTAAATATTTCTTGGAGTGTGCTTGCCCTTCTCGTGAATGACTTTGCGTTTTGACCCTTGATAATCATGCTGGTCATATAATTTACAATACATCGAACTGGCATGTTTGTAAGGTGCGATCATGTTGTCAGTGCCACCTCATACCAAACGTACAACCCTCAGATGTAACAGTTTCCGAGCCTTTCAAAGATGAGGTTGAGAAGCCGTGGATGATTTTCAAAAACATGAAAATATGCAGCAGAATTAACCAGTATGACGTTTCTCAACTTACTGTCAACGTCATCAATGCAGAATTTAAAAAGTCAAAGACCCGTACACTTCTGATAATAACTTTGCACATCTCATGTACACTATGTTCCTGAAGATCCACCAATGCCATCTACTTCCCTTGTCCTTATTAAGAACTGCTAATCTCGTACTCATAAATCGGTGCATCCATTGATACTTCTGAATCTAGGCCGGTTTCTCACATTGGTAATAGGCCTACTACTCCTAAGAGCAGCATTATGTTGATTCTGCCAATTCGGAAACTGGAGTTACCAGTACTATCAACGAAACCAATAATACCTACTATCCCTACAACTTTAAACGATGATATGGACATTTCTCCAAAAGGTGATGATAAATGTAACAAGCAGGTATTCCGGAATTATGGTGTCAGCAAAAGACATTTTATATATTCCAAGGATTAGAAAGAAACCTGGGATCAAAAGGCGCACAAATATCCAGAAAATAACATCTCCGTTTAAAAAGGGCCTGCAGGAAATACAGGAGAAAACAAAATACAGCTTATCTCCTGAGTTTAAATCGATAGCATTTGGCTCCAAGCAGAAGGGCAAAAATTCAACAATGGGTAAAACTATTCAGAGGTGAATTAAGCTGCCACAGGCTCCCGTTGAAATCCTACACCAAATAAAAATATTTATTTTACTCTTTATGAACTCTTTACTCATATTAAAGGCAGAGGAATGTGGATATAATGCAATTTTTGCCAGTAATGGGCTCATAAACAATGCACTGAGTTCATGTCCAGTTAGATTGTATACATGTGTGATATTTGTAGATCAACCTTTCTAATGTGTCTGAGATATCTTTCAATGTTAATGTGTAGGCTTTTAGTTAATATTCAATTTAAAATAATTACATTACAAATAGGATTAATTAACAATACTCAATGGAATCACTATAATGATTTGGGTAAAACATTAAATTTTACTATCTGAATTTTTGACAATGAGTAAAACATGGTGTGTAATTGGGGAGCACAGAACATTTAAGGATGTTATCAGTTACTTGTCCATCTTTCCCACCAAATAAGGCAACATAAAAACAGCACTCTTTCGGTAAGTTAAGACTTTTGGACTGGAAAATATGATTCAGTTTATGTAAAACTCTAGATATGTGGTGCTTACTAAATTTATCCTTGTAATATTTGCCCTCTGTTCCCCAATGATGCTAACTCTGCGGTTGTAAACCAGAAGATACACTGCGTGACAGTGGCATTTACTATCGAGATACCAGTATCCTTCAAGCTTGTATAAGAGTAATGCTAGGTGGAGAGTTGTCAAAACTTCAGTTAAATTCGGAAAGGAAGCATCACGATTTATATTTTCTGATATTCTTAAAACTATTGATGGAAAAAAGGCAAAGGATAAAAATAAACAATGGTGTAAGTGCGAAATTCAAAATTAATCCTTAAAATCTATGGAAAGCAAGATAGTTTCAGTTATTAGTCTTGATTGGCTACTTCTAGATCGTGTTTTAAATGCTTTCTGTTACCTTCAATTTGTTACTCTGATTAATCAGATTGCTAACTAAGCTTCCGATTGTCTGTTATATATTTCTTCGCTGTACACGAAGCCTATAGCTGGTTTCCCTCTGATCAAAACCCATTTTCTCCAGAACTTCAGGTATTATACCTAAACATTTGCTTTACAAAATATGTAAAATAATTTTATAAATGTCATAAAGCAAAATTTTGAAGAATCGGTGCAATTTTCAAAAAATTATGAGCTAATAAAATAAAAAATCTTATAAAAAACCGTCAGAACACGTAAACTATAATATTGTTTACTTTTCTGCATTAAAAATTGTAATTTTCTCTCCGCTAACTCGGCAGCTAGGATTTGCTTAAAGTGAGACGAATACTTTCTTCAGGGAGAAGTAGGTGACAGTGATGCGGTTTTCGCCTCCGTTGTCTCTGGACTTTACCGAAAGTAAATTTACTGTGATGACGACTTCAATAAAATATTTTAATGTGCTAATGTATTACCTGTTCGCATTTGCCTCCAGTAACAGCAGTAGTTTCGTTGCCCACAAGTAACCAACCATTCGTGCGTTCCTCGAGCATCTCGCAGAGTTTTGGTGATACGGTGACGTTTGTCTGAATGGGATGTATCATCTCGTACTCTTCCACAGTAGCAAACAGTTGGGGCATCCACAACCTTATCGTGTTGAGTCTGTAACAGAACACTTTTCATAAGTTAACGAAACATGCATATATTCGAGAATTCGTACGCCTGGATAAGGTTCATGTATTGAATTTGAAAATGTCATCACCGAGAACATATAGATTGTATACGACACAATTTGTGAATTTGTCCACCCGCCGAAGTGCTCAGAAATAGCAGCATAAAGCTTTCTCCTGAATTGTCGAGGCTTACAGAGAAAAGAAATATCAGAACTATGAAGAGGTACTTACATGGTGTCGAAAAGTTTCATTTAAAAATAGATATTATAGCCGTAAAGCCTGGTACATCCATTGGAACGTACTACCAGATAGGAAATAAAAGATCAATCGGAGAAGTGCACAAAAAATGCAACGTCTATGAACCAACCAGACCATATTATTGCGAAAAAGATAAATTAATCCCAATTCAAGTTGGTCTTATGATAGAAGCTAGAGGAATTATTCGCAGTTTGTTGCACAATTTTGAAGAAAGTTTCAGTTAAAATGTATTTATTAAAACATGTGACTCTGCGTGATTAGAGGGTTACTGACATTTAATCTTTATGCATTTTAAAACATTTTATGGATATGTATAAAGATTACTGTTGAGTTTAGGTTGTTGTTTATGAATTCAATTATGTATCCAAGAAATCTTCTAACAACTTCATATCGCATCTATATTAAACTTTTGGTATAAATCACTTAGTTATTTCTGTATTTGTTACTTTCATAATCTGCACCTTGACAAGCGTTGTGTCCGTTGAATGAAGCAGAATTTTTCAATAAATTCTCTCTCTTTCGTAATAGTAGTAATATCTAATGAGCTTTCACTGATACATGTGGGATTCTTTTTCTGGAAGGAAATAAATTATTATTTTGAAAAATGATCAACGGTTGCTCTAGGCAGAGTAATCGCCTGTTATTCAATATGTGCTTAATTTTGCGATGTGTAGGTACACCGGGTAGATATTATGGAATAATTCTAAGCATAAAGACAAATGATAAATTATAATACTATTTCAGTCCATGATCGCCTATTTCAGTAGAAAAACGTTTTGGACACGTTTTGTCGCATTATAACTTATACAAGCAAAGATAAAGAAGTCACATTGAAGTACCTGTGTAAAAATTAAATTAAGTTTTATTTATGGACGCTCTTTGACTGCTGTGGTCCTTAGCGTCCCATTCTACATTAGTAATTTTGCTCAGAGGCCTCTATCAGGCTTGAGGTTGTTATACGTGCCGTAAATCTACGACACCACCGCCCTCCGCCGGGTTTGAACCCCAACTCGGTAGAAGTACCTGTGTGATAGAATAGCAGTTGATATGGTCATCTTTTTGTTTTCTTCCTTCCTCGGTTCGCATCAATTTAACATTTCTTGTACAAATTGTATATTACGCTGAAGTTACAATGTCGCGGCAGCGGATAAATAAATCACACACACACACACACACACACACACACACACTCACGCGCACGCACGCACACACACACACACACACACACCCACATCCACCCCTTCACTCGTGGTTTTTATTTCTTTTCAATGAATCTTTAAATAAAATAATTTACTTTGATTTATTATCTTAAACTGTTAAATAAAATAAGTACCTACTTTACTTTATTCGCCCACACTGAATGCCTCTATACCTATGCACCCGAGCTTTTTTTATCTAGGTTATAAACTACTGAATTTATTATAATTATAATGCTCTTTTATTTTTTTATTTTTTTTATTCAAACTTAAACAGTGTGTTGACGTTTTAATTACCTTCATTAACGATTCAACATCTCGCTGAAATTACACAAAAGAACTCTCATGGGAATTAAATACCATTCACAAAGTTAATATCGTTCCCGTAATGCGATAATCAATTTGTGTCATCGGAGACATATGTGTGTAGGAGAGTAGTAGTAATAGCTTTTGGGTGGCAAAAAAACTGCTGGATACATATTTATTTACATCATCGTACAAAAACAATACAAACATTAAACACCATAAGATTCAGGAAAGAAACAAAAATGAAGCATACAAAAGTATGGATTGTAATTCAGCACACAGTGGCAGCAAAATATTTAAGAAAATTCAGATCAAGCAGACAATAATGAGTGAAAATACTAGGTTATTAAATTCCACCCAACTCAGAAGCTTCTTCGGAAAATCTCCTATTTCAACAGGCTCAGGTCTGACAAGTCCACCATATTTCGGCGGGCAGTCCAAGGATTTGTTGCCATCAACACACATCAGTCTTTCCCGGAGGCTCACCATACTTGACACCAGTTCACTAGTCGAGATTGAATTCTACACAACCTATATACTTTACTGCAGCTCTACTTGTAGGATGGTCGGATACTCTCACTACTAACAAACACAAGTTGTGCTGCCTCAGCTGCAGCACCATCTGCATCTCCCTCTTATGATGGCTTTTCTCACCTCTGTTTTTCGTTTTTACGTTTCGTCCACATTGAATTTTCGCAGTCGATTACGAGCAAGATATGCTCTAAGTATTCTCGTTTGGCATATTCTTCCAATGACAATTCAAACCTCTCTACTTTCGAAAGCATTTCATTATGTAAAACTTATCAATTACATGCAGTTGCATATCGTTCTCCAGCGAACAGGTTTCAAGCAGGGGATTGTCATCCTCTAGCTTGACACCAAGGTTGTTCTCTTTTCTGTACACCTCTAGCTTCATTGCTGCCGGAGTATCTGCATTCAGAAGTTCTAATTTACCCTTCAAATCAGCGACTGTCAAACGTTTCTGAAAACGGCTGTCCACAAACTAAGGGTGAAGAGCGTGGCAGTTTTACGGGCAGGGCTGTTGACCCTAATCTAACTCCCAAAACCTGTAGGACCGGTGGCTCAGCCCCGGGAACATCAAACCCTTACTTACCGAAGTAAGCTCTTGCGGGGTACATGTGTGTAGGGTAAACTCACCCCCCCAAAACCCAACAGACTTTGGTAATTCTTTCACCATTAAAAAACCCCCATTCTTTCTGAAGAATATGAGCTGTAAAACCTCAATTTAAATTAATAAATTACTAAAAGAAGAGGTTTACAAGGATTTGTTTGAGAATTACATGGAGTAGAAAACTGTTGCTGTGCTCCAGGGTATGCCTATAGAAATAAAAACCGGTTATATTTTATTTCAAGTATTTATAGATGGCCATGGTGTAACACTTACACAAACAGAAGACAGGCCTTAAAAAGCGACAATCGATCCTGTTTAAAACGATACGAATCGTATGTTTTATTTGTTTCTCTTATTGACATTCATTAGATACTGCCTATGTGTGTAATTAAAGTGTCACAACCCTTGAATGGGCTTTATTCTAATTTATACAATTATGTACTAAGTTTCTGGATGCCTAATCAACTTAATAACCCTCGTGTAAATAGGTTTTGCTTTACTTCCTTTGTACTTATGTTGAATCACGGTCGTTAGTAGGGTATGCTAAATAATTGTATAATAGAGAAAATTTGTAGCATTACAAATCGGTGAACTGATATACTATAATTAACAAGCGAGAAGCTTACTTTTTTCGCTGATCACAGACTATGTCTCTTTTCCAAAGCGGTTAGTTAACTTTGTGGAATGTTAATTTTCACCTGTATTTAGTTGCAGATGTTAAGGGTTTCTGCATTATGCAAAAGTTATGTAGCTTTTATATTATTAAATAACAATGTGACCAAAGAGAAGGTACAAAGGTTTTGCATTGCACTATTGTAATAATCTTAAATTAATCGGTCATTCCAACCGATGATTGTTCCACCACACAAGGGTGCTTATAGACTGTTCCACATTTCCAGATCTTGGAAGGTTGTCGGGGGAGGTTAAGGAAGCGGACGTTCCGCCGATATTTTCTCAGATACTTATGAGTGAATATCAGGGAATTTTTCATCTGTTAGGAATAGGCGGGACTGTACACAATTAGAGTTATAAGGGGTAAAGGGGAGGATTAACCACAAGCATCATCTATATTATTGTGCAATAATTTCATGAAGAATGGGGGAGGTAAATGTAATGAAATTAATTCGTCATTCGAGTTTAAAAAGCTAACCGTGCAAAACCAGCTAACAGCTGGTTAAGTCAGCTACTGTGTTTGATTCAGGAGTTTAGCTATGACCTTGTGGTCGACGTAAGCGAACTTGAGCTAGCGCTGTATTGTTCTTCCCGCTCGCTGTATTGTTTTACCCCCGTTCCAAAGGTACTTAACCTTTTTTTCCCGGGACAATAAATATTATGCGAAGTAGCACCAGTAATGTATTATATTACCGCATCAAACAAAACAATTATACTTTCAATAAATAAGCCTGAATAAGCTGCATGCATGTAAAACACTATAATTATCACCATACACATGTGAAACTGCACTTGTTGACAATACTTTTAAACTACTGGTGTTAAGCTATTTGCATCGTAGGCAAGAAGTTCCCTAGTCCACTGCACGTTTGCAGTTCAAGGACAAAGCCATTCTCCTGAGTCAATCACAGTAGTTACATAATTACAGGAATGCTCACCCCCATGCAGCTCCAAACTGCACTCCCAAAATCAGCAAAGTCTTAGAGAGCAGTGGTGGCGTGAAGAAGGGTTTTATCTGCGTGTATGCTCTTTCAAGGACTGCCATTGCACCTTTCGGCGAGGATGCCGAAGAAGGTGGCGATTCCGCTGGGTTCTTAATTTCCTCGGCCAGACTCTTCACCTGCAATGTGGATAGTGACTTAAATTAATGTTCTTCATATATTTTTATTTTCTCTGAATTGCATGAATTAAATACAAATCCTAATTCCGTCCCTTTCTACCTTAGGCGAAAGTGATATAACAACCTTTTTTTTTCCAGAGATACTAATACACAATCTATGTTTCTTAGTGCTGAGATTATGTATGAAAACAAATCGTATTTCAAGCATGTATTAAAAATTTAACAGGAACGTTATTAAGCTGAAGTGAAGCAGATTTTGTTTGTAAATTATTTGTATAATGCCTCACATATCGTGCACCATCTGATGTGAAAGTAGAGGACTTAACGCGCCACGAAGTTGGTTGCTATTCGAAGTGAATTAGAACTGTTCAGGTCCAGACTTTGGCGGAGATTTGTATCAACGTCGTTGTGTCTTATTAGTTGGATAAATAAATATATGTAATTTGGCTTAGTATTCTGGTGGCGAGTTCTTTATCTTCAGGTATGATTGAAAGGAGTCATTAAATATGAAATTTTAGATTTTAATATGTTCATTTAAGGGACAATGGGACTGAATTTTCTAACTTGTTTAATTTTAAAGCTACTCACTTGAAAACTGGCACACTCAATATGAGTAAATAAAGAAATGGTTGTGCAAAATCTCAAAGCTCTAGCTCAAATAGTTTATTATATGCTACAATTAAATATTTTAATTAGGGAAGAAATGCAAATTTTCTAAAATTGCCTTGCGCATTCAAATTTATTAAAGAACTGACGTTTTCTAATACTTTATTACAGTGAAAATAAATGTAAGGAATTGAAATTGAAGTTATTAACTTAAAGAAATAAAGTTTTGTTTTTATGAAGTTGTTGGTGTTTAAAATTTCCTTACTTTTCAGTATAAACTAACTTTTTTGAGGCAATGAACAAAGCAATAATAAAATCCATGCTTTAAGCTTTAAATAGAACATTTTTTGTATGCATTTTATGCATACAAATTTACATTCAAACCAAAGAAAAACTGAAACGCAAGGAATAAATTTCATGAGCAAAAATGTAAAACTTAAAAAAAAAACCAACATACAGAAAGGGTCCATTAGGGTTAAAAGACCGCGCACGGGCGATTTAAACGTCACTGGACTTTTAAAAATGGTGGATCGTGAAGACTGTTTGACCCAAAAAATTTAGCGGTATCTGTACAATATTTATATTATATAATTAAAAATCTGATGTGTTGCACTCACATGACTTTCTCTACTCTTGTACAAACTTTTTTTACAAACGCTTATTCTCCATATGCTTCATGTTAATCGAGATATAGAGACGTTAATCTTATTGCTAATTTTATTGTAGATGCAAGGGGAGTTGCTAGGCTTTAAGCGATAGTCAAATATTTTAAGAGCTGCTTGCTATGCGGAGTATTCCATTCTCTTTGCATTACCAGGACACAAAAAAATTTGATGTGTTACACTCACATGACTTTCTCTACTCTTGTACAAACTATTTTTACAAACGCTTATTCTCCATCTACTTCATGTTAATCGAGATAAACATTTGCAGACTCTATCTTATTGCTAATTATCTTGTAGATGTAAGGGGAATATATATTTACAAGGGCAATATAGAAATACAGTAGCCTTTAAGCACAAACATATCTCTTAATAGCTGGTTGCTAGATGCAGCACCATTCTCTGTGCCACAGATTAATACTCTTTGCGTATCCAAGACAAAAAAATCTGATGTGTTACACTCACATGACTTTCTCTACTCTTGTACAAGCTATTTTTACAAACGCTTATTCTCCATATGCTTCATGTTAATCGAGATATCGAAATGTCAATCTTATTGGTGATTTTCTTGTAGATGCAAGGGGAATTGGTAGGTTTTAAGCGATAGTCAAATATTTCAACGCTGGTTGCTATGTGGCGCATTCCATTCTCTTTGCATGTCCAGGACATAAAAAAAATGAATAACGAATTTGAGATAAAGTACAAGTTTTGGAAAATTTAAGGGAATAACACGCAATATCTCGAAAACGGTTCACCCAACAAAAGAAATGTATATGACATAAATTGAGTATTTTAACGCGATCTACATTCTTCGTGTAGTAAAATTTTGTCTATCTCTTATGGTTTACCAGTTATGCAAACGTCGTTCACAATGAAAAATACTTTTGGAGACATTCCCAGAAAATTCGAGATATACATTTCATTTCTCATGAAAATATCTTAAACATATGATATTTTAATCAAAATCGTTAGAGCCATTTTTGAGAAAATTAAAATTTTCGAAAAATGTTCCACGTAAAGGGTAGTCTGGGGTGGGGGGGATTTTCTTGAAAACCTTCGTGTCGCATCTCTGGAAGATACTGAACCCAAATTCCAAGTTTGGTGTTTATCCGACTGTTCGTTTCTGAGTTATGCTGTTCACAGACACACAGACACACAGACACACACACACACACAGACACACAGACAGACACACAGACACACACACGGACATGTTTCCAAAAATTCTTTTTTTGTATTCAGGGAGTCTCAAAACATGTATTTCCGGTGAAATCTCGGTATCGAATTTTTGGGTGGAATACAATACTTCCCCAACTTACTATACGTAGTAGAGAAAGTAAAAATGAATAACGAATTCCCATTTGAGAAAATAAGTATTGAAAAATTTAAGGGAATAACAAGCAATATCTCGAAAATGGTTCACTCAACAACAAAACTGTATATGACATAAATTGTGTATTTTAACGCGATCTACATCTTTTGTGCAGTAAAATTTTGTCTATCTCTTATGGTTTACCAGTTATGCAAAAGTTGTTCACAATGAAGAATACTTTTGGAGACATTCCCAGAAAATTCAAGATATACATTTTATTTGTCATGAAAATATCTTAAACATATGATATTTTAATCAAAATCGTTAGAGCCATTTTTGAGAAAATTAAAATTTTCGAAAAATCTTCCATGTAAAGGGTAATCTGGGGTGGAGGGATTTTTTTGAAAACCTTCGTGTCGCATATCTGGAAGATAGTGAACCTAAATACCAAGTTTGGTGTTTATCCGACTGTTCGTTTCTGAGTTATGCTGTTCACAAACAGACAGACACACAGACACACACACGGACATGTTTCCAAAAATGCTTTTTTTGGATTCAGGGGATCTCAAAACATGTATTTCCGGTGAAATCTCGGTATCGAATTTTTGGGTGGAATACAATACTTCCCCTACTTACTATACGTAGTAGAGAAAGTAAAAATGAATAACGAATTCGAGAAAAAGTATAAGTATTGGAAAATTTATGGGAATAACAAGCAATATTTCGAAAATGGTTCACCAAAGAAAAAAACAAAGGAAAAAAAGAGTATCTGACATAAATTGTGTATTTTAACGCGTAGTAAAATTTTGTCTATCTCTTATGGTTTACCAGTTATGCAAAAGTCATTCACAATGAAGAATACTTTTGGAGACATTCCCAGAAAATTCAAGATATACATTTCATTTGTCATGAAAATATCTTAAAGATATGATATTGTAGTCAATATCGTTAGAGCCATTTTCTGAGAAAATTAAAATTTTCGAAAAATGTTTCATGTAAAGGGTAATCTGGGATGGGGGGATTTTCTTGAAAACCTTCGTGTCGCATCTCTGGAAGATACTGAACCTAAATACCAAGTTTGGTGTTTATCCGACTGTTCGTTTCTGAGTTATGCTGTTTTCTCTCTCTCTCTCGCACACACACACACACACACACACACACACGCACGCACCCACACGGACATGTTTCTAAAAATGTTTTTTTTGGGTTCAGAGTGTCTCAAAACATGTATTTCCGGTGAAATCTCGGTATCGAATTTTTGGGTGGAATACAATACTTCCGCTACTTACTGTACGTAGAAGAGAAAGTAAAACAGACAATTTTGTCATTTTCATCTTAAAACTCAGTCCCAATGTACCCTAAAATACAGATCTTTATTATTTATCTGGTTATATATGACTTAATTTCCATTAATCCAAACATTCCTCTTGTATATATACCAACTTCGCCTATGTGTTGTCATCTTGGTATTATGATGCATGCAATGGCGATAATGAATCAATGCAAGCTATTTCACATGATTTTAGTACTTCTTGGTTACTGTACGACTTATCGCACATTGCGTGGTGTTCCGAATAACAAGATGTCAGCTTGTTTACTTTGTATTTCTAGGGAACAAATTGAAGTAAGTGTTCATTACGATGACGATGTTTCATGTAACGACCCTGAAAATGTGACATGGTTTTAAATTATGCTTATTTCGATGAAGTCACATAATTTTTAAGATGTCAACACATGGGTTTTCTCAACCCAGAAGTCCCGCGTTCGATTCTCGGCAGAATCGTTCTTTATCCTCCACAGAGTCTGGGAGCATGAATGTGGGGGCGAATGCGTGTGTTTAATAGTAAAAGACGAAAAATGTGTTATATTCACTTAACTTTGTTTAGCACGGTGTTTATATTTATCCAGTTTCTCCAAACTATTCTTACGAATGCTGATTTTTCCCATCTATTTCATGTTAATCGGGATAGATCTTTGCAGAAGGTTACACATTTCCTTGTAAGTGCATGGGGAATAGAGCAAGATGAATCTATAGTAACTTATAATAGGTGTAGAGGCAGGGCGCTATGGTTTTAAAATCCCATATATTCTTTCCATGACATCAAGAGAGACAAGTGAATAGGATTGAACAAAATTGCAAAGTATTGAAAAATTTAAATACTAAGGAATATCTCGGAAATGGCTTATGTCACAAAAAAGTTATTTAAAATAAATTTCAGATTTTAAAGTGTTCTACATTATTAGTGTAGTACCTTTTTGTCTATATCTAAAGTTTACCAGTTATACGAAATTATATAAAATTCCTTTCGAATGAAAAACTTAAATTGGCTATTCCCAGAAAGTCAAGATGTGTATTTTATTTTATATGTATATTTATTATGTGCTTTTCTATTCCTCAGGGATCATAAGTTTAAAGTGTATCACTTCTCTTCCAAAAGAAATAAGTTGTGTGTGCAAATTTAATTTCTAATTGTGTATCCTTTATCCTTGAGATTAATCCCTTTCCCAATAAAGTAGTCCTGCCTTATGCTGTACAGCAGAAAATGTGGGCAGTAATTTTGCATGCATTTCCAGCTTAACAAAAATATGATTTATAGAAAACATATAAAATAAAATAAAACGAAATTAAAGGAGCGAGGAATAGGGAGGGAGGGAGAGAGAGAGTACTGTATTATAAACAGTGTGAGGTTACAAACTCTACCATTAAACTACGTCAACTGCATTATCGATGGGTGCGAATTTACAAAATTTCGTACTGAAACAATTTTTCTGAAATCATTTATTTTGATTAATATGAAGTATATAGAAAAATAACGTTTTGAAGAAAGGATGTCTCGAAGGTATACAAGAATAAACGATTATGGTTAGAGAAATTAATTTGAATGTGTCATAAGTTTTTCTCAATTATTTAGAGAGAACATTTAGTATTAGTGTAAAAAGTATCTTGAGTTGCATCATATTAGACATAATAATTTCAATAGGGATTAATAACCTCTGCAAAGTTTAAAAGTTTAGTTAATAAACACTATAACTTTCATTAAAATTCACTCAAATTCCGGATAGAAATTGATCTTAAAGTCAGATAGCGCCTCAGTGCCATCTTAACTGGCAAGTATAATAGAAGTAAGCTTTTATAAATTGGGGCTCTATAATATTGAAGCAGAAAGGTTAAATACAAATTATATTTGAGTTACCTGTTTGAGTAAGTATATGAAATATACCAAAATGGTTCAATTTAATGTTACATTTATGTATGTATTATGGTATTTGCATATTCTTGATATTATCATTGTCATACTGTATTTATTATGGAATTGTGAATTTGGTCTTTTTAACCTATATTTGTATTTAGAAGTTGAATATGCTTATTTAGATACGAGTAGCAACCATGACCAGCTTTGATTAAAATGTATATGTAAAGAAAAATCTGTAGAAGGCAATATACATGCCCATGGAATAAACAAACGTTTTTAGGTTTGTTTCCACACGATTCAGAATCGATTCTGAATTATCTGAGTGTGCGCAGTAGCTAAGTGGCGTTCCAACACGACAGAGAATCAGTTCAGAACTAATTCTGAATATCCAATTTGCTGTTCCAACGTATTTGTGAACTAGTTCGGAACGAGTAAAATCGGTTCTTGATGAAAAGTAGGAACTGAAAATTCCGGACATGCGCAAATTGTATAGTCTACAGCGCATACTCAATTAACTCAGAATCGATTCTAATCGCTTGGAACAAACTTGCCAGAAAGTATAGAAAAAGTGATACACTCTCTGTATTCAGTAGAAAATTCCTCATTATGGGAAATAAATTTGAATATGTAATTTATTTCTCCATGCGTGTTTATTTCTCAATACGGAATAGCAAAGACACACAGATACGCACGCGCGCACACACACACACACACACACACACACACGGACATGTTTCCAAAAATGCTTTTTTTGGATTCAGGAGGTCTCAAAACATATATCTCCGGTGAAATCTGGGTATCGAATTTTTGGGTGGAATACAATACTTCCCCTACTTACTATACGTAGTAGAGACAGTAAAAAGCTATACCAGACAGATTCTCCATGATGTACTCAGCAAATCTAGGTTATTTTTTCGTCGTCTAATTGACCGTGCAACGAAGAAGGCCGTGACAGAACGCAAACGGTTCAATTAGTGTTCCAACCACACAAAATTCCGAATTAGTTCTGTGAGCGTACCGGACTGGCGCATGTACATTAGCATGTGTGGGAATTAGTTCGGAACGCGTTCAGAACCGTATGTTGGAACAAACCTAAATATTCCATAAAAAGTGAAGTAGCAATGAATAATGAATGTTGTCAAGGAGCAATAAATAATTTTCTCCTTAGAAGAGAGGTAAGTATCTCATTAGCTCTCATATGGAACAGTTGTGTTTTATTATCATAGGGAAGATCACATAAATTTATTAACATTGTTCAAATGTAAAATAACATTTTAATTAAATAATATGTAAATTTATAGAAGGGTATAAGAAAGAAAATGTAAAGCGGAAAGTTATTGACTAAACTAAATAAAAAGAATTTAATTTGTAAAAATTAAATTATCCATACTGATAGTATAGTAACGTAAACAAAATCTTTCGTGTAATACGCCTGCAAAAAAAAATATACACTACATGATCAAAAGTATCCGGACACCTGCCTGAAAATGACGTACAAGTTCGTGGCGCTCTCCATCGGTAATGCTGGAAGTCAATATGGCATTGGCCCACCCTTAGTCTTCATGACAGCGTTCACTCTCTCAGGCATACTTTTAATCAGGTGCTGGAAGGTTTCTTGGCAAATGGCAGCCCATTCTTCACGGAGTGCGGAACTGAGAGGTATCGATGTAAGTCGGTGAGGCCTGGCACGAAGTCGGCGTTCCAAAACATCCCAAAGGTGTTCTATAGGATTCAAGTCAGGACTCTGTGCAGGCCAGTCCATTATAGGGATGTTATTGTCGTGCAACCACTCCGCCACAGCCCGTGCAGTATGAACAGGTGCTCGATCGTGTTGAAAGATGCAATCGCCATCCCCGAATTGCTCTTCAACAGTGGGAAGCAAGAAGATGCTTAAAATATCAATGTAGGTCTGCGCTGTGATCGTGCCACGCAAAACAACAAGCGGTGCAAGCCCTCTCCAGGAAAAACACGACCACACCATAACACCACCACCTCCAAATTTCACTGTTGGCACTACACGCGCTGGCAGATGACGTTCACTGGGCATTCGCTATACCCATACCCAGCCATCGGATCGCCACATTGTGTACCGTGATTCGCCACTCCACACAACGTTTTGCCACTGTTCAATCGTGTAATGTTGACGCTCCTTACACCAAACGAGGCGTCGTTTGGCATTTTCCTGCGTGATGTGTGGCTTATGAGGAACAGCTCGACCACGGTATCCAAGGTCTCTCACCTCACGCCTAACTGTCATAGTACTTGGAGTGGATCCTGATGCAGTTTGGAATTCCTGTGTGATGGTTTGGATAGATGTCTGCCTATTACTCTGTACGACCCTCTTCAAATGTCGGCGGTCTCTGTCAGTTAACAGATGAGGTCGGCGTGTACACTTTTGTGCTGTACACATCCCTTCATGTTTCACTTCACTATCACATCAGAAACAGTGGACCTAGGGATGTTTAGGAGTGTGGAAATCTCGCGTACAGACTTCTGACACAAGTGACACCCAGTCACCTGACCACGTTCGAAGTCCGTGAGTTCCACGGAGCGTCCCATTCTGCTGTTTCACGATGTCTAATGGTTATTGAGGTCGCGGATAATGAGTACCAGGCAGTAGGTGGCAGCACAATGCACCTAAGATGAGAATCGTATGTTTGTGGGGTGTCGTTTTGATCACATAGTGTATATAATTGCTCAATTTTCAATCATAAAACGAATAATTCACAAACTATACTTCTTATCACCTTTTTCTCCTACAATATAATCGTATTAGTTGTCAATAAAACTGGAAACGAAGTTATTTAATTACTTAAAATATTAAACCCACCTAGAATTGTCTTCTCTGATAAAACACGGTAACAAGTTGAAGTCATGCTGCAAGAATCTCACCGACACTACATGGCGTTGTAATAAATTATTCATTGACAAGTTTGACCAGAATTTGAAATCGGAAGCGAAATCCTTACTTACCGGGTACGTGTCTGGATGACGTCCAGTGTTGATGCTGTATATCCTTTTGAAAACTCTGAGAGCTTCATCCCTGCGGCCCATAATCATCAGGAATTTGGGAGATTCATCGAAGTAGAGTATAATCAATCCGGCAAGAAATGAGGGTAGAGCGGTCACTACGATGAACAAACGCCAGGAGTTAAATGCGATTCCCAGGAAGTTCCATGACCAAGGCCGAGGAATCAACAGCCATGCCAAAGCTACAAACAAATGTAAAGCGAAGCAAGATTAAATAGGAACATAGTTCCTGGGCACCATTCATTTTACTCTCTTACGTAGTGTTGCCGATTGAAATGTTGTGCATTTTGCGGTCTTGCTTTTTAAAGTACGCCAAACGGTTCTTTGTTATTTAAATTTCAAAATTTAAGTGATTGGCAATAGCGCAAGAATATTGTCTTGAATTCCAGATTGTTGAGTCTTCCTGCGTAGCGGGTTTTTTTAAAACGCCAATTTGTATCCGTTTTCTTTTCAGCTGTCTAGACATTCATCCTGAGCATTGTTATGAATATAAATTTTTACTACTGTAGCATCGTTCTTTGTTGGATCATCGTTTTCATAAATTCAATGTTAATATTTACGACACAACTACCATATTTTTAAAGTGATAAGTTTAGGAGTAAATTTTTGGTAATATCTTCTTCTTTAACCGATTACCCTCGTCATTGCAGGACTTACAAGCCAATGTCTTGGGTCAGTATCCTGTCGAGGAGCAAGCAAACTCTGGATCATAGCATATCCAGAATGGGTGATCAATCCAATGCCTGGTATGGCTGCGAAGAAGGAAATGAATGAATGCAGTGATGAAAGAGATGATAGGAAAATACACGGATCAAATTATTCAACCCTGCATTCGCCTAGGACCGAGGAAAACCGTGAAAAAACCTGCCAAATTAGTCAATTCCGGGGCTTGAAACCGGCACCTCCCGAATGCGGGCCACAGACGTTACCATCTGAACCATCCCGCTCGGTTTTATGGTAGTATAAGAGCTCAAAATAAGTTTAAGTTTTAGATTGAAGCAAAAAATAAGCCATAGCTTTCTCCCATATATCACAGAACATCAACTGGTCCCCATAAATAATTGTATGTATTTAATCTTACTAACTTTTTTTTAAAAACATACAGTGCTTTTCCTTCACTCTGTGGGCACCGTACGGAGGCTCGCACCGGCCGCTGCAGCTGGGACTCCCACCGAAGTAGTTATGATATTCCGGCAACTGCCTCACGTTCTCATAGTTATCAATTACAATTAAATCAAATTGAGTTTTATTTATGAACGCACTTTAACTCCTGTGGATCTTAGCGTCCCGTTCTATACTGGGCGTGAAAGACCGGTAATTTTGCTCAGAGGCTTGAGGCTCTTTCACGTGCCATAAATCTACGACACAGGACCACCGGTTTGCGTCCCTTCCGCAGGAAGCCATGCTAATGATTTTACGCCCGATAAAAATCCATCGCCCTCCTCAGTGTTTGAACCCGCGACTTCGGGAACTAGAGGCTAGTATGGTAATCACTACACCACGGAGGACGATGTACATATTACAATGATAATAAGCACATACCTTATAGGAAATTTTGAAGATGTTATCTTTCTCTATCTACATTCACACTCGAGAGTTCAGTATCCGAAGTTCACTGAATTTCTCGTCTGATCTTATTCGTTTAGTTTTTGTTGCCAGGTCGTATTTTTCGTGTAACCATCAGTCAGGTAGATTTCTGTAATTAGATTTGGCGAAATGATAGAGTAATTGACCCACGCTTAATATTCTTCTCTGACTAAGCATGGTTCCATTTATATGATTATGTTTCATCTCAAAGTAACAGATAATAGAGCACAGAGAAACTCGATTTTGCAGACAATATTTTCTAGCATGACGTGATAATTTGTGTGCAGTAAATGCATGCATAATAATAGGACATATTTTTGAACAAACAAATGCAGAGAGGTACAGGAATGACTTACGCCATTTTTGGAAGAGCTAACTGATGTTGAAGATCAGTCTGGATTTTTCCAACAAGACTTAAATACCGCGTATACAGTTGATAAGTCATTAAATTTAATCATGAAGATTTTGAAAATAGGGTAATTAGTAAAGAATTATGGCACTCACGATCCCTTGATTTAGCTGCATGCGATTTTTATCTATAGGAAAACTTTGAAAAATATGGTGTGTGCAACAAATTCCATAGATTCTTCACCCTTAGTTTCTAACACTCAGGTTGGGAAAGCCTTATTGAATAAAAGCATAAGTGTACGTATGCGTACCTGGTAACGTGACGATACCCGTTGCATTGTATATACCAACTATCATAGTGGCACGTGCGCGATGTTTCATCGAGTTCATTTCTGCGATGTACGTCACAACCACAGCGAAAGGACAGCACGTTCTGTGAACAGACACCAGTTTTAATTCTTTGCATTGAGTTAATGCAGAAGTGTATGTGTAACCCGAAGATAACCGACTTGGTATAGCAGGCGCACACGTTTCTAATATGGAAGGAATGTAGATCTCATAAAACATTGGGAATTCTGTAATTAACACATTTAGGCTGCAACTTAATACGAGCTGATGCATATGGGGCACTTAAAGCCCACCATAACAGGAAAGGTTTAGCGGGCGATCACATACTAATTTAATTCTATTATGCCACAGTTTTATTTCGCACATCTGCAGGAGAAGCTAGACCATTGCTTGTTAAAGAACATTGAGGAATTCTTTTAGCAACTTTTGTTTCAGTGACAGTTTTTTCCAGAGTAAATACAGGAATATCAAAGAACTAGTGTGCCAACTCTGCAGAAACATGTTGTACGCTTACAGGTCGGGGCTTATGAGGATATTTTGAATATGGGAAGGAAGCACAGACTTTCAGCAACAAACCTGTGCATGCGGTCCATTTGTACTTGCAAAAATTCAAATTGTAAATAAAAAGGTCATGACTCTTATATCTTTCTAAATCATCACTTACATGAAACCTCCAAAGAATTTGAAGATGGCCAGCACCCAGAACATCGGGGATAGACTAGAAAGAAATGTTAACGTTGCTTCTATGAAGAACCCATAGGCAAGTAACTTTCTTCGTCCAATCGTGTCGGAGAGGTAACCCCAGAGAAACGCACTGGAAATCATACCTAAAAATAAGATGCAATTATTACATAATTGTTACAGAATATTGTAAAATGGAACCTCTCTGTTTCCGGATTATACTGGGATAAGCGGACATCTTACTGACGTCAAAACATAAAATTGTACAAAGCGTAAGTAAGACGAATCCTCGTCACAAAATGCCAGAATACAGAGAGCAATCTAAAGCAGCCATTTGTTTACAACTAATAATGTGTTAGACTGCCTCTTGCCGATTGGTCAGCGTTGTGGTTTCAATGTACATCCTGGGTTCTATTCCCGGCTGGGACTAGGGAATTTTTCTTTAACTGGAACCATTCTACCACCTTCAGCGGATGGTATGCAATTGAGGGAATCTGAGCGTAGTTTCATCGTAAAAATGAATAAATACAATTGAGGCAGATAGGTTTCAAATTATCTTCTATTGGATATATTGGCGCAGGAACCCTCAAGGATCAATGCTGGGTAAAATATTGTTCAGCATGTATGAATTGGATACACCTACAACACACTACATACATTGCTATGTTCGCCAACACAGCTGTTTATACAACACCAGAATTCATACAATCTTGAATCATTTTCAGGCAACTTAGGCAGCGTAACACCTTGACCTGATAACTGGCTTATCTTACTAAATTAACAAAAATGCGAAGCAATGATCTTCACACCGTTCGACCAACCAAGCCTCCACCAAAAGCATTAGCGACTAATGAAATACCATGGAAACCTCAAACCGAGACTGTAAAATACATTTGAGTCCACTTGGACTGATCAATTGACATGAAAGCATCACACATACAGCAAGCTTAAACTAGCTCAAGGAGGACTGGCAAAACTATCCACTACTCAACCGAAAATCTTCATCAATGCTCAAACAGCTCCTTCTACTTTAAACAACACTTCTTGGACTGCTGCTTCTTTTTCTTGTTTAGGGTGGAGCCGCTTCAACTGAAATTAAACGTATACAAGCTTTCCAAAATAAAGTACTCCGTATTTCAACCAACGCTTCCTGATTTGTGCGAAATAGCCAGTTGCACAGAGAAACACGCACAAGCACCATTCAACAATTTATTTCCACACAGGCTGAAAAGCTCTGCAGCAACCAGGTAATGTTGCAGGGAGTCCACTACTCCCTTGGAAAGAAGTCCAACTGTACAACCCGCATCAAGAGTCGTCTACCTATGGAACATCTATTGCAAGGGTGGCGAAAAAGACTTCCTTCCACGAGTCACCAAATATGCAACACGCACTGCATCACTCAGCAGCATGTGAAAAACAAAGGGACGGTTGCAGAGAGGGAACGGCAGTCACGTTTTCGCCACCTCTGATCTATTGTATTAATTTACAAATTTAACTTTCTTTGAGGAGTTCCAATTGAGCCTGCCTCATTTCATTGTTTTTGTACATATGCTATCACAATGGTCTGTTTAGCGAAAACGCGCTGATCTATCGATAAAACTTAGATTAAAAACTACATTTCAACGAGTCATACCATCAGTCGTTTAAGTCAAAACCCCCAGTATTATGACCATAAAAGTTAAAGGGGCCATACAAAGACTGTTGTGGTCAGTTTTATAATTTCTTTAGTGTATAAATTGCTTATTAACACACTCGGAAATAAGATATTACTGACCTACTTTTCTGGACGACAAAATCGAAATTATGACAGCATTCATATGCTCAATAAGCTCATTTCGCGAAAAATTAGGGCATTTAAATCCAACTTATAAAAGGCACTCTGCTTGGTAAAGCTTGTCAATATGTATAATGTAGGCACTTAGTTCACCTGTGGTCGTAATTGCTAGCCTGAAAAGTAAAACTACCACGTATTTCGGTCTACTTCCGGTACCAGGTTTTAAACCAACTGTCGTGGAGGATAGCGCTAGATTAATAAGAAATGAGCTTTAGAGCACTTTCCAACAAAGAGCTTAATAGCCATAACGGAGTAATAGTGCCCAGGGAAGTGTGTGAATGTGTCTTTTATAGTGTCGATATTATTTACATATCTTATTAATTTACCGATTATCAAAAATGATGTAGCTGCACGAATGTCCATTTTATAAACAAAATGCTTAATATTATATACCATACATTGAAACCATGGCATTTCTATCCTCGCTTGGAGTTATTATATGCTAAGCAATATTATATCTTGTCACCGAATTTAGTACTTATTTTATTAATTTACCGTTTAACATCACCTTCAATGCATATGAATGGTATACAACCATTCCCTCTCCTGCTTAGAGGGCTTTTGATTAACAGCGATGACAAGTAGCTCCTCGGTAGAATGGAAGTATGCACAGCGTTGGGCGAGAACCTATTTATGTTTCTACTTCCTATTTGAATAAAACAAACTATGTAATTATTAACCATTAGGCCACGTTCTTGGTCATCACATTGTCGTCTGATATTTGGCATATATGAGGAAAATGAAGCCACGACTGGTGGAAGGAGCTAGTAGATCATGTGTATAGTTGCTTTCAGTAAACAAGTAAGCCATCTCTTATGATTTATAGAAGAAATTCATGTCTCTTTTCTACACTAGACACGTATTTGTTAATCTGTATATTTGTGTCTACTATTTCTTTTTAATTGTTTTACTTGTACAGTCCCTTTTAATTTCTATGGCCACATTGGGGTCTTAGACTTGAGGAAGAAGTGGTGTTGGTGATGGCGCTTTTACTTCTGAACGTTGTAGGTTTCTTAACGTTGATTTTTATCGAGTTTTGCCATGTAACACAGACGTATTCACTTCCACACTCATACTTCCAACTCTGCGGAGGATAGGAAATTATTCTGGTTTAAGAAAACTTTCCCAGATGGGAACCCAACCCGGGAACTCTGGTTAAGAAGCCAAAACACTGACCACCTGACCACAGAGCAGTCTCCAAGCATTAAATTTTGCTGTCTGGACGGTGAAATGTTTACACAAGAGGGCACTTCCTGCTCCCAGCAGGTCCAGTGCGATTCTACTGCGTTTTTGACTCACGATATATACTCGTAGTAAAGAGACCTTAACTTTTCCAGACAAACATATGTTATTAAATGGAATGTCCCCCAATATTCTTCAATAATAAGACTTTAGAAAAAAGTTAAGTGTCAAGCTGACATAGGTCGCTCGTACAACAGACCTCATACCGTACCTGTATAGCCGCACTTCATTAATCACAGGAGAGAGTGTACAGAACGCTTGCGATATATAACTATCACACAGTTCTCTCTAGTTCAAAGTAAGCTAGATTGTGTTTGACATCGCAGCGCCTTTATGACGTGGGAGTAGAGTAACGGAGAGGTTCCAAGAAACGTTAGTACACGGTACAAAGGGAAAGTCGGGGCAGGCTGCTTGTATCGCGTTTCACATATTTTTATGTAGAAAATAATCAGGCCCTGCCTCCAATTCACTCATTAGCCCTTCGCTTACCAGTGACTTAGCCTTTCACTTGTCTCACCTGCTCTACCTTTTCACAAAGTTTCTCTTTCTGCGCCGGGAGCAAAACAGGCATGTTCTCTGACGTCAGAGTTCCCAATTGGCTGAGACATACTTGTTCGTAGAGCACTGCTGCCCATTGTTCCTAAATTCCAGTTGCTTTGGAATATATTTATGCATTCCTTAGAAGTTGCACTCAAGTATGAAGGTATTGTTGTCGTAAAAATGGTTAATGTCCTTTAGTGCTAATTGCTTATATAGGTTTTAATGATACCTTAGTTTTTGTTTATGTTTCAGTAAAACTGAAGTGGCCATATGAATAGTTATCCTCATGCATTAAGTTTGCTTACCTATAAATTAAAGTTTGACTTACCTGCGTATACAGTGGCATTGAGTACGCCCTTGTCAAAATTGGAGAGGTTTAGGTCACATTCTGCTGAAGGTAAAACATATGACATTGTGGTTGTTTCGTATACTATCGTCCATGTACCTAGGGCACCTGACAGAATCAGTAAATAGTTGAACTTCCCATAACCTGTAACAAGCATGATAACAATACGAGAACTTGTGTTTACATTGCGTAAAGAAATGAAATATTGCAGCATCAGCATCCTTTGTCTCCAGCTTCATATTTAAAGCAGCACTGCTTATGAATCTGTATGTTACTAGACATACAGCGAGAATCAAATAAGCATGTTAACCGAACTTTTTAAAACTACACTGTTAATGTTAATTTCAAACTTCTGTTAAAATACTGTGCAGACCTCAATTAATATCTTACACATTTAAATAAGATATCCACAGCATTTAAGTGGAAAAGACACGAGGGCATAGAAAGCTCTTAGTATGAAAGCCGGTAACTATGAGACTGGAAATTGTTGATTTTTTTTTCTTAGCCAGACATTAGACAGCTTAGCAAATTTAGTTTTTGAAGCTCCTCACTTTTATAGTTTCTTATAAGTCTTGCAAAAATGAACGAGCGTTTCAAATGCCAAGGGAAAAAATGCAATCTGTGCCACTGAAGGGGATAAATTAAACTTGCGTTTAAGTATGTATACTCACCCGTTTGGGCTATTGCAGTCTCAAAATCCGCCAATTCCAGGGTCGTGGAACTTGTATCGTTACCTAAAAAAGTGACGCAATTATAAACAAACGCAGCAATGTAGACACTCATGGTGTCTAACCAACATTCTTTTCTGTGGGGGTCAGCTAATTGTATTGTGCAAGTACAATATTTAAAATCTTTTGCTTTAGAGTTGGCCTTTAAAGACAGAACAATTGAAGCCATATAGCGCATATGTAACTGCGAAAGTGTCTAGAAAGAGTATTTGAATGCAGCTAGCCATTCTGTTTGACAATGTTAAGTGGAGGAAGAAATATAGCTGTCTCTAATGTAGCTATAAACAAATGCAAAGTTATGGCATTTAAAAAAGGAAGTACATTTAAAAAGAAGAGAAATGGCAGATGGAGGTTTAAAGTTAGAATTTGTCAAGGAATTTGATTATTTGGGGGCGAGGATGAGCAGTAATGATGAATGGGCGGCGCATAGCAGGAAGGTTATGGCTAAAGGAAGGCGGGAATGGCAGGAGTAAGGATGTGCAAATATAAATTAGAAATTCCGACTAAATGGATAGAAAGAATGTATGAGGCATTGGTAGAAGCAATAATGCTATATGCAGTTGAAATTTTGAGGGAGGATCTGGATTAAGCAGAGAAATAGACCAGAGCTACAGAATGTTCTGTAACGAACTATTGGGGTTACAAGATCAGCACCGGGGGAAGTAGCGTTAGTGGAATTATAAAGAACAAGAAGAAGGGAGTGATAACTGGAAAGGATATAGAAATTTTGGTTTAGATGCCTGAAAGAAGAAGAAGAGGAAATTTTAAGGATATGCATGGAACACAAAAGAGTACGAAAACTTAAAATAGCTGGTGGACAGGGGTAGAGAAATTATGGTGAAGATAGAAATGAGAGGTATTTGGAGAGCAGGAGAAAGAAATAGCAATTGTAGGAAACACAGTGGAGGATATAGAAAGACAAGAGGTCTGGGGAAACTTAGAGAATAAAAAATCACTATGGTTCTATAGGTTAGTAAAAAGGAAATGAGGATGAGAAGAGCATGTGGATTACTGTAATAGAGCGAAAAAAGAAGCGTTTGCATGGTCGAGAACAGGATCAATGCACCTTAGAAGCTAAGAGGCAGAAAAAGCGGAATTTTGAACTATGCGGAGACAGTGGAAGCACAGAGCGTTATATGACAGAATGCAAAGAATTAGCGGAATGGGGACAAAAAGTATGGGAGGAAAGATGGGAAAAAATGGATGGAAAAATAGTAGTAATAAAAATGTTGACAAGAAAAGATGAAAGGAAAAAATAACAAAATAACTTTTAAAGAAAGTAAAGGAGAAACGGATTAGAAAAGTAAGGGAGATAAGAAAGGTAGAAGGGCAAACGGAGGAGGGAGAGGATGTATCATAGGTGATTAAGGGTAGCAAAGGCTGCTGAGTTGAGCCATAAGGCAAGGGTGCCAGGCAAAATGAGCAGAACATAGATGGAAAGAACATTTCTACACAAGTTAAGTTAGTTTACAATTAAATAATTTAAAAAAGGATTTTGTATAAAAATATGTACAAATAAAGTTTATTCTTTCATTCATATAGTTGTCTCAGAGCCATCGTTCTACCTTTAAAACTCGGTCCCAAATACAGTAACGCTCTGCTATGTCCACGATTATTGAGAACAACTATGTCCACTTTAAGTGTAATTTTGGCTAATAATATGCTGCCCCATGGTCCTCTACAGCAAAGGCCGCGCCTTGTTCGTCGGTAAAGTCCAACCTAATGCCGAGGCATTTCGCTTATTGGAGCTGTTTTTATTGTATAAACGTAATTATTATCAGCATGGAACACACTAGATGGTTCAACAAAATAACTAAAGATTAATGAAATACTTTAATAAAAGACACATTCGCAAACCAGTTTCAAAGCAGTAATTACATCAGTATTAATCGTTTCTTTTCTGTCTGAATGCGCAGCACGCAGTCAATTGTCATATTGAAACACATATTTAACGGAATGCTGTGGCTAATGTTATTCTCCCAAAGCGAATTCTATATCACTGCCACAAATAGCTGTAACAGCTTGATTTTTGTCACGGCATATTTTTTCCGTCTAGCGAGTACCTATAACATACGAGGTGTGATGAAAAAGTTTCCGGAATGACGTCATAAATACCACACAACAGTTTGTTTTGTCTAATCTGCACTGTCACCTTCGAAGTAGTCTCCTTGGGAGTTGATACACATGTTCCAGCTATTCTGCCACTGCTGGAAGCACCTCTAGAAGTCCTCTTCTTTCAACATGTTCAGAGCCTTCTGCGATTCGCGATGGATGACATAAATGTCCTCAAAGCGGTGTCCTCGGAGCCGCATTTTAAGCTGCGAGAAAAGAAAAAAGTCCGCTGGTGCCAAATCTGGAGAATAGGCGGGATGGGGAACAGTACTCATCCTATTTTTATCCAAAAATTGGCGAACAGAAAGGGCTTTGTGCGCGGGCGCATTGTCATGATGCAGGAACCAGTCACCACTCCTCCATTTCTCCGGCCGTTTGCGTCCCACATTCTCCCTTAATCTTTGCAGCACTTGTTTGTAGAACACTTGATTCACTGTTTGACCCTGTGGCACAAATTCCTCATGTACAATGCCTTTAATGTCCAAAAACACAATCATCATTGACTTCACTTTGGATCGAACTTGTCTGGCCTTTTTCGGGCGTGGAGATGAAGGACTCTTCCATTGTGAAGATTGTTGCTTTGTTTCTGGATCGTACTCATAAATCCAAGTTTCATCACCAGTAATAATTTTCTCCATAAACTGTGGGCCATTTTGTAGCTATTCTTTAAGATCTGTGCAGTCAATCACAGGCTTTCCTTTTGGTCATTTGAAAACAAGCGGGGCACGAACTTCTCATGTCCAAATTGTCTTTCAAAATGCTTTGAACACTTCCATAGGAGAGTCCTAATGAGTCAGAAGGTTCTCTTATTGTAATGCGCTTATCATTTAAGACCATTTCCCTCACCTGATTGATATTTTTTGAGTTTTGCCGGAACAGGGTCGCTCCGAACGATCTGCATATTTAACTTATGTCACACCACTTTTAAATTTCGAAAACCACTCAAATGCTTGAGCTTTGCCCATAACGTCCTCCCCATAAGCTCTTCTTAACATTTCATAAGCTTCTGTTGCACTTTCACCGAGTTTAAAGCAAAATTCTTTGTGCTTCGTAATCTGACATTTTTGCTACGCGGAAAAATAGCAGCGCTTGCAAAACACGTGTTCACTTCAGGGCGTCTACCTCGTCACTGCATGACCACAGGAAGTCACGTGACCTCTCATTTTTATCGGGAAGGAACGCTGCATGTACAGTCTGGGTAAGAATTAAATAAATCTGAGCGTCAGCATTGTTGTGAAGCCATGCCCGAAACGTTTTGATCACATCTCGTACGTGCTTGATTGTACTGCTCGGACAATCCCTTCCTAAAAGACTTGATAAAAATAAAGTTCTACTTTCTCTACCACATACAGCGTATGTGGTAGAGAAACTCGATACCAAGATTTCAACGGAAATACACGTTTTGAGGCCCCTGAAACCAAAAAAAGCATTTTAAGAAAAAGGTCCGTGTGTGTGTGTGTCTGAACACCAAAACTCAAAAACGGAAAGTATGATAAATACCAAACTCGGCATTTAAGTTCAGTACCTTCCAAAGATGTGACAGAAGACTTTCAAGTAAATCCTCCTCCCCAAACTACCCTTTACATGGAACAGTCTTGATTTTCTAAAAAAATGGTTAACAATTTTGCTAAAATACCATATATTAAAGATATTTAGATGACAAATAAAATGTACATTTTGAATTTTACGGTTAACAACCTTTAAAGTCCTCTTCATTCGAATAGAAGTTTGTATAATCTTGTATAACTGATAAACGTTGAGCGATATACGAAGACACACTAAACAAAAATGTAGATCTATTTAAAACAAATTTTTGTGGCCTCAACCGTTACCGAGATATCCGTTGTTAATGGTTCGAATTGTTCAATATTTAGCCATTCTTTTAACCCTGTCGATTTTCAATTGCTTCTCGCGATGACTTGGAAAAGTATGGCATTTTAGGGCCAGCGTAGAGCATCCAGCTCTAAAACATTTGTCTATCGCTATTCCCGTTGTATCTATAACGAATTGTGTAATGCACCTATTTCCGGAAATGTTTATCTCGATTAAAGTGAAGTAGATAAGAAAATAAACTTTCGCAAGAATAACTTGCGCATCCACTAATAAGCTATAGAGGGTAGAGAAAAATCATATGATTGTAGCACATCAGATCTTTTATTACATGTATCCAAAATTCTGTGGGTACTGTATTTACTTGGAAGTAATTTTATTCTTCACATCACAAAGTTTTAAAAACTACAGCTAGACTTGCAAAATCCTGAGAGTTGGACCTTTAACGTTTATTTTGAAAGAAACGTACTAGCCAGGCAGGATTGAGTGCGATTGGAGGAGGACGCCAGTGTTTATTTGTTGACAACGCCTATCGTCATCAAGGCTAGTCAGAAAGGAGTGAGGGGGCAAGACCATAAGGAAACCTATACAGTTGTACAACGAAAACAGTACTACATTTTACAGGCCTCAACCTCGCTAGTAAATGCAACTCAGAAATGCGGATGTTCTCTTTACCTGACTGTCCTTCCGATGCCCCACCAACTTGTTTTTTTTTAAATCAATGGATTGGATTGCGATATAATGGGCATATTGTTTTTTAATTACAGCGTGAAATCCAACTGCAAATTTAAGACATTTCATATCCGAGGTTGTCGCCGAAATTTGCTTCGCTCTAACCGAAGCCATTTTTGGAAAGTGAGGAGAGAAGGGAATTCTTCCTGCAAACAGTAATGATAGAGTGCCAATGTTAACCACATCTGGGTAATTTCGGTAGCTCCCTTCTGAAACCCTGACATCGTGGGTCTTCTCGCGGTTTGAGCTATTTTCATGATCAAGGAATGATGTTCACTAAAGGACACCGGTTGAACTTGCATAGCCCGTACCATTTGCTGCATCGATTTACTGACGTAAAATCGATCTATTCTAGAAGCACTATTATAGCGATGAAACGTATATTCAACCAAATTTGCATACAAATGTTCCCACGCGTCTTGTAATTTCAAGGCTTGGCATACTCGGTCTAAAGCAAGTGACGGAAAATATTGGTCTGTCTGGCCCATAGCACTGAGGGCACATTTAATGTCCCCACTCAGAAGTAGTTTATCGCATTTATGACGCAAAAGAACGGCAGTTCCGAGGTGAGGAAAGCTTCGCGTTCCTTCCTTCTGTTTGACCCCGAGGGTAAATATAGATTTACCAGAGGAATATTACTGTCCTCCAATAATAAGAATGTAACCCTACCACTCACATGCCTCTCCGCTAATCGAATACTATAACTCGAGCGGTAAGCAATCGCTGTTCCGCGCTGGGAATCCCCAACATTGGAAATGTAATTATATTGCTGTCCAAAGAAATCTAGCTTGTGTTCATCATTCTCCTGCAAAAACAGAATATCAATGTCATTATCATAAACAAAATCTCTTAACAAAGTTTGATTGGCTCTATTTCTTGGACAATTCACGTTCGCGGTCGCCAAGGTTTGAAGTAGCAACACCATATAAACGAGGAGGATTACTTGTTCACCGGCTTACTCGGTTTTTTGATTTCCTTGTCGGTGACGACGCACTCTTGCGTTTTCATAATCGAGGATCACGTTGGCTAACTATAACCCCATAAACATATGGCGTAGTGGTTACGGCATTCTCAACTAACGATCCATCTATCGGCACTTCCTCCGCCATGAAAGAAACAGCTGCTGATGCAACCTCTTCCGGCACGCTGACACCTGTTTCTCCCACTCCACCACTTCCCTTACTCCAACCGTGTTCTTGCAGGTCGCGCTAGTCTCCACTGCCTCTAGACAGGCTGAGTTTCCGTATTGCTGTCGTCGGACCAAGGTTGACCATCTACGACGACTGCTTCGCTTAGGTTTTCCTGCAAATTACAAGAACTGCCATGTGATGCACCTGCGATGTCGTCACACTTCGCGTGTTCTTGAAATGTCACCTCTCGACTATACTACCGGCCAGCCACTGTCTCCACATTAAGCAACGGTTGTCTGAAGTCGGATCCTGCCGCTGCTATATGTTCTGGTAACGGCATCCGTTGTTTTGGAAGCGCACCAGCAACCAATTTCGCCCAAGTGGGTGTATCGTTTCGGCATTTGGCATCCGCGGCATTGGTTTCCTGGGGCACTGATTACGCAAATGACCAGCCTTATGGCATATGGCACACGTAATAGGTTGGTCCGTACAGAATAACCTCCGACATTCAGAAACGATGGTATATGTTTTTTCCAATAGCATATGTACAGTACGTACTCCATTGGTGACTTTGTAGCGATAAGAGGGATTCCAAATATCGTCACTTACCTGCAGCATAGTGCCAAAAACTGCTAATGCCATATTTATCTTCCGGTTGTAAAAACTCAATGACAAATTATACACTTTGACTACCCGCCTTCCAAAACCGGCCACATCGATCATCACTTGAGTCCGTTGTCCATTTGACAATGCAAAACTAACATCCCCATTTGACTGTTTCAGAACCTCCCCCACAATGTCTGGCGTTTTGCATTTAATGAAGATTTGTCTAGTAATACCATTAACTTGTAATCCTGTGACATCGTCCTCTTCCAATTTTAGCGCATCAAACATCCAGTCATATATCTCTTAAGCCGTCGGTCGAATGATATCTGTTCCACAAAACTAACAACCAGAGTTGTGGGACGATCATCCATGTCGAAGTATGTCTTACACGTATATATACGGCTACGAAAACACAGGCGAAGCTGTGAATATTATAGCAAAGTAGACCAAGGAACGGCGTAGGGTAAAATATAAACACACCGACCGGTTTTATTGCTAGCCGCACTCGCACACAGTGAACAACCTCTTGGCACGCCAGCTACTGCACGACTGATTCAACTGTTTAGTTCCCCTTCCCACCGCACGCACTCATATCTGGCCGACTAGTAATAAATTAATGTAGTGCAACTCTGATTATCAAAATATATCACAGCAAATTGATACTTGGGTTGTTTGTCTCAAAAAGAAAATCCCAGTTATGCGATGACTGTATTTATACTTTTAAATAATGTACTACTATATAACCTGAGTTATACGTTTTCTAAGGGAAACAGCTAAAATCCCATATATTTGAGAAAACGTAAAACTGAATTTTCTTATAGAACAGAAACTGTTTTATCAGGTTACTCAAACTAATTACGTATTATTTAATATAATAAACAGGGCTGCGACATCGGAGTCGCTACGTTGAGGAAAGCATATAAAATGGGAAGGTAAGGGTGTAGCAATAAGGGCTGACATTCACTGTGCGCGGAACATCTATACAAGAAGAACAACGCATGTCTCGTGAACATTTACTTTATTTCTGCAATACTATTTATAAATATGCAGCTGGCTTATATACTGAAATGCCTTTATTAAATAATTAATGCAAAGCGCTACGTCTCAGTGTGCACACGGATAATATTCTGTGTCAATTTATTGCAGTAAATTATAACTTGCAACTTCATGTAATTTATATAAGGGAATATCGACAGAAATAAATGCCGTGCATAGTTCATTAAACGTTTGATTTGCTGTAGCAGCTTACCCTCAAATGTTGCAATACAATGCTTATGTGTTTCTATGTTGACATGTCTTCGCATATTACTCACTCTACAACGTCCAGAAGCAATTGTGCTATTGCATGATTTGCATTAAAGGATTTTCTTTAATAATAGAGAAAACATTTTCCAATACTCCAACATATAGTTTTGCAACGCTGACTTTCTTACCCTTTCCTTTGGCATTTTGTCTACGTGAACATTATGCGGCGACACACTTAACTGTAGAGGTAACCCTCTCGTTGTAAACAGGAAGTCTATAAACAAACGTAACGACTCCGATGTCGCAGCTCTAATAATAAAGTAATAAATGAAATAACGCATAGACAATAAAGATAACATATTACTTTAGGGTACTTATGTGCAAACCAGTACTGTTATTCATAATTCAAACTATTAGTGTAAAAACAAATGCCAATTTGTGTTTACTTCTTTGAGTTTTTTACACAGTCACACTAGACAATTATATGTAGCAATCACAGAAATGCTGTCATTTAGGATTTGCGATGATATAACTCATCGTATAATTTCTAGAGCTTAATTATTTTCTCATGCATACTGAAAACACTTTCATTATTTAGGTCTACTTCATCGCCGCCATAATCAGATACAACCTGGGGAAGAAAGACTGCCCGACCGTAATTTTTATATGTGCAGCAATAACGTTTTGTGAAAATATTTATGCCTCGCCGAACATGCCTAGTGGTTTGTGCTGCGACATCAAGGACGCAGTAGGTATACAGAAACTGTATGTTATAATAAGATATATTATAATATATCTTAACGTAGTACAAACATAACGCATAAATTAATAAATATATTTCATACATGGTGACTAGAAAATTGTGACGTATTAATGGGGAAACGTGTAACTGAGCTAAATATTAACGGATAAAGCTCGGTGATTAAAAAATTAGAAATGAATAACGTATAAGTGAGGCTCGACTGTACTTGCTTTATATATTTCAGATTAAGAATTTAAGATTTTAAATTATGTTAGCTGAAGTTAAGCCTTACCAACCGAGCGAGGTGACATCGCGTAAGGTGTGCTACCCGCATTCGGAAGGTCCGGGATTCTATCCCGGCGACCGCGTACTGTGACCTATGGGTTTTTCCTGATATCCCCGGTCGGCAGGCGCTTTCTGGGGTGGTTCATATTCTACCACGGCTCTCCTGCCCCTCATTTCTCGCACCCACCATCTTCATTATCTGTCAGTGTAAACTAATTGGGGGCTAAAGACGAAGATATATCCTAGTGGAGTACGAGCTATACCGAGTTAGTACCCTTTTGAATATTGAGATATCCGAGTTGAGTACCATATATTTTCCTTCCCACTTAACTAGACCGAGTTCTGGCCACTAGACGTCTGCTTTGCATGAAAACGACCGACCACGACTCACCGGGCCACCTTCGGTTGACACATACGATAGTCGATAGGTTTAGCCTAGAGGATGAAGCTGTGCTGAGACAGCCGAGCGGTTACGGTAAAGTCTCGGTCGGTCGCTAGCAAGCAACCGTAATGCTGCTGCTCTCTGGTGTGTCCCAGTTGTAATAGTAGTTCAGCAGAACCGGTAACTAATAGAATACTACATCCTAGAGCAGACATGTACAGTAAAATTAGATATTTTGTTGGAGGTGGCAACATTTAGGGGTGGTGAATTATGAAACAGTTGTATTCTTGTATAAACTGCAGCAATTCATTTACCTAATTATAACATTATTATATATTCAAATCGTTGGGTATTACATACCTAATTTATTGCATGCACCTAATCCATCATCTGGATTAATCCAACGTTCTACTTTGTAATTGTTTATTTATTATTGTACTTTTAAGTCTATTACCGCGTAGATCATATCGGACGGGTTGTAGTTTTGTGTACGCTTTAAACAAATTAGTTTCTATAAAAAAACAAACTTACAGAAATCATATCTATGATCAAGATATTTAGGAGTTTCAAAATCTGTGCAAATTTCTCGTATCATTTTGTTGCTTTGAAATAAAAAAAAATCAGCTTGAATAAAGTCTTACATCAGGCGACGCAGAAAGATTGATTTTAAAATAAAAGTAATTTAAAACAACGTAATTATATGAAATAATCCTTATTGTTCCCAGTAATACAGCTTGTATATCCAAACTTTTAAATAGCATATTGTATAGTGTCTATGCGATAGTTTTCGATACTACTGAATGTTGGTAATACTACGGTATTATTTACTAAAACATCTGATGCGTTCACATGACTTTCTCTACTCTTGTGCAAACTATTTATACAAACGCTTGCTCCCCATCTACTTCACGTTAATCGAGATAAACATATGCAGAAAGTATTTTATTATAATTTTCTTGTAGGTGCAAGGAGAATATGGTAGGCTTTAAGCAACAGTAAAATATTTTAAGAGGATTG
This sequence comes from Deroplatys truncata, assembly GCA_030765065.1. NCBI lineage: Eukaryota > Metazoa > Arthropoda > Insecta > Mantodea > Mantidae > Deroplatys > Deroplatys truncata. The sequence continues at coordinate 31,429,278 of CM060976.1, forward strand.
CTATGCGAAGCATTCCATTCTCTTTGCATGTCAAGGACATTAAAAAAAAATAACGAATTCTCATTTGAGAAAAAGTATACGTATTGGAAAATTCAAACAAATAACAAGAAATATTTCGGAAATGCTTCACTAGGATAAAAAATCTATGATGCAAATTGTGTGTTTTAACAAGATCTATATATTTTGTGTAGTAACATTTTGCCTATCTCTTACGGTTTACCAGTTATGCAAAAGTCATTCAGAATGAAAAGGACTTTTGGGACATTCCCAGTAAATTCAAGTTATAGATTTCCTTCACCATGAATATATCTTAAACTTGATATTTTAATCAAAATCGTCAGAGCCATTTTTGAGAAAATAAAAATTTTTAAAATGTTCCATGTAAGGGGTATTCTGGGGCGAGGATTTTCTTGAAAATCTTCGTGTCGCAACCTTGGAAAATAGTAAACTCAAGTACTGGCATTTCGCTTTTACGAGTAAGTTATGCGGTTCACTGGCTGACATACACACAAGAGACACACACGAACATGTTTACAAAAATCTGATTGTTACACTCATTTTTTTTCTACTCATGTACAAACTATTTTTACAAACGCTTGTTCTCCATCTACTACATGTTAATCGAAATAAACAGTTGCAGAAACTATCTTATTGCTGATTTTCTTATAGATACAAGGGGAATATGGTAGGCTTTAAGCGATAGTCATATCTTTTAAGAGCTGCTTGCTATAAAAAAAGGAAAAAAAAAGAATAACGAATTCCCATTTGAGAAAAAGTATATGTATTGGTAAATTCAAACAAATAACAAGTAATATCTCGAAAATGGCTCACTTCACAAAAAAAACTGTATGACAAATTGTGTGTGTTAACGAGCTCTACATTTTTTGTGTAGAAAAATGTTATCTATCTCTTACGGTTTACTAGTTATGCAAAAGCCATGCAAAACGAAGAGAACTTTTGGGGACATTCCTAGGAAATTCAAGATTTACATTTTATTTGTCCCGAAAATATCTTAAATATATGACATTTTAATCAAAATAGTAAAGCCATTTTTGAGAAAATCAAAATTACCGAAAAATGCTCCATGTAAAGAGTAGTCTGGGGTGGGGTAATTTATTCAAAATATTCGAGTCGCATCTTTGAAAGATACTGAACTTAAATACCAAGTTGGTATTTATCTGAATTTTCGTTTTTCAGTTATGTTTTCAGATACACACACGGACCTTTTTCTAAAAATGGGTTTTTTTGGATGCAGGGGGACTCAAAACATGTATTTCCGTTGAAATCTCGGTATCAAAGTTTTGGGTGGAATGCAATACCTTCTCTACTGCTATGCACGTGGTAGAGAAAGTGAAAATAAAGAAAACATTACTACGTTATGCTCGACTTTAGAATAACCTTAAAATTGAAGCCCATGAGCATAATGGAACAAAATATGCCTTATTTATTACTACTTGTCTGTGTGTACAAACAGAACAAACAAGGAAAAGGTAGCAGGAATTGCTGAAGCATAAATTTTACATAAAAGTAGGTAATATACTAATTGTAATAGTAATTATTACGGAAGGATTCTGCAAGAACAAAAACTAATACTTCTTTTTGCGGAATGTACTACAACGGTAGGTCTTTTATGTTAATCATAAATAAAATGGACTCCCCAGTACTTGTGTCATTCTTATATACTGCCGTTTGTAAAAATTGCAACACTAAGAAAGAATTTTCCGAATAACTCCAACTTGTCGGAAGTGTAGAAGAGTGTGCAAGCAATAAGTGATTAGGTTTGCAGAGACATGGGCTACACATAGGCCGAGCAGAGCCCTCTCGTGTCGGTCCGACAAGGTCAGTGTTGCATCCAGTGTAGTCAGTGCAGAGTTGCCAAACAAGGCGGAAACAATAAAATGAGTGCCACTATGCCTCATCGGCGTCAAAGGGAGCCATATCGGCATGTGAGGGAGTTCGAACGGGGCAGAATGATCGGTTTCCGGGAAGCGGGTTTGTCATTTCGGCTCGTACAGGGCATGCTGCTACGACAGTGATGCGTGTGTGGAAGCAGTGAATAGATGAAGGTCGTACGCATCGAAGAGCGGGTACTTGGCCACGGAACATGACTACAGCACGGGATGACCGTCATCTTGTCCGCATGGCCATAACGGACCGCACAGCTTCATCCACAGTGTCGGTTTCCATTGTGCAGAAACCACAAACTCCTCCGACTGCAATGGGCACGTCAACACTGTCACTGGATGCTGAGAGGCAGAAGATCTTTTCGGACGAGTCCCGCTTCAACGTGTCCTACAGTGATGGCCGCATACATGTCCGGCGGTACGGTGGTGAGTGCAACCTGGAGGGCTGCATTGTTGAGCGGCATAGCGGACAAACACCAGCTGTGATGGTTTGGGGCGCCATTGGTTACAATAACCGATCTCGCATCCTACGAATTGAGGGTACTTTGAACAGCAACCGGTACCTAACGGTGGTTGTGGGGCCTGAGGTACTGCTTCAGGAATCTCCACAGGCCACATTTCAACAGCACAATGCCCGGCCACATATTGCGAGGAATGTACAAGTCTTCTTCGAAGAGCGACGGGTACCATTGCTTCCCTGGCCTGCACGTTCGCCTGACATGTCGCCCATCGAACATGTCTGGGATATGGTTGGTCGGCACCTGGTGTGCCACGGTCCTCCTGTAACCAGTGTCGCGGATTTGTTCGTTGAATACAAATTGCGTGAAGGAAAATCTCTCAGGAACTTACTCAGAACCTTTTTGATACAATGCCACGGCGTATAGCAGCTCGAATTGCAGCTCATGGAAGCCACACCAAATACTGAATATTAGGACTCAAAGGTCATGTATAGATTTGAAAAGTTTATCATTTGTTACTTATCATCTACCTAACCTGTGGTATTAAATTCATTGAATTGATGCGTTTCCTCCTTGCAATTTTCACAAACGGCAGTGTAATTAAACTACACTCATGATCATAAAGGAACACTATTGCAATAACAACATTTCCAGGATACTAGATACAAAGGACTGACAACTTTGTTTACAAAGGCAAGTAAGACTGAGGAGTGGGAACGGAGCTGGTCTGTTGTCATTTGTCAGTACTTGTATAGTCGCATTTTACGGCGCGCAGGCCCGCTTAGGTCTGGAGACACATCGCTACTGAGAAGCGTAGTAGGAAATCGGTTCTAGCGCTGACATAAATCGGATTGAAGCATTAATTATTTTCGATGTTGAAATAAAATTCTTATGTATTTCTTAATACACGTTTCATGGTGTGTATTTTATGCAACTTAGCACAGAAGCAAGGGGTAAAACTGTTTTTGTGCGTTTTGCATATACAAAGATGCTATTTCTAAACATGAGCATTAATGACAAAAATACTAATATATTGTTGCTACTATTATTAATACCGCCACTACTAAATAAAACCACTACCCCTACATCTTCATCTACCTCTATCATCAAGTTCTCGTGAGGAGAAAAATAAGAGCATCGCAAAACTTTAAACGTTTTCGTCACATTTACTCGCACTTGGGAAATTGCGAACATATAGCATGAAATATTTAAAAGGAACGTTAATGTTGCGAAAATAGAAATGTATTTCGAACAAATTGTGTATTCTTTGATAGATATAGACTTTTTCTTTAATCAAGTTTTTGCCTCTCTCATTTAGTTTTCAAGTTGCATACAATCCACTAAGAGTAAACTGGGCTTAATATACATTATTCTCAGAAAATTCAAGATATACATTTTATTTGTCGTGTCACCGGTTTTGAGAACATAAAAAATAACGAATGTTCTTCCATGAAAAGATAGTTTGGGGAGGAGTAATTTCGTGAAAACCTTCATGCCAATCCGTGGAAGATGTTGGTATTAAATGCAAATGCTGGTATATATTCGACTTTTCGTTTTTGAGCTATGGTGCGCTGCGCGGATCTCTTTCTTAAAAGTCCTCTTTGAGTGTGGGTTCTCAAAATATGTATTTCTACTAAAACACTGCTTCCTCTATCGTAGGTAGGTAGATAAAGTAATAACGAAATATATAAATTGGCTAGCCAAAAACGTCAAAGTAATTGAGACTAATGGATAAAATAAATGAGTCGAACGATATTAAAACTTTGATCAACTTTGATAATTGAGACTAGCTAAGTAAGACTACGCATTTGCTACTAAATGAATAAAGACGTAACGTAACGGTTGCTTCATTCATCTACACCAAGGGTGGCGAAAACGACTTCCTTCCGCGAGTCACCAAATATGCAGCACGCACTGCGTCGCTCAGCAGCATCTGAAAATCAAACGGACGGTTGCAGAGAGGGAACGTGCGCCTGCGAGTCAAAATGCCTCGCGAGTCACGTTTTCGCCACCTCTGATCTACACTGTCCAAAGTCATCTACCGTCATTGCTCCGACTAGCCACGATTTACCGAGACCTCACGGTTAACCGCGGGATCCAAGTCAACTGTAAGCTCTCAGTCAAGAGAAGTGCTTCGCACAAAGAATGGAGCAAAGAAGTTGAGCCTGATAGGTATGCAAACATCTGCACATTCATTTCGACGGTCGGCCGTTGGAAGCTCACTGAGTCACGGTCGGTTGTTTTCACTGAAATTCTGACGTCTAGGTCACCCTGTGCACTACGACTTGGTAGGTGTGGTTAAAAATGTGTGACTGAATATTGTAACACTTACGGCAGAAATTTGTTTGCTACGGCTTCTTGTTACGACAGAAACTTGTGTACCACGGCCTTGATGTACTATAAGTCTGCCTGTTTCGGCTTTTCTAAATTCCATCATTTTCTGTTTTAGAAATTCCTCATTGTCCACTGTTTTCTTGTTTCATCTGATGTTTGTCTAATTTACACTATTCATTTTTACGTAAGCGGTGATTTGGACCTCATTATGGCGTCCAATAATTGAAATATGTTCGGCCGTGAATAATAGAACAAACCGTTCAGCTTCGAATAGTGATGGTGGGAATTTACATTCAGGCTCCATGTACTGTTCTAACACACAATCTGCAGCTTCGTCGTCTGCTTACATTGCCATAATATCGTTTATGAAACAGTGTCTACCTCTCCCAAAGAGAGAAAACTAAGCCAAAAAAGCCTTTAAGAAGTAAGAAATGTCACTCTGGCTAATATGTTTCTTTACATGACTCATATATTGTATTGTGCGAAGCCAGGTGTGGCCAAGGTGAAACCGACATCCTTTCAGAGATGATGTTTGCCAAATAGTGAGAATAGCAAAATAAATAGCCACTTCAAAGTCAACATAAACAGCCTTCGGAGAAAAATTGCTAGTAAATGATTACTCAGATGTTGAAGAGCTGTTTTATATGTATCAAGATACTTGCTTGTCAAAACAAAACCCTACCTACGTATAATTCTTAAAACATGAACCACGAAAACTTGGTTAAATAGGGATGGGTAACTTGAAGAAGTACCATCCATAAATAACGTACCACGGTGTATTAAAAACGGCAGGTTTTTTGCTGTGGTCAGCCCTACAGTGTTATTCTCGCATCGTTAACAAATAGGCAGTTTTCGTCTAAATAGTTCAGTTGTTTACGTACTGAGATTAATCGCGTGCAACTCCGATAGGCCCTTTGGTAATTTAGGACAGACTCATACGAGGAGAGTGCATATTTTTACTTTTTCTATTACCTATAATAAGTAGGAGAAGTATTGTATTCCACCCAAAAATTGATATCGAGATTTCACCGGAGGTAAGTGTTTTGAGGCCCCCTAAATTCAAAAAGCATTTTTAGAAAAAGATCAGTGTGTGTATGTGTGTGTGTGTGTGTGTGAACAGCATAACTCAAAAAGGATAAGTCAGATAAATACAAAACTTAGTGTTTTGATTCAGTACCTTCCAAAGTTGCGACACGAAGATTTTCAAGAAAACCCCCCTCCCACTCCAGACTACCCTTTATATTGAAGCTTTTTCGAAAATTTTTATTTTCTAAACATGGCTAACAATTTTAATTAAAATAGCATATATTAAAATGTTTACATTACAAATAAAAAGTATATCTTGAATTTTCTGGGAATAGTCTGTGAAGTCCAATTTATTGGAAGAAATTTTTTATAATCTTGTATAACTGGTAAACCTTAAGCGATAAAGGAAAACGTACTAGACAAAACATGTGGATCTCTTTTAAACACATTATTTCAAATAAGCTTTTTGTGGCATAATCCATTTCTGAGATATCCGTTATTAAAGCTTGGAATTGTTAATTTCTTAGTCATTCTCTTAAGTCATGTCAACATTCGGTTGTTTCTCGCGATGTCATGGGAACAGTATGGAATTTTAAGGCCAGCATATAGTATCCAGTTCTTAAACATTTGGCTATCTCTGAATACCCTCTGCATAAAATTCTACCGCTTGTGAACTAAGGCAGCCTGTCACGGTGTTTTGAAATTCTTCGTAATTGCCAAATCGCTGAGCTGCAAGTCAGTTTGTCATGAACGGGAACAGGTGAAAGTCACTAAGGGTCAGTCTGGGCTGTACGGGGGGTGGTAAATAAAGTCCCATTTGAACTTGGCCAAAAGTTCATTTGTGTTGTTTGCTGTGTGAGGGCGAGCGTTGTTATGTAAAAACACAACACCAGATGTCAGAGGACCACGATAGTTGTTTTGGATTGCTCTTTTTAGCCTTTGCACACTTCACATTTGACGGGACATGTTGTTAGGTTATAACTAGCAAACACGCAACAGCACGATGCTCCACCTTGCACAGCTAGAAGCGCACCGAGCCACTGCGCATGCTGATGTTGAAATGGCGGCGCTACCCCTACTACTTCTCGTATTATGTATGGATGGAGGTTACTTTCTGGACAACCCTCGTGTCTATAACGAAATGTGTAATGTAGCTATTTCTGCAAAGGATTATTTGAAGTAAAATGTAGTAGGGAGAAAAATAAGCTTTTTTAGCAATAGTTTGTGTACCCACTAATAAACGATAAACGGTAGAGAAAGTCATGTGAATGTATCACATCAGAAATTTTTCTAACCAGAGTGACATCTTTGTTAAGCTACCTAAGGTTCCAGCAGAAATTCCGGAATGGAGAGTTTTACTTGGTCGTTGGCACAGCTGTTCAACCGCTTTACGTTTCAAAAAGTTGCTTATCTTCTGCCTTAATATAGAGGGTTAGCATCGTCAGGTTTATGGTTGTGCGAGGTGTTCTGTTCACGAGTCGTACCTGTGAATCAATCTTAGATGTGCTTTGCAAGTGTTTTTTGTACAGCATAACCATCGTTGAATTTCACCACTTAAGAGTTCGGTGGAAACGAAACTTGTACCGCTATCCTTTCTCACTAAACATCATTGAAGGCCCAATCCACGTTCCACTGTAACCAACCATGGTCTTGCGTTTACGGATGTTTATTACAGCGCCTCCATGGATCCATCGGCTACTAGTATGCAGTCTCATCATTTCAAGTTGTAGGACGAGGCGACGTTGTCCGGTGGGTTGCGGCTGGACGTCTTCCTGACGTCGTTCAGGAACCGCTCAGGTAACCGCTTCTGCATGCTTTCGGGCAGGCACTCCTTCGGGGACTCCCAGGAGGCTCGGGACCCAATGGGTAGGCTCGAGCGGCGTTGGAGGTTTTCAATTTGTTTATTAACAATTAACAGCTTTCAGGCTGTTTATTAAAAACATGGCTTCTTGAATTCATTTTAAGACATTTTATATTTATTATCTATTGTGGATGTAAACAACTTGAAATAATGTATTGCTAAGAATAATCGTGTAATTATTTGAATTCCTAAACATAACCCTATTTTCTTAAGTGAATATTCAAGAATTTTAATTTAAATATTAATTATTTAAAAGCCAATAATATTAATTTGATTTAAAAATTAAAAGATCTGATGTGTTACACTCACATGACTTTCTCTGCTCTTGTACAAACTATTTTTACAAACGCTTATGCTTCATGTTAATCGAGTTTTAATCTTATTACTAATTTTCTTGCAAGGGGAATATGGTAGGTTTTAAGCGATAGTCAAATATTTTAACGCTGGTTGCTATGTGGCGCATTCCATTCTCTTTGCATGTCCAGGACATAAAAAAATGAATAACGAATTTGAGAAAAAGTATAAGTATTGGAAAATTTAATGGAACAACAAGCAATATCTCGAAAATGTTTCACTCAACAAAAAAATGTATATGACATAAATTGTGTATTTTAAAGCGATCTACATTGTTTGTGCAGTAAACTTTTGTCTATCTCTTATGGTTTACCAGTTATGCAAAAGTCGTTCACAATGAAGAATACTTTTGGAGACATTCCCAGAAAATTCAAGATATACATTTTATTTCTCATGAAAATATCTTAAATATATGATACTTTAATCAAAATTGTTTGAGTCATTTTTGAGAAAATTAAAATTTTCGAAACATGTTCCATGTAAAGGGTAATCTGGGGTGGGGAGATTTTTTTGAAAACCTTCGTGTCGCATCCCTGGAAGATACTGAACCTAAATACCAAGTTTGGTGTTTATCCGACTGTTCGTTTCTGAGTTATGCTGTTCACAGACACACACATACACAGACACACACACGGACATGTTTCCAAAAATGCTTTTTTTTGGATTCAGCGGTTCTCAAAACATATATTTCCGGTGAAATCTCGGTATCGAATTTTGGGTCGAATGCAATACTTCCCCTACTTACTATAGGTAGTAGAGAAAGTAAAAATGATTCTAAGGGTTATGAACATACAATATTAAGCACCACAAATAGTTTTGATGGTCTCTATGGTCGTGTAGTCAACTTTCTGGATTCTCAACTCAAGAGATTTTCCTGCTTCAGCTAAATGATTCTCTACCCTACACAAATTCTGAAGCATGAATGTGGGAAAGAATAGTGAGTGTGTTTCGTGGTGAAATATAATAAAACTAGAGTTAAAAACCTACAGTTCGACGATTTGCAAAACTATCAGTTGCTTCTCAAAGTATTTCCGGATGTGAAGTAGAAGGGCTTAGTCAAATGAAGGGGGGATATTTTTTTTCTCACAGATTGTACAGCTCTTACTGCAAAGTGAATACGGCTACCTTACTTCGGAATGACCACATTCATTATTTTCATCACCAAAATTAGTTAATACTCACCACCTGCCTCTACCATCTCCAGGGAACCGGCTTTACCATTAACTCCTAAAAGAAAAAGTGAAGAGTATGAGTAAATCTTGGAGTATAAAATGAAAACATTAGGCTGGCTTTCAAAAAATATCATCTAAAAATAGCATACCGTGATAGCTAATATCCGATTGATAATTACGGAATTAATAAGCAAATTTAATTTCATGAATCAAAACGCTGCGATGCAGCAGTCAAACGAAACAGCACACACCTTCCATGTTAAACCGAAATGAACATAAGGCGTGTAAACATACAGATGTACAGTCAATGTGTAAAACGGTAGCATCTGCCATTGAGGTACTGGAACATGTGAGAGACACCGTAAATACAAAGCTAAATGAACATTCACTTTTGGCTAAATCAGAAAAGCAGTTCTTTCAGTCAGTATTAAAGAAGTATATCTAAATTAAGACTGTGAATGCCGTAAATTTGAGATGAGTATGTACAATTGTCGAAGTCCCACAATATTGAGCCACATTGCCCAGATTTATGTAAATCGCTTTATACTAACTTACAGTGTATGAAAACTGGGCATATTTCGTGAACCAGCCTGTACCTATTATATACTCATATATTTGGAGTAAACGCATAAAGAACCTACATCAGTTCAATAAAACTAGATGAACTAGGATTCCTTTTCAAATTTTCTCCAATACTATTAACAGATTTTAACCAGAAATGAACGATGCAAGCTGTTTGTAATATCTCCATGTACGTTCGTACCTTCTCTTGTAGTTCCTGCGCTGGGTCCATTAGCCATCTTGGCCATGCTGTGTAGTTTGACAGTATCACAGAAAATGGTACTAAGACGCATGCTGCAACATTAGCTGGCTTACAGCAAACATCATCAGTAGTTGGACTTTATCAGTCCAAGAAGGTGCTGTTGTTTGCTGAGAAAACGTGAATGTCATCCGTTGGATCAAACTACACCAGAGGAAAAGTCGCCTAACTGCAGCAGTTCTTTCAAAACAATGAATGTGTGCCTTATGCTCCAATTTTGAAATGATGAACTATCCTCCATGTGTCGAATTTGCACCAGTAAGCAAAGTATTGAATTCCACCCAAGAATTAAATATCAGTGTTAATCGGATATACATCTTTTAAGATCCCCTGAATACATTAAAACGTTTTAGAAAGTCTCCACGTATGTGTGTGTGTGTATGTGTGTGTTTGTGTGTGTGTGTGTGTGTGTGTACAGCATTACTCAAAAAACGGAAAGTGGGATAAACGTCAAACCTGATATTTCAGATTTCAAAGGATGCGATAGGAAGATTTAAGAAAATTCCTAATCACCTCTTACATGAAAAAAACGTTTCGTTATTGGTTATTTTCTCAAAAATGGCTGTAACATTTTTTATTAAAATACCATAAATTTAAGACATTTGCATGATTAATGATATATCTTGAATTCTCTGTGAATAACCTGTGAAGTTTTGTGTATTCTGAATGCAATATGTTTTATAGTGCATAACCGGTAAGAAGAAGAAGAACAAGAAGAAGAAGAAAAAGATCGCCGCATAAAACGTAAATCTCGCTGAAACACAATTTAGGCGACGTGGAGTTAAGAATTTCCGAGATATTGGACTCTTTCTCTCTCTCACATACACTTTTCCTAAAAATGCTTTTTGAATTCAGGCAACCTCAAAACATGTGCTTTCTCCACTGGGATCTCGACGACATTGAATTTTGGTGCAGAATGCAATACTTGTCCTACCTGCCAGATACGCGGTAGAGAAAGAAATAAGCTTTGTAAGAAGTTTGCAGAAGAAATAACAATTGTGGGTAGATAAGTTGTGTTAATGCAACAAACGAGATTTTTAGTAGGTACTTTTCTTATGCTACACAATTTGCCTTTATATTATAAAATGTTATTTGTATGCGATTGTTGGCATTCACGCATTCTTCTTTTCATTGAAATATTCTCCTGCTCATTCACTGATTTTCAGTCTTTATTGCTGCAGCTGTTGCCTTGAAATGTTATGCATTAATCATAGTAGTTTTTAGCTGCGCATTATATTTAATAGATAATCAACAAATGAGTTAGCATATGAATTTTAACATTTTAAAATAAGAAAGTGAGTGGCAATGTTCGATCTGATAACACAAAATACCAATGACGTCGTAATCAAACCCAGCAGCAGCATCATCATAATTTATAACCTTTGTTATACACCTACAAGGATTCAACATAGCTGTCCTGCTTTTATTCCCTGAGGTCGGTTCGTAGTTTTCCATTCTTTCTCTACAAGCTGCTCTCATTGCTCGGGGTGCTTATGCGGAACCGACTAAGCTACGCACTAACTCATAACACACTCCCTGCGTGTTAGACATATACTAACAGCACGAGGGAAGCGATGCATGGCAATGCATGCCGGATGATCGCCACCGAGACAGGCGGGTGTGGGGGCCGTCCTTTGCCCCCTCCCCCAAAAATGCTCTGGGTACCGTAAATCCGGGTAACTTTGCGACAACAGATAATTTCATCTTTCGTCAGGAAATACGAAAGCTGATAATTATGCGTTGTCCCAAAGTTACCCGGATTCACAGTCTTCTGTGTTAAAAATCTGTTTCAGCTTCATTCGATTCACTGTTTACTCGAAATTCCTACACTTCTCTTTCCACGTGGTGAGTAATGGACTGCTCTCTATGGGATGCGATCGTCCAGCATTCTTTCTTACTTAGTCGGCTAACCCTTCTGTATGTAGGGCTTCACTCCCGAGGGCTTACAATCGCGCCCAGGGCCAGAGGCCTGTTGAGGAATAGACGGACATTCAATCGGAGAATGAAGAAGAGTATGAGTGTGGAAGAAGACGATGTGAAATGAAAGCGAAATGGATGAATGGAAATGTGATCATGGAGCAATTACTGAAATGAATGATGGGGGTAACTGGAGAACCCAAAGAAAACCCGACCAGACGGCGTTTTGTCCATCGCAAATCCCACATGCGGGGCGCTAGTATTGAACCCAGCCGCTTTGCTGGGAGGCAAGCGGTCTAATCACTCGGCCACCGCGCCGCCTCTCCGCATTCTATGTCGTTTGAATATGTTATGTAAGAACCTAAGTATTTAAAGTATGCAACCTGTCCTAGAACTTTATTTTCTAATAATAACATTTTTGATCTAATAGGGTATTTTGCTTTGAAAGCCATAAGCATATATTAAAATTATAAAACTGGCGGATTTGCTGATCTTTATAGCACTGCTCCAGAATCCTACCTACACAATGTCAGAGAACAGACTCTAATGGAATTTATCATTTTATATTTAAGTGACCTCCTGTACTTACAGCTCCTTCAGAACTACGTGTCTCTTAGAACCTCTCGAAAAGTATGCCGTAATTAAATTAAGTGACACTACATTTTTGGGTAATTCTTGCAATGAAGCGCACTGTATAACATATACAGGACAAAATTATGGTTTCAGAATTTCTCTTAAAATATTGACAGCAGGGGAGTGATTTTTACCAACAATTATAGTAACACTGTCACCACAGAGTCCATTGGTATATTGAAAACCTGTGTTCACGGTGTTTTACGTTCTCTGCCACGTACCTAGTAGGTAGAGAAGGTATCGCATTCCAAATTATGTATGGAATTTTAAAATCTATTGTAGTCGCGATTTGACCTTGATGTTAAAGCGTCATTAAATAAATTTAAACAAAATTCGATACCAAGGTTTCACCGGAAATACGTGTTTTGAGGCTCCCCGAATAAAAAAAAGCATTTTTAGAAAAAGGCACGTGTGTGTGTGTGCGTATGTGAACCGCGTAACTCGAAAACGAAAAGACGGATAAACATTAAACTTGTTGTTCAGGTTTAGTACCTTTCAAAGATTTTAAAGAAAATCCCGCTACCTCAAACTACCCTTTATATGAAACATTTTTCAAAATGTTGATTTTCTAACAAACGTATCTAATGATTTTTATTAAAATATCATATTAAAGTTATTTACATGGAAGATAGAATGCACATCTTGAATTTTCGGCAATAACTTGAGACGTCCTCTTAATTCGGAAGGAATTTCGTTGTATAGCTGGTAAACGTTAAGCGATAGACGAAAACGTACTACACAGAATCTATAGATCTCTTTAAAACACACAATTTATTTCAGTAGCTTTCTTTATCCCAAAAGGGCGACCACATGAAAGCTTGTAGTGCAGTGCAGCCCTGAGGACAACCTCAACAAGAGGTCGAAACGTTGGCTATTCTAGACAGTTAACATGACGCGACAGATACCAGAAACCAGTTATATCATTTTAATGCGCTGTCAAACCGTTGTTAAGTAGCTAACTTTTTTATTTGTAATCAATCACTTATGAAATATGTGAATATGCAATTCTTAGAGCCTACGGTTTATCGGATCACTCTCAAATTTTTAAATGGGACTTAGTGTACAAACTTAAAGAAACTGTTGCAGATGCTTTACTTAATTTTAATTTGTTTAAGAGAAAAATATATTTGTATACATGTTATTGAATTTTTCAACTTTTCAGTATGAGTTGTGAAAATATTTAATTTCAGCTGAGCTGTTCAATAAGTTTAACTAGTACAGAATTTTTAAATGCTTAATTCCTGAAGCTCTCATTTCAAATTCAAGTTAATAAGCTATAAGCTGTGGTCCAAGGAGCATTTTGAAGAGTGAAAAAAGGTGTTGAAAATAAGAATTAATAAAAATGTGTTTTAAAGTGTAGTGGCATACTCTGTCTAATGGGTACAGAACCAGTTAAATAGCCGTTTGGGGCTTTAAAATGCTTTAAATTAACGAACCAGTTGTACAGTAAGAAAATACAAGATATAAGTGCACTAAAAAGAATCAGAAACCAAAATTGCTAAAAAAGTTGACCATAACCACACAGTATACTTATGGACTTTCAGCTTTTGCTTTTCACAGTATGTTAAAGTTGAAAAAATAATATATATAGAAGAAAGAAAAAAATATAATGATTGGATTACAGTAGTAAAAGTTTTCTTGGCTTTTGTTTCTCAAAATTTATAACAAACGTATCTAAATCCATCTATTTAGTTAGGTTTATATTCAAGATAGCCAAGTCTGCTTTTCTTTCATGAGTCACTGAGAGTCGTTGAGGTCTTGATATGAGGTGAGAGAAGGTAGCTGCGTAACACCATTGAACACGTTGAAAGCTGACCCTACTTAAGCACTTGTTCTGTGAAGACTTCAAGGGATGATCCTCTTTTACAAGATTGTTAAATAGCTGTAATTCATTACTGAGATTTTGCAGCAAATTCTGGTTTTCTTCTGTGCCAGTGACTGCAGATAGCGGCGGCTCTATAATTTACATAGCACATTTGTCTACATATCCTGGACACCAAATGTAGTATTTTAGCTACAGTACAGTTATATATTAACATTTTTAGTGTTCTTGACAATTTTAGCGGATTTTAGCTGATAGCCAATGCTACCAGCATAGAAAGTTCTAAAATAGATGTACTGCTACATTGAAGGAATTAATTACCTTACTCTGTATAATATGCGATATTTAGGCTGAGAGACTGTAATAAAAACTAAGCACAGACAATAGTCATAGGGAAGCCTACTGCAGATTATACCAAATGCTTGAATTAATAGGAATTAATAAGTTCATCTGGTTCTGGAAGTCGCGGGTTCAAACCCGGTGGAGGGCGATGGATTTTTTCGGACGTAAAAATCCTAGTATGGGTCAGAAAGGGTGGTCGCATGTCGTAGAGTTACGGTACTAAAATAAGCTCAAGCCTGATAAAGAGGTCTCTGAGAAAAATCTTCGGTCTTTATCGTCCAGTATAGATTGGGACGCTAAGAACCATAGCAGTTAGTGTGCCCATAAATACAATTCAATTTCACTTTAATTTCTGGAATTAATAACGTTAAACATCAAGTGGAGACAAAAACATTTGAAATGCATAAATGGAAACAGAAATTATGATTTTAAATGTTTTATAATTCTGAGGGAGATCTAAACATTTGGGGGCCCCTTAACCCTCCTGGTTACGGGCCTGATCTACGATACGGCGTTGGCTGGAATTCTGGTACACTAATACAGCTGGCTACCCTGGTATAACCAGGGCACGACACCTTTAACTCTGAAATGTCTGCGGTGGGTGCTTGCAGACTCCCGACATAAATGGGACCATTAGCTCTGGACGTATTTGAGAACGGCCCACTGGTCTAGAAAATTGCAAACAAGTAGTCTAGAATTTTGGAACACTTGACTCTGTTCTATTCACTAACAACGATTGGCGTGGAGTTAAGCAGAGGAGGCAGCCGAACATGGTATGTTGATTATAGGGTCCTTTGGGCTGTCATGGTGTAAGGCTTCTTAATCTAGTTTCTTACATTGATTGTTCCTGCTTGCTTTTCTCTCATTTTCATTTACAGCTAACCTCAAGCGAGAAAGTACAGGCGAAAAGCATGGTTGAACATTTGCATAGAATATTCTTTTGTTTGTCATTGCAATGTATCTGCTCGATAATATGATTTTCTTTGCTCAATAATGACCTTCTTCGAGACGTAACAACAAAAGTAACGAGGAATGATGGAAACTGTTTCAGAGTTACTTATGCCATCGTATGTTATTTCACGTAATTGATATCTCATGTGCATAAACAAACCATAAACCTGTCTGAACGTGTGAATGTTGTAAGTCTGAAGTGATGCTGCAAAGTGACTAACCATGTTTATGACATCAGATTAACTGACGCCATATCAGACGCCATTGTTCTTCCATGTTCTAGTTTCAGAAAGTAATTAAATTTCTTTCGTGCATTGCAAACTGTAAGCTGTATCACGGAGCCGACCAGCGAGAAATAAAGACGCTTCACTTTAATGCCATGTGTAACTAATTTCGAAAAAAGCTTTCGTTCCTTAGCAGTTTTCGTAGTGCTGCAATAAGGCATCTAAACTTATGTTCTTATAACATTTCAAACATGTAGACTCTTTATAGCTTAAAATAAATTAACATGTGGCATAAAATTCAACTTATTTCAGTAAAATATTTCATACGTCACTTAATCTATGTGCTCGTATGTGTTCAGTTGTCGAATCCTCCATTGCTCATGCTTAAAAATTAAATTTTATTACTAAGAGAAACTGAAATAAACTGTCAGTTTTGACACACACCCTAGTGTGGCTTAATTTAACTTTAAACGGATAAGCAATGGCATACAGAGCTGGGCGCATTATCACTTTGTACTCTCCGATGGAACGTCTCCTTAGTTTTGGTAGCTCTCCATCTATTTAATAAAATGGTACACGAAAGAATTTTCCATCCTGGGAAATTAGGATCTCATCTATTCTTTAACAAATTATATGAATATATTCAGTTTTACTCGGTTTATTTCAGGGATTCTATAGCAGTTTTTGGCTTAAAACTTAAGCATCACAAAATCAAGCATTCAATAAATAATTTTAATAATCATGATTAACAACCAATTGAAGTGATAAGATCCGCCCGAAGAATATAAATAATAAATAATACATCATAATAAGTATATTAATAAGCATCTAATCAAAATAGGAAAGAGGGGAATACCAATATGAGGAAAGAATAAAAGAGAACATTAAGACTTAGAAAAGGGGGGAAATAAAATCATAACGAGAGAAATAAAGTGAAGATTAGATATTAATTAATAATCAGAAAGTGAAATAAAATGTAGAAAACGTGTATTTGAGAACGAAGAGACTTGGCGAAAAACCGTGAAAGGTTGAAAATTGAGGAACGTACAGGAAGAGGGACATTAGTAAGCGATAAGTCACAATAGGAACCGAGTAGAGCTCTCAGGATGCGAAGAAAACGGGCCGGAAACTGAATTTAGTCAAGCGCACAGAAAATTCACTCAAGCGAACATAAGTTGTTAATGGGAGACGCGAGCGAGGCTCGGACGATGAAATTAAGAGCCAATGGAAGACGAGGAAAAATTCAGTGAGATAGCCAATAAAAGTTAATAAAAGTCACGTGCATAGCAATAAGATAGATCGAAACTAGAAAAGAGGCGTGAAATAGAAAATTATCTATGACAGAGCAACTTTCGGACGTGTGTAAGATGAATACTTTGTGTCGAACCGTAGGGTAGAGAAGTTGACTCCGTTTTGTGCAGTGAGGGAGAATTAGATAGATGTAGGAATTCAAAGTATTTTGTATCAGAGAGAGAAACAGTGCAGATATCTACGAGTATTTATTTATGTATGGGAAAAATGAGTTTAAAGGAGCCTTGAGTAAAAAGAGGTAGCTAGGGCATGACTAAAGGTTAAATCATTAAAGTAACTTTGTAACGTCTTTAACCTCGAAAAATACTTAAGTGAGGGTAATGCACGGAAACAATAGATGACAGGAGAAATCGCGTCTTGTGTGAAAGGGTATTCGGCGGAGGACATCAGTGTGGATCTTCAATAAACGGGCCATCTGAGAGGAGAAAGGTGAGCTTCATTTCATCTCCCATCCACACACTCCCTGAGGTAAGAGTTTCCAGAATCCATATTCCTCTACCTGAGTAGCCGGCAGCAACATCAATCCTCCCGAATTACCAAATCAACACCAAGAACCGATCATTACACCCTTTTCCCTTTTTTTATAAACCCCGCTACACAATGCATTGAAATTAAAATATATTCCTTAATTTATTCCTTTAAATAAATAAGCAAAACCTATCACCTAACTCTAATAATTCTGTTTGACTGATTATGTAGGCGCAGGTTTTTTTCGCAGACGATAATTTTCGATCAACTGAAATGTGAATTTTTAATTTTTAATATGCTTATGAAGCAACTACTATACAAAGTGAATATGTTTTTATTGCTTTTTCCCCAATTATTTCACTTATCTTGGTTGACAGTATTGCGGAAACAGGTACCAAACCGGGACTTTTCTCACTTCTTGACCTCATTTACACCGAACAGCCAGAGCTCTAGCAGATCTCACGGACACTGATAATATTAAATTGAGTTTAATTTATGGACGCTCTTTAACTGCTGTGGTCCTTAGCGTCCGATTCTATATTGGGCGTGAAAGATAGGTAATTTTTCTCAGAGGCCAATTTATCAGGCTTGAGGTTCCTTTACGTGCCTTAAATCTACGACACGGGACCACTGGCTTTACTTCCCTTCCGAAGGAATCCATGCTAAGGATTTTTACGCCCGAAAAAATACATCGCCCTCCGCCGGGTTTGAACCCGCGACTTTGGGAACCAGAGGCTAGGATAGTAACCACTACATCACGGAGGACGACACGGATATTGATGATTCACTTATTGAGTTTACTTACAGAAGTGTATTAAAACGATCATTTTTGATAAATCCACTAACTTGTTTGATAATGCCATAAACTGTTAATTTTTAAACTTCCTGTCTAGAAGCGCCACAGCGTAAATAATGGCAATTTGAGAGATGGGTCACAGTTCGGGAATGCCCTTCTGTAAAGTAATAACACTTCTAGTATACGCCCTACACATAAAATATTAACACGATTCATCTGTGCTGCAAAATGAAACTTGAATTTATTACAAATAAGTAAAACATTTAGTTATAGTACCTAATTCTATTTTTTTATGTATGTAATTTATTTGCAGCAGTTTTAATTCCTATCTAAAGAAATCCCTCTCAGTTCCCATTATTAAGCTCCTGAACCCTTCCGTGTCGCGCCCCGCAGTTTGAGAGCCACTATTTTATTCTATTGAGCGGCAAAATAGACTGTACAAGAGATGAACCCTATCTCGAAACAAGCTCACTAGTTGATGCAATTTTCGCCTACGATATAACGATACAAATACGGATTAAATAAACCCTAAACATTCTGAAGCCATAAGGGAACTTGAAAGAATTTTCACCAAGAAAAAATCTGATGTGTTGCACTCACATGACTTTCTCTGCTCTTGTAAAACTATTTTTACAAACGCTTATTCTCCATCTACTTCATGTTAACCGAGATGTCGACATGTTAATCCTATTCCTAATTTGTTGTAGGTTCAAGGGGAGTAAGGTAGGCTTTAAGCGATAGTAAAATCTTTTAAGTGGTTGCTATGTGGAGCATTCCATTCTCTTTGCGTGTCCAGGACCATAAGAAAGAAAGAAAGAAAGAAAGAAAGAAAGAAAGAAAGAAAGAAACTAATAACGAATTCCCATTTGTGAAAAAGTATAGAGTATTGGACAATTCAAGCAAATAACAAGGAATATCTTGGAAATGGTTGACTGGACCAAAAAAAGTATATAACTTAAATTGTGTGTTTTAACGAGATCTACATTTTTTGTGCAGTAAAAGTTTGTCTATCTCTTACGGTTTACCAGTTATGCGAAAGTCATTCAGAATGAAGAGGGCTTTTGGGGACATTCAAAGAAAATTAAAAATATACATTCCATTTGCCATAAAAATAACTTAAACATATGATATTTTAATCAAAATCGTTAGCCATTTTTGAGAAAATCAAAATTTTCGAAAAATGTTCCACGTAAAGTGTAGTTTGGGGTGGGAGGATTTTCTTGAAAATCTTCGTGTCGCATCCTTGGAAGATAAACTCAAGTACCGAGTTTGGTATTTATCAGACTTTTCGTTTTTGAGTTATGCTGTTAACAGACAGACATGGACAGATTTCCAAAAATGCTTTATTTGGATTCAAGGAACCTCAGAACATGTATTTCCGGTGAAATCTCGACATCGAATTTTTGGGTGGAATGCAATGCTTCCTCTACTTAGTATAGTAGTAGAGAAAGTAAAAATAGTTGATCAATGATATTCTGATGTTTCAATAAACCCATCTAAAAGACAAGGCCTCGGCTAATATCAATATAAGCAATATGGCCGCGGGAAATGGCAATGTTTTTGTATGTGATACATTTGCTCAAGAGGATGTGAATTGGTTTTTATTTAATAGTATTAATAAGTTCACCTTACAAGAATGAAGTTAAATGGATTTGTTGCGCAAGCGTAAATATGATCTAAGTATCGTGTTGAAAGCTATGCTGATGCTATTCAAATTTCCAACTTTGACCAAGGCTATCAGAAGAGAAAACCTCAATCCCACCAAAAATTCTGTAATAAGCAGCAATTAATATCATATATTAATCACTTCTGCGAACTATTTGTGCTTTAGTAACGGTACAAATATACTTAGCAGCCCTAGACCTAGCTTTCCATAGAAGCATAGCTTTCTTAATCTATCATGCAGTGGCTTTAGGTTTAATGCACTGTCTTAGTTATTGAGAGGTATTTCATGTAACTAAACCTGCTTTGTGTAATAACATTGGCAAACCTTATGTTAATTTAGCTAATTGTTACACAGCCTTCTTACTCTCTGGGTATCCATCACAGAGTAGCTCATTAGGTTAGGAAGTAAAATAAGCAAATATTACACTAACATCTTATGCGTAGTTGTGGAGAGATATTACATTTAGAAATTCGTGTTGCGTAATAACATTGGAAATAAGCTCAGCATTCCTATAGTCTAACCTACCTTGTTCCATTACCTCAACTGGATGACTATCGCCGAGCGATTCTTTAGGTTAAGTAAATATTGCACTAACACCTTATGGTTATAGTTATTCCATGTAAAACTACTTTTTTACTTTCTCTACTACATATAGTAAGTAGGGGAAGTATTGCATTACATCCAAGAATTCGATACCGAGATTTCACCGGAAACACATGTTTTGAGGCCTCCTGAATCCAAAGAAAGCATTTTTAGAAAAAGACCCGTGTGCTTGTCTGTGTGTTTGTGAACAGTATATAACTCAAAAACGAAAAGTCGGATAAATAGCAAACTGGGTATTTAGGTTCAGCTTCTCTCAAAGCTGCGTCACGAAGATTTTCAAGAAAATCTCCCTATCTCAGACTACCCTTTACATGGAACATTTTTCAAATCTTCTGATTTTCTCGAAAATGGCTCTCACGATTTTGATTAAAATGTCACATATTTAATACACTTTCATGACAAATAAAATGTATATCTTGAATTTTTTGGAAATGTCCCAAAGGTCCTCTTATTTCTGAATGGTTTTTCCATAAACCGGAAGATGGACAAAATTTTTCTACATAAAAAATGTAGATCTCGTAAACACACAATGTATGTCATATACAATTTTTTTTGTCGAGTGAACCATTTTCGAGATGTTCCTTGTTATTTCTTTGAATTTTCCAATGCTTATACTTTTTCTCAAATGTGAATTCGTTATTCGTTTTTTTTATGTCCTGGACATGCAAAGAGAATGAAAAGCTCCACATAGCAACCAGCTCTTAAAATATTTGTATATCACTTAAAGCCTACTATATTCCCCTTGTATCTACAAGAAAATTAGCAATAAGATTAATATCTCGATATCTCGATTAACATGAAGTAGATGGATAATGAGCGTTTGTAAAAATAGCTTGTGCAAGAGTAGAGAAAGTGATGTAAGTGTAGCACATCAGATTTTTTTTTGTTTCATAACCTCAGGAGCCTTATATTTTTAACGTACTTTCGTTCCATTACCTCATCTGGAACGAGTAACAGAGCGCTTCTTAGATTAAGCGAATATTGCAATATTATACGTACCTAGTTACAGAAATATATAAAACTTTAAAGCTAATTTTGGCTCCATAATGTTGGCAAATGACCCGGACAGTACTGCAACTTATTTTCGTTCCATTACCTCATCTGATATAACTAGGTTTCACAGAGTGGCTATTTAGGCAAAGTAAATATTATATTAGCATCTTAGGAAAGTTATAGAGGTGTTTATTGTATAACAGTTTTGTGTTTCATAAGAAACTTGGCAAAAAAGCTCAGGAGCCCTTTAACCCAACTTTTATTCCATTACCTTAATCACGATATACGTAATTACCAAAACAAGAATTTTGTACAAGGTAAATATTGCAATGGCATCTAATGGATAGTTACTGAATACTGTTTCATGTAAATCGTCTAATATGTTAGGCATGTAGGTATTGTAACCTGACATTTTGCGTAAAATAAGAGTTCGACATACAAAATAAAGTGTGTGCAAAGAGATGCCCATGCTATTGACTAAGGAAATACTTTTTTCTTTTTGTGGCACACTGCACTTTGGTTTTTCTGCGAAAATGTGAGTTATGTTTTCCTTGCTCATACAATTTATGAGCTGCCATTATTTGATAGGTTGGCAAATAACTACGAATTTAACGTGCGCCAGCTACAGATGCCTCTTTTGTCCGCCATTTTGTTTCAATGCCCAGGCAGAGATGAATAGAAGTACATCTTGCTTAGCCCTTGTCTTCTAGACGTTGGTTCTATACACTAAAGACGTAACAAAATATGGTGATTACTTGCACAATATTTGCAGATGTTCGACTAAGTTGCTATGGTTCTGAGTGTACGGGCTCCGAATGTACTGGTAACATTTTTGGTTCCATTTATAGACAACCTTTAACATCCACGATCATATCGGAGGCGTTTGACAGTAAGGTTCAATATATACCTTCCGATTGAAATGCGGAAGAAAGATGTTTTAAAGAGGAAAAATGTGCATATTACACAGTTTAAAAGGAGATGTGAACAATTGGAAGGACCGTAGCCCATCTCCCTTTATAAGACACTTTCTTGTACACGAAATAAATGTCGATAAAGTACTCCATTTTGTTAAACTGCGCATGCGCGAAGTAAATGCCAATCCATGAGTACTAGCGAAATCTGCGAAAATAGTGATATTTTTAATTCTTCTCCAAAATCACTCTTTACCTATCCATTCCACCAAACAAAGTGTCAATTCTTCTTTGGGGTTTAGCCTCACAGATCCTACGGCTACGCCCTGTCACTCTACTTATAAAAACACCCCTCGACTACGCTTTGTGGCTTTGGGCCCTAAATGTCATTTGCGTAAGGCTTGCTAAGGTTTTCGTTCAGATATTGGCGGCTCCTCCTGTATGAACAGCACAGTCACAAAGTGTGGAACCGGCCAAAGCGTGGAACTTAATTTTGGAAGATGGACTAGGAACAAAGTCCGCGTTTACTTTTGGAGACAATTGCTCGTCACTTGTCATGTTCACTTGTTTCATATATTATGACCAAGTTTTATTTTGTTGTTCATCGTTTAAGCGGTACATACATTCACGTCTCAGAATTTATTAAAATTCACACTTCGACTCTAGGAGACCAGTGATTAATCACGATTAAATAAAAGTGTTCTAACGTTCAAATGGGAATCGATTTCGCGATCTCTAGATTTAGAAGTTAGTACGCTAAATGCTAAACTGTAGAAACAGTTTGGATTACATTTTGTACTGATAATTCTGCACAACATTTCCGATACATCCCATGCATGAAATTAATGCGAAGTCAGAATGCATCAACTGTAACACAGAGACCGTGTTATATTAGACCGAAGTTTACTTAACACTGGCTTGAAATATAACATTTTATATTGTGCAAGTCTCTGTATATAATTTACTTAGTATAAATTAGCGCTTTATGCGAACATTTCTATAATGTTCTTTATAGAAAATTAATAAAATGCGAAACATCTGTGGCCTTTTTTTTACTTTCTCTACTACGTATAGTAAGTAGGGGAAGTATTGCATTCCACCCAAAAATTCGATACCGAGATTTCACCGGAAATACATGTTTTGAGAATCACTGAATCCAAAAAAAGCATTTTTGGAAATATGTCCGTGTGTGTGTCTGTCTGTGTGTCTGTGTGTCTGTGTGTCTGTGTGTGTGTCTGTGAACAGCATAACTCAAAAACGAACAGTCGGATAAACACCAAACTTGGTATTTAGGTTCAGTATCTTCCAGAGATGCGACACGAAGGTTTTCAAGAAAATCCCCCCACCCCAGACTACCCTTTACATGGAACATTTTTCGAAAATTTTAATTTTCTCAAAAACGGCTCTAACGATTTTGATTAAAATATCATATGTTTAAGATATTGTCATGACAAATAAAATGTATATCTCGAATTTTCTGGGAATGTCTCCAAAAATATTCTTCATTGTGAACGACTTTTGCATAACTGGTAAACCATAAGAGATAGACAAAATTTTACTACACAAAAAATGTAGATCGCGTTAAAATACACAACTTATGTTATATACGTTTCTTTTGTTGAGTGAACCGTTTTCGAGATATTGCTTGTTATTTCCTTAAATTTTCCAATACTTATACTTTTTCTCAAATTCGTTATTCATTTTTACTTTCCCTACTACGTATAGTAAGTAGGGGAAGTATTGCATTCCACCCAAAAATTCGATACCGAGATTTCACCGGAAATACATGTTTTGAGACCTCCTGAATCCAAAAAAAGCATTTTTGGAAACATGTCCGTGTGTGTGTCTGTGTGTGTGTGTGTCTGTGTGTGTGTCTGTGAACAGCATAACTCAAAAACAAACAGTCGGATAAGCACCAAACTTGGTATTTAGGTTCAGTATCTTCCAGAGATGCGACACGAAGGTTTTCAAGAAAATCCCCCCACCCCAGACTACCCTTTACATGGAAGATTTTTCGAAAATTTTAATTTTCTCAAAAATGGCTCCAACGATTTTGATGAAAATATCATATGTTTAAGATAATGTCATGGGAAATGAAATGTATATCTCGAATTTTCTGGGAATGTCTCCAAAAGTATTCTTCATTGTGAACGACTTTTGCATAACTGGTAAACCATAAGAGATAGACAAAATTTTACTACACAAAAAATGTAGATCACGTTAAAATACACAACTTATGTCATATACATTTCTTTTGTTGAGTGAACCGTTTTCGAGATATTGCTTGTTATTTCCTTAAATTTTCCAATACTTATACTTTTTCTCAAATTCGTTATTCATTTTTTTATGTCCTGGACATGCAAAGAGAATGGAATGCGCCACATAGCAACCAGCGTTAAAATATTTGACTATCGCTTAAAAGCTACCATATTTCCCTTGCATCTACAAGAAAATTACCAATAAGATTGACATCTCGATATCTCGATTAACATGAAGCATATGGAGAATAGGCGTTTGTAAAATTAGATTGTACAAGAGTAGAGAAAGTCATGTGAGTGTAACACATCAGATTTTTTAATTATCCAAATATGTTCCTCTTAACATTACAGGAAGGTTTCAACCAGATAGGAAACACATGGATCGAGTCGGTTCATTCGTAAGGACTACCTCACTCAGACTGGGTTATTTAAACGGTGTAGTTCGTTCTGAAATTTCTGAAGCCTAATGAAATTCTTATTTAGGAGCGATTTCGTTCACTCAAACCCAGAATGATAGAAAGTATGGATAAAATTCCGTATACGTAAACAACGATCTGAGATGCGTAACACTTACGGAATCGATTCAATACGTCAGCACGGATCATTCGAGTTTTAGACGGGCAAATCCTACGGCTATGCCCTGTCGTCGCTTCACTCCTGTACTTCTAAATAACATCCCTCCGCTACGCTTTGCGGCTTAGGGCCCTCAGTAACGTCTCAAAAGATCCATTCAAAAGATCGGAATCATTCAAAATATCCTTGGAAATATACGGAATATTGGCGGAAAGTATGTTTTCCGGATTAATGGTGGGACCAAAAATGGATCTTAGCGCTATTAATGATCTGACAAGGAACTAAAGTATGAAAACTGACAGTACAAAATGTTCACATTCACGGCGTGTAGCTTTTTCCATTAGTACTGTATGATAGCTGTAACAAAAATGTGTCGCTGTGATATGTTAAAAAGTATTTTTATAACAGAATTAGAAAAATGCTTTTGAGACTAAACATCTGTTACATTTATATGACTCTATAAGCACAATCGTTTATTTTTATATCTCTTCTATAAACTATACTTACAGCAGCTTATTTTTCTAGCTACTGCATGTACATAAGCGCATGCGGGAATGGTTTAATTTCTAGACAAAGGGGCTACTGGACTTTAAGACACAAAGCGGTCGTTATATGCTGGCTTTGAAATTCGGTACTCTGTTCAAGACTTCGCGAGAAACAGCTAAATGGCGGCAGCACAATTGTATTGCAAAATTAAAACCAACAGCAGCGAATATCTCGAAAAAGGTTATTGCCATAAAAAAATCTGATGTGTTACACTCACATGACTTTCTCTACTCTTGTACAACCTATTTTTACAAACGTTTATTCTCCATATGCTTCATGTTAATCGAGATATCGAGATGTTAATCTTATTGCTAATTTTCTTGTAGATGCAAGGGGAATTGCTAGGCTTTAAGCGTTTAAGTGCTGGTTGCTATGTGGAGTATTCCATTCTCTTTGTATTACCAGGACAAAAAAAAAATGAATAACGAATTTGAGAAAAAGTGTAAGTATTGGAAAATTTACGGCAATAACAAGCAATATCTCGAAAATGGTTCACTCAACAACAAAAATGTATATGACATAAATTGTGTACTTTAACGCGATCTACATTTTTTGCGTAGTAAAATTTTGTCTATCTCTTATGGTTTACCAGTTATGCAAAAGTCGTTCACACTGAAGAACACTTTTGGAGACATTCCCAGAAAATTCGAGATATACATTTCATTTGTCATGAAAATATCTTAAACACATGATATTTTAATCAAAATCCTTGGAGCCATTTTTGAGAAAATTAAAATTTTCGAAAAATGTTCCATGTAAAGGGTAATCTGGGGTGTGGGGATTTTCTTGAAAACCTTCGTGTCGCATCCTTGGAAGATACTGAACCTAAATACCAAGTTTGGTGTTTATCCGACTGTTCGTTTCTGAGTTATGCTGTTCACAGACACACAGACACACACACACACACACACACACACACACACACACATACGGACATGTTTCCAAAAATGCTTTTTTTTTGGATTCAGGGGGTCTCAAAACACATATTTCCGGTGAAATCTCGGTATCGATATTTTGGGTGGAATACAATACTTCCCCTACTTACTGTACGTAGTAGAGAAAGTAAAAATTATTTGCCCTAAATTCTGTGTTTTATCGAGATTTACAATTCTGGTCCGGCCAGGCTATCTGGTACGGTTTATCAGTTATATAAATTTAGAAGAGTCTATTCACAGAAAATTCCAGAGTGCTATTCCGCACTGCCCTTTCGCTCCTTTCTGACTGTTTACGACCCATAAAACTATATTACTGGAACCTAAGAAGAGGCCAGCAGGTAAATCGTAACAGCAAATGACAGCCTGGCACCCAATTGCCCTAAGGTTACCCTTACGAAATTTAAATTCTCAAAATTAAGTAACAGAGAATCTAACGCTCACATAAACTTAATACATCTCCTCTTGCTTATAAATCTCAGCGCAAAATGTCTATAGTCTTTTCTTACTATTCATATAACTCTTTTGTATCCAACGGAAGGTAATGCCGGCAGAATACCAAGTCATTAAAAGAAAATGCACCCAAAACTTCTAAGTAATTAAAAATTATACTAACTCATAAAGACAATATCGCGCTCGAACCTCAGTAATCCCATTTAACTTTCGGCTTTAAAGTGACATTCAAAATACGTATACAACAGGAATACAGTTTATTAAAGTAAACCATAAGATTCCCCATTCGACTTTTGGAAGAATATCTGTATGAAATATTTATAAAGTGGAGGGCGAACAAAGAGGTGGCCAGAGAGATCAGTGCAATATATGAAAGTATACATTACAGAGACATGACAATTCAACTCACCATGCACGCTCTGAACTTAAAGTCCTATGTTATACAAACGTAATCAGGCTCCCTCTCCCAGAGGAAAGTGCTAACGGGCTAACCTCGGCTGAGCGCTCCAATCGGAAACAAAAATACATATCACACCGCAAAAGGAAGAGCCAGTGGGAGGTGCACGGAAGTAATTAGAACTGTTTTAAATGATGATGTGCACTGGTTTAAGAAACAAAATATCTTCACTAGATGTAGGCTTTGTTAGCCAGACAAGTATGTTAAAGTATGACCTTTTAATCACAATCGTTAGAGCAATTTTGGAGAAAGTAATGAAAAAGTACAATCTTTTTCAGTGTAAAGCTTGGGACAGAAGAGAATATTTTCTTGAACATCTTCGTGTTGCAGCTGAAGCAAATATTAAGGATAGAGATGGACCTTCTTTTAAAAATGTGTTCTTTTTATGTTTTCGGTATTGCATTTTTTGTTGAAATGCAATACCTTCTTTACCTACTATGAGTAGGCGCAATAGAGAAAGTTGCATGGACTCTCCATACGAGCATCATCCCATATAAAATCCCAGAGATTTAAGCACATTTTCCTCTGTAAATAAATACTGCAGCTGCATACTTGTTCGACAGTTGGCAGGTTGTTTTAAATTCCGAAAAACATATTCATAATCTGCGACGTTGTCTAACATTTGTATAAAGGGCATGTTTGAAGCGAAGCCGCTTTGAAGTGAATGGTCATGTTTACAACTAAATGGATTTTCGCTAGGTGTGGTATTTAAAAAGTTAACTATAATAATCCGTACGAAACGAGAAGGAATCTGAAGCAAGCCAATGGAGAGCCAGCAGGAGCGCTGCGTTGGCAGATGGTTTGTGAGTGTAACAGACAGAGCGAGACGAGACAGCGTGAAGCAATATACTGCCAGTGTAGCATACACATTCACCCCCATCACTTGGCGCGGAGTCCAGCGGGCATGCTTTCATCATTGTTAAACACTTAATTAAAACCACTACACGTGCAACACTAATTTTGAGACTTTAAGCTTATATAAAGAATACTTTCGCGTGTAAATACACTGTCTAAAAGGTAAATTACAAGTAACAAATTAAGAACTGAGATTGACACGTCTTCACTTCACTAATCTCAGAACTCAACAGCTCTTGCAAACAGGCCGAACGTAAAAACAATACTGCTGATGGTGGTGTACAATGGTCAAGGTCTTTCAGCAACCCTCATAAATATCTACTTTGACATATATAAGGAAATAACCAGACATTGTAGAGACACGGGTTTTTGGACAGTCTGATTAAAACTGTTTAGCCCTGTTCAGCTATAATACTATAAATAATGAATACTTAATAATAATAACTTTTAACAGCGCAATTGAATAGTAGAAACCGCAGCCTACAGCGAAACCGCACGGCACTTGAACTAGGCAACCTCGCTTTAGCACTATTGGTTGAGCAATTTTCACAAACGTTATCTAGCTCTGCCTGAGATTCCTTCTAGTTTTGTACAGATAACAATGTGCATTTAATGTAGCAAATGTTGTATAATGCCTGAAAACTCCATTCAAATTTTATTTCAACTGGTCCAGAAAACCATTTGTGAAATCGTGAAAATCCAGGCATTAAAGAGGAAATTCATCAAAAGCATCGATTATTCATGATTGAACAGTTTTTCTCCACTGAATCAAAACCGATGTTGATAAAACGTCGAGGTATTAGATAAAACCACAAAACATACTCTACGTTATGATGTAACTTAATTTTGGAAATACCGCTAAGTGGTTCCATTTCCAACACATTATACAACTAATAAAATGCAATTGCTTTTATTTGTTCGACAGAACACGTGATCCGCATTATAGTTTGTTATTTCCATATTCAGAATCTCCCCTCCATTAATCTGGCTACTAGAATTTTTAAGTGAATGACGAATACATTCTGGAGTCAGAGTTACTATGCCGTGGATTTCAGCTAGAGCTGTCCATTGAGCAAGTTAAGGTCATCTGTACAATTCATGCCTTCGAACATAAATGAGTTCGTGTACACGGGTATGTTGGGTGTATCACACCTCGAACGATGTCCCGCTCTCAGTCCATCCCGTTTCATCAAAGGAATATGTCTCACATTAATTCCTGTTCGAACTCCCAGTACGACCAGACGAAAGGGGAAGGAAGGCTCAGGCTTCATTCACAATGAAATGTAAACGCTAACGTAATGCAGCATAAGCGCAGACATGAGGGAACACCATTCACAATGCAGTCGTAGGCGTAACGCAAGAAGTTTGCACTGGCTTCTAGATCCTTAATCTTACAGCGGAAATGTTCCAAGTGCACCGTAAGTTTCAAATTGAATAATATAACCAACAATACCAAATAAGAAAGCTCACTCAATATTTTATAAATAAGTAGGTCACAAAAAGAAAGAAAAAAAAACAACTTTCATACATACGTCCAACAGCCGCCCGTAGCGTTAGTGACATCACGACTGTTGGCTCAGAACATTTAAAGTACTATGGAATAGGGCCATTATTCCGTATGTGGGTAGTGAACACTTTCGTTATCAATATGTAACACCACACTTGCATCATGTTAGCGTTGTTGTCGTTGGCATTCTACTGCCAAAATTGTAACAACATAGGCCGTAAGCCGCAAGGGACGCAGCTAAGTAACGACGACAGGGCGTATCCGTAGACACAGAATAGCGCGTCTAAACTCGAATAATCCACTTTAGCTACATTTTCTTTGCTTCGCGACACTCCGTTAGCCATTTTTTTTTCATCACGTTCGCAATATCTTCTGACAAGATTTCCGCAAAAGCTAAGCGGTCGCCAAGAAGGGCCCAATGTTTTCGATAAAACAACTACTCCTACACAATTTAAGAACCCAGGATACTATACAATCAATTCTGCGTATTAAAAAAACCCCCATTCCGTAAGTTTCTTAAAATTTCATACCTCTTTCCCGCGTACGGAATAATGTCCGGAAACTGCAGCAAGTTATACATGTGATGAAACAGCTGCACAAGTTATATTAATGCAATGTTCATTATCTCTTTCCGCCTAGGCACAGGTGTCGGGTTCGTCCACTAAATGAAAGAGAATTCAGTAAAGACACTACCATAACCTCATGAGAGAAATGAAAGATCGTGACCCACAATTTGTGTGGCACGGCCTAATGGAAGAGTGCACGCATGTACGTTAGACGGCTAAAGTCTCGCATCGCGATCGTCTGCTGTTGAACAGCAGGCAATGCAGAGAGAAACAAATGCAGAATTCTTCCTCTATGCACGCAACGCAAGCATAAAGTTTGGAGTTTGCAAACTCTTGCGTTGCGTGACTCTATGTGAATGCTTCCATTAAATAACATGTATCAAAGTCTTGCGCTTATGCTACGTCTGCGCTTACATTTCATTGTGAATGGACCCTCATTCTGATTGCTACACTGGCGTTGTTGCCACATGATGCCTTATGCGCAGCCTGAGTTCATGTGATATTCCGGTATAGAGTCGAGCTGTACAACTGAAAACATTTTCTTAAATAAAGGAGTTTATCATTTATAACATAAAACCAGAAGAAGAGATACATGGTAGTGGTTCGGAATTATTGTCAATAAAATGAAATTCTACTACTACTACTACTACTACTACTACTACTACTACTACTACTACTACTACTACTACTACTACTACTACTACTACTACTACTACTACTACTACTACTACTACTACTACTAATAATAATAATAATAATAATAATAATAATAATAATAATAATAATGTGTTAAGGTTTCCTTAAATTTGCTTGTAAGAAAACTCTCTTTGGTTTTATATTTATACTATTTTATATTTCGTACCATATATTTATAACACTAAGGTGCTGTCAGGTATCTATTGTGGTTTTCCGTTAGAGCTTTTTGGCATAACCGAGTTTATTCTGAGGTTTGTTCATTTGTATCTCGTTAAAACAAAACGAAATTTTAAGTACAACAACCATTGTATACATAAATTAAAGAAAAGCAAACACTTTTCAGTTAGTTAACTATAACTTGTGTTAAAGGTTCGTAGAGCCATTTCTGGAGTATAAAGAATAATCATTATTTAATTGTATAATTTGTAATGCGCATTTAATTAATGTTTATACACATGACTTTGGATTCTTTTTTGTTTCCTCTCACAGAAATTTTGAATGAAATTGTATATAAAACTTGTATGATATTTATTTTGGAACATATTTTACTATGTTTTGCTTAGATGTAATGATACTAAAGAACGTGATAAAATGGAATTTCTATGTCATAACGTAGCAAAAAAGGTTTTGACCGTAACAATAGGTAGCAACAAAATCGAAAACCGTAAGATGGCATGTGATATTGTCATTCATTTGCCCTAACGCACAAAAGTAATGCTCCTGACAACAAAGCTGTGAAGTGAACCTCGAAAAAGCGAATACTCGAGCGAGTAAATGCCCATTTACCACAAGAGGGCATATGCACCAGAAGTTCGAACATAGTTCGGTATATTCGTTTCTGCTTTTCGAACGAGTTGGGCTCAAAGAAGAGAGCGAATCTCATTATTCATTAAGAAAATATGAAACGAACGAGTAAAACGCAAACAGCTCTGATTTCAGTCCAAGATTATGAAACAAGGATGACAGAGGGGAAGTAGGAGAGTTCAGTCTACTTGTGGTGCTGACCGAGCGAGATGGCTCAGGCGGTAACGTCTGTGGCCCGCATCCGGGAGGTCGTGGATTCGATTCACGCTGCCGACTTTCCTGAACCTCGGGATTTTTCGGGGGTTACCCCGGGTCGCTAGACGAATGCTAGGAAGGTTCATTACATGCCCTTCCATTTCATCTCATTCTCATTTCACTTCACCTTTTATCTGCTTGGTCTGTTTCAGGGTTGAAAGTGTCGGCGGGAGTCTCGGCGTTGCATGGGGGAAAAGGAGCTCTGTGTAAGCTTCGTCCCCCGCAATGGAGGGTATCCTAGATTACTGGATTCACATTCTACAAACATCAGAATGATGTAGACGCTGTTATACATTACACTATTGTGCCGTCCAAATCTGAAGTTTCTCGAGAACCAATAGGTTCGGAGCAAACGCATCGTTGCCAAACTTCACTTCCCTGCGGCAAAATGTTCCGATTCGTGAGAAATGCCATCACAACTTTTTAAATGCTAGAACAGAGCCCATCACTGAAAGAACTGAACAGTTATGTTACACAAAAGTTTAACTCAACTGAGAGCCTACAACCCTTCGCCAGTCAATTTTTTTTTGTTATTGTCCACCAAGCTTTAATTGGTTCATCTGGAGGAAGATACGACGATAGATATTTTATCTACCCGATGTTATAAATGTCCTCTTTTGCCTGTTAAGGATTGCTTCAAGCAATACATGGCTTTTGTGCGAATGATGTTTCATCAACTAACATCTCTGAATACTTCTTTTAGTAATTTGCAATATGTCTTGGAGTAGACATTTTGCGAAATTGCATCTATCGTTTGTTTAATAAAATTGTGAAAACATAAAGCCCAATTGACAACATTAAGAAAACTAACTTAATTTATGCTAGCAACGTATTTATTACTATTATAAGCATAGCTGTAACAATGCCTCCATTCAAACTTTACGAAAGGTGTAAAAATATGATCCTTTTTCTTTCTTTACCACATACCTAGTAATTACAGAAGGTATTGCATTCCACCCAAGAATTCGATACAGATATTTCACAGGAAATACATGTTTTGAGGGCCCTCGAATAATATTTTTAGAAAAGGTCCATGTCTGTCAGTCTGTGTGTCTCTTGTGTCTGTGAACAGCACTCAAAACCGAAAATTCGGATAAGTACATGTAGAGGTCTCGTTGTCTTCTTCTTACCTGCGTCCTCGTAGATGTTGCCGCTACGTCATAGGGGTCGTCTTCAGGAATCGATGTCACCGAATGTCAGGAAGCACACGTCGTCATCGATCTGAAATCCTGCAAGATTCACTTTTGTCACTAACCCATGCGATTCTTTAACGCTGTACTCCTACGATTATAACTTGGTTCACTAACATCTGCCCCTGCTAACTGCTCAATAACTCGGTGTTCTATCACCGTACTTTAGTCTCGCGTGGACTTAAAATAGCCTTTGACAAATATTAAATTATATATAAGTTTGTATAAAAAATTATATCGACGAATACCATTAGCACAACAGATAAATATTCCACACAAATCACTTTGTAATTGCACAAATGCGCGGCACTTGCTTTTCTGAATCGGAGAACTACGTACTCCCTTAGCAAGGAATCATGACAAACTGTGTAAAATCCACGCTTACGTTCACATATATAAAGTTACTAGTCGCCTCCGCATTTCTGTACATGCAACCATGTCTTTCTATCTTCCCATTGGTGCTAACAATCATTCTGTATCTTTATTGACTCTCCGGTTGAAAATTCGAAGCATAAACGGTAAGAACAGGCCGTTGCCCGTAGCAACGTTCTACGTTCTCTTGAAACTTGGTTCAGCCCTCGAAGTACAAAGAAACGTTGGATTTTTATGGCCCCACGCACGTAAAAACACAATGAACATTTTGAAGCGAAGCTACTCTATGCCTAAATCTTGCAGATTTTCTTACGAAATTCCGCATTTATTTATTTTATAATATTTATAATACTTAAAACATTTTGAGGCGATTTTGATTGATATAGTTTTTAATCCAATTAGTTTAAAACTTTAGAAAATCATCGAGCGGCGTGTTAATTAATCACTAGTAATTCATAAACTATAATTAGTTAGAATTTCCTTTTTGTGCAGGTGTACTCAGGCGGAAATATCGCTACGTACCAAACTTGTTGTTTAAGGCCAGTATCTTCCAAGGATGCGACACGAAAATTTTTAAGAAAATTCCCCAACCCCAGCTACCCATTACGCGGAACATTTTTCGAAAAATTTCATTTTCTAAAAAATGGCTCTAACGATTTTGATTAAAATACCATATATTAAAGATACTTACATGAAAAATAAAATGTATATCTTGAAATTTCTGGGAATAGCCTGTGAAGTCCTTTTCATTCGGAAGGAATTTTGTATAATCTTGTATAATTGGTAAAGGATAAACGATAGACGAAAACGTACTGCACAAAAAATGCAGAATATTCTCTTTTAAACACTCAATTTACGTATTTCAAATAATTTTCTTTGTGGCATAAGCCGTTTCTGAGATATCAGTTATTAATTGTTCGAATTGTTCTCTTGAAGCTCTGTCAACATTCAGTTGTTTCACGCGATGTTATGGAAACAGTATGGAATTTCCAGGCTAGCATATACCGTCCAGTTATTAAACTTTGACTATCGCTGTTCCCTTTGTATCTATAACGAAATGTGTAATGTAGGTCTCTTTGCAAAGTTTTATTTGAATTAAAATTTAGTAAATAGAAAAATAAGTTTTAGTAAGACCAGTTGGTATACCCACTTATAAAGACAGAGAACAGAGAAAGCCATGTAAATGTATCACATAAGATATTTTGTACTTGTGCAGAAGAATGTCATCTTTTAGCCTAGTTACTTGTTTTTCTATAACATGGAATACGAATGCATGCACGTTATACTGTGTTTCGAGTTTTACAAGCGGAAAGCTGTACTGTCCATGTGATAGAGATCTGCATGGACTCGGGTCAAGCCCTTGGGCATAGGTCCTGCTTGGCCCGCGGGCCGGGTTCGATCTTCACTTGAGAAATGTTTGTCAAAAAATTTGTTTGTTGAAAATAAAGGCGAAGAGAAATTAATTTAACACATTCAACATACGCATTTCATTTGTCGTATAAATACCTTAAATGTATGGTATTGTAATCAAAATAATTTTCTCCATTTTTGAGAATTCAAAAATAATGAAAACTTTTCCATGTAAAGGGACAATTAAGAAGAAAAAATTAATTCATCACAGCTTTTGAACCGCACGCCAGTTTCAAGCTCCGCCTCCTTCCATCCACCAACACCCAGGACATGCTGGGCAGCGGATTCCTGGACCTCAGCCGCTACTATTTCTGTAAAGTGGATACTCAATTGGTCCCAAGGACCTGAGGGCATCACTTACCAGGCCTCCTAACAAGGGAAAAATCCCTATGCAGGTACCGGAAATCGAACCCGAGTCCCTTCGCACCGCAGTCAGTTTGGTCGACTAATAATAATAATAACAATAATAATAATAAATAATGCAAAGTAATTTTATTTAAAAGAAAATTATACATTCGTGCCCGATCCGGGTGGTATAGTATAACCTATTCTGGGGCTCTGGACGGGCCGGGTCCGGTCGGATCTAAGAATTTTGGCCTCTGAAGCTCTACCGTGTGAGGCAACATCGCACCATTCCTATTGGCTAGTGCCGTTTATTAATGTACTCGCCTCAAACATCAGGAGGTTTGGAGCCGATAATATTCATATATGCTTCCAAAGATTATGATTATTATTATTATTGTTATTATTGATAGTTGCTATAAATATCATTCCATTGATTAAACTTTCTTTTGTGACTGTTTTTCCATTCTTTTGTTTATCTTTGTAAATGCATGTGCATTTAAATTTAAGTTACCATAAAGATAAATATAGTATTCGTTACAAACAAGCACCATAATATCTTGATAAAAAAGAATCTTCCGAACTGACCTCTGTGTTGGATACTGAAATCGCGATAGACTTTACAGTTTTCATACTCGTGTATCATTTCCCTATTGTTTACACGCGCTTTATATAATTGTGCCGATTTCTCTTATGTTAGTTTTTCACCGTATCTGGCAATTCGGTATAAAATCATGCATTGTAATAACCTTTTATTCTCAAGAGCCTTCCCAAAGGAATTTCAAGGTCGGCAAATAGTGAACCCGCTTTTAAACATTATGCTATCCACTTTTATCTCAATTAATTGAAGTAAACTGTAGAATACGCTTTTGAAAGAATAGGTTGTAGAAGATATTTAAAACTTGACGATAGTGGATAGGGAAAATATATGGATGTAACGCATCGTAGTTCTTTTTTTATTTTAAACTTTCAGATAAATTAAGTCTTTTAAGAAGACATTCTGGAGCTATAGAAATACAGTTGTTCATTTAGTGATTTATTGTTTCGTTCCATGTAGTAACAACGGATGCAAATCGCTGGGGTGGGGTTGCGTACTTACCTTTCAACCCCCCCCCCCCACAATTACTAGTAAATTGCTGTAAAGCATATTGCCATAGACTTTTAACTAAAGAAAGATTGTGTGTTCTTCTAAATCAGACACCGCACATCGATTTCCAATGCTTGTACATGACCTGCGCATGCACAGAACCGTGACCTTGGCTCTGGTTCGTTACAATTGCAAGGATCCAGTAGAGGTCTGCACCTCTTTAGCGAAACTTCTGCCGGTATTTTTAAAGCGTTAGAATTTAAGTGCACATAACGTTGAATGAGCGGCGTAATTTTAGAAGAGCTATTTCTGTGCATGATGCGATGTTAGGGGTGTGCCGTAATTTTGGAAAGAAACGGATGAAATTAAGCGAGCTCTGAATGGTCATGTATTCTGAAAAGGCAGAGGCCTTAAAAATTATACCTGAGAAAAATACCTCCGTCCAAAGGTGCTGCTATGTAATTAAGCGGACGACACTGATACAGTAAGTGGTCATAGTGTATGGACAATAATTTTTTGTAACGAATCAAATCGTAAGGACTGACTGTGATGTAGGTATACAGTGTTTATCGAAAGTGTCAAAATATATCGACGCTGTGTTAATATATTTGTGGTTTTCTAACACTTTAAATGCGTTTTTAAAATGGAAGAAAAATTAGATATAAGTGAAGAAGTGAGCACCCTAGCTTACAGTGCGACAAATTTTACCATACGTTTTCGTTTGCATACGCGCAGTAAAATTATTTGTTGGCCATCTAGAGTTTCAGAAATAAAAAGAAAGTATAATTAGCGTGTTAAAAATTAATTTAAATTTAGGGAAAGGGTGAAAATTGTAATTTTCATAAAGAGCCAAGCATTTGGAATTGCTTCTACTGCATCATTCGTCAGCTGTAAGATATTCAGAGGGATAGAACTAAACAATTGGGAAACATTTTGAGTTGTGGCGCCTTATTTTGAAGTAGATTGCTTTCTTTACGTTATTGTTTCACGTATGGAAAAGCCGATTTGAAGCACGAGTTGTATTATAGTTCAACTGTTGGGGAGCCAAACTTGTAGTAGTTACAACCGCACGTATAGTAAACAGTTTCCGGTAGCCTTCGCCCCAAATGTACTTTCAGGTGGCCTTTGCCCCAAGTTTAAAAAAATACTATTAACTTTGTCATTTAACTGTTTCTTTAAATATTATATTTATGTTTGCCTCGGCTGCATCAGTATTATTGTTAGAGACATGTTTCTCTTGGTAGGGCGGTGGTGCGACTGAAGAATGTAGGCTTACACAGATTTTAAGTTTTAATTCACTCCGTTTTATTAATCCTTGACACAAATTAAATAGCACTTCACTGATATAGTGATCTGTGAGATTCTTTTATTTAATACTTGCACTTTTTAACACGTAAACTATTTTTGTCTCGCACGAATACGTATTTAATTTCTCGAGGACACATCTCGCGTCTGGTTATGAGCACTGTCTAGAAGCAACTGAACTGAATTCCACCGCCTAAATTTGTAAATTTCTGTATTTCATGTCTCTGATTGAATACCTGCATTTAACTAGAGCTTTTTCTAGTTGTTGATTGGCTATTTTATAAACTGTCACTAAAATTACATTATTGTTACTCCTAGAATCACAAGTAGTACTGTTAAACTTTCTTACTCATTATTGACTCAAGGTTACCTCATTGTTAGCTCATTGTTAGCAACTTTTTAACTTATTATTCTCACAGCTCCTACATTATTAAATTACGTAATATATTCACATAACATTATTACTCATGTTTACAACAATGTAAGCATATGCAATGACTGTTACATTTTACAAATTATTACATACACATATTGCTTCAAGGCGGGCTGTTATTGAATTTACATATTATATAATTAGACTGAAATTATTTAAGTGTTAAAAATACGGCCTCAATTTAATAAACTTTATCCCCACGTTGTTTACTCGAAGAATGCGAAGCCCTTTTTGGATTTCACCTACTTATTTTTGAGTTAAATGGATAAGACTTTTTCGTGGTTTTCCAATATTCTAAGACAAATTTATGAAGTTAGGCGGACCAAAGCTTACTCTTCTAATACAATTATTTAATATACGCCGGTAATGAACTCGATCACAAAACAAGAAATACATCAAAGCTTTCTTACATAAGAGTTATTAAAATATTTTGGCATACGTATCCCATACATATCGGACCGTTATAAGCAAATCCCATTGTCTTTTGTTTTGTTATGTCTTCTGTTTTAAATGTATGTAATACTGCTTGGAATATCCGCGTTTTTTTTACTTTCCCTACTACGTATAGTAAGTAGGGGAAGTATTGTATTCCACCCAAAAATTCGATACTGAGATTTCGCCGGAAATACAGGTTTTAAGACCACCTGAATCCAAAACAAAGCATTTTTGGAAACATGTCCGTGTGTGTCTGTGTGTGTGTGTCTGTCTGTGAACAGCATAACTCAGAAACGAACAGTCGGATAAACACCAAACTTGGTATTTAGGTTCAGTATCTTCCAGAGATGCGACACGAAGGTTTTCAAGAAAATCCCCCTACCCCAGGATACCCTTTACATGGAAGGTTTTTCGAAAATTTTAATTTTCTCAAAAACGGCTCTAACGATTTTGATTAAAATATCATATGTTTAAGATATTTTCATGGCAAATAAAATGTATATGTTGAAGTTTCTGGGAATGTCTCCAAAAGTATTCTTCATTGTGAACGACTTTTGCATAACTGGTAAACCATAAGAGATAGACAAAATTTTACTACAAAAAATGTAGTTAAAATACACAATTTATGTCATATACATTTTTGTTGTTGAGTGAACCATTTTCGAGATATTGCTTGTTATTCTCTTAAAGTTTTCAATAATTATTTTCTCAAATGGGAATTCGTTATTCATTTTTTTTGTCTTGTATATGCAAAGAGTATTAATCTGTGGCAAAGGGAATGGTGCTGCACCTGGCAACCAGCTATTAAGAGATATGTATGTGCTTAAAGGCTATTGTATTTCTATATTGCCCTTGTAAATATATATTCCCCTTACATCTACAAGAAAATTAGCAATAAGGTAGAGTCTGCAAATGTTTATCTCGATTAACATGAAGTAGATGGAGAATAAGCGTGTGTAAAAATAGTTTGTACAAGAGTAGAGAAAGTCATGTGAGTGTAACACATCAGATTTTTTTTCTTATGTTTACACGCATCTTCTCGGGAGTAACAACTATTTTCTCCTCCAAGCATTCTTAAACGGAAACTCAAAGCCCTGTCCGCAAGCATGCACTTTTATGGCTCCAATGTGTTCGTATTCCAATACTTTTGAGCCTTTCTAGTGTTATAGTAATTTAGGAATTGAAATTAGAAGTGCCTTATAGTCCATATCCGAGAACAGAACAGTACTTTTCAATGGCGAAAAAATTATCAAAATCAGTTTCTCTCTATTTATAATATGAGTACAGATTTCCAAGAAGACCCTAATTTAGTCCTATCTCAAAATACAGATTCACTTAATTTATCTTCTTAAAATTTGCAAGTTATTTTTATATATGCATTAAGGCTTAACATCTGTGATGTCTAATTATTTTCAGCTAGGAAATTAGTTTCTTCAGCAGTATATAGTATTTTATCTGTGTGCTTATTTATGCTCGACAATTAACAGGAATTTGCAGATTACTGTAAAGTTTGTATCGAAGTAAGAGTTTATGAGTATTATCTCTATAATTTCGATATGGCCTGCAGATAGCGTAATGAACACGTGTTGTTTGCTGCATAAGTTACTAACACAGGTTTCAAACACACCAATATGTGCATAGCTAAATATATTAGAATGCGCATCTGGAAAATTCCAAAATAACACTGCCTTATGATGTGTTTTTATCGACTACTATGCATTAAAATATATGTATTTACAGCTTTAGCATAAAACACAGCATAAATATATAATTTCAAGAGCGAGAAGTATAGGTTTTTCAAATTCAGTGTGTTAAACAGAACTTCCTCTTTAAGGCACGCTATGTAAGCTATTCAATTGTTTGTGTTCAATACGGGTCCTAAGCTTAAATCTCACAATACCTTTTTATTTTGATTTAGCAATACTCATTATTGTGAATTTTTCATGTAGTTATAAATAAAAGCGTGTAAGCAACTTGTGAAGCCAGAGCTTTTTTTATATTCGTCGAATGTTCATCTCGCAAAAGAGCCCCACTTCAGCCACGTGTTACATATGTTATGAGAGTGTTAATAAACTTTGCGTGGTATTGTTCAATGCCATACAAAAAGTAAAAAATAACACTAAAAAACTTTAGAGCTACAATGCACCAAATTTTAAATCCCAAGGAAATTCAAAACATTAAAGTATTATTTACTTATAGAAGATGCAATGCACATGCTGCCCTGTTTCAGCGAAGTACGTGTCAGGCTTGAAATTGTTTCATCTTGCAGCTTACCGAATTCATAGCATACATTTATTCAGTTCTTGAATATTTTAAGTCAATTTTAATGTGATTTCATTATTTCCGCTTGGGGCAATGACCTTGTAACTACATAAATGTAAAAAGTGTCAGTTTCTTAGAACAGAAACCTCTTTCATTAGGTAATTGAAACATTCGTCATGAAAATCGTTTCTGTACTAGACTAGCTTATTTAAGACGTTGAAATAACATTTCTTCTGAGCCGAGGCTTATGAAAAAAACTGATGTGTTACACTCACATGACTTTTTCTACTCTTGTACAAACGATTTTTATAAAAAGGCTTATTCTCCATCTACTTCATGTTAATCAAATAAAAATTTGCAGAAACTATCTTATTGCTAATTTTCTTGTAGGTACAAGGGGAATATGGTAGGTTTTAAGCGATAGTCAAATCTTTTAAGAGCTCGTTGCTATGTGGAGCTTTCCATTCCATTCTCTTTCCATGTCCAGGACATAAAGAAAGAAAGAAAGAAAACAAACAACAAATTTACCATTTGAGAAAAAGTATAAGTATTGGAAAATTCGAGGAATATCTTGGAAATGGTCACTCGACAAGAAAAATGTGTATGACATAAATTGTGGTTTTCAACGAGTTATACATTTTTTGCGTAGGAACATTTTGTCTATCTCTTACGGTTTGCTAGTTATGCAAAATTCATTCAGAATGAAGAGGACTTTTGAGGACATTCCCAGAAAATTCAAGATATACCTACATTTCATTTGCCGTAACAGTATCTTAAACATATGATATTTTAATCAAAATCGTTATAGTCATTTTTGAGAAAATCAACATTTTTGAAAAATGTTCCATGTAAAGGATAGTCTGGGGTGAGGGAATTTTCTTGAAAATCTTTATGTCGCATCTTTGAAAGATACTGAACCTAAATACCAAGTTTGGTATTTATCCGACTTTTCGTTTTTAAGTTACGTTGTTCACACACGCACACATATCTTTTCTATTTTTTTTTTGAGTTCAGGGGCCTCAAAAGGTGTATTTCCGGTGAAATTTCGATATCGAATTTTCCGTTGGAATGCAATACTTCCCCTATTTACTGTACGCAGTGGAGAAAGTAATAACTGAAACACAAAAGGGTACCAGATTGGAAAATGTAACTGTTACCAAAGTAACAGTATTATGTTGATTGATCATAATTATTTAGCAGACGCGTGAAAAATATGTCTCGTCTAAGGTAAGAAACCACAACGGCTCGGAAAAATTAGAGTTGTTCTGTAGTGGCAACGTTGCATTTATTTGATAGATTTTCTGCGTTTATTCATGGATAACTCTAAAAATAGGAAATAGGGTACACGTATCTTACCTAATGTATTCCGAAATCACTATTTTTTAATTTTTAACACCAGTTGGTAGCAATCCTGGCAAGCCACTAAAACACTGAAGTTTCGAATATGGCAGATATGATAATGAATAAGTTATAAATTTTAGGTATTTGGTTAATTGTTTGGCTTATCAAAATGGAAAAACATATATTGTCTTCTGGAAAACACGCCTTCATTGCGAAATAATACCAGACAGCACGAAGACATGAACGGCATGTTCCCCCCAATGTCTACAAATAGTTGGCAACATCTTCATAGAGAAACAGTCGAAAGGCGTATATCTCTTATTGTTTTTCTACTGTTTACCTAAGGTAGAGAAAGTATTACACTCAACACAAAATTCATATTTTACTGGAAATAAGCGTTTTTGAGGTGGTGTTTGCAGAAGAGTAAGTAAAATAAAATAAAGAAACTAAAAAAGAGAATAGAAAGTGTGCGGTGTGTGAGAACACTATAACTTAAAACGAAACGTCGAATAAATAGCATTTTTACTTTCCCTACCGTTTACTTATAGCAGGTGGAGGAAGTTTTATTCCAATAAATTAGTTATAGATGTTTCAGAGGGAATACACGTTTTGAGGCCCTCTGAACTCAAGTAGCAGTTTTAGAAAGAGGTCCTTGCGCGCACGCGCCGACACACACCATCTGGTAAACACGAGCCAATGGCAACATAGCCAAATGCAAACCGATAGAATCCCCTAATAGTATCTGCAAACCATAGTACAACGATTTCAGAATACTTTTGTTCTTAGAGATGACTTGTAAAAGTATTAAAGGTTTTCTTGAATACAGATATAATTTGAAAAATTAGAATAAAGGGTTCTAAATTAAGTTATATGTCATTTTAATCAGAAAGGACATAGTAGTTTTACGAGCCACATTTTAGATTCACATCATGTTTTTCGTATTTTTATCTGGGACGATACAGGTGCAAGCAAGGGTTTTTATGAAAATCCACCACCTTAAGCAACCACCCACCTTAATTCGTTTTTGTTTATTATTTCCTAAAAACCAGCAGTAATGGTTTAGATTAAAATGTTTACGATATTGATATGAATAAAGTCTTGCGTTTTCTGTAATTAGCACGTTAATTCTTCTTCCTTCTTATTGCATTTTATACAACCAGAAAACAATAACATTGAAGAAAATGTACGGCATGAAAAGCAGATTTAGTTGAACCATGCCACATACCATTTAAGTCAAATAACGCTTTTCTTAGAATTTACCATTTCCTAAATGTTTGTTGCTGTAGGTATACATTTTCCCAGATTTGTGTCTACTTAAGGAAGCTATAGGCGAATTTCAAAATGAGCGATACATCTCTCTTTCCCCTCTAGAGTCGATATAGATATGAAGAGTTGAACATTATCATCACATTCTCCATATTGCACGGTTAAAATAATTTCCAATAAACGTTTATTAGAATTAAGAGGGTAGAAAAGTGAACTTTCTGCATATGTAGATAGCTTCGGGGTCCCTACCAGTGAATTAGTGGGTATAAAAAGTATTATGACAGTTACACATAAAAATTGTGTTACGTATGTTCTATATAATGATAACAAAGACAATGTGAATCGCACCATGCGAAAGTACTAAATAATATTAAAATGTTGTTCCAATGTCACATAGAATCATTTCTCTGAGAAATGAAAAACTATTCTTTTAATCGCTTTTCCTGTAATCCAATACAAAGTGTAACATTTTAAAGCGATTTATTTACTTCAGGAGAAATTTTATTTCACGCTTTGGTATACTGATATAAAGTGTTTCAAAATGGACGCTAGGTTGAAAACGATTCCAACGAGGATTCCGAAACAGCCAATCCAAGCCTTGTCAATATTAATAGCTTAAGGCTGGTTCACAATAGCCTGAGAACGGTAACCAAAACGGAAACGAGAACGGGAAGCAATACAGCCACAAGGTTTTGGTTCACAATAGTCCGGTAACGAAAACGGGAATGCATATCGATGTTCATATTGATCACAAAGTGGAAAATCGATTTTGCGCATTGCGATTTCTTTGTTTTTAACTGTCCAATGATATTTTTTCAGCTGCTTACAATTCAGCCAACATAATGTGGGTTAGCCAACGTCAAAATTTGATACAGTAAGCATTATCTAAATGCAGAACCATTGCCATTTCCGATTTCTCTAGTCGTATCAAGCTTTCATCCTTTAATGGCGTAGATGTATTAAACTTGTTTGTTTTTCTTTGTATATTTCTACGGTTTTTGTTTGTTCTTTG
Source organism: Deroplatys truncata (assembly GCA_030765065.1). Classification (NCBI taxonomy): domain Eukaryota; kingdom Metazoa; phylum Arthropoda; class Insecta; order Mantodea; family Mantidae; genus Deroplatys; species Deroplatys truncata. The sequence continues at coordinate 31,474,201 of CM060976.1, forward strand.
TAGTTTCTGCTATTGTTTTTTAGGCAAAAGCCAGTTTTGGGTTGCATATTAACAAATTACAGAGTACATTTTCACTAGAAGAACCAACGCTCAATAGATTTGCGTGTCAGATTGGAGGTTAGGTTTCCAGCTTGCGACCGGAGAGAGCTCTAGTGGCTGTGTCATGTCAGACCACCTAGAATAATCTCTAAAGTGAAGATTCTGATATGCACAACATGGATCTAATTATGCCGTGCCCGGGAACAAGAACGAGCACTTGGGTCTTCTTCTTCTTCTTCTTCTTCTTCTTCTTCTTCTTCTTCTTCTTCTTCTTCTTCTTCTTCTTCTTCTTCTTCTTCTTCTTCTTCTTCTTCCCGGGACCCGGGAAATCTTCCAGTTAATTTTTAACGCTCACATTAAAACGCATGTATTTTAACTTTGTCGTTATCGTTCTGGTTACCGTTCTCAGTTGTGAACCAGCCTTAAGTTTTTGATACCTGCTCAATTTGTAATCAAGAGTTTTATTTTGGACCTTAACATTGCATCTTGTTTTTTCATAATATCTTAGATAGCGTATAGTTATCGGCTGGTTTAAAACAATCATTGTCTTCTAAGCCTACAAAATGCAACTTGCTACATAACTGTTTAAATGAATATTTATCACGATTAAATGGGAATAAAAAAAATCTGGTCACTTCATTTTGACGAACAAATAAAATTATATTTATTTTCGAAAATGATTAAAACTTTGCTGAAAGATAATTAGTGCAACAATAGAATGAATATACCTTGATTTTTTATAACTAGTTAGTGAAGTGCTCTTCATACTCTTGAAATTTTGTGTAAACAGAAAGCATGAAAGTGCCTTTGAATTAGAAAGTGATTATTCTTGAAGAGAGTGCTATGATTGTTACTCGATTTGTTTCTTCAAGCAGCCTTTTATTTCGCGTAACGCTTTAGGATTTTATGTCTTCAGGCGATTCGACATAAAACACTTCTTAACGATTTTGATGTGCTTTACTGGGTAAATGACTCAACAGCTGATTGTTACTTAATAGCACTTTATTGTTCCTTCGTTTCTACAAATGACTCATGGAGCAGCTATCTATACAACTATACCAAACAGATGTACGTTTAATGACATCCGTTTCCAGCGGCGTAGCCTTGCGTCAGAATTCTACACTCTGACCTCAGACGTCGCGTTTGTTTGCGGGATTAAACTGTAAGTCTTTCACCACGTTGCCGCACTGATCTCACGAGTGAAATAGTCATAAGAACGGAGCACAGAAGAAAACTAGCAGCATCATTCTTTCCTGCTAAGTGATCTGTAGTGTTTCAAATATCTGATACATCTACTCGTATCAAAGAGGTTAATAGTTCAGTGCACATCGCCACATGTCGGCATGGCCAATAAATATGAAGCAGGTAGGGGATTATTTATTATCATACGCATGTTTTGAATATTCAAGTCAAGATAGAAATAGAGCTTTAGAAACTTTAATGACACGCATGAATGTTTACCTCCAATGATAACAAAATTAATTGCACCCCCTGAGACTTTGCTCATCGAAAATCTATGATTATAGGAAAAGATTACAAAACTGTTCCTGGTAATTTTCAATTTTAGCATGTTAGGCATCAGCACACTTATTGTGAAATTTTTGAAGTCTAAAATAGAATGTTTGAAAATTGTATGCAAAAGTATACACACACTTCAAACATACACCAATACATAAAGCACCAGAACATTAGGGAAAGTTTTTTTCTGATGTGTTATGTTCACATGACTTTCTCTACCCTCCATTGCTTATTAATGGGTGCACAAATTATTCATACGAAAGTTTATTTTAATATATATTTCCTTTTAATCTCGGTAAACCTCTCCGTAAACAGCTGCATTACGTATTTCGTTAAGATACAAAGGGAATCGTGATTGTCAAATGTTTTAGAATGGACCTTACATGCTGGCCTTAAAATTGCAGTCTTTCCACGACGTCCGAGAAGCAACTGAAAATCGACAGGACTTTAAAATAATGACTTAGTATTGAACAATTCGAACCATCAATAACGGATATCTCGGAATTGGCTGATGCCACAAAAAAGTTATTTGAAGTAAATTGTATGTCTTAAAGAGATCCTCATTTTTTGTGTTGTGCATTTTCGTCTATCGCTTAACTTTACCAGTAAATCAGGATTATACAAACTTCCTTCCGGATGAAGAGGACTTCACAGGCTATTCCCAGAACATTCAAGATATACATTTTATTTGCCATGTAAATATCTTTAACATATGACATTTTTAACAAAATTGTTAAAGCTGTTTTTTATAAAATCAAAATTTCAAAAAATGTTTCATGTGAAGGGCAGTTTGGGGTGGGGGGATTTTCTTGAAAAATCTCGTGTCGCATCTTTAAAAGACACCAACCTTAAATACCAAGCTTAGTATTTATCGGATTTTTCGATATTGAATTATGCTGTTCACAGACACACTCACAAGCAGACAGACACACGGACCTTTCTCTAAAAAAGTATTTTTTGATTCAGGGAACCTCAAACATGAATTTATAATGAAATCTCGATATAGAAGTTTTGGGTGGAATGCAAAACCTTATCTACCCACTCTGTACACCCTAAGCAAAGGGGGGGATGAACAGACTATCGAAGCGTATGTTTGTCTAAGTCCAAATCGTTTTCGTGGCCGTTGCCTTTATCTTCGTTCTATTGTTACCTTTCATATTGAGTCCTAGCTACTGAATGTGCGCTGACGGCCGAACGGTTATAAGTAATTAGTAGTAATGAGGCCTACCGAGATTTCTATCCCCAGCGTAATTTAATTTATTTCCCGAACTAATGTTTATTAAGCGCATTACAATTTCCAATTGCTAAGGCGTATTTGATTTCAAAGCATTTATGCTCATACATAAAAACTGAAACACTCTCCTTTTCGTTTTTAAACTAAATAAGAAATAAGTATTATAGTCCCAAATGAAAAAGCAAATAAAAATAGAAATTCACCTAATATCTGGTGTGTAAACCCTCTGCTTCTATTACTGCCCTCATTCTATGGGACATGGATGATCAAATGCGTAGTTAAATTTTCACGTGAGGATATTTCCTCCGAGGAATTTTGTATTTCATCTCACAAAATGTTTTTTTCTTGCAAACCAATTATACGCTCTTAACCTCTGCCGATCAATAGGATTCAAATCTGATGAGAAAGGAGGTCAGTCAATATTTGTAATATCTTGCCTTTGCGAGAACCGTCGTCCTCCGTGGACTGGTGGTACCGTGCTAGCCTCTAGTTCCCAAGGTCGCGGGTTCAAACCCGGCGGAGGGCGATGGATTTTTTCGGGCGTAAAAATCGTTAGCACGGCTTCCTTCGGAAGGGAAGTAAAGCCGGTGGTCCCGTGTCGTAGATTTACGGCACGTAAAAGAACCTCAAGCCTGATAAAGAGGCCTCTGAGCAAAATTACAGGTGTTTCACGCCCAATATAGAATGGGACGCTAAGAACCATAGTAGTTAAAGAGCGTCCATAAATAAAACTCAATTTATTTTATTTTATTTGCGAGAACCAGTTTAAAACCTGCTGACTTGTGCGGATAGGGTAGCTACCCCGCTGGAATTCAATCATTCCACCGGGATGCCTAGTCCTTCTAGATAGCACCATGATGTGTTCAAGGATGTCATTATGCTGCTGGCTATATATTAATGTGCCATCAAGTTGCCACAACACACTTAGACCATCTCTTGATATCCAACTCCAACATAACACAGACACGACTTTGTGCCACGTATTTTGCGTCGTAAAGTCTTCCTCTGGGGCGGTAGACAATTGTTTTCCCCATTTGTAGATGAAAATGTGAGGTGACATAATCTGTGATGGTCTGTAAGACGCTGCTTCTTAGCTGCCAGTCGAGCATGTAGGCCTGCCGTAGTCAAACGACGCAAGGCTGTGCAGTTCGACCGAGGGAAATTAGAATTGCTTCTATTGTAAACATAATATGTACGCTGAAAGGATTCCTGTCTTCCTCTTCTGGAAGTGCAGTGTTTTTTGACCCAAATCGGGTCGACGACGAACAATCCCTTTCCTAGACTACCGCACCCACCTCGTAGCCGTAGATATAGACACTTAAAGCTTTCTTGCAGCCTGCGACATAGTGTCCAGCAACGTTCACTAACGTAAGGGGAGATCTCCTTGTAGCTTCGTCTTTACATGTGCGATCAGCCAGTCAGTATGATTGCTCTCATAACATGCAGAATTCTAAGACTATGAGCTGCGCGCGCATGATCACCAGCACCATTCATAACTAAAGAATGAGACGGAGAGTTTGACATCCAGTATTAAATCAATTAAATATTTGGTGTAGTTTTTCACTTTAAAATTCTTACTGAGATGGCACTTATTACTTTCTCTACTACGTATAGTGAGTAGGGGAAGTATTGTATTCCACCCAAAAATTCGATACCGAGATTCCACCGGAAATACATGTTTTGAGACCCCCTGAACCCAAAAAAAGCATTTTTGGAAACATGCCCGTGTGTGTGTCTGTGTGTCGGTCTGTGAACAGCATAACTCAGAAACGAACAGTCGCATAAACACCAAACTTGGTATTTAGGTTCAGTATCTTCCAAAGATGCGACACGAAGGTTTTCAAGAAAATCCCCCTACCCCAGACTACCCTTTACATGGAAGATTTTTCGAAAATTTTAATTTTCTCAAAAATGGCTAACGATTTTGATTAAAATATCATATGTTTAAGATATTTTCATGAAAAATAAAACGTATATCTTGAATTTTCTGGGAATTTCTCCAAAAGTGTTCTCCATTGTGAACAACTTTTGCATAACCGGTAAACCACAACAGATAGACAAAATTTTACTACACAAAAAATGTAGATCGCGTTAAAATACTCAATTTATGTCATATACATTTTTTTGTTGAGTGAACCATTTTCGAGATATTGCTTGTTAGTCTCTTAAATTTTTCAATAATTATTTTCTTTAAAGGGAATTCGTTATTCATTTTTTTGTCTTTGATATGCAAAGAGTATTAATCTGTGGCAAAGGGAATGGTGCTGCACCTAGCAACCAACTATTAAGAGATATGTATGTGCTTTAAGGCTACTGTATTTCCAAATTGCCCTTGTAAATATATATTCCCCTTACATCTACAAGAAAGTTAGCAATAAGATAGACTCTGCAAATGTTTATCTCGATTAACATGAAGTAGATGAAGAATAAGCGTTTGTAAAAATAGTTTGTACAAGAGTAGAGAAAGTCATGTGGGTGTAACACATCAGCTTTTTTTAAAAACGCAGAGATAATTTTTTTTGCATTTTTGTGCATGAGTGTCTTAAAATTAATACTTTAAGCATGAAAAACATACGGTATTGCCATATATTTAGCAAATTAAAATTTAAATAATAATAATAAAAAACATACGCCAAGGATTCGCACCCAGGTTGTTCCAGTTACAACGCACATGCGTTTGACCTCTCGGCTACCACGCCTACAACGAAATTGGAAGTCATCTTCCTACTTATCACACAGCTTTGAAATGAACGCAGGGTGGTATTAAATCGTGTATTATGAACACAGTGTCAGCAATGCTTCCGGCTTTTCCCGAATGGAACTCCCTCTCTGGTTGTTGCTCCTTTATTTTGTTAGGCTGTACGAGGTAGAGAAGGAAAAATAAAGTGTTTTAACTCCATAAAGCTAAATTGTTGAGATTAACATGTACAGAGATGGCTCATGATATGCGTGTACGACAAAAACAATGTGGAGTTGCTTTTTAAAGGATACAGACTTGCACCTAATTGTACTATATTCCAGGTCGAACTTTTTGCACTAATCATGCAGTGGCATCTGCCATTATAATGAGAATAAGCGCACCTGTATACAGCGATTCGCAGGCATCTGTCTGTGTTATCGGTGACAAATATGCTACACATTCACTTGCTACTAAAATAAGGAACGACATATAACAAACACTAATCACGTGTGTATCAATATGTTAAAGGTCATATGGGTATACATGGCAATGAGAGGGCAGATGAAATTGTAAAGCTTTAGGCATTATCTTAAAAAAGAATTTGGTTTTAAAGGTTCTATATTCACATATGATAAAAACACACCGAAAACAGAAATCCTTCAAAAGTGCAATAACTCTTGAATAAACAACGATAAAGGACAAAGCAGTCGATCTATTTTTTCTGCTGTTAATGATCGTGTAAGCTGTAAATACTTTACACTTAATTTTATTTTGAGCCAGTTTGCTACCGGACATGCCAAATTTAAAAGTTACTTTCAAAGATTTCACATAGACTCACCAGATGGATACCTACGTAAATGTGAAAGCTTTGAAGGAACTGTTGAACGTTTAATATCATTCATTAATTCAAGAAAGAGGTATATTCTTATTCAACATCTATGTTATTGTAATACGGATCTCCAAGCACCGTTGACCAATATGTTCTTTAAAAAATGTTGCACTTCAGCTTTTGAACACTTTATTGGCTAAATTCTCAAATCATTATAACTGTAATCTCGTTTAAGTTATTTTCTTTTTTGCTATTAATGTGTTTCTTTGTTAAACTAGAATCCTAACATACCTTACAGGTAAAATAGGGTTATTCGATCTTGGAAAATAAATAAATAATAAAAATTGTTGAGGTTGAGGGAATTAAAAAGCCTAACATATGGAAATAGGTTTGATAAGAACGTAAAATGCATTTGTACATGGAAGTCAACATAAAATTGTATTCTAAATGTTGAAAGAATCTGGCTGTTTCCTGAAATTTATGGAATAAGAATAAAAAAGGTCTCATTTTTCCATTCACATAACTTTTTCTAACCTATATCCTTATCAGTGGATATGCAGCTTATTCATACGAAAGTTTATTTTCCTATCTATTTCATTTTAATCGAGATAAACCTTTCCGGAAATAGCTGCATTACACATTTCGTTATAGGTACAAAGAGAATAGCGATAGTCAAATGTTTTAGAACTGGACGATATACCTGGTCTTAAAATTCCATACTGTTTCCATGTCATCCCCAGGAACAAACAAACAAATAAATAAGTAAATAAATAAAATCTGAATATACTATCCTGGAACCTTGGTTACGACGCCGGGGCATACATTCAATCTTTACATTTATTCTCACAAACACATTTACATTTTAGATTACATCAATTTTTTTCAGATAAAATAACTACAAACTACACAATGTCTACAAATAATAATATAATAATAAATAAAGAAATATAAGAAAGAAAAATAGAAATTATTGGATTAGAGTAAAGGTGTAAAAAATAATTACAATTCTAAATTCTATATTTATATACACTTGCTGGAAACCAGCAAACGTAGCAACTAGTAACCAGCTACTATCCACTCCTATGTAACTATATTCACTGTAAACCAGCGAAAATGTACTGGTAGCCAGCACAAAACCTTCTACTAAGCTACTAATCATTTTAATAAATATTTATATTTGTATTTTATTTAAACATTTTCTTAATTAAAATGTTTTATAAAGTTAAAGTTATCTATTTATAACATTCCTTTATTCTCATAGTAATTATTTAATTTATAATGATTCAATATCTTATTTAATTAATTTATATCTTTATTTATGCATTTGTGTTTATTTGTTTATTTATTTACCTTATATAATTGTATTTAATCTCAATATTAATTTTCTATTATCTCCCTTTTAAATGGTTTTTTATATATAATTTTTTTAACTTTTATCACTATATAATAAACCTTTACCTCTTTTAACCAAACACTAAACTTCTTTCTTCTATCACTAAATGTTTACTCATTTTACCCCACAACATTCACTTTGCCCACATCCTCCATTTTATTGTAACACCAACTCCACCTCCAACCTACATAAACTCAAAATTCGCCTCCTATTAATAACAATAACAAATTCACATTTCCATACATCTAAACATCATTATAACTCCATTCACTATCCCTCCCAAAGCACATTAAACTACTCCTCCAATGGCAAACCTGCTAGCTCCTCCAAAGATGGCGAAACTGCTGGCTACTCCTTCAATATTGGTAAACCTGTACCCCAACACACCATCATCTTCTCTCCTTTCCTCTTCTTCCTCCATCCTCATTCTATAATCACCACATTTCTCTCCTTCCCGTCGTCTTAATTAAAATCTTCTCTCTACCCATTCCTCCTCCTCTTCATTCTCCATCAGTGTCAACATTTGTAAACTAGCCATTGCTTCACTTATGCTTTTATCTTCTCTCGTATCTAAATTTTGATTTATTATTATAATCCTCTCAGATCTTTAAATTTCCTCTCTCCCTCTCGGTAATTATTCTCTTCTTACTTTTGGTAATATACCTCTTTCCAAGCTGTTCTACTCACATAATTTGTTAATTGTTGTAGATATTTAATTAAACCAAGATGTCTTAAAATTGTCCCCAGAAACAATTGAAAATTGAAATGACTTTAAAAGAATAGATAAGTATTGAAAAATTTGAAACATTAATAACGGATATCTTGGAAATGGCTTATGACACAAAAGTTATTTAAAATAAATTGTTTTAAAGAGATCCACATTTTTGGGGAGTGCATTTTCGTCTATCGCTTAACGTTTACCATCTAGAAGATTATACAAAGTTCCTTCCGAATGAAGAGGATTTCACAGGATATTCCTAGAGAATTCAAAATAAACATTTTATTTTACATGTAAATATCTTTAATATATGATATTTTAATAAAACCCATTAGAGCTACTTTTTAGAAAATCAACAATTTCAAAAATGTAAAGGATAGCTTGGGATGAGGGAATTTTCTTGAAAATCTTCGTGTCGCATTTTCGTAAGATATTGAGGTTAAATACCAAGGTTGGTATTTATCCGATGTTTCGTTCTTGAGTTATGCTATTTACACACACACACGCGCGCGCGCGCGTACTATTTTATAACAGTTTTTTTGGGGAGGGGCTTTAGCGGCCCTCAAAGCATATATTTCCGGTGAAATCCCCACATCAAATATTTGGGTGGAATACAATACTTCTCCTACTAACTATACGTAGTAGAGAAAGTAATAAAAAGACACCAACTGTGTCAGATACTAATACTAAGAAAACACACAATGACCTTAAGTACTTTAGTTTCCCCGATTTCCCTAGTTGTTGTTGTTCTTTAATATAACAGTTAACTTGAGGAGTTCTGAGGCTGAATTATTTTTGAACAATGGAGACATGTTTTGGAACAAGGGCAGACGTGACTTTACGAGTGACTGGCGATGTCGAAATATATCTACACGATGCTAAATATAGTTTCATTGCACATTTCATTCAGTCGGACCCTCTCCATGGAGTAGTACGTGCCATGTCCTATTTCAGGGCCCGCGTTCAAACCTTAATTTGTACATTTGTAATTGCAGGGGTATTTCCACATAAATGGAAAGTTGAATGATACGAACCAGAGAATCGTATCATTATGGCGCCAGCGTCTTGACCCAGAGGCATAGTTAGGGGGGGGGTTGGGAGTTGGAAGTCTCCCTTACTAAAAAAAAAAATGTACAAATTATTAGCAAATATAGCTTCGTTAAAATAATAGCACCTTTCTAGTTTGGCGGGAACGAGATACTTCCTAATCGTATCACCGGTAGTACCATATTTACGCCGCAGGTCTTGGACAATATGATCAAAGTTAACAACAACAGAAACTGTACAGTACGATTTTTTGGTCGTGACAGGCTTATCTGTATGCGCAGTAGTTGAACAAGTCCACTTATTTTCTGGGAGGGGTGTTGGTTCATATGTAACAGAGCAGCAGGCGCGTACCAACGTGAGATAAGCTGACATCACCACGGTTCCGAGTGAGTGTTTGTTCCAAGCAAGTGGGATTACTGCCAGCCGTTCTCCCACCCAACCTAGACTACCTTCTTCTCTTCTGCATTTTTGCCTTTTCACGTCGAAAAAATGGACCTGTACTTTAGGTGGCACTGGTAAAACCACGTTAAGGTGAAGCATATTATCTTTACGTTATTAGCACCACGCTTTGGGCGCCAATTTGAAGTATATTTTAGACCACGCACGTATGGTACAAATTTTCCGGTGGCCTTCGCCCCCACGTTTAAAAAATAAACCTTGTATTTTAATGTTTATTTAAATATATATTTATGCCTCGGCTGCGTCAGTATTTTTTAGAGCACGTATCTCTTAATAGGGGTGGTATCGCTAAAGAACCAGGCTTATACAATTATAATTGTATTGTATTTTGTTTATTAATCCTTCACACAATTAAATAACACTTCACTGATATATCCTACTGTGGAGGTGTGAGATTATTGCTATTTGCACTTTTTAAACACGTAAACGTTATATTATTCTCACTGCAATGAAGTTTTATGTCTCACATTGAACACGTATCGTACAGATCGGGTACGTAATCTTGTAGCGTCTCCCACCTGAATTTGTACTTTTTCTCTATTTCAAGTCTCTGATTGGCTAAGCTTACTCATATAGAATATTTTTATTTAACTTAAGCTTTTTCTAATTTTTGATTGACTATATTTAAACTATTTTAAATATTACATTATTGTTCCAAGAATTATTAGTAGCCTTTATTAAACTTTCTAATTTATTGTTGTCTCAAGGTTACCTCATTGTTAGCAACTTTCGGCTTCTATTTTATAATTCTGTCTGCTACGGAAAGCAGCTTGTTTCTATTCTCACAGCCCCTACATTGTTAAATTACATAATACATTCACGTAACAGTATTATACATGTACACAATAAAACAAACATAATACAATGACTTTTACATACATTTTATATATTATATTATACACATATTGCTTTAAGGCGGGCTGTTATTATATTTTATATTATATAATTGGACTGATATTATTTAAATGATAAAAATACTGCCTCAAAGGTATCAGGGGCATGTTTTCGTTCCAAATTTGTGCAATATCTCCCAGTTTAAAACATAACTAGAAACCCTATTTTGTAGGAAATAAAATGGCTTCCAGCGGTAATACAAAATAACTCACTGTTGTCATTAATTCTCATGTCACAATACATTTGCTGCTTCGAATACGCAAAACATCCGATCCTAATTATCAATTGCTAGACCTTAATCTGTGAATATAAAATTGATTTATTTAAATATTTCAATTCAGAATAAATCCATATTTATCATTTGAATTTATACAGAGTGTTTAAAAAATAGACCTCTATACATAACCCCTAATAATTTTTGACTACGCTGCTATCCCTGCCACTAAGCTAGGAAGCGCTAATTTATGAAAACCCATAACTGCTGTATGTGGACTAAAATGCTAGCATCTCGGGAATTGACTCATATTCAAGAGCATTTCCAAACAGGCGTTATATATAACAGACTGATATTCGCGTTTAACTTCGCGAAAGATAGATAAAATCGGTCTCCACCATATTAAAAGGAGAAACAATTCAGCAATCTAGCAATCGAGAGCAGGTCGTCCAGGAATAAAATCGTACAGTACCTAGCCGCTTAATGCAGCTTTACTTGTGCGATTAAGTAGGTTTAAAGAATGTTCGCAAGCTTTGTGTTTGTGTGTCAATGGACTGGGTTTAGCTTCCTGCCCCACCATTAGCCTGGACTACTGCGAACCACTTGAGCGGTCATACTTCCAAGTGGTGATCATGCCCAATGCTGCTTAACTTGGCCGGTCGCTTGCGTGTCTGTCAAGTTAAATAGGGCGGTTGGCAGGAAGGCAGGAATGGATTGAGGTTAGCTACGTTAACAATGTGGGCGGGGCACCATTGGCCGATCACTAGACCTGTAGTGACCGAGCCCAATGCTACTTAATGTGGGGGTGTAAGAAGGACGGGAGTGGCAGCCCATCAAGTCAGAGGCCCCAAGGCGTCCTTGGGCAGACGGTAACTCTTCCTCCTTCATGGTGCCCTGTGGTCGTAGTGACCTAGGGTGTGCACCAGCTGGATAGTATGGATGGTCAGTTTCGGGTTCTCTCCCGCACCATGTCCACTATGTATGGGAGACTGGAATAGGTATGGAGGATGTGTGACGGGAATCTACGCCCGATAACATAGATCATCCTTAGCGCCCTGCTCTGGAGAGCCTGCAGCCTACGGATGGTGATCGCTGCCGTCGATCCCCAGATCTCACAGCCATACAGGATCAGAGGCGGGATAATCGCCCGATACAGGCATAGCTTGAGGTAGGTGGGCAGGCTGAATCTAGTACAGGGTACAACTGCCTGAAAGCGGCGTGGTCGAGGCCAGCCTTTGCCCTGGCATGCAGGGTGAAAGTGATTCCGCGGTCGAGGAGGACTCCGAGCTATTTGGCCAAGGTAACCCAGGAGATTCTCATGAGCCACAACCCCAGAAGCCGTTCGGCCGTCAGCGACGAACCTTCTCCAGGAGAAGGGCAGAACTCTTTCCCTGGATGATGGCCATCCTCCACTTCTCACTCCACCTGCCATCCGCCACACAGTCGACTGAGACATTCCCTGCTGCAGACTTGCACGATTTGTCGATTTCTGAGGGCTGCGCGCAAACAACTCACGAACACCAACAGTGGCGTCTGACGGTCCCGGCCTTCGGGTCGTTTGGGTGGACACAGATAACCAATGCGCTCGTACGTTTCATACACTCTCTTGATGGTCCTGCGATCTGGCGCATCCTTGTGAAAACGAGTGCGAAATCACCGCTGAACAGTCACAGTATCCTCTGTTATCACGCAAAACGCTCTCTCGTTACCTGCGAACGCCATGTTGTACACTCCTGCCGCCTAGCGACCAACCGCGTCACCACAACATGCGAGCTTCACATGACACAAACTTGGAGAGTTTCTGTTTCCATACGTACATGATTCGAACTCGCACGTCTTATGCATCACGCACAAGATTTTTCCAAATGTGACACTGACTTATGAATAACTCTGTATGTAGACCATGTGTAATGTACACCTAAATGCAAATGTAATATATATTTTGAACATGTTATAAAGCGTGTTTCTGCCAAGTCTTATACGTATTTTGTAATATTCCAATGTTCATCTTGTTTTGCTTATTAAAGCTTCAGATAAGACAGAAATACCGAGCGGGATGGATCAGGCGATAACGTCTGTAGCCCGCATTCGGGAGGTCGTAGGTTCGATTCCCGTGGCCGACCTTTCTGATCCATGTTTTTTTCGGGAGTTTCCCCGGGTCGCTAGACGAATGCTGGGAAGGATCATTAAGTCCTCCGAATTTCCTGTCCCTCCATCCCACCTTCACTTCAGCTTCCATCCGCTTGGTCTTTTTCAGGGTGTATGTGTCGGCGGGAGGTCTCGGCTTGCGCATGGTAGGGGAAAAGGATGCTCTGTGGAAACCTTCGCCCCCTGGAAAAGGGGGAGATCTCCGGGTTCCGGACCCCCAGGGGATGTGTAAGCCCACAGGGGAAAGGAGCCAGCTGCACCAGTGACCATTCGGGGAGTTTAAATCTGTAAATGGTAGGAACCCTGCCCTCTGCCTGTCGTGTCCCCTGTTCGGCCGCCCTCCGTTACTTCTCATCTCATCCTTCCTTCCCGGAGGCATCCCATTCGGGGCATAGGCACAAACGATCTATGTAGGTCGACGTGCTAAGTCCCCCCTGCACGTTGAAACCTAATCCTAAGACCAAGAAATACTTGGACAAACTCTTTAAGCAGTAGTAATAGTTTGGTGTTACTAGTGGATTTTAAAGTATTCGTACTAATGACAGATGAGGTAAAAACGAGCACTTTTTGTCTGTCAAAACTTCAACTAATGCATCACATTTCCGCTAGGTGACTTTAAAAAGTAGATTGCTGGATTTGTGTGGTGTTATGAAAGTTCGTCGGCAACGTTTCTGGAACGACAGAAGATGTTTACGTGTGTAACAAAAGCAAATAAAACCTAATTATATGTGCTTCACTCCCATTCATACCAGCCGACCAAACACAATGCAAGATACGATTGCAGTGTAGCAGAACTGCTTGGAATACAAACAAACTCTATATAGATGGGGTGTAAGTGTGTAAATTTGGGGACCGAATACTATAATCGACTGAGGCATGGTACCTAAGCCTAATATTTTATGCTTACTGCGATTTTGTTACTAGTGATATAAAGGTAAACGTACTGATGAACGGAAGGGGCCCCCGAAACCGGGGCACAGCACTGCACTCAAGCCCATTCGGCCCCTGGAAGGGAAGGATGAGGGTAGAGATCCGAAGGGCGACCAGATCCGGTGAGACGTGCGCTAGCACGGAAGGGGTCCCTAATGTTTCCAGATTGAACTCCTCCAACGCTGCCCGAGCCTCCGGTGGTCCCCGAAGGAGCGCCTGCCCGAAAGCACCCAGCATCGGGAAAGCACGATACCCCGCTCGGGTATCCAACCGAGCGGTCCCTGGACGATGTCAGGAAGAAACCTCCACAGAGCGCATAGCCACCATCCAGCCACAACCCCCCGAACACCGTCGCCTGGTGCTACAACCCTGAAACAGTTGAAAAGGCAGATGATGGGTAGGTACAGGAAATGAAGGACAGGGTCGTGGTAGAAGATGAACCACCCCAGCATTCGCCTGCCGACCGGGGGAAACCAAGAAAAACCATTGGTTAGAGTGGGTGGTCGCCGGGAATAGAAGCCGGGACCTCCCTCGAGCGAGTAACTACACGTTACCGCGGCGCAACTCGCTCGGCACTACTTATATAAGGGACATTTGTTGTGCAGTCAGCAGCCTACGTTAAAGGACTACTAATCAATCAGCAAGCACAGTATTATGCTGTATCGGTCCCGAGCACAAGCAGAGCATATGCTGTAAAACCGCGAAATGGAATATAAGGGTTAGGTGACACTGTTATTACTCCGAATTATTTACCACAATTCAACCTACTTCCGGAATCGGAGCGTGTAAATGATGTGTTGTTCGGTAATAATATTTAAGGATCCTAAGTATCCGTCAACAGTTCATTTTGGGGAGATTATCGACGAATAAAACAATTAAAAGGATTTTGACGTGAAATAGTTAGCCATTTTTAATACCGCAACATTTATTAACGTAGTGCTCCCATATTTTTACTTTCTCTACTACGTAGAGTAAGTAGGGGAAGTATTGTATTCCACCCAAAAATTCGATACCGAGATTTCACCGGAAATATATGTTTTGAGACCCCCTGAATAAAAAAAGAGCATTTTTGGAAACATGTCCGTGTGTGTGACTGTGAACGGCATAACTCAGAAACGAACAGTCGGATAAACACCAAACATGATATTTAGGTTCAGTATCTTCCAGAGATGCGACACGAAGGTTTTCAAGAAAATCCCCCTACCCCAGATTATCCTTTACATGGAACATTTTTCGAAAATTTTAATTTTTTCAAAAATGGCTCTAACGATTTTGATTAAAATATCATATGTTTACGATATTTTCATGATAAATAAAATGTATATCTTGAATTTTCTGGGAATGACTCCAAAAGTATTCTTCATTGTGAACGACTTTTGCATAACTGGTAAACCATAAGAGATAGACAAAATTTTACTATACAAAAAGTGTAGATCGCGTTAAAATACACAATTTATGTCATATACATGTTTTTGTTGAGTGAACCATTTTCGAGATATTGCTTGTTATTCCCTTAAATTTTTCAATACTTATTTTCTCAAATGGGAATTCGTTATTCAGTTTTTTGTCTTGGATATGCAAAGAGTATTAATCTGTGGCAAAGGGAATGGTGCTGCACCTAGCAACCAGCTATTAAGATATATGTATGTGCTTAAAGGCTACTGTATTTCTATATTGCCCTTGTAAATATATATTCCCCTTACATCTACAAGAAAATTAGCAATAAGATAGAGTCTGCAAATGTTTATCTCGATTAACATGAAGTAGATGGAGAATAAGCGTTTGTACAAGAGTAGAGAAAGTCATGCGAGTGTAACACATCAGATTTTTTAGTTACATTTACATTCCTCCTTTAGCTACATTGATCTTATGGTCGGCCTTTCCTTATTGCCAATATAGGAATTTATTGCCTATTGAAAACGGGGTAACTCGTGTTTCTTACCCTTTTATGATTTTAGGATAGTGATTAAACTTTGCTAGAGAAAAACTTCCACACTATAGCATGGAATCGAACCCGGGACCCCTCGTACAGCAGGTAGTTACCCTACCGACTGAGCTATGTGACCGCTAGTATCGTGAAGGAATGAAGCGTAGTAAACCTCTTTTGTTTTTCTCAGTGATCTAGCTGACAGGATAGGACTAGTTTACGACCGAAATGAGCGAATTGTGAGATCAGCTAACGTGTGTATGTATAAAAACGGCGTTTTATAGGTTAAATTAAAGTGAGCTTTTAAGTGAAATAATAAGCACTAATCTAAACTAGTAATTTAAATTTCTTGTAAGCTGCGTCTAATATTTGTGAAGAACATTCATACTGGTTTCACTATAGTGGAATAAAATCTATAAAAGGGAGTACCTTCTCGCCGTGTTTCCATGTTTGATTTTATTTATTTTTCATCTTTTATATAAATAAAATCAAACAAAATGATGCTAGTGCCTCTCGTATATAATTTCATTCTTCTTTATTCTGTTTCGGATGCTTTTATTATCTGTGCAAAAACATTTTAACATGATTTATATTCCAGAACGGCCTTTAACCCAGTCTGTCACAGTGAACGTACTAAAGCTATGTGCCCTTCTTTGGAGAAACTCGTCAATGAAAAATTCCTAATCAGATCTTCATATGTAGTTTAAAGACATAATTACATTTGACTTTTTATGAATATTTAACTTTATTTGTTGACTTGCTTGTCGTATGCCTCACTTAATAGTATTATTTAACTTCAGAGGAGAGCTACTCGCTTATGAGAGGGATCGTTAATCAAACAAAGAACGTTAATTTAAGAGGCAACGACGAGGGACGCAGCTAAGTTATCTCCCTAAATAATTAATACACCAACACAATTTCTGGCTGAAGGGAGAGGAAAGGAACTCTATTATACCATAATTAAAAGTTAAAAGGCGTGGATGGCACACAATTTATTGGATGAAGTTAGTTACATACCTTTGCCCATTGCCTGCCGACGAGGACATCGTGTGTTAGCAGTTGCCGGACTGACTTACCCGAAGCCTACTCACAGAATGATGCTACGCCAAGTTGGCGTCAGTAACGCCATATCCCTTCCAATGACACTCTGTTTCCCCTGAATCGCCCCTACTCACAGATAAACTGCCACGCTTCGGCGTCCAGAGAGCGTATTACCATTAATATAATCTGTGCACATGCCATATCTCCCCCTGGTCACCGAAGTCGACGTCCTCGTTGACATAAGGAAAATAAATATAATAAACATGAAAAGAACAAAACAAAATGACATACACATGTGTGATGAACCAAAATATAACAACAATATACATGTGTGGTAAGCACCCAGCCGACGACACAACATTGCTGGGCGATAACGAGATACGAGAGACGTAAGTGCTGTCGACTAGTATTGTTAATGCACTTATCTTTAGCATCCCGCACACGCACACACCACGCTGCCTCAGTTCACAGGCACACTACACTGCGCAAAATAGCGATGGTCTGCCGTAACTGTTTGTGGGTGAGTTTAGACAGTGCCCACAACGACGATTTGTCCTGGTGTAGAATTATCACCGCAGGTCTCTGGTGATGACAACAGGGTGGGCAGTCGCTGGCTTGGACTGCCCCCCGACATGGTGGCTCCTTATGCCACGGCAGTGTAGTGGCTGCCCGACAGCTTCCCTGTGGTGTTTCTTGACTTCTGGTGTGCCCCGGGGATGCTCTTGAATTTTCTCACTCTCCGCCACAGCGAAATACTAAAACAAAACCACCACACAATAAACAGGGTGCTCCCACAAACAATCATACATAAAAGAATGGTATGTCATGTACAATTAAAGATTTTAAAGGTTAAAAAGTTTACACTAAAAATTCTTTTGACATGGGGCAAAGAAAGAGAAAAACAAATTAGTACAAATTGGCATAAGAACGAAATTTTACAGAGTTGCCATCCAAAATTTAACTTACAATGCTTCACAAACCAAATAAAACAGTACAACAGACTCAGAATACATGAACATGACAGAAATGAAACAACCTTATTTTGGGATCCCAATATTACATCTTAATAACCAGCTGGTATCACTAACAAAAGAAAGTAAGTGCACTTACAAGACAATCACACATGACAATGAAATGAACTCATTCACACTAACCATGGCCCAAATTACACACAACACTGACTTAACTATCTACTCAAACTAGTGTATGCATCACTACAAACTACATCCACAATACATCTCTAAACTACGCCACGTGACATGCTTTCAACTACTATTGTCCTACTCTTGTCACCAATACAACTTCTCGTCCACATCACTATCTTTCTCATCTCATTATTATTAACATCTTTCATAATCATCATCAGTAATAGTGCAATCTCGATCATTACTTCAATCATCACCATCTTTCAATTTTCTCTTCAAAACAAAACATCTAACATAGGCATAACCTTCAAGAAATCACATTAACAATTCAGGAATGACACAAATAACATGACACTATACTGTTGCATCCACATCCTCCAAATGAAAATTAAGCTGGAAAACAGGTGGTATTAAAATTTGCTATCTAAGATGGTAATAAACTTGTTGCATAAACAGAGAAAAAAATTATTTTCATTACAATCACTTCCATCCATTTAATCTCTCGTGTGAATTCATCACACACGCTATACTGGGCACGTTACAGCAACACCAATAAGCAAAATCTCTGAAAACATTCAACAACTGTCGGGGTTACACTGTGGCACTTCCACGGAAGCTGACATCATCTCATCTCTTCTCATCTCTCCTCATCTCATTAACACCGTCGGGGTTACTCTTTGGCACTCCCACCGAGGCAAATCTCAACTCTTATTTCTCACATAACCTCACACTACGCCATCGGGGTTACTCTTTGGCACTCCCACCGAGGCAAATCTCACATATATCACATAACCTCAAATACACACATACATACACACACTATTCATGCAACAATTTTCTGCAAATAAAGATCACAGCATCATTATGAAACCCAAAATCAAATCGAGTCAAATCAAATCATATCATATCATATCAAATCGAATGCAACAAAACAACATCACATCATTACTCAAAACAATATTGTCACATAACATTCCTGAAAATGAAAGCTCAATTAAGCACATAGTACACCTGAAACACATTCCTGCAGCATAATACAACAACATAACAAATGATTTGCAGTTCCCAAAACATAATTCAAAATTTAAGTTACACCCAAAATAATAATACACTTTTAATTTAGCAGAGACATCCATAGCACATTATTCCTGAAAAGCAAAGCTTAATTAAGCATCAGTCAGTGAAACAATAAATTTAGCATACCTGTGTGAGTCGTGAAACTGTTTCATTCGTCCAAACTTTAGCACTCACAATGTTAACATACTTACAGGTGTTTTTTTCTTTCTTTTCTCTTACTCGTTTACCACAAAATTCCAGTGCAAATTTACCAAAATCTGGTAACACATGTACAGCTGGTTCATCAACATCCACATCGTACTGGTCCATATTAGAAGCACATCAAACCTAATTAGGTGCAGATACTGGCAAGGCTGGTAGGCTCCTGAAACTTTTACTTACATGAGTAATTATGAAGCATTTTCCCCTAAAAATATGCATTGCGTAATTAAATAAACCAAACTTGGTAACGGTGAAGCAAAATTATCAACATTATTATTATCACTATTTTTCAATATATATACGTGACCTCTTTCATTTTATTACTTTATTATTCTAAACAAATGCACCACACTTTTTATACACACGCAAATTTTAAACACGCAACACACGAATTTTGAACTAATTTGTTGTACTTTCGAGTCGTTAATACTTTCAATATGACGCAATCTAGAATGCAATGTTACGTAAATGAACTCACACACGCAAACACATTATCAACGACACAAATATCACCCAATTTTCACAATTCACTTTTCGCAATTTACGAAAATAGATACGTCAAAAGGACCAGCACGAAGAACTTAACACAGTGATAGAATTTAGTAGAAATGAAGCCAAAACAAGGGGAAAATGGAGTCAGAAGTTTTAGCGTCGCGCCGGCAGACAATGGGAAAAATGCAAAAATGAGCTCAAAATTAAAATTTGGAAACCAGACTTTCAGATATGATAGAAACAAAATTTAGAAGAAGAGAATCACAAATTAAAGCAGAAAAATCCTTACCCTTAAGCCAGAAACAACTTTACATTTTTCGCGACCACGTGGAGAAGCACAAACCGTTAAATTTGGAGGGAAGAAAAAAAATTTTGTACTTAAAATCTCAAAACAATCAAACCAATTACTCGGCGCCACCGCCAATTTGTCGTATGCCTCACTTAATAGTATTATTTAACTTCAGAGGAGAGCTACTCGCTTATGAGAGGGATCGTTAATCAAACAAAGAACGTTAATTTAAGAGGCAACGACGAGGGACGCAGCTAAGTTATCTCCCTAAATAATTAATACACCAACACAATTTCTGGCTGAAGGGAGAGGAAAGGAACTCTATTATACCATAATTAAAAGTTAAAAGGCGTGGATGGCACACAATTTATTGGATGAAGTTAGTTACATACCTTTGCCCATTGCCTGCCGACGAGGACATCGTGTGTTAGCAGTTGCCGGACTGACTTACCCGAAGCCTACTCACAGAATGATGCTACGCCAAGTTGGCGTCAGTAACGCCATATCCCTTCCAATGACACTCTGTTTCCCCTGAATCGCCCCTACTCACAGATAAACTGCCACGCTTCGGCGTCCAGAGAGCGTATTACCATTAATATAATCTGTGCACATGCCACAATATGTAGTTTAAAGACATAATTACATTTGACTTTTTATGAATATTTAACTTTATTTGTTGACTTGCTGGCTCACCCGCCATTACATTCAGTGTGAATGTCGATTTAACTAATTTCATTTACCTCCTCCCTTGTATTCTTTATAAAGTTATTGCACAACTGTCTAGAATGTTTTTTGATGAAACATCCCGCTTTATCCCTTATAATTATTGTAATGTCTAACAATCCCGTGATATTCCTAATAACGGACAAACAATTCATTTCATGGGAATGGGTACGTAATATTGGCGAATATTACATTTACGACTCTCTTAACCTCTCCCCGACAATCTTTCAAGTTCTGTAAATATTGTATAGCCTTTTAAATATATTTTTATGGTGAAAAAATTATAGTTATTGTAAAATGCGTTTATAGAAGTTTGTAATAGGTGAAATTTTATTCCTTAGTACTTTCTCTTTGATCCCATAGTTATTTAATCACAGAGTTTTAGCATAGGACGAGAGCCCTTAACATCCACGTATAACAAAATAGAGTGAAACGGTTGAATTTCAAAATTTCACATTTCCGGTTAATGTAGTCTGCAATCTTCTGCAATTGCCGATCAAGATTGCTACTAGTAGCGCAAGGAATTTTGGGCTAATAGTTTATGACATCGTCTCGCAGTTTCGTTAATAAATTTACCCATATTCTCCAAAAATAAAATTAAGTTTATTTATGGACGCTCTTTAACTGCTGTGGTCCTTAGCGCCCCATTCTGTATTGGGCGTGAAAGACTGGTAAGTTTGCTCATAGCCTCTTTATCAGGTTTGAGGTTCTTGGACATTATGGGTCCCATCCTGGTCTGTAAGGTCACCAGAACTGAATCCTCTTGACTTTACCTTCTGTGAGGTATGAAAATCAGTGTCTGGAAAGCACCAATTGCTGTTGTTCAAACCCTGAGAGAACGTATTTTTCTGACTGTGGAGGAAGTACGTAACAGAAAAAGAATGCTTGCCAGATAACGAAGAAATCGGATAAAGAGTTGAGAAATTTTCAGTTGCATAAATGGTGGACATTTTGAGCAATACTTATGGAACAGGTGAAAATTTGGTATATTAACTATTTTTATGTCCCATGTTAGAATTTTCTATGCAGTACAGATTTCGTAAATTCATATTGTTAATGATTTAGTTACTTTAAATTTACCTGCCATTAAGTAATGAACCCTTTCATCAAGTACTGTATTACTAAACAGCGCGAAGTTTACAAAGGTATTTCAATTTAATGTATAGCGAGTTGATAAAAATTCATTAGATTGTGCTTTTAAGTTACACAGTGTATCACAGGAAAATTCGAATTGCAATGATAATGAAGAGGTAGTAAAAACGAAGGCTTTATTTGATTACATTATTGACTGTTGTTCCGCGCTGAAAGCGAAAGTGAAACATGCATATTCGTCGTCCTCCATCGGGTTTTGCAAGCGAAAGTCAAACCACACCTCCATCACCGGCAAAATGTCGTCTGCAACTTGCCAGCATTCCTGTTTTATACTCTCAAAAAATTTAAAATTTCTCACCACATATTGCTTGTATTTTCCAACATGTTTTCAAAAAAATGAGAGCTGGAACTGCTTTAAAATAATGCAATGCCTTCCCTTCCATCCGATGTACTGCAATTCAGCAAACCTTCCTTTATCAGTTCCCAAGATTACAAGCCTACTTATTACTATTAGATTAGTACATAAAACAGTATGTATTGCTTCTACTCATGCAAATTTATGGTTTTTATTTCTAGAGTCGCCAAAGCATCAAGATGTAGAGGGTGCGGATTTTGAAACCGCCATGTCGTACACAGGTAACATTTATTTTTTATTCACTAAAACTTGTTTGTAAGCATTTAAAATAACATAGAAAAATACTTACTAACCTAACAGCAGCGATATTTTTGAGCTTATAAAACAGATATTAATTTGGGTCAAAATATATACAAAAAGCACATAGATAATTCTAAAGAAATATAGAGAAAAACAAAAACTGAAAAGTGATAAGGAGAAAAATAAGAATAAAACAAGAAGCTAATGTGGTTTTGAGTAAATTGTCACCATTTGTTATCCTCCGTGAAATTACTAGACCCAGTGCAATGAGGTATATTGTATTGTAGTGCTCAGCTGTGTATGTAACAAGCGGTGAAAATATGGTGTTTTCACACAAGGAATGACTCGGCTCGGTACATCAATATTGTGATACAGAACACATGATTGTGTCGTGCGAGAAGAAAATAACACACACACACACACACACACACACATATATATATATATATATATATATATATATATATATATATCAGTCTCCAAATGTTTTAAATTCCAATTTAAATAATTGTGTTATGAATGTTTATAATAAATACGTAGTTGGAGTTTGTTTTCAGTGTTTCAGTGTGCTTGAAAGTAAACACTTTTAGATGGGAATTTATTTTAAGCATGCGAAATCGTGCTATTTCAATACTAAAATGAAGTCACTATTATGAAACGACAGTTTAAAAATGTAATTTAGTTTTTGCTTGTTTGTATACTGTTGAACTACAGGGTGGTTTATGAAGAACTGACACATCTCTTTCTTTAATTATTCTGTTCGAAATTCACCCAATGCCCCAATTTTAGCACCAAATTAAGTAGAATGTTCAGAGTTTCGATTGACTGTCACTAGTTTCGCAGATGTTCATGTTTTATTCGTAATTGTTAGTCTTACTGTCGGCAACTGTTTTTGAGATTTTGTTCTAGTCAACGTGAAAATGGAGTGCACATTAAATGAACGACTCTTCCTTGTAAAGCAATACTGGATTACTAATTCAATTACAGCTACTCAAAGAGCATACCAGAGAGAAGTTGGTATTCGGAATCCTCCCCAGAAACACAATACTAGGACTGGTAAACAAATTGGAAACAACTGGATCTCTGGTGAATGAAAAATGTAAAACTCATTTATCTAGGCTTCTTACGCTGCTGATGTAAGAGCACGACTGGATCAGTCACCCAAAAAATCATTGAATGTTTACCGCAGCTACTCAATGTGTCAGAGAGCTGTGAAAAGTGCAGGCCTAAAGCCGTATAGGATTATTGTTGTCCATCAGTTACAGGAACCAGATAAGGGTACACGACTGAATTATTATCCTTGGTTTCAGGCGTTCAAAATTGCAAAATTCTACCATATTGTCCATCACATGGTTCACAGATGAAGCATAGTTCCATTTATCCGGCTATGTGAACTTAAATAACTCACGCTATTGGGCCAGCGAAAATCCACACGTTATTCATGAAGCACTTATGCACCCGGTTAAAATCGGAGTTTGGTGCGCAATATCAGCACAGATAATATTGGGACCATTTTTTTTTAAAACAATGTGAATATTGCAGAGTACCAACGGATTTTGATGGAGTTTGCTGAGCAACTAGACGATGTAGAGCTGAGTCAAGGATATTTTCAGCAGGACGGCGCTACATGCCATACATTAAATGAATCCATGGCACTAATTGCAAGTTTCTTTGACGACCGGATAATTTCCAAGAACCTGTGGCCACCGAGATCTCCGGATTTAAAATCGCCGAATTTCTTTCTATGGGGTTACTTAAAAGACAGGGTTTATGCTACACGTCCCCAGACATTGAACAATCTGAAGCACAACATTAAACAGGAGATTCAAGCTATTGACAACAGAGTCTTCCGACGAGTGGCCAGTAACATGGAACGACGTATTGAGTTGTGCCTTATGCAGGATGGAGGACGTTTTCAACATTTGCTATAGAAGTAAATAATCTCCCAACATTCCTCTATATTTCAGGTGTTGTCCCTAGCATAACTCGTTTTGAAACAATTGAAGAAATAAATGTGCCAGTTCTTCATAAATCACTCTGTATTAAGGGAAGACTACATGGCGAAAATTGCCAACAAATTATATTTTTAGTTCCTTCTGCAGTCATATTAATTGGAATTTCCTGTTTAATTTATATATATCTATATATATAGATATTTATTATATAAAATCATTCTAGGCAGATTACTCATACTTTAAATGTATATTTAAGAATAGTAATGCACCAGCCATTTTGTGCTTTGAATTCTGCACCACTTGACAGAAACAAATAACTCCTACACACTTTGGAGTAGAGTATTAAAGTTTAGTCCATCCTCTAGGGGAAGTTTTGCTCTACAAATTGGCATCACTGTTAAGTATGGCAGCTTCTGTGTGCTCAAGGCATGTAGTTTCTCTCTTTGTTAGTGTATGGGGGTTTGTTTTCTCCATTTTTGTTTTAAACAGATTTTTCTGTGAATGACATTTTTTGGTATAAATGACCCGTTTTCTCAGGAACTATTGAAGATGGCTGAAACACATTTTAGGGTGATAAAAACAACCTCTAAGTGATGTAGTTCCTTTTTGTTGTTATAACATGGTTGATTATTTTGAAAAGTTGCTGATAAATGTTATCAAAAGGTGGCATAATTAAGAAAATAAACGCATCTTCTTTAATAAAAACTTAATGTATAAAGGTAGATTCGTATACTAGAAAGTATGCATATATATTATGCGAAAAATTTGGTGTCCTATCTCAAATAGTTTCTGAGATAATGAGTCATGAATTTAGCAGAGTTATTATTGGCGGTGTAGGGCTTTTAATCTTCCCTTAACAGTAATAAATTACTTACCGAACAGGATGGTCAGGTGGTTACGTCTGTGGTCCTCATTCGGGAGGTCCCGGGATCGATCCCCGGCGACACCGCCTACTCTGGCTCGTGGGTTTTTGGCGGTTTCCGGGTCGTCATGCGGATGCTGGGGTGGTACATCTTCTACAACGACTCTCCTTCCTCTCATTCCCTGTACCCATCACCTTCCTTGTGATCTGTTTCAGGGTTGTAGGGTCAGACGACGGTGTTCGGCGGATTGTGGCTGGGCGGTGGCTTGCATTCTGTGGTTTCTTCTCTGACGTCACTGCGGTACCGCATAGTTAGGTCTCTCCTCCGCTCTAGAGGACTTCTGGAGGTTGCCGGCTTGTGGGCAGGGAGCGTGCGGCGTCGGATGCGTTCTATCTGGAAACGTTAGGGACCCGTCCATGTTTGCGCCCGTCGGCATCAGGATCTGGTCGTCCTTTAGGTCTTTCCCCTCATCCCCAGGGGTCACGTTGGAAGCAAAAAGGGCCCACTGGCCTACTTGCAGTACTCTACGCCAGTTCCGGGGTCCCCTCCGTGATACGTACATTTACCTTTGCCTTTAAAACGTTACTTACAACGGGTAAAATATTTTCTGAAGAGTATGTTTTTACTTACTTATTTACTTTTACAGGCTTTCCACTTTTCGGTGGTTGTCTTTAATTTCTTGCACTTCTCCAAGTTGCATTATCCTGACATTGTCCTTCCAGTCCTCTTCTCTGCATGACTTTGTTGACCTCGTCCGTCCATGTCAAGCGTGTCCTTTCTTGTTTTCTTCTTCCAAGAGTTGTCACTTAATAACACTAAATGTCAATCTTTTTTCCTTCATTTCCTTTACGTGCCCTTACATTTTAAAGTTTTTGCTTCTAGTCTATCAATTACTGCATCTTCTGCATCCATTTCCAATTTTATATAATCATTTCTGATATTTTAAATTGTTGATATTCTCATCTTCTTTTTAATCCTTTCATTTCTGTCACCAACAACTTTTCACTTACAGTCCAAAATTCCCCCCACATGTTAAAATACTTCCTACTGTTGTCTTTATTATTTACTTTTATTTATCTTGTCAAAGTTGTGTCCCAAAAGAATCCATTAAACGATCTAATTGCCATCCTTTCAATGTTTATTCTATTCATTACGTCTTTTTCACCTGTGCCAGATTTTCAATAATAAATCCCAGATATTTACACTCGTCACTTTTTTGCACTATATTGTCATTTATTTTAAAATTTTCTCCAGGTCCTCCCACCACCATGTATTTTGTCTTTTCAAAGCTTAATGTCAGTCCATCTTGCTCAAAAGCATCCACAAGTTGACGTGTCATAAATTCAACATCATCTTGATCTTGTCCTGGTCGTCTGCAAACAATAAATTATAGATCGTTTTGTCATTAATTTGAATACCCAGTTTGCAGCATTCACTGTTCCGTTTTATTAATACATGTTCCAAATATATTTTGAATAATGTTGGTGATGTACCACAACCTTATCTCAGTCCCTTAGTTGCGCGAACACTTCGAATAATTTGTTTCCTATTTTTACAAGGGCACTAAAATCATATAACCGATTTAAAAAATGAATGAGTAATTCTGGAATTCCGAATCTATATGGGGAATTCCAGAGCCTAGTTTTGGGGACTGAATCGTATGGCTTTTCAAGATCAATAAATACACAATGCACTGTCTTTCCATTAGCTAACATTTTTTCACTAATTTATGTGATTGTGAATATATGATCAAGGCATGATTTATCTGTTGTGAACCCAGCTTCTTCCCCAAATGTTTTGTTCTGAATTAATTCGTCTGGTCTGATCTTCATTAAAGTACTGAGAATTCTATTGATGGATGCCATGACGCTAATTCCCTTATAATTCATTGGATCCTTCTTGTCCCCCTTTTTACTTTCTCTACTACGTATAGTAAGTAGGGGAAGTATTGTATTCCACCAAAAATTCGATACCAAGATTTCACCGAAAATACATGTTTTGAGACGCCCTGAATCCAAAAAAAGCCTTTTGGAAACATGTCCGTGTGTGTGTCTGTGTGTCTGTCTGTGAGCAGCATAACTCAGAAACGAACGGTCGGATAAACACCAAACTTGGTATTTAGGTTCAGTATCTTCCAGAAATGTGACACGAAGGTTTTCAAGAAAATCCCCCCACCCCAGATTACCCTTTACATGGAAGATTTTTCAAAAATTTTAATTTTCTCAAAAATAGCTCTAACGATTTTGATTAAAATATCATATGTTTAAGATATGTTCATGACAAATAATATGTATATCTTGAATTTTCTGGGAATTTCTCCAAAAGTATTCTTCATTGTGAACGACTTTTGCATAACTGGTAAACCATAAGAGATAGACAAAATTTTACTACACACAAAATGTAGAACGCGTTAAAATACACAATTTATGTCATATACATTTTTTTGTTGAGTGAACCATTTTCGAGATATTGCTTGTTATTCCCTTAAATTTTTCAATAATTTCCTCAAATGAGAATTCGTTATTCATTTTTTTTGTCTTGGATATGCAAAGAGTATTAATCTGTGGCAAAGGGAATGGTGCTGCACCTAGCAACCAGCTATTAAGAGATATGTATGTGCTTAAAGGCTACTGTATTTCTATATTGCCCTTGTAAATATATATTCCCCTTACATATACAAGAAAATTAGCAATAAGATAGAGTCTTCAAATGTTTATCTCGATTAACATGAAGTAGATGGAGAATAAGCGTTTGTAAAAATAGTTTGTACAAGAGTAGAGAAAGTCATGTGAGTGTAACACATCAGATTTTTATATATTGCATTAATATATGCTATTTTCCAGTCTAGTGGAATAGGCTCTCCATTCAGTACTTGATTGAATAATCTGGCTAGTGTTCTTATAACACTATGTCTCCCATATTTGATCAGTTCTATTGTGATTCTTGCAGGATCCTCAGCTTTACCATTTTTTGTTGTTTTTACATCTTAAGTACCTATCATCTGTAATTGGATCTGTATTACCCATATTGTTATTTCCCTGTCTATTATCCTCTTCTATAAAAAGTATCCCAGTTTGTGTTAAAAGGGTTTTAAAATGTTTCATAAAATCATTTGTCGTTATGTAGTTAACATGTTTAGAAGCTTTTGTTGTCCTAGCTATGTTGAGAGTTTCCTAAGCTTGGCTGATATAGCATATCCTACTGAGTGTTCTATCTCTTCACACATTGTATCGCCTATCTACTGTTTTTGCTTCCTAACCACTATTCGGGTTTCTCTTATATATATTCGTGTCTGTCTTCATATTTTTTTATATGCTACTTTTTATTTACATCTTTCTTTTTACTTTCTCTACTACTCGTACGTATAGTAAGTAGGGGAAGTATTGCATTCCACCCGAAAATTCGATACCCAAAATTTCGCCGGAAGTGTATTTTTTGAGGTGCCCTGAATAAGAAAAGCATTTTTGGTAACATGTCTGTGTATGTGTGTCTCTGAACAACATAACTCAAAAACGAAAAGTTAGACAAATACCAAACTTGGTGTTTGAGTTTAGTATCTGCCAAAGATGCGACACGAAGATTTTCAAGAAAATCCCCACCCCAAATACCCTTAAATGGAAAACTTTTAAAAATTTTGATTTTCTAATAACTGGCTAACCGTTTTTGATCAAAACACCATATATTAAAGGTATTTGCATGAAAAATGAAATGTATATCTCGAATTTTCCGGTAATAGCCTAGGAAGTCCTCTTCATTCGGAAGGAATTTTATATAAGCTTGTGTAATTTGTAAACGTTAAGCGATAAACGAAAACGTAACAAACAAAAAAGTAGATCTCTTTAAAACATACAATTTACTTAAATTAAATTCTTTTTGGCATAAGCCGTTTCTAAGATATCCGTTATTAAACGTTTGAATTATTCAATACTTATCAATCTTTTAAAACCCTATCGATTTTTAGTTGTTTTATCGCGATTGCATGGAGAGAGTTAAACATGGAAACTTTAAGGCCAGCATATAGCGTCCAGTTCTTAAACATTTGACTATCGCTTTCTGTTTGTATCTATAACAAAGTGTGTAATGCAGCTATTTGTGTAAAGGTTTATTTGGATTAAATGTAGTAGATAGAAAAAAAAACAGCTTTCGTAAGAATAGTTTGTATACCCACTACTAAAGATAGGGGATAGAGAAAGTCATGTGAATGTATCACATCAGATTTTTTTATATTCAATACATTCTAGAGTCTCTGAGTTTATCTAGAAGTTTCGCGGATGCCTACTATCTTCTATTCCAAGTGTTTCAAATGCAGTTGCATGAATATAATCTTTTAAATTGTCGTACAATTCTATAGAATTTCAATCCTCTTCTGGATTTCATTTTCCTTTTGGGCGTTCATATAAAGAATTCTAATAGCTTCGTTTTGTAATAGATGCACATTATATATACCGCGTGAGTCTTCTCATCCTGTGGATTGTAACTAGGCAACCCTCCAGACGATGCGAAATGCAGGTGCTGACACCGCATTCACCAGCCCGCTGGTTAGGGCTACGGTGGTGCCCGTTGTTAACGTGTTCTAGTAGTGCAATGGATAACGTGCTGGAAAGCCATTATGTAGGTCGAAATTTCAAATCACGCCTGCGAATAAAGTACTTTTTTTTTTTATTAATTTCTTGCATTTATTTATGATGTTCATTAAAGCATCTTCAAACAAGTAGCAATTTGTGTTTCAATGAAACTCACATAATTAAACTAATTAAGTGAAACGACATTTCAATACCAATCTATCAGTTCTCGTTAAATATACTAAACATGAAAAGTACCTTCAATGGTAGTATTTGAACCTGGGGCCTTCACCACAGAAGGCCAGCCCGCACACTGTTGCGCTACGAGTGCAAGTTAGTGCACACATAGCGGTACAAAGCAGTCATTTTCCGAAATTGATACGACGTGATGCAGTGGACCTGTACCACGCCGGGACTGCATAACTTCTCAATCCGCAAGCTGAGAAGACTCATCCCGTATATATACGGAGAGTTAAGCTTCTAGTTCCTTATATTGCGGAAACAGTTATTTCCAACCGTAACTTTGATACTGCAGAAGTTAGCAGGTATAATAACTTAACTGTTATAGTTTCGAGTGCTACAATCAATAGATTTCTTTATTTCAAATGGTCGGCAACTCAATTCAACAACTCAAATATTAGTTTACAATAAATTTCTCAGTTGAATTTAAAACTGGCGTTGTCCTTCACAACACATTCACACATACCCTGAGAGAAAATACTCTACCCCTGGAGCAGCCGGCCGCAGAATCAATATCAGATACTGGAGAAAACGGGTAAAAGTACATTCGTGCATCAAACTGGCGACCATCGCGGGGCTGCAGCGATCGTCGTTCCTGTATCACAGTTCGCCAACATCTTCAAAATAGCTTTCCTTTGTACGTATATATGCATCGCCTGTTGGGGCGTAAGTGCCACATATAACTATTCCTTTGTTGTATATAATGGATTCCATCTTTATACTTCGCTCATTTACTTCTCCTCAGTAGTAATAGTCCCGGATGAGCCAATTGTTTTTAACGATAATCCTGCCGCTAGGGGCGCTAGTGTCGCTAGTGTCGCTGCGTGCGACGGCGGCGGCGGTAAGTTTGAAAAGCGCCCTGAGCGTTAGGATTATCGTTAAATCGGTTGGCTCATCCGGGACGAGTTGAAAGAATTGAGGAAGTGACGTGTAGTGTTTTGATTGGTTCGTTAATTTGGGGTGGGAGATGGAGGAAGGGAGATGGAGGAGTATGGAGGTCGCGTGATGGAGAGGAGCTGGGTGGCGAGGTGTTGTCTGTGCGGAGGTCGGTACTGAAAGAGGGGTAAAGATGGGGAGCGAGGGATAAAAAGTGTAACAGAAAGTGACGTGTGAAGTTGTGATTGGTGGGAGTAAGAAGTGATTTTATTGGTGGAAAGGAACAAATGAGAGTTGTTGATTGGTAGGAATAAGAGGGATTATGATTGGTGGAAAAGAAAAAGTTGTGGGAGTGGGGTATGTTGGAGGTGATGGGAAAGGTGAGTTTTGCTAGCAGCAAGATTTGCAAAAGCCTGTCTTGAACTGATCAGCAATTTTTGAACGTCGGATGGTAGTTTTCTTGAGTGGATAGAGAGATGGGGGCGATATGAGATGCGGTGGCGAAAATGGGAACTAGACAAGGTTGTTGAGACAAGAGGTTTAAGGACGAGGAAATTTGGAGGTTAGTGGTGAACACGGCGGTCGCAAGAGGTGGGGGTAAGGAGACGCGGTGGTGAGAATGGGAACTAAAAGAAGATGGCGGTAGCAAGAGGTTAGAAGAGTAGATTTTGAGGTTAAAATAGCGGGAACTAAAAATGGCGGAGGGTCTGCGACAAGGAGATGCGGTGAGAACTAAACAAGATGGCGGACGCAAGAGGTGGGAAAGGAGGTTTGAGGTTACAGTACCAAAACATGAAAGGATATATTCCTACGCCAAGCAGGTCCGAAAAATAATTATGCGTGTGTTACTTACCTGTTACCGGTGTGGATGCGTCACCAAAAGCGCGGCACGCGACGCGAAAAAATAAAAGCAAACTGTTTTTGAAAATGCTTAACCAGCTTTAAGATCAACCAACATCACTACGCACTGATATACCTAGGTTTTTAAAGCGGTACAGACACCCTTTGCAGAGGCGTAATTTAACTATACCAAAAACCTGGTACTGGACCATCGTGATGGTCGCTAGCGTACGTAGGAGCAGGGTTCTCAAGCCGGTCGAAAGCGGTCAAAAACGTGTACGACGTAGGTGTTCGCAGTAGCTGCTGTCGAGTCAACCGTCGAGGTGTGAATAAACGAGATCTGTTCTCGCCGGCAATTTGGTTCGGAGATGTGAGCAGCGGCGAGGTGTTGTCTGTGCGGAGGTCGGGACTGAAAGAGGGAAAAGATGGGGAGCGAGGGATAAAAAGTGTAACAGAAAGTGACGTGTGAAGTTGTGATTGGTGGGAATAAGAAGTGATTTTATTGGTGGAAAGGAGCAAATGAAAGTTGCTGATTGGTAAGAATAAGAGAGGTTATGATTGGTGGAAAGAAAAAGGAGTGGGGTATGTTGGAGGTGATGGGAAAGGTAAGTTTTGCTAGCAACAAGATTTGCAAAAGCCTGTCGTGAACTGATCAGCAATTTTTGAACGTTGGATGGTAGTTTTCTTGAGTGGATAGAGAGATGGGGCGATATGAGATGCGGTGGCGAAAATGGGAACTAAACAAGGTGGTTGAGACAAGAGGTTTAAGGACGAGGAAAGTTGGAGGTTAGTGGTGAACATGGCGGTCGCAAGAGGTGGGGGTAAGGAGATGCGGTGGTGAGAATGGGAACTAAAAGAAGATGGCGGTAGCAAGAGGTTAGAAGAGTAGATTTTGAGGTTAAAATAGCGGGAACTAAAAATGGCGGAGGGTTTGCGACAAGGAGATGCGGTGAGAACTAAACAAGATGGCGGACGCAAGAGGAGGGTAAGGAGGTTTGAGGTTACAGTACCAAAACACGAAAGGATATATTCCTACGCCAAGCAGGTCCGAAAAATAATTATGCGTGTGTTACTTACCTGTTACCGGTGTGGATGCGTCACCAAAAGCGCGGCACGCGAGGCGGAAAAATAAAAGCAAACTGTTTTTGAAAATGCTTAACCAGCTTTAAGATCAACCAACATCACTACGCACTGATATACCTAGGTTTTTAAAGCGGTACAGACACCCTTTGCAGAGGCGTAATTTAACTATACCAAAACCTGGTACTGGACCATCGTGATGGTCGCTAGCGTACGTAGGAGCAGGGTTCTCAAGCCGGTCGAAAGCGGTCAAAAACGTGTACGACGTAGGTGTTGGCAGTAGCTGCTGCCGAGGCAACCGTCGAGGTGCGAATGAACGAGATCTGTTCTTGCAGGCAATCTGGTTGAGAGATGAGAGGCGCGGTGGTAAAAATGTGAACTAAATAAGATGGCGGAGGCACGAAGTTGAGGTTAAGGAGCGGCGAGGCGTTGACTGTGCGGCGGTTGGGGTCTGAAAGAGGGGGAAAGATGGCGAACGAGGGATAAAAAGTATAACAGAAAGTGACGTGTGAAGTTGTGATTGGTGGGAATAAGAAGTGACGTTATTGGTGGAAAGGAACAAATGAAAGTTGCTGATTGGCGAGAATAAGAGAGATTATGATTGGTGGAAAGAAAAAAGGTGTGGGAGTGGGGTATGTTGGAGGTGATGGAAAAGGTGAGTTTTGCTACCAACAACATTTGCAAAAGCCTATGCAGAACTCATCAGCAATTTTAAATAACTAGTGTTTCGGGGGTTTTCTCTGGTTGGTAGACGAATGCAAGCTGTTTCTACCATACTTATATTATTCGTCTTTTTCCTTTTTTTTTTTAAAATGACTAGTTTTTTTTTTTTTTTTTTTTTTTTTTTTTTTGGGAGTTTTCTGCGGATGGTAAACAAATGCAAGCTCTTTCTGCTTTTTCATAGGTTTTCCCTGGTTGGTAGGCGTGATCGGTAAGCGTTAGAATACTCTTAGAGCTTTTTTCAGGTTTTTTAGCGGTTGTCCCTGGCCGGTAGGCAAATGATAAAGTTTTTCTATAACGTCGTCGTTTTGGCTTGTGGCGCACGGATACTAGGCACGTACTCGCGCGCGCGCGCGCGCGCACACACACACACACACACACACTAAAATAGTAGCGTATAAAAAAAAAACTGATGTGTTACACTCACATGACTTTCTCTACTCTTGTACAATCTAATTGGTAGCTTTTAAGCGATAGTCAAATATTTTAACGCTGGTTGCTATGTGGCGAATTCCATTCTGTTTGCATGTTCAGGACATAAAAAAAATGAATAAACGAATTTGAGAAAAAGTATAAGTATTGGAAAATTTAAGGAAATAACAAGCAATATCTCGAAAACGGTTCCCTCAACAAAAGAAACGTATATGACATAAGTTGTGTATTTTAACGCGATCTACATTTTTTGTGTAGTAAAATTTTGTCTATCTCTTATGGTTTACCAGTTATGCAAAAGTCGTTCACAATGAAGAATATTTTTGGAGACATTCCCAGAAAATTCGAGATATACATTTTATTTGACATGACAATATCTTAAACATATGATGTTTTAATCAAAATCGTTAGAGCCGTTTTTGAGAAAATTAAAATTTTCGAAAAATGTTCCATGTAAAGGGTAGTCTGGGGTGGGGGGATTTTCTTGAAAACCTTCATGTCGTATCTCTGGAAGATACTGAACCTAAATACCAAGTTTGGTGTTTATCCGACTGTTCGTTTTTGAGTTATGCTGTTCACAGACACACAGACACACAGACAGACACACACACGGACATGTTTCCAAAAATGCTTTTTTTTTTTTTTTTTTTCTGGATTCAGTGATTCTCAAAACATGTATTTCGAGTGAAATCTCGGTATCGAATTTTTGGGTGGAATGCAATACTTCCCCTACTTACTATACGTAGTAGAGAAAGTAAAAATGAATAACGCATTTGAGAAAAAGTATAAGTATTGGAAAATTTAAAGGAAATAACAAGCAATATCTCGAAAAACGGTTCACTCAACAAAATAAATGTATATGGCATAAGTTGTGTATTTTAACGCGATCTACATTTTTTGTGTAGTAAAATTTTGTCTATCTCTTATGGTTTACCAGTTATGCAAAAGTCGTTCACAATGAAGAATATTTTTGGAGACATTCCCAGAAAATTCGAGATATACATTTTATTTGACATGACAATATCTTAAACATATGATGTTTTAATCAAAATCGTTAGAGCCGTTTTTGAGAAAATTAAAATTTTCGAAAAATGTTCCATGTAAAGGGTAGTCTGGGGTGGGGGGATTTTCTTGAAAACCTTCATGTCGTATCTCTGGAAGATACTGAACCTAAATACCAAGTTTGGTGTTTATCCGACTGTTCGTTTTTGAGTTATGCTGTTCACAGACACACAGACACACAGACAGACACACACACGGACATGTTTCCAAAAATGCTTTTTTTTTTTTTTTTTTCTGGATTCAGTGATTCTCAAAACATGTATTTCGAGTGAAATCTCGGTATCGAATTTTTGGGTGGAATGCAATACTTCCCCTACTTACTATACGTAGTAGAGAAAGTAAAAATGAATAACGCATTTGAGAAAAAGTATAAGTATTGGAAAATTTAAAGGAAATAACAAGCAATATCTCGAAAAACGGTTCACTCAACAAAATAAATGTATATGGCATAAGTTGTGTATTTTAACGCGATCTACATTTTTTGTGTAGCAAACTTTTGTCTATCTCTTACGGTTTATCAGTTATGAAAAAGTCGTTCACAATGAAGAATTCTTTTGGAGACATTCCCAGAAAATTCGAGATATACATTTCATTTCTCTCGACATTATCTTAAATATATGATATTTTCATCAAAATCGTTAGAGCCATTTTTTAATACAAAGAGAACGGGATTTCACAAGTGAAACAGTACTGTGATAACGATACCACTGAAACAAAAAAAAAAATCTGATGTGTAACACTCACATGACTTTCTCAACTCTTGTACAAAGTATTTTTACAAACGCTTATTCCCCATCTAGTTCATGTTAATCGAGATAAACATTTGCAAAATCTATTTTATTGCTAATTTTCTTGTATAAAAAAAAAATCTGATGTGTAACACTCACATGACGTTCTCTACTCTTGTACAAAGTATTTTTACAAACGCTTATGCTCCATCTAGTTCATGTTAATCGAGATAAACATTTGCAAACTCTATTTTATTGCTAATTTTCTTGTAGATGTAGGGGAAAATATATTTACAAGGGGAATATAGAAAAACAGTAGCCTTTAAGCACATACATATCTCTTAATAGCTGGTTGCTATGTGCAACACCATTCTTTTTGCCACAGATTAATACTGTTTGCATATCAAAGACAAAAAAAAATGAATAACGAAGTCCCATTTGAGAAAATAAATATTGGAAAATTAACAAACAATATCTCGAAAACGGTTCACTCAACAACAAAAATGTATATTACATAAGATGTGTATTTTAACGCGATCTACATTTTTTGTGTAGTAAAATTTTGTCTATCTCTTACGGTTTTTCAGTTATGAAAAAGACGTTCACAATGAAGAATACTTTTGGAGACATTCCCAGAAAATTCGAGATATACATTTCATTTCTCACGACATTATATTAAACATACGATATTTTTCATCAAAATCGTTAGAGCCATTTTTTTTTAATACAAAGAGAACGGGATTTCACAAGTGAAACAGTACTGTGATAACGATACCAACAAAACTAATTATTATTCACCCACTGAAACACATAAAAAAAATCTGATGTGTAACACTCACATGACTTTTCTCATCTCTTGTACAAAGTATTTTTACAAACGCTTATTCCCCATCTAGTTCATGTTAATCGTGATAAACATTTGCAAACTCTGTTTTATTGCTAATTTTGTTGTAGATGTAGGGAAAATATATTTACAAGGGGAATATAGAAAAACAGTAGCCTTTAAGCACATACATATCTCTTAATAGCTGGTTGCTATGTGCAACACCATTCTTTTTGCCACAGATTAATACTGTTTGCATATCAAAGACAAAAAAAAAATGAATAACGAAGTCCCATTTGAGAAAATAAATATTGGAAAATTAACAAACAATATCTCGAAAACGGTTCACTCAACAACAAAAATGTATATTACATAAGATGTGTATTTTAACGCGATCTACATTTTTTGTGTAGTAAAATTTTGTCTATCTCTTACGGTTTTTCAGTTATGAAAAAGACGTTCACAATGAAGAATACTTTTGGAGACATTCCCAGATAAATTCGAGATATACATTTCATTTCTCACGACATTATATTAAACATACGATATTTTTCATCAAAATCGTTAGAGCCATTTTTTTTAATACAAAGAGAACGGGATTTCACAAGTGAAACAGTACTGTGATAACGATACCAACAAAACTAATTATTATTCACCCACTGAAACACATAAAAAAAATCTGATGTGTAACACTCACATGACTTTTCTCATCTCTTGTACAAAGTATTTTTACAAACGCTTATTCCCCATCTAGTTCATGTTAATCGAGATAAACATTTGCAAACTCTGTTTTATTGCTAATTTTGTTGTAGATGTAGGGAAAATATATTTACAAGGGGAATATAGAAAAACAGTAGCCTTTAAGCACATACATATCTCTTAATAGCTGGTTGCTATGTGCAGTACCATTCTTTTTGCCACAGATTAATACTCTTTGCATATCA
Organism: Deroplatys truncata; assembly: GCA_030765065.1. Taxonomy (NCBI): domain Eukaryota; kingdom Metazoa; phylum Arthropoda; class Insecta; order Mantodea; family Mantidae; genus Deroplatys; species Deroplatys truncata. The sequence goes on from CM060976.1 coordinate 31,512,071, forward strand.
AAGACAAAAAAAAAATGAATAACGAATTCCCATTTGAGAAAATAACTATTGGAAAATTTAAGTAAATAACAAGCAATATCTCGAAAACGGTTCACTCAACAATAAAGATGTATATGACATAAGTTGTGTATTTTAACGCGATCTACATACTTTCGTACTCACCTATAAGATATAGAGGGTAGAGGTCGTACGAACGTAGCACTTTGAGAATCTATATTCAACAGTTGGTGTTACTCCTTAGAAAGGAAGTATCTGCTGATTTTTATTTAATTCTTTACATTTTACATAACACGTATGCACTGGCACAGCACAAAAGCACTACACACAATACTCAGTTTTAATATTTGCACTAATAACATCAGGAATAACTGAAGTCTGCAAACAGTCATTTCCCATGGGCAGCCTTACGTACAGAAAACGTGTGTGGCTGATCTATGCGTAAAAAGAGCCTGAGAGCGGATGTACGTCAGCGGTAAAATCTTTTAAATGCATTTTTATTGGCGATGGTAGAAAACGTGCAGTGGTGGATCGTGAAAATTCATATAAATGGATGTATCACCTCATAATAAGCCTCTATATACCAAGAATATTGAGTTTTTAAAAAGTCAGCAACTGTACCTGTGTTTCTATACGTGAACGTCAGATGGCAGCTTCGATACGTGTCCACGGAGACCTTAGTGCTAGGCAACTGTACCTCTGTTTCTATACGTGAACGGCAGATTGCAGCTTCGATACGTGTCCACGGAGACCTTAGTGCTAGGCAACTGTACCTCTGTTTCTATACGTGAACGGCAGATTGCAGCTTCGATACGTGTCCACGGAGACCTTAGTGCTAGGCAACTGCACCTCTGTTTCTATACGTGAACGGCAGATTGCAGCTTCGATACGTGTCCACGGAGACCTTAGCGCTAGGCAACTGCACCTCTGTTTCTATACGTGAACGGCAGATTGCAGCTTCGATACGTGTCCACGGAGACCTTAGTGCTAGGCAACTGTACCTCTGTTTCTATACGTGAACGGCAGATTGCAGCTTCGATACGTGTCCACGGAGACCTTAGTGCTAGGCAACTGTACCTCTGTTTGTATACGTGAACGGCAGATTGCAGCTTCGATACGTGTCCACGGAGACCTTAGTGCTAGGCAACTGCACCTCTGTTTCTATACGTGAACGGCAGATTGCAGCTTCGATACGTATCCACGGAGACCTTAGTGCTAGGCAACTGCACCTCTGTTTCTATACGTGAACGGCAGATTGCAGCTTCAATACGTGTCCACGGAGACCTTAGTGCTAGGCAACTGTACCTCTGTTTCTATACGTGAACGGGAGATTGCAGCTTCGATACGTGTCCACGGAGACCTTAGTGCTAGGCAACTGCACCTCTGTTTCTATACGTGAACGTCAAATTGCAGCTTCGATACGTGTCCACGGAGACCTTAGTGCTAGGCAACTGCACCTCTGTTTCTATACGTGAACGGCAGATTGCAGCTTCGATACGTATCCACGGGGACCTTAGTGCTAGGGAACTGCACCTCTGTTTGTATACGTGAACGGCAGATTGCAGCTTCAATACGTGTACACGGAGACCTTAGTGCTAGGCAGCTGTACCTCTGTTTCTATACGTGAACGGCAGATTGCAGCTTCGATACGTGTCCACGGAGATCTTAGTGCTAGGCAGCTATACCTGTTTCTATACGTGAACGTCAGATTGCAGCTTCGATACGTGTTCACGGAGACCTTAGTGCTAGGCAACTGTACCTGTGTTTCTATACGTGTCCACGGAGACCTTAGTGCTAGACAACTGTACCTCTGTTTCTATACGTGAACGGCAGATTGCAGCTTCAATACGTGTCCACGGAGACCTTAGTGCTAGTGCTAGGCAACTATACCTCTGTTTCTATACGTGAACGGCAGATTGCAGGTTCGATACGTGTCCACGGAGATCTTAGTGCTAGGCAACTATACCTGTTTCTATACGTGAACGGCAGATTGCAGCTTCGATACGTGTCCACGGAGACCTTAGTGCTAGGCAACTGTACCTGTGTTTCTATACGTGAACGTCAGATGGCAGCTTCGATACGTGTCCACGGAGACCTTAGTGTTAGGCAACTGTACCTCTGTTTCTATACGTGAACGGCAGATTGCAGCTTCGATACGTGTCCACGGAGACCTTTCGCTTCAGGTGACAAAATAACACTAGGCACTTGTGTGCCGTGGTGTAAGCCGCAATCACGGTATTGGTAGCGTGGATCTCCTTGGGGCTCTCCTCGGAGTTACCTCAACACCACGTACATGACCTGGTTCGTCACGGGTACGCAGGTCTGCACTACCACTTCCTCGGCGTTGAGCAGGCCCAGGAGGCGATCGTACCGGTACACCAGCTAGCACGTGGACATGTTATCGCGCGGTGGTGTTGCGTGTGCGAGGTATGGAAACTCAAGGACGCAAAACATGCACGACCGAGGGTTAAAAAGCAGAACAAGTAGTGACGTGGAGCGTTGTGATTGGTGTAAATAAGACGATCTCTGATAGGTGGACAAATTGAAATAACGTGATGTGATAGGCGAAAATAAAATCAAAGGTGATTGGATGAAAAATGACGAGAAGGAATTAGCGGTGAATTTGTGAACTAAGATGGCGAAGATTTTTTTTTTTTTTTAAAAAAAGGATAATATAAGTACGGCAACTGTAACGGTTTACGGCAAACGCGCGCCGCGCAATGCGTCACGCCCGGGCAATAAAACAAAAATCATATTGAGCAAGATGCCCGGCGTGACGCATTGCGCGGCGCGCGTTTGCCGTAAACCGTTACAGTTGCCGTACTTATATTATCCTTTTTTTAAAAAAAAAAAAAAATCTTCGCCATCTTAGTTCACAAATTCACCGCTAATTCCTTCTCGTCATTTTTCATCCAATCACCTTTGATTTTATTTTCGCCTATCACATCACGTTATTTCAATTTGTCCACCTATCAGAGATCGTCTTATTTACACCAATCACAACGCTCCACGTCACTACTTGTTCTGCTTTTTAACCCTCGGTCGTGCATGTTTTGCGTCCTTGAGTTTCCATACCTCGCACACGCAACACCACCGCGCGATAACATGTCCACGTGCTAGCTGGTGTACCGGTACGATCGCCTCCTGGGCCTGCTCAACGCCGAGGAAGTGGTAGTGCAGACCTGCGTACCCGTGACGAACCAGGTCATGTACGTGGTGTTGAGGTAACTCCGAGGAGAGCCCCAAGGAGATCCACGCTACCAATACCGTGATTGCGGCTTACACCACGGCACACAAGTGCCTAGTGTTATTTTGTCACCTGAAGCGAAAGGTCTCCGTGGACACGTATCGAAGCTGCAATCTGCCGTTCACGTATAGAAACAGAGGTACAGTTGCCTAACACTAAGGTCTCCGTGGACACGTATCGAAGCTGCCATCTGACGTTCACGTATAGAAACACAGGTACAGTTGCCTAGCACTAAGGTCTCCGTGGACACGTATCGAAGCTGCAATCTGCCGTTCACGTATAGAAACAGGTATAGTTGCCTAGCACTAAGATCTCCGTGGACACGTATCGAACCTGCAATCTGCCGTTCACGTATAGAAACAGAGGTATAGTTGCCTAGCACTAGCACTAAGGTCTCCGTGGACACGTATTGAAGCTGCAATCTGCCGTTCACGTATAGAAACAGAGGTACAGTTGTCTAGCACTAAGGTCTCCGTGGACACGTATAGAAACACAGGTACAGTTGCCTAGCACTAAGGTCTCCGTGAACACGTATCGAAGCTGCAATCTGACGTTCACGTATAGAAACAGGTATAGCTGCCTAGCACTAAGATCTCCGTGGACACGTATCGAAGCTGCAATCTGCCGTTCACGTATAGAAACAGAGGTACAGCTGCCTAGCACTAAGGTCTCCGTGTACACGTATTGAAGCTGCAATCTGCCGTTCACGTATACAAACAGAGGTGCAGTTCCCTAGCACTAAGGTCCCCGTGGATACGTATCGAAGCTGCAATCTGCCGTTCACGTATAGAAACAGAGGTGCAGTTGCCTAGCACTAAGGTCTCCGTGGACACGTATCGAAGCTGCAATTTGACGTTCACGTATAGAAACAGAGGTGCAGTTGCCTAGCACTAAGGTCTCCGTGGACACGTATCGAAGCTGCAATCTCCCGTTCACGTATAGAAACAGAGGTACAGTTGCCTAGCACTAAGGTCTCCGTGGACACGTATTGAAGCTGCAATCTGCCGTTCACGTATAGAAACAGAGGTGCAGTTGCCTAGCACTAAGGTCTCCGTGGATACGTATCGAAGCTGCAATCTGCCGTTCACGTATAGAAACAGAGGTGCAGTTGCCTAGCACTAAGGTCTCCGTGGACACGTATCGAAGCTGCAATCTGCCGTTCACGTATACAAACAGAGGTACAGTTGCCTAGCACTAAGGTCTCCGTGGACACGTATCGAAGCTGCAATCTGCCGTTCACGTATAGAAACAGAGGTACAGTTGCCTAGCACTAAGGTCTCCGTGGACACGTATCGAAGCTGCAATCTGCCGTTCACGTATAGAAACAGAGGTGCAGTTGCCTAGCGCTAAGGTCTCCGTGGACACGTATCGAAGCTGCAATCTGCCGTTCACGTATAGAAACAGAGGTGCAGTTGCCTAGCACTAAGGTCTCCGTGGACACGTATCGAAGCTGCAATCTGCCGTTCACGTATAGAAACAGAGGTACAGTTGCCTAGCACTAAGGTCTCCGTGGACACGTATCGAAGCTGCAATCTGCCGTTCACGTATAGAAACAGAGGTACAGTTGCCTAGCACTAAGGTCTCCGTGGACACGTATCGAAGCTGCCATCTGACGTTCACGTATAGAAACACAGGTACAGTTGCTGACTTTTTAAAAACTCAATATTCTTGGTATATAGAGGCTTATTATGAGGTGATACATCCATTTATATGAATTTTCACGATCCACCACTGCACGTTTTCTACCATCGCCAATAAAAATGCATTTAAAAGATTTTACCGCTGACGTACATCCGCTCTCAGGCTCTTTTTACGCATAGATCAGCCACACACGTTTTCTGTACGTAAGGCTGCCCATGGGAAATGACTGTTTGCAGACTTCAGTTATTCCTGATGTTATTAGTGCAAATATTAAAACTGAGTATTGTGTGTAGTGCTTTTGTGCTGTGCCAGTGCATACGTGTTATGTAAAATGTAAAGAATTAAATAAAAATCAGCAGATACTTCCTTTCTAAGGAGTAACACCAACTGTTGAATATAGATTCTCAAAGTGCTACGTTCGTACGACCTCTACCCTCTATATCTTATAGGTGAGTACGAAAGTATGTAGATCGCGTTAAAATACACAACTTATGTCATATACATCTTTATTGTTGAGTGAACCGTTTTCGAGATATTGCTTGTTATTTACTTAAATTTTCCAATAGTTATTTTCTCAAATGGGAATTCGTTATTCATTTTTTTTTTGTCTTTGATATGCAAAGAGTATTAATCTGTGGCAAAAAGAATGGTACTGCACATAGCAACCAGCTATTAAGAGATATGTATGTGCTTAAAGGCTACTGTTTTTCTATATTCCCCTTGTAAATATATTTTCCCTACATCTACAACAAAATTAGCAATAAAACAGAGTTTGCAAATGTTTATCTCGATTAACATGAACTAGATGGGGAATAAGCGTTTGTAAAAATACTTTGTACAAGAGATGAGAAAAGTCATGTGAGTGTTACACATCAGATTTTTTTTATGTGTTTCAGTGGGTGAATAATAATTAGTTTTGTTGGTATCGTTATCACAGTACTGTTTCACTTGTGAAATCCCGTTCTCTTTGTATTAAAAAAAATGGCTCTAACGATTTTGATGAAAAATATCGTATGTTTAATATAATGTCGTGAGAAATGAAATGTATATCTCGAATTTATCTGGGAATGTCTCCAAAAGTATTCTTCATTGTGAACGTCTTTTTCATAACTGAAAAACCGTAAGAGATAGACAAAATTTTACTACACAAAAAATGTAGATCGCGTTAAAATACACATCTTATGTAATATACATTTTTGTTGTTGAGTGAACCGTTTTCGAGATATTGTTTGTTAATTTTCCAATATTTATTTTCTCAAATGGGACTTCGTTATTCATTTTTTTTTTGTCTTTGATATGCAAACAGTATTAATCTGTGGCAAAAAGAATGGTGTTGCACATAGCAACCAGCTATTAAGAGATATGTATGTGCTTAAAGGCTACTGTTTTTCTATATTCCCCTTGTAAATATATTTTCCCTACATCTACAACAAAATTAGCAATAAAACAGAGTTTGCAAATGTTTATCACGATTAACATGAACTAGATGGGGAATAAGCGTTTGTAAAAATACTTTGTACAAGAGATGAGAAAAGTCATGTGAGTGTTACACATCAGATTTTTTTTATGTGTTTCAGTGGGTGAATAATAATTAGTTTTGTTGGTATCGTTATCACAGTACTGTTTCACTTGTGAAATCCCGTTCTCTTTGTATTAAAAAAAAATGGCTCTAACGATTTTGATGAAAAATATCGTATGTTTAATATAATGTCGTGAGAAATGAAATGTATATCTCGAATTTTCTGGGAATGTCTCCAAAAGTATTCTTCATTGTGAACGTCTTTTTCATAACTGAAAAACCGTAAGAGATAGACAAAATTTTACTACACAAAAAATGTAGATCGCGTTAAAATACACATCTTATGTAATATACATTTTTGTTGTTGAGTGAACCGTTTTCGAGATATTGTTTGTTAATTTTCCAATATTTATTTTCTCAAATGGGACTTCGTTATTCATTTTTTTTTGTCTTTGATATGCAAACAGTATTAATCTGTGGCAAAAAGAATGGTGTTGCACATAGCAACCAGCTATTAAGAGATATGTATGTGCTTAAAGGCTACTGTTTTTCTATATTCCCCTTGTAAATATATTTTCCCCTACATCTACAAGAAAATTAGCAATAAAATAGAGTTTGCAAATGTTTATCTCGATTAACATGAACTAGATGGAGCATAAGCGTTTGTAAAAATACTTTGTACAAGAGTAGAGAACGTCATGTGAGTGTTACACATCAGATTTTTTTTTTATACAAGAAAATTAGCAATAAAATAGATTTTGCAAATGTTTATCTCGATTAACATGAACTAGATGGGGAATAAGCGTTTGTAAAAATACTTTGTACAAGAGTTGAGAAAGTCATGTGAGTGTTACACATCAGATTTTTTTTTTTGTTTCAGTGGTATCGTTATCACAGTACTGTTTCACTTGTGAAATCCCGTTCTCTTTGTATTAAAAAATGGCTCTAACGATTTTGATGAAAATATCATATATTTAAGATAATGTCGAGAGAAATGAAATGTATATCTCGAATTTTCTGGGAATGTCTCCAAAAGAATTCTTCATTGTGAACGACTTTTTCATAACTGATAAACCGTAAGAGATAGACAAAAGTTTGCTACACAAAAAATGTAGATCGCGTTAAAATACACAACTTATGCCATATACATTTATTTTGTTGAGTGAACCGTTTTTCGAGATATTGCTTGTTATTTCCTTTAAATTTTCCAATACTTATACTTTTTCTCAAATGCGTTATTCATTTTTACTTTCTCTACTACGTATAGTAAGTAGGGGAAGTATTGCATTCCACCCAAAAATTCGATACCGAGATTTCACTCGAAATACATGTTTTGAGAATCACTGAATCCAGAAAAAAAAAAAAAAAAAAGCATTTTTGGAAACATGTCCGTGTGTGTGTCTGTCTGTGTGTCTGTGTGTCTGTGAACAGCATAACTCAAAAACGAACAGTCGGATAAACACCAAACTTGGTATTTAGGTTCAGTATCTTCCAGAGATACGACATGAAGGTTTTCAAGAAAATCCCCCCACCCCAGACTACCCTTTACATGGAACATTTTTCGAAAATTTTAATTTTCTCAAAAACGGCTCTAACGATTTTGATTAAAACATCATATGTTTAAGATATTGTCATGTCAAATAAAATGTATATCTCGAATTTTCTGGGAATGTCTCCAAAAATATTCTTCATTGTGAACGACTTTTGCATAACTGGTAAACCATAAGAGATAGACAAAATTTTACTACACAAAAAATGTAGATCGCGTTAAAATACACAACTTATGCCATATACATTTATTTTGTTGAGTGAACCGTTTTTCGAGATATTGCTTGTTATTTCCTTTAAATTTTCCAATACTTATACTTTTTCTCAAATGCGTTATTCATTTTTACTTTCTCTACTACGTATAGTAAGTAGGGGAAGTATTGCATTCCACCCAAAAATTCGATACCGAGATTTCACTCGAAATACATGTTTTGAGAATCACTGAATCCAGAAAAAAAAAAAAAAAAAAAGCATTTTTGGAAACATGTCCGTGTGTGTGTCTGTCTGTGTGTCTGTGTGTCTGTGAACAGCATAACTCAAAAACGAACAGTCGGATAAACACCAAACTTGGTATTTAGGTTCAGTATCTTCCAGAGATACGACATGAAGGTTTTCAAGAAAATCCCCCCACCCCAGACTACCCTTTACATGGAACATTTTTCGAAAATTTTAATTTTCTCAAAAACGGCTCTAACGATTTTGATTAAAACATCATATGTTTAAGATATTGTCATGTCAAATAAAATGTATATCTCGAATTTTCTGGGAATGTCTCCAAAAATATTCTTCATTGTGAACGACTTTTGCATAACTGGTAAACCATAAGAGATAGACAAAATTTTACTACACAAAAAATGTAGATCGCGTTAAAATACACAACTTATGTCATATACGTTTCTTTTGTTGAGGGAACCGTTTTCGAGATATTGCTTGTTATTTCCTTAAATTTTCCAATACTTATACTTTTTCTCAAATTCGTTTATTCATTTTTTTTATGTCCTGAACATGCAAACAGAATGGAATTCGCCACATAGCAACCAGCGTTAAAATATTTGACTATCGCTTAAAAGCTACCAATTAGATTGTACAAGAGTAGAGAAAGTCATGTGAGTGTAACACATCAGTTTTTTTTTTATACGCTACTATTTTAGTGTGTGTGTGTGTGTGTGTGTGCGCGCGCGCGCGCGCGCGAGTACGTGCCTAGTATCCGTGCGCCACAAGCCAAAACGACGACGTTATAGAAAAACTTTATCATTTGCCTACCGGCCAGGGACAACCGCTAAAAAACCTGAAAAAAGCTCTAAGAGTATTCTAACGCTTACCGATCACGCCTACCAACCAGGGAAAACCTATGAAAAAGCAGAAAGAGCTTGCATTTGTTTACCATCCGCAGAAAACTCCCAAAAAAAAAAAAAAAAAAAAAAAAAAAAAAAACTAGTCATTTTAAAAAAAAAAAGGAAAAAGACGAATAATATAAGTATGGTAGAAACAGCTTGCATTCGTCTACCAACCAGAGAAAACCCCCGAAACACTAGTTATTTAAAATTGCTGATGAGTTCTGCATAGGCTTTTGCAAATGTTGTTGGTAGCAAAACTCACCTTTTCCATCACCTCCAACATACCCCACTCCCACACCTTTTTTCTTTCCACCAATCATAATCTCTCTTATTCTCGCCAATCAGCAACTTTCATTTGTTCCTTTCCACCAATAACGTCACTTCTTATTCCCACCAATCACAACTTCACACGTCACTTTCTGTTATACTTTTTATCCCTCGTTCGCCATCTTTCCCCCTCTTTCAGACCCCAACCGCCGCACAGTCAACGCCTCGCCGCTCCTTAACCTCAACTTCGTGCCTCCGCCATCTTATTTAGTTCACATTTTTACCACCGCGCCTCTCATCTCTCAACCAGATTGCCTGCAAGAACAGATCTCGTTCATTCGCACCTCGACGGTTGCCTCGGCAGCAGCTACTGCCAACACCTACGTCGTACACGTTTTTGACCGCTTTCGACCGGCTTGAGAACCCTGCTCCTACGTACGCTAGCGACCATCACGATGGTCCAGTACCAGGTTTTGGTATAGTTAAATTACGCCTCTGCAAAGGGTGTCTGTACCGCTTTAAAAACCTAGGTATATCAGTGCGTAGTGATGTTGGTTGATCTTAAAGCTGGTTAAGCATTTTCAAAAACAGTTTGCTTTTATTTTTCCGCCTCGCGTGCCGCGCTTTTGGTGACGCATCCACACCGGTAACAGGTAAGTAACACACGCATAATTATTTTTCGGACCTGCTTGGCGTAGGAATATATCCTTTCGTGTTTTGGTACTGTAACCTCAAACCTCCTTACCCTCCTCTTGCGTCCGCCATCTTGTTTAGTTCTCACCGCATCTCCTTGTCGCAAACCCTCCGCCATTTTTAGTTCCCGCTATTTTAACCTCAAAATCTACTCTTCTAACCTCTTGCTACCGCCATCTTCTTTTAGTTCCCATTCTCACCACCGCATCTCCTTACCCCCACCTCTTGCGACCGCCATGTTCACCACTAACCTCCAACTTTCCTCGTCCTTAAACCTCTTGTCTCAACCACCTTGTTTAGTTCCCATTTTCGCCACCGCATCTCATATCGCCCCATCTCTCTATCCACTCAAGAAAACTACCATCCAACGTTCAAAAATTGCTGATCAGTTCACGACAGGCTTTTGCAAATCTTGTTGCTAGCAAAACTTACCTTTCCCATCACCTCCAACATACCCCACTCCTTTTTCTTTCCACCAATCATAACCTCTCTTATTCTTACCAATCAGCAACTTTCATTTGCTCCTTTCCACCAATAAAATCACTTCTTATTCCCACCAATCACAACTTCACACGTCACTTTCTGTTACACTTTTTATCCCTCGCTCCCCATCTTTTCCCTCTTTCAGTCCCGACCTCCGCACAGACAACACCTCGCCGCTGCTCACATCTCCGAACCAAATTGCCGGCGAGAACAGATCTCGTTTATTCACACCTCGACGGTTGACTCGACAGCAGCTACTGCGAACACCTACGTCGTACACGTTTTTGACCGCTTTCGACCGGCTTGAGAACCCTGCTCCTACGTACGCTAGCGACCATCACGATGGTCCAGTACCAGGTTTTTGGTATAGTTAAATTACGCCTCTGCAAAGGGTGTCTGTACCGCTTTAAAAACCTAGGTATATCAGTGCGTAGTGATGTTGGTTGATCTTAAAGCTGGTTAAGCATTTTCAAAAACAGTTTGCTTTTATTTTTTCGCGTCGCGTGCCGCGCTTTTGGTGACGCATCCACACCGGTAACAGGTAAGTAACACACGCATAATTATTTTTCGGACCTGCTTGGCGTAGGAATATATCCTTTCATGTTTTGGTACTGTAACCTCAAACCTCCTTTCCCACCTCTTGCGTCCGCCATCTTGTTTAGTTCTCACCGCATCTCCTTGTCGCAGACCCTCCGCCATTTTTAGTTCCCGCTATTTTAACCTCAAAATCTACTCTTCTAACCTCTTGCTACCGCCATCTTCTTTTAGTTCCCATTCTCACCACCGCGTCTCCTTACCCCCACCTCTTGCGACCGCCGTGTTCACCACTAACCTCCAAATTTCCTCGTCCTTAAACCTCTTGTCTCAACAACCTTGTCTAGTTCCCATTTTCGCCACCGCATCTCATATCGCCCCCATCTCTCTATCCACTCAAGAAAACTACCATCCGACGTTCAAAAATTGCTGATCAGTTCAAGACAGGCTTTTGCAAATCTTGCTGCTAGCAAAACTCACCTTTCCCATCACCTCCAACATACCCCACTCCCACAACTTTTTCTTTTCCACCAATCATAATCCCTCTTATTCCTACCAATCAACAACTCTCATTTGTTCCTTTCCACCAATAAAATCACTTCTTACTCCCACCAATCACAACTTCACACGTCACTTTCTGTTACACTTTTTATCCCTCGCTCCCCATCTTTACCCCTCTTTCAGTACCGACCTCCGCACAGACAACACCTCGCCACCCAGCTCCTCTCCATCACGCGACCTCCATACTCCTCCATCTCCCTTCCTCCATCTCCCACCCCAAATTAACGAACCAATCAAAACACTACACGTCACTTCCTCAATTCTTTCAACTCGTCCCGGATGAGCCAACCGATTTAACGATAATCCTAACGCTCAGGGCGCTTTTCAAACTTACCGCCGCCGCCGTCGCACGCAGCGACACTAGCGACACTAGCGCCCCTAGCGGCAGGATTATCGTTAAAAACAATTGGCTCATCCGGGACTATTACTACTCTCCTCAATGTTTAATTGATGTTTTTCACTTTTTGTCCACACATGCCTTGGCTCTTTCTGATTTATCCACTCCACTCCAGGTGTGTATATAGTTTACTGTAACTTTACGTCCTTTATCCTTCTTCGTTTCTGTCAAAGCTATCACATATATCTTATTCTGCGTAATCTCCTTCAACGCCTCATTATATTTCGTATTTAATCCTTGTATATTTCAGGTAGTCATGCTCAGAGTCCTTTTTCGTAGCCAAAGTCTGTGCCTGTTGATTAAATTTTTCTTCTTTAACAGAAAATGCAAGATTGGTTTTTTACAGATACAGTTATCGGTCCTATGCTAACTCCCTCTCTCGGAGGACCTGACCAGAGCCTCTTCTGCCGGGTTTCGGAGTTCCTGTTGGTCTTCACGGTTACCCTATGGTCTCGGGACACACACGTCCCCAACAGGCAATCTCCTACTTTCCGTTACCCACCCCTCGTTGGGTTGGAATTTGAGGGGCTATGGTTTTCAAACGGTCTTGAAACATCTGATGTTTACTTTATCATTATAATCGGCGTCGATATCGCTGATATATGTGTTGGCAATGGGAGGACGATATTGCCAGAGTTCTTGATGATATTGGCCACTAAAGGATCTGTTGTTTGGCTCGGAGAAGCGAGAAGTCTGATGAAACGCGGTGATGAAAAAAAAGGCTCTGGAACAGCTAAATTGAGGGTGATTTTACTGGAACTTTCTAGAATTGGAGGTCTTGAAAACCTACAAATGACTAAAATAGGATTTTTGTGGTCTTTAGTTTGACTTGCGCGGAAGGGTCACAAGTGCAGTGCAGAGATACCATGGAAGTAGAATAAACCGATCAAGGTTTAAAATTCATAAAACTGGACAGAGTATTTAGTTACCGAACTGGCTCTGCGAAGCTTATGTATGTACAGAAAAGAAGACCTAAAAATAGCTACGGGAAACTGTATATGATATGAAATTTTCCTTGGTATTTGTTGTCATACTTGCTCTCTCGTTTATGCGCTAAATTAAATCAGGTAATAGTCCTCAATTAGAACAGAGAAGCTAATCATCAAAGCATTACGTTTAAAATTTAAAAATAATAAAGATTTTATTGGTGAAAAAAGAATACTGAGGGGTGTGATAAGTGGGTAACATCGGGACAGCAGCAGCAATTTTGTTAATCCAAACTCTAGTGAGAAAAAACTCTAAATTACTGGTAGCTTACACAGAGCATTTCGGGCTCATTTACGCTATCATTTAAATAATTAATTGCACTGTCCAGAAGACATCACACGACAATCCAAATGGGATGATTTAGGCTACTGTAATATGATTGTTACATACTTTGCTGAGACGTCTGACAGTATGTGAATAGTTGGTGGTTAGAATAATATTTCTGGTTATAATAACTTAAGTTACTCCTTCTTCTAGGATTAGGTTTTAATAATTATGTTGACCTTACTGCTTTCTTAGGTTTCGGCAAGTTCAACTATCTGTTGATGCTGGTGGCCATACCTGTAACATGGGCTAAGGTTTTCGATACCTCAGCCATGTCCTTCATTCTACCGTCCGCGGAATGTGATCTCGAACTCAGTAATCTGGACAAAGGGGCCTTAAACGGAATGGTGTATGCAGGTAAGTGGTCAAAACATATGTGATAATTTCACTTTCGTTTCCCTTCTACTAAGCAATTTTCTGGTTTGAACAGGCAGTAGTACGTTAGAGCGTGTTACAGGAATTTTGGTTGGAGAAACCAAAATTGAGATAAAAACAGCACAATAGCGTCCTTTGCAAGTGTTGAAAGATTCATAGCTCTCCAACGGAAAAAAAAATATCTGAAGTACTGCACTCATATGACTTTGTCTACCCATTATTTTATTTTCATATAGGTTCTACAAGCTATTCATACGAAAATTTATTTTTTATATCTACTTCATGTTAATCGAGATAAACCTTTGCTGAAATATATTATTACACATTTTATTGTAGGTACAGAAGAGATAGAGGAAACCTAATTGATAGTCAGATGTTTAAAAGCGAGTCGTTATTGTATGCTGACTTGAAATTCCATACCGTTTCCATGACTTCGTGAGAAACAGTTGAATAGCGACACCACTTTAAAAAATAAAGCTAGGAAAAGTAATGTTTGGAGAAGGTGACAGCAAAAATTGTTATCTTAATAGATATATGGTGGAGATACAGAGCCAAGGACATGCTGAGTTAATTACCTACATCAGATATGAGGGAAGGAAGGGAAGGGTAAATTCTGCTATGATCCTTGCAAAGTTAGTGTGTAAATCTTAGGACCATGTCCTGATCACACCTGAGTCACAAAATATTGCAGTAATATTTCGCAAACGATTCACACAGACGGGTTCAAACATCTTGTAAAGAGGTCTCATATTTCTTCCCCAACGGATTGCAATCCTCAGGAATTTTATCACACATACGAGGTGTAACGTAACAGTTTTCCAATGAAGGAACTGGTTTTTACCTAGGATAATATTGTTAATTTTCAGCTCAATAAGTTTAAACCAGTGACGCTGTAATGTCAACATGCCCTATATGTTGCTTTTTGGAGTGCCTGCACCTTTTCACCAGAGAGGAAGAATTTGAGCCAGTCCTCCCAACAGTTTTTGCTTAAAATCTCTCATTCCAAAACATTTTGTGTGCAAGTGGATGTCTTAATGAAAAATTGTATTTTCCTATTGCAAACCAACTCCTTTCTAACATTTTCCAAGGTTGGTTCAAGCATTGGATTAATAGCTTTCGGTTATGATTTAACCTTGCAGAGGTAAATGATGAATGATTAATAATCAATTTAATGCTGTGGTTCTCGGGAAAAAGGATGTTCTTTATTAATTATTAGAAATAGTAACAATGATTTTAAATATAACTTTCCTTTTATTTGAATTTTGCCCTTGATACTCAAATATAATTTTTAAATGTGTATGTCACCTTATCAGTTAAACTCGTGGTAATACTTTGGCCATTTACGTTGTTATAAACCCATCCTAATAACAGATTAACTGTTTTTCTTTTACGTTGCTGAACTTATTTAATGGGCGGGGAGCATACATTGTAATTATTCGCAATAATTGCGCTCAGGTAGTTTCAACGTGCGGAGATTTATTACTTTACGCCTGTATGCGGAGTTTAATTTTCTTTTTACAAGAGTACTATGTAGTATTATATCTGCTATCTCCTTCGGAATCTTTCCCACTATAACTCAGTAATCAACGGTGAATCGACTCTTCCTCCCGTAATGACTTATTTTGCTATTATACTGTAGAAAACCTTATCTGCAATTTCTTCTCTATTGCGATGTGTCGCGCCACCTCCTTGCAAAATTATTATGGCGTCTTTTTTCTAGCTTTAACAAGCTAGTTGTTAAACATTCTCAACAACATTCTTCACGTCTTTAGAAACGGATCCTTATTGTTTCGACTCTTGCGTTCTACGTCATTCAACTATTGACATACATATTTATGTTATTTCATTTCCTATTTAAAGTTAATGCTTATTATTTTGTTGAAATTTTTATGTAATCATCACGAGTTAAGTTGATTATTTACATTACATAACAAATCACATACGATAGTTAAATTTCTTTATAACTACATTGTGTTCTTTCTATTCTGTCTACACTACATTCAATTGCATGGTGTACCTATTATTTATCTTTAAAATTTAAACCATACATTTAGCTTTGGAATGATCGTACCCGGATCGATTATCGCTTTGTCCTAAGGATTAATTAGCAACATTCGTTAGCAGTCAGCTTCTCTGAATATGAATCGGAACTTTTTTTATGCGGAAATAAAAAAAATACAAAAAAACCTTCTATTTCATTCTGATACCTGTTTGGATTCTATTTTATGATGCATAATGTAGGAGGAGGTCTTATTCACGGTGAGATGAGACACACACACACACATACACACACACACACACGTCAGGTGCCTCAACTTATGTACCTGTTCGTGTCTATGCAACAGTAGATTATAGTCTTGCTTGAAAACATCTATTCTTTTGTCAAGCAATAACTGATTTTCTAGCTATATTCTTCTAATTCATTTAATAGAACTTGTACCTTCTAGCATAAATCATGAAAAGTTGCCCAAACGTTAGGCAACTGCCAAAAGTTCAGAACATTAGCTTCTCGTAAACTAGAAAGACGTTTGATTTACACATGTTTCGTTGTAAAGGTGCTCAGAAAACACTTGTCATGGTTGTATGTTCTAGAATTCGAGATGCCATGAAATCTTTCGGAATTTCTCAGCTTCAAACCCTGTTCCTTGTTTTGCTTTCCTTATTTTCTTTCATATTTTTGTTTGTTTACTCTTTTTACTATTTCTTCTTTTTTTGCTGAATTTGTCTATATAGTTGAGGTGTTTATCTTTTATCAATCTAATTACTGTCGTTAGCTAAACGTCTTAGGCGCTCGGGGTAAAGGATGGACAAAATTTGCTGAAAAAGTACTTGATTAATGAAGCAAATGCTGAAACTGGCGTCCTCTTACATTAATCCAGATTTTAGCACGCTGTTGCAGAGAAGTTCTTGTGTACTGTAATATGCATAGTATTATAACATTCCTGCACGCTTCGCTCATCAGCAACCGCAATTGATTTGGGCTCTCTAGTTCCTCTGAATAGACCCTTTCCTTTAAATAGTCCTAACAAGATATCCAGTACAGTGATATCAGGAGACCTAGATGGCCAACCGACGGGTTTCCTTCGCCCATTCCACCTCGCCATGTGTAAATGATTCCATATGATTAGGGGCCAGTGTGGGGGCGCTCCATCGTGCTGAAACAGTAGGGAAAGATGTTACCTTCCAGCACAAGACCGTTCTAAGTGACAGCACAGGTCATATGATCAATTAGTGTAAGCGAACGCTTTTTGGTGGGATGGGAAGTCTCATCAGCATTTCCAGATTACTTGACGGTTTTGAGTGCAAAGGGAGCATTCTGTTTTCTGTGAATGGGATTTTTTTTGGGTGGGATGGGAAATCTTAGAGTCACTTTCATTGCACGTGATGACTTTTAGTGGAAGAAATACCTAAATGGCATACATTCCAACACAGATTCGAGGTCATGCCATCTTTTTGGCGGAGTGGGGGTATGTTTTGATGGAATAGGAAGTATTATCGGCATGGCTTTGAGTGCAAAGGGGGCCTAAATAACACCTTCCTTCCAACACAGATTCAAGGTTACGTAATCTTTTTGGTGCAATGAGTAGGATTCTTAGCGTCACTTTTATGTCACGTGACGGGCTTTTAATGCATGCAAAGGGGACCTAAATAACACCTTCCAACACAGACGCAACGTCACATGTGGGAGGTAATTAAAACAATGTTAGCATTCCTAGCTAGCTGTTGATAGGGGGCGTTTTTTGGTGGTATGGGACGGCAATAGATACCTAAACGCTATCTTCCTTCCAACACAGATTCATGGTAATAAAAACAAGCAATACTTCCAAACATCTGAAGATACAGATGAGAATTTTTGCTTGAGAAACATGAGTAATCATAAGCAAGCTCCTTCTACTCTCGCAAAAATAAAAATAAAAATGATGGCAGGAAAGATAACACTAATTACAACCCATACACACACACATGCACACACACACACTCACGTACATACATGAACATACGCGACTGCCTGCCCGGCCACCCACCTACCTATCTACCTTCCTACCCACTTACCTACCAAATACCCACCCACTTACCTACCCAAATATCCACCCACCTACCTACCTACCTACCTACCTACCTACCTACAAACCTACCCACCTACCCAACTATCCACCTATCTACCTACGTACCCACTTACCTACCCAAATACCCACCTACCTACCCAAATACATCTACCCACCTATCTACCTACCCACCCACCCTCATGCATAGGTACGCGCATACGTTGAAGGCGATGTAACGCGTTGTAATGTTGTAACCCAAACCTCCGAGACATTGCGGAAACATAAAACAGCAGGTTTCCCATCTAGAAAGGGAGATGATTCAACCCCTTTAATTGTTTGTCAGCGAGCCAATACATTCCTATAGGTTCTCCAGCTAACACTCACAGATGGCGACTATCTACAATTAGGTACCGACATACATACTGGTTAAAGAAAAATCCCCATCACCAGCCGGGAATCGAACCCGTACCATTTAAGAACACTAACATAAAGCACCCGCTCGATTCCTAGAACTTGAAAAAAAATTTCAACAAAACATGATTCTATACACAATGTCTAAAGAAAAACCTCCCCAGATCCAGTCGGAATCGAACCGCGATATTTGAGGAGACTAGCATAAAGCATCCGCTTGCTTCCTAGAACTTCAAACAATTTCAACAGTTCATGGCTCTAGACTAAAGAAAAATACCTAGCTCCAGCTGGGAATCGAACCTATAACCATTTAAGTTGACTAGAATAAAGCAACCCTCTCGCTTCCTAACACCGAAAAAACGAAAATACGAAGTTTACATCAACGGTGATTGTGAGCATTTTCTTCTTCAGTGTAATGGAGAGTTTAAAGAGACATTTCCAGACCGCGTGGTGGCTTTGAGTGCAAAGGGAACCAAAAATAACATCTTCATTCCAAAAACAGATTTAACGTCACGTCACTTTTTAGAGGACCAACACGCCCACACACACACACACGTGCACACAGGCTTACTCAAACAAGGATGTGAGAGATTCATTACATCATGGAAAAATACTTAACTATCCCAAAGGGATTTTCTACAGATAGACAGGAGGCGGATGAGATAATCACAAGTTTCGAAGATAGCAAACAAATCGCCTCCTGCACTTTCGTTATCTGAGGAAAACATTAGATCGTATACGGTGAGAACTAGAGAGAGAGAGAGAGAGAGAGAGAGAGAGAGAGAGAGAGGGGAAGAGATCCCAGTATCAGAAACAGGATTTCATATTAAATTATATTTAAAGTATGCAGGAACTGTTATTGAGAAGGAATGTAATGGAATCATTCGTTAGTAAACGCAAGAAAGACCGCAAGGTTTATAAGCTCTTTTATTCATGATAAAATACCTTATAGTTTTTCCTACATTTTCTCCAATGAAACAGCCTTATGTATTGAAAAACTGTGCTTCAATGCAGAATCTTATGTTAACACCCATTTACACTTGTAGAAACAAGTATAAAACACAGTCCTTTCAAACAAACGTCATTGTTTACCACCTGAATACTGTAACATCGTATAAGAGCTTACGTGAAGTTGTATCTGTCGCAATCGCTCCAATGGTGAGTGAAATGAACAAATGAATCCGGAACTCTTTCGGTGTCTGAAGTTTCTTTTGTAGATTAACAAAATACATGATGATTTTAAATGATTGACCCATTTTATAAAATTCGTATTTATTAAAGTACAAATACAACATGAACTATCTTTATACCAATAAACAGAGGATTTTTCAAAGTTTTGTTTAATACATTATAAGTGTTCAATGTGCCCACCGTTTGCTGCATGGCAAACATCTACGCGATAGTCAAACTCGTCCCACACACGAGCAAGCGTATCTTCTGTTACTGAGTGCACGGCAGCAGTGATATGGTTCCGCAGGTTGTCCAGAGTTGTAGGTAGAGGCGGGACGTAAACAACTTCCTTAACATAACCCCATAAGAAATAGTCACATGGGGTGAGATCAGGAGATCTCGGTGCCCAGAAGTGTAGAGACAGGTCTTCATTTACCCTACGACCTATCCAGCGCTGAGGAAGGGATTCACTCAAAAAGCCTCGTACATCGCTGTGCCAATGGGGCGGAGCTCCATCCTGTTGGAAAATGAGATCCTGTGAATCTTCATAATTTGAGGGAACAGCCATTGTTCCAGCATGTCCAGGTACGTTATTCCAGTTACAGTTTTTTCCGCAAAGAAAAATGATCCATAAACCTTTGTTCGGGATAAGGCACAGAACACGCTTACCTTCGGCGAGTCTCTTTCGTTTTGCAATGTTGAATGTGGATTTTGCAAACCCCATATGCGAACATTGTGTCTGTTGACTTTTCCACGAAAGTGGAAAGTCGCTTCATCGCTAAAAGTGATACACTGTAGAAACACGTCATCCTCCATCATTCCTAGCACATAACCACAAAATTCGAGACGATTCTCTTTGTCTTTAGGTTTAAAAGCCTGCACAAGTTGTAATCGGTAGGGCTTGTACAGCAAACGCCGTCTCAGAACTTTCCATACAGTTGGTTGGGGTATTTCAAGTTCTCTATGGGTAGACTTACGTGGACTGCGAACAAAACTGTCTTCAATCCGTCTGACGTCCTCTGACACACGCGGTCGGCCTGTGCTTCTTCCTTTACACACACACTTCCAGTCTGTTTAAATGCGTAAACCAACGGCTAATGCTTTTTCTAGTTGATGGTTCAATACCGAATTTGCCACGAAATGCCCGCTGCACTACAATTTGCGACTCACTTTTTGCGAACTGAATAACGCAGAAAACCTTGTGCTCCACAGTAGCCATCTCACTACGTACTGACGCCATGGCCTATTGCGCGAGCACTCCACCGGTCGCTTCTAAAACCATCACCGCCCGCCGAAAAAAACTTCGAAACTTCCTCTTTTCATTGTTATACAGATTGTTCATGTTGGATTTGTGCTTTAATAAATACGAATTTTATAAAATGGGACCATAATTTAAAATCATCCTGTATATCCAAAAAGCCATGTGTCCTGACTAGGCTTCTCTGAACCACAGAATTTCTATTATCGGACGGTGTCTTTAACCTCAAATTGCCATTTGTGTTGCTTTCTTTGCAGTTTTTCATCACAAATTCTGATGATGGCCCTATGTTTCATTTCAGGAATGATATCGAGTGCCTTCATTTGGGGATTTCTCTCAGACACACTAGGACGCCGAAGGATCCTCATGTACGGTCTTCTTCTGCTAGCTATAGTGGGAGCGCTTTCTGGCTTCTCCCAAGTCTTCTGGGTCCTCGCTTTGTTCAAATTCATAGGAGGTTTTATGTAAGTATACTTTTTCACCAAATGCTGATTTATACCTCCACCTGACACCTTATAGTTTAATCCTGTGTCAGATATGACACAACAAATACCGAATTTATCCATATGATCATGATCAAAGCGACAAATCCTTTACTCCAATTGGCGTTTGTCCACCACTACCTTAAACTTTCGACACCAGATTTTCTTTCTTTTCCCCTCATATCAGTAACAGCTTTTCAGCTGTTGTAAGATGGATTTAGAAGTTCATCACTTCAATTTGAAACTGCACTCCGGTAAGTATTATAAATTTAATAACAAATGTATTTCCTTACCAGTAATATGTTCTGAATGTTTTTATTAAAAAAATAAATTTCGGAAATAAATTACAGATGTGCACAAGTGAAAAGTTCCTAATATTAGTGAAAATACTTATAATTTACTAGCTGTCATAGCCAGTGTTGTGTGGCCCAATGGGTGACTTTTTAAACTTCGAATGATGATTTAAGTCCATTCCTCTCCCTAATCCTTGATGAAACTATTGTACAGTGATTTAGTAGTTTTAGAAAGCAAGATAAACAAGTTTTAGCAAATATACGAAACCACAGCAAGAACTTTGAATAATAAAAGAAGGAAAAGAAACGGTATTAAAATTTTATAAAATAATGGCACTCCCAGTGAAAGACGGTATCAGACGAGATTTAATAAGAAATGAAAGAACTCGAAAAGAATTAAACACATATAAATTACAAGACAAAATAAAAGAAAATAAGCAGAATTGGAAAGAACATTTGAATAGAAATGAGGGAAGAAAGAATGCCATTTTTAATAAGAAGAAGAGCTATAGGGCGCCCTAGAAGAAGATGGGAGAGTTGTTTGAATGTGAAGAGGAACCGACAGAAATGCCTAATCCTTGAAGTGAAGAACATAATGGTAGTTCCTCCCATTACCCTTAGAAACTATAATTTCGTTAAGTCTCTGTGATATCCCAAATAAGGAACAAAGATCCCGATATTCACGGAAATGTAGATGAAACGTCGGCAGATATGTTTCAGTTTTCTTTAACCTCCTCCCAACAGTCGTCTAAACTCTGTAAATGTTGTATAGCCTGTAAGTATCCTTTACTGGTCAAATAATTATTGGAATGGTCGGGTAATCTTTAGATAATCACAGTAGGTGGGCTTAAAACTTTGTGTCTTCGCGTTAGTTCTGTAGCTATCTAATAACACAAAAGGTCCTCAATTTTCATATAATACAGAAACCACTGGCATCAGTGTTCAATTAAATATGAGCGAAGCTGGTAAATATGAAGATTCTTCACCCTCAGGCCACAATTTAAACATTTTGAAATGTCACATAGACTGTAACTATCCAGAAAAGTAATTTTCTCAGTTGTTAATATCGATTTCCCCGATATAAAACGTTTAGCGGGCTATATAAATTAAACTCACGTTGAGGAATTTCTGATGTTACACTATACATAATTTACTCCGTGACATGCGCTGGTGATCAATCAACTTGATGATAACTTTCAAAGAAAATACACCAAAACTTTCTTCCATAAGTAGTTATTATTAAACGGTTTTGGTGTCCAGAAACTTCATTAAATAAACTGTAGAATTAGGTTACTCTCAGTATACATCTGCAGGCTTTAAATAAAATATAAATTAAAGGTATGTATCACATACATACCGTACCCATATGACTACAATCGACTGTCCTTTGTTTTGCTATGTCTTCTGTTTTCTTACTTGCTAAACTCTGGCCAAGTATAATGTTAGAAAATAAATATCCACGCCTTTCATCTTATTTTCACTGCACTTTCTGTGTAGTAACAACTATTATTTTCTACTCCACGACACCCTTAACGAAAACTAACTGCCACCTTCACAAGTACATTCGTTTACGACTGCAACATGTTCATATTATATTATCCAGGTTTTACAAATCCTTTTAGTCTTAAACGTTGAAATTAGAAGCTGTAGTTTTCAGTGGTGAAAGAATTACCAATATCGATTGAGTGGTTTCCGAGATTACCCTGTATACGGGTACACGTAGACACGTACATATATACACACATTCATTTTTACTTTCTCTACTACGTACGAGAATAGTGAGTAGGGGAAGAATTGTATTTCACCAAAAAATTCGATGTCGAGATTTCAGCAGAAATGCATGTTTTGAGGCTGTCTGAATCCAAAAAAGGTATTTTTAGAAAAAGGTCCGTGTATGTATCTATGAACTGCATAACTCAAAAACAAAAAGTCGGATAAACATTAAACTCGGTATTAAAGTTCAATATATTTCAAAGACGCGACACGAGGATTTTATAGAAAATACCTCGATTCCAAAATAACCTTTACATGGACGATTTTTCTAAATTTTTTACTTTCTCTACTGCGTATAGCAAGTAGGTGAAGTATTGTATTCCACCCAAAAATTCGATACCGACATTTCACCGGAAATACATGTTTTGAGACCCCCTGAATCCAAAAGAAGCATTTTTGGAAACATGTCCGGGTGTGTGTCTGTGTGTGTGTGTGTGTGTGTGTGTGTGTGTGTCTGTGAACGGCATAACTCAGAAACGAACAGTCGGATAAACACCAAACTTGGTATTTAGGTTCAGTATCTTCCAGAGATGCGACACGAAGATTTTCAAGAAAATCCCCCCACCCCAGATTACCCTTTACATGGAACATTTTTCGAAAATTTTAATTTTCTCAAAAATGACTCAAACGATTTTGATTAAAATATCATATGTTTATGATATTTTCATGACAAATAAAATGTATATCTTAAATTTTCTGGGAATGTCTCCAAAAGTATTCTTCATTGTGAACGACTTTTGCATAACTGGTAAACCATAAGAGATAGGCAAAATTTTACTACACAAAAATGTAGATCGCGCTGATATACACAATTTATGTCATATACATTTTTTTTGTTGGGTGAACCATTTTCGAGATATTGCTTGTTATTCCTTTAAATTTTTCAATACTTATTTTCTCAAATGAGAATTCGTTATTCATTTTTTTGTCTTGGATATACAAAGAGTATTAATCTGTGGCAAAGGGAATGGTGCTGCACCTAGCAACCAGCTATTAAGAGATATGTATGTGCTTAAAGGCTACTGTATTTCTATATTGCCCTTGTAAATATATATTCCCCTTACATCTACAAGAAAATTAGCAATAAGATAGAGTCTGCAAATGTTTATCTCGATTAACATGAAGTAGATGAAGAATAAGCGTTTGTAAAAATAGTTTGTACAAGAGTAGAGAAAGTCATGTGAGTGTAACACATATTTTTTATTTCTAAAATATAGGTCAAACGATTTTGTTTAAAATACAATATATTGAAGATATTTACATGACAAACGAAATTTCTATCTTGAATTTTCTGGGAATAGCCTGCGAAGTCCTCTTCATTCGGAAGGAATTTTGTATAATCTTATATAACTGGTAAACGTTAAGCGATAGACGAAAACATACTTCACAAGAAATTTAGATATCTTTAACATACGGAATTTTAAATAACTTTTCTGTGGCATTAGGCATTTCCGAGATATCCATTATTACCGACTCATTTTCCGCGGTCTCCTTTACATTAAAATTCATTTTGGAATATTGGGAAACCAATATTCTTAGGGAGAAAATGAGTAGAAAGGAGTGGTCCAATTTACCAAAGAAACCGTATCGGGAAAGATAATCGAAGAAAAACATAATGGGAATAGGAACATTTTAGGCATAATAAGAGGCAATGGCTGAGAAAGTCAAAAAAGAAAGTTGAACAACAGTAGGTACCAGATTTATGCTATAAGTAGGGCTCATTAGCTCGGTTCCCATTCTTTTTGAGCTTTTGGGCTCCAGGGTATCCCGATTCAGTGTAGTGTTTAGAAGTAATTGATTGATTTAGCGGAATATTTTATAAATTTAAGTGTTGTATATTGTTTTTATTAAATGATACTATACGAGTATATGTATTATATTAGAGATGAAAATAAACTTACTTACTTCCCTACTTGCCGACTGACCTACTGACAGACTTCCTTCCTTTCTCCTTACCTTCGTTTCAGATTTATGAAGCACTCTTTCTTTTTTCCGGACAATGGGCTCGTATCACGAATTAGGACGGTTAAGTGTAAATCATAAAATGCACTTATTCCCTGTCAATGTGTATTTTGTATTCAGTGCAGTTTCGAGGTTTGTGGTGGAATTCAAGGTTATTTAATTATTAGCGTGAAAAGTAAAATTTATGCATTTATTAACCGCATCGTAAACTGTATCAGTCCAACTTCGCCGTGGATAGCGTTTTAATAATAGCTGCAAGGATTCTAAAGTATTTGTAATTTTACTGTAGATTTTATCATTATGACATAGTGAATTTGGATGCATAGTATAAGTTATATGTTGATACTTTGTGTAAATGTATTGTCAAACTGAAAAGTTGTACAAGTTTTTAACTCGTCACAAGCGTCTACGTTAATCGGAGAGCTAATTATGTGTTGTATGTACAGATCCAGTGGACCTTTCGCAGTATTCATGGCGTATCTGTCGGAAACTAGTGGAAAGAGAATGAGGGCCAGTGCTGTGCAAATTATGGGCATTTACACTGCGTTAGCCACCGTAGCAATACCGGGTATGTATACAATGATTCACATACATCACTAAATAAGAAGTATAAGTATTTTGACGAAAGCTGTATTAAGAAGGCATTAACTTGGAAAGACGTAATCTGAGTAAGACATAATAGAAAATGCAAGATATTCCTAAAGAGTTACGTACGAAAATTAAATTTAAAAGTGTAAGGCATTTAAAGCTTAAACATGATTGCTTAAGAATAAAACAGAATAGCGAGCAGCATCTTCGTGTCAATAATTGGATTCATAATGGTGGCGGAGGGAAAGCGTTTACTAAATAAAGCTTTTTTTCGGTTATTAACTGAAATCTTACAAGAGAAAATCCCAAATGTTAGAGCTGGTATCATGTTCCTAAAATTAACCTTAACTCTCAAGGTATAACAGCGAAACATAACTGTTGTTCACCGCTTCCTTTGCTATAGGACTGGCATGGCTTCTGATTCCACAAGATTGGTCGTGGAACTTAGATGGCTTCAAGATTAACTCTTGGCGTCTCTTCCTAGTTGTATGTGCCGTGCCCAGCTTCACGGCAGGAGCAGCGATATTCTTCTTCGACGAATCACCTAAATTCCTCATGGTTAATGGTCGACGCGAAGAAGCTCTTCGCGTTTTCCAGAGAATATATTCAATTAACACTGGCAAAGCACCAGAAACATACCCGGTGAGTAACGAATCCACTCAATCGATTAAAATTGTATAAATATTTTTTCTCTTGTTTTATTAGAGGGAAATAGAGAATGCTAATTTCAAGGGCACTTCTTCGCAATTAAGCCCATTAGGCTCTAAAATTGAAATTTAATCATTCTATAATATTTGTGCTCATACTTTAAACACACGCAACAATTACTCGTAAATTATGATGACTGCTCTGTCTTAATATCATTTTCCTTTGCTCTTCTTGCACAGCAATCTTCCACATTTGTATGTGACAAGATATAATTTCGATGCAGAGTGTCGCAGATCGAACTTGCCAACTTTCAAACATGCAACTTGCAAACTTACTATTGTAACGTGCCGTGAAATTATCGTAAAACTATAAAGAAATAACAAAATTGACAATACCATTTTGTTCCTCTTATAGACTTTTTACGCAACCGTGAAAGTAGCACATTGTGACGTTATCGCCATCAGCGCCTTCACCAGATGGGGATGGGGACGTAGAACAGGATGACATCGAAAGGGTTACAGGTTGCGGTAGCTGGAAGGGTGGTGAAAGGGTAACATTATTAAACATGTAATTTCTGTTCCCAAACTTTCTAATCTTTAATCCGCCTAATATAAACTAAACTACATTGAAACAGAAAGAATAAAATAGCTTGTGGGTTTACCTGAGCGACGGAGGAAATCCTGCAGTTCATCTTCGTCGTGCCTAGTGCCTACGTCGAGATTGCACATCGAGGCTAAATAAATTTAAGGAACTGACCAGTAGAGAGTCCGTCTAGGCACGTGGTTGGTCGAGAGAACGCCGTCAAAAAGTTCTAAGTTTAAATTCCAGACAAAATGCTGGTTAGTCTAGCTAGTAACTGACGTAAGGGTGTCAGCGGAAATTACATAACTCACCCACATGTCGGGCATGGAGGGCGGTATTCATAATCGATTTTGGTCCTGCCCAACTTGCTACTTCCGGTGGATTTACAGCGGACCATCGATTTTCTTATTCATAGACCGGGATTTGCGTTGGTCCGGGGATCAAACGCCTTGGTCGGGACCAAATTTTGGTCTACCTCAGAGGGGTAGATTAAAGGCAGACCATCTTTACAAAATGGACGACTTTGGAGTAATGGGCGTGGCTGTTTGCGTAGAATTCGCGAAATGAGACGATGGAGTAAAACTATCTACCAAAATTAGACATAATTGGAAAGTATTACGACACAAACTTCAAAACAAATACAGGTTTAATAAAGCCAAGGTTAGAAGGCTGATAAAACGGATTCGTCCTAACCTATATGACAGACGACGATAACCGATGCTTGAATCTCAATTGATACGATGCACTTCCACATTATGCAAGAGAAGGGTATCAAGAAAACACTACTGACCTTAGTAAGCCGCATTATAACTAATGATTGAAATGCTAATGCTAGATTTACCTTTGTTAAACCGGGATTATTATGCACTTTGCGTAACATGACGGGATGTAACGCGAAGTTAAGAAATTCTGCTACAGTAAAGGTTTAATTAGGATGCACTTAACGTAACGGGAATGAATCTTGATTGATTGTTCTTCTATTACTTCATGCTACTGCTTCACGCCGATTGGTTCTAATTGCCATGTCACATTAAACTTGACGTAACGGGAAGGAAAAGTTTGACACTGCTAAATTTAGGAGGAGAGGAGTGTAGCAGTTGCAACTGGGAAGCGACGACAGGGCGTAGCCGAGGGATCTGCGCGTCTAAACTCGAATGAGAACAGGACACTACACAATCAACTCTACGTGTTAAAAAACCCTGACTCCATTTGTTTCTTAGCATTTCATAGCTCCTACCCGTATACGGAATAATGTCCTGCTTGAGTGAAGTTCGAAATAATTTAGGCTTTGCTTACGTTTTCCCTCGAGGAGAGGAGGATTACAACTCCCGGAAGGTTTATGATGTATTAGAATTTCCTCGGGTAATTATTTCTGTATAATTACGATCACACAATATTTATTTGGTTAAGATCCAGAGTGAGATTTTAATAAAAGCAAATGTTCCTTCCTATTGCTTCTGAAATGTTAAGCTTAAAGGTTAATATTCCACCAAGTTAAATTCTTATTGAAATGATTAACAATGCCATGAAACTGTGTGGATAAGAACGTTTCCAAAAAGGGAGGGGTGGCAATAGGTTAGAATCGTGCACAAAACTGTCTATATGTGTATTATCTCCACTCCATACCTCCTCTTTTTTTGCGTTTGCATTTGTCAAAACATTTGTTTTCAATAATATCCATCATTTTATGTATTAAGGGAAACTGGCATTTTCATTCTCCGACCATTTTAATGCACGCTTCTAGGTTATGTTCATTTTTTTTCGCTTTGGGCGAGGAGTGAGCACTGAACCGATGAAAAACAGCTGTGAAACGACCATAGAAAGTGAAAACTAAGGAGTAACAGTGGTTAGTTTACTACTCTATGGCAGTCGCGCATGCGCATAACTAACTTTCTTCGTCGTGTAACATTTTCTCCTTGCTGATCCACGGCCTTTCTTGGTCCGAGACTTTTTAACGTCTATGAATACCAAAAACTTGGTCGGCCTTTGGTCCGGACCAAATGAGTCTGGAGATAGTCCAGACCTATGTGAAATATATGAATACGGCCCGGAATGATCCTTTACCCTAAACAGCGTGTCACTCAACCACTGCTTACTTCAACATCCGGGGAATGATTCGCAAGAAAGCTAAAGCCAATTTCCTGGAGTTATTTAAACAAAGTTTATCCTGAATATCTCAAACTTTATAAAATCATATTTATCAAAATGTTTTAAAATAAAATTATAACCGTCACAATATTCTTATTCCTTCCATCCTACATTCATTCTACTCAGGAAATTTATATTAGAACCAGTGGCGGTTACTGCTTAGAGCAGATGGTTCACATGAGCACGTGAACCATCTCGGCGAATTGTAATAACAATGATTTATGATAGTAATTATAATAATACCAGCAGAGTGATTTAAATATTACATTACCACTGAAAAACAATAGTGTAAACGGTATATAATAAACTGAATGATCGAACACCCTGAAGTTTGTAACTCCCTTTTAGAGCACGTGCTATGAATGGGTGCATTCAGCGGGCCAAGCGCTGCAGCAGCGCTTTATGTAGCGGTACATTCTAGCACAGCTGGAGCAGCGAATAAAGCAAAGAAATACTTCGCTGCACTGGCAGCAGAAGAAATAAAAATGGCGAGTGTTTGCAGACGATATTTAATACAGGATGTGTCTTACGATATGTTTGGTAGCGAGGAACTGCATAAAAGCATGGAGGAAGAGAGGGCTTTGTTTTAATCTACTTAATAGATTAATAAACCTCTTCCTCTATGGTATTTATGGAGTGTAAACAGTTGTTTCCGAGATCACGATATGTGGGTACCACATAACCCTAATAGGAACCGGTTTTAAACGTTTCTGTTCCCGAGTGTCTAGAATACAACTATATATTTTAGTATTTAAACTCGTGCTCATTAATAATATCCTACAGAATACAATGCTCTTTTATGTTTCCGAATTCTTTAATGCGTTTCTAAACAGATGCATTGCTTTGGCTCCCATTAACTGCAAGTAAGTAAACAAAACTGATGTGTTACGTTCACATGACTTTCTCAAGCCTCTGTAGTTTATTAGTGAGCATACAAACTATTCTAATGAATGTTTAATCGAGATAAACCTTTTCAAAAATAGCTACATTACAGGTACAAAGAGAATATCCATAGTCAGATGTTTAAGAACTGGACGCTATAATCTGGCCTTAAAATTACATACTCTTTCCATTACATCACGAGAAACAACTGAATGTCGACAGAACTTTAAAAGAATAACAAAGTATCTATTGAATATTTCAAACCAATAATGACGGATATCTCGGAAATGGCTTATGCTACAAAAAACCTATATTAAATAAATTGTGTGTTTTAAGGATATCTGCATTTTTGTGTAGCACGCTTTCGCCTATCCAGTTGTACACAATTATACAAAATTTCTTCCGGATGAAGTAGACTGGTTGCTGAACTTAAATACCATATTTCTAATTTTTGGGGGCCTCAAAACAAGTTATCCGGTGAAATCTCGATATAGAATTTTTGTGTGGAATGCAATACTTTCCCTACCTACTATGTACGTGGTAGAGAAAGTAATAACATAAGAATGAATCATAATTTGAACTTATCTGCCCTGTTGCTCGTGACATTCGAAAACGACCCCGAAACTCATCTAAAGAATATTGCCGTGCCGTTATCTCAAAATAATTCAGATTTCTTACAGGAATTGTCCTATCTTCTTCCTCGTTTTCTTTATAAGCAATGACCATAAAATTGGCATTCTCAAGTTACTTCATACATAACATCCTATACGCTATAATCCACAAACACAAATCGAAAATTTCGTGTATTCTAAAATAAACGCATTTCCACGTGCTTTCACTGCAAGGAATCAGGGTGGTCCGTTAAACAAATTACGAAATTTCCGCTTCCGCTTGCAGCGGTGCATTCAACAATTCTTGCAGTGCTGTGTGCAGCGATGACATTAAGCGCTGCTATAACGCTCGGCCCGCTGAATGTACCCAATGTGCAGTACTGGTACTATTGGAGGGGGAAGGTGGAATATAAGCTGCCTGTGGAGCACATGTTAGTTCTGCCAAAGCATTGTTAAGTAACAAATGCAGTGAATATCTCGAAGTTAAAATGAAAGCGAGTTAAAAGAACTACAATTTTCTAATTTGTCGTTAGAGAAGAAGACAGAAATAAAACATGATGATAGGCCCACACCTCAGCTTAGAATTGTACAGTTAACAAAATCAATCAGAGATTTTAAAAGAGAATTCAAGAGCGATATATATGACAAAAATGCATGGATTTGTGTATGTGAGGTGTCTAATCCCCTGTATTGTTTTCCTTGCTTTTTATTTATGAAGCAAGGTGGTGAATATAGCTGGATAAATTATAGTGTCTGTGTTTTGGCACATTTGACTCAAAAGATTAAGAAGCATGATTGCCCACAGTCACACTTGAATTCTATCCTAGAGTTAAATATTTTAGGTAAAGTGGATATTTGCCAACAACTCGACAGTGTTTATTGTCTGAACATTAAGAGACACAACGAACAAGTATCAAAAAATCAATATGCACTTTGTATAATTGCATTAATTTCTCTGGTGCTTTAGAACTAGCATTTCTGAGCCACGAGGAAAGTACTGAGTCGAGTAACCCCGGTGATTTCCTTATTGACTTTTCGCAGAGTTGGATGCCTCTTTGAAGGATCATCTTACCTGTGCCACTGTGTTTAAGGGGAGCTCTAAGGAAATACAGAACGATTTATGGGATTGCATACTTACGGTATGTCAGAACCACATTAAAAAAGAATTTTAAAATGCAGACTTCATTGCAGTGATAATGGGCAACCAGTAGAACGCTTCTGGGAATTTTGTAATCCTTCTGGACATTACTCTGCACCTGTTGCTTGCTGCCTTCAAGTAGCATTGGAAAAAGATGCTGATAATCCTGATAAAGTAATTTCCCAGAGTTACGATGGCGCTAATGTCATGAGTGGCCAGTATGCCGGTGTCCAAACAATAATTCAGCATGTTTACAAGCTCGTCAGCTCTATTTGATTGTAGCTCAATGCACTAGTTGGAACTAACATATTCGAATGTTTTTTTCGAACGTGAGTAATATCACTATTTTTTTTAGTTTCTCGCCTCAGAGAATTTCAATACTCGACGAAGTGGTTGGAAAGAAAATTCCTCATGTATCGCCCACCAGATGGAATTTTAAAAACAGAACTGTGAACAATGTGTTTGAGAAAACAGAAGAATTAATCCAATGCATGGAGAGAATAGAAGCCACTGCTAAATAGTCTACTACATAAATCAGGCAACAGCAATTCACGAAGGACTCCCTTTTGTGTTTGGGTCACATTTTTAAACATTACGCCACATGTGGATATGTTATTTAACCAAGTCTAAAAGAGAAATACTGATGCTGTCCATATTCGAAAGTCTATACAAAGTTTTCAGATGTCAATTGAGAAGAAAAGAGGAACAACGGAAACAGTGAACTAGGACGTTGAAAATGCTGAGGCACCATCAAAGAAAAGGGAAGTAGAAAATATATACAAAAGTAAAACTGTGCCAGCCAAGGAAGTCTGCGATATAATTGGGAACCCCCCCCAAAAAAAAATCTGATGTGTTACACTCACATGACTTTCCCTACTCTTGTACAATCTATTTTTACAAACGCCTATTCTCCATCTACTTCATGTTAATCGAGATAAACATTTGCAGAGTCTATCTTATTGCTAATTTTCTTGTAGATGTAAGGGGAATATATATTTACAAGGGCAATTTGGAAATACAGTAGCCTTTAAGCACATACATATCTCTTAATAGCTGGTTGCTAGGTGCAGCACTATTCCCTTTGCCACAGATTAATACTCTTTGCATATCCAAGACAAAAAAAAATGAATAACGAATTCCCATTTGAGAAAATAAGTATTGAAGAATTTAAGGGAATAACAAGCAATATCTCGAAAATGGTCCACTTAAGAAAAAAAATGTATATGACATAAATTGTGTATTTTAACGCGATCTACTTTTTTGTGTAGTAAAATTTTGTCTATCTGTTATGGTTTACCAGTTATGCAAAAGTCGTTCACAATGAAGAATACTTTTGGAGCCATTCCCAGAAAATTCAAGATATACATTTTATTTGTCATAAAAATATCTTAAACATAATATTTTAATCAAAATCGTTAGAGCCATTTTTGAGAAAATTAAAATTTTCTTGAAATCTTCCATGTAAAGGGTAATCTGGGGTGGGGGGATTTTCTTGTAAACCTTCGTGTTAAGAGGATCAAGATATTTGTAAGGAGTACTATGGTCGAAGGAAGGTCAAGTGCATTAGCAATACTTTCTATTGAGAAACAGATGATTGCGAACATTCCCAATTTTAACGAGCTTGTGACTGATTTGTTTGCCACAAAAATTAAAGAAGAATGAACTTTGTTTATAGGAATTGTATATAAAATTGTCTTTTCCTGTATCAAATTTTCTATTAATGCATGATTTGTAATTATGAGCTCAATGATCTGAGTATTTTTGTTTGTACATTTGGGTATAATCACACTTATGAGTCATATACTAATGCTATTTATATTGATGTTAGTATTTTTATTGTGTTGTTAAAAAGTATGCTAATTTTGAAAGGTCTAAAATGTTTGAAACTCTTTATAAACACATGATTTAATTTCAATAAATTATTAATTGCATTTTGTTAGCCATAAAGTTCTGTGAACACCACACTGTGAATAACTCACGAGCCACCACTGATTAGATCCGCATTTTTGAAGGTGGTATTTCTTTTTAATTTATTTTTACTTCTTACTGTATGGTAAGTAGATGAACTAAAAATTATAATTTGAGAGATCGGAAATACGCTTTTTTTGAGATACCCTGAACGAACAATTGTTAGAAAAAGATCCACACGTGAGTGTGTGAAGAGCATAACTAAAAATATGATGTGTTACACTCACATGACTTTCTCTACTCTTGTACAAAATATTTTTACAACTCTTATTCTCCATCTATTTCATATTAATCGAGATAAACATTTGCAGAAACGATCTTTTGACATGCAAAAAGAATTACATTTTACACATAGCGACCAGTTCTAAAAATATTTGACTATCGCTTAAAGCCTACTATGTTCCCCTTGTTTTGTATTTGCAAGGGCAATAAGCATAGACACATCTCTTAATAGCTGGTTGCTTGGTGCAGCACCATTCTCTTTGCCACAGATTAATACTCTTTGCATATCCAAGACAAAAAAAAATGAATAACGAATTCCCATTTGAGAAAAAGTAGAAGTATTGGAAAATTTAAGGGAATAACAAGCAATATCTCGAAAATGGTTCACTCAACAAAAAAATGTATATGACATAAATTGTGTATTTTAACGCGATCTACATTTTTTGTATAGTAAAATTTTGTCTATCTATTATGGTTTACGAGTTATGCAAAAGTCGTTCACAATGAAGAATACTTTTGGAAACATTCCCAGAAAATTCAAGATATACATTTCATTTGCCATGAAAATATCTTAAACATATGATATTTTAATCAAAATCGTTAGAGCCATTTTTGAGAAAATTAACATTTTCGAAAAATCTTCCATGTAAAGGGTAATCTGGGGTGGAGGGATTTTCTTGAAACCCTTCGTGTCACATCTCTGGAAGATACTGAACCTAAATATCAAGTTTGGTATTTATCCGACTGTTCGTTTCTGAGTTATGCTGTTCACAGTCACACACACAGACATGTTTCCAAAAATGCTTTTATTGGATTCAGGGGGTCTCAAAACATATATTTCTGGCGAAATCTCGGTATCGAATTTTTGGGTGGAATACAATACTTCCCCTACTTACTATACGTAGTAGAGAAAGTAAAAATCGAAAAGTCGGATAAATATCAAACTTGATACTTCAGTCCAACAGTTTTCAAATATTTAATGAAATTTGTCCCACTCCAAACTGTCCTTTCCATAGAAAATGTTTCATTATTTCTCAAAAAAGGCTTTGATGAGTTTAATTAAAATTAAGCGTTAGATAATAACATGAATAATTTCCATTTCTGCAAATAACCTGTGAAGCCCTTTTCATTCTGGTTGAATTTTGCGTAACTCGGAAGAGCTAAACAAAAATTTACTTAAAAAATAATACAGACCTCGATAAAGCACACTGTTTATATCAAATAACATTTTTTGTCGCAATAATCATTTCCAGACACTCCTTACATTTGGCTTAAATTGTCCTATACCTTCTTACATTTTTTGGAGTGCTGAATTACGATTCTTTGTTTCTTATGACGTGCTGCAGGAGTAAGGAATTTCAAAGACATAATATAGCAGCCCGCTTTGTAAAATTTGATTATCACTTCAGCCTCATTCTTGGGCTCACAACAAAATGCCTAATGAAACCATTTTCGCAAATATTGGTCTTGATTAGCATGAAATAGGTGGGAAAAAAAGAAAAATAAAGAATATGATGGTTACATTTTCACGACTTTCTCTATCCACTATCGTTTATTTTTGTACACTTGTACAAGCTATTGTTATAACATCTTATTTTTCTTTATACTAGTCGAGATAAACGTTTTGAGATAAAGTCATAACACATTTCGTTGTAGGTACAAGAGGTATATAGGAAACCGAATCTATAGCCGGGTGTTTAAAAGCGGGTTGGTATATGTTGGCCTTGAAATGCCTTACTCTTTCCTGACATCATGAGAAACAACTTAATGAAGACCGCATCAATGAAGTATTGAAAAATTCAAACCAATAACAACGGATATCTCGGAAATTTCTGATGATTTTCAAACTAAGGACTCCAAATAGGTGAAAGATACTCCCAACTTATACAAAATTCTTTCCGAATGAAGACGCTTTCGCAGACTATTTACAGAAAATTTAAGATATGCATTTTATTTGGCATTTACATATATTAATTATATGGTATTTTTGTCAATATCGACAGAGCCATTTTGAGAACATTAAAAGGAACGAAAACTTTTTCATGTAAAGGGTAGTTTGGGGTGAGGGTATTTTCTTGAAAATCTTCGTATTGTATCTTTGGAAGATAGTAAACTTAAATACCAAGTTTCATATTTATCCAGCATTTCATTTGTGAGTTAAACTGTTCTCTCTCTCTCTCTCTCTCTCTCTCTCTCTCACACACACACACACACACACGCACACGCATTAATAGTTAAGCTGTTCCCTCTCTCTCTCTCACACACACACACACACATTTATGGGTTAAGCTGTTCTGCCTCTCTCTCTCTCTCTCTCTCTCTCTCACACACACACACACACACACACACACATTTATGGGTTAAGCTGTTCTGCCTCTCTCTCTCTCTCTCTCACACACACACACACATTTATGGGTTAAGCTGTTCTGCCTCTCTCTCTCTCTCTCTCTCACACACACACACACACACACACACACACACGCACACGCATTAATAGTTAAGCTGTTCCCTCTCTCTCTCTCTCTCTCTCACACACACACACACACATTTATGGGTTAAGCTGTTCTGCCTCTCTCTCTCTCTCTCTCTCTCTCTCTCTCACACACACACACACACACACACATTTATGGGTTAAGCTGTTCTGCCTCTCTCTCTCTCTCTCTCACACACACACACACACGCACACACTCATGGACCGTTTTCTTAAAAGGGTTTTTTATTCAGGGTGCTTCAAAACATGTATTTCCGGTGAAATACAGATATCTGATTTCTGGGTGGAATACCATGCTTCCTCGTCCTACTAGGTACGTGGCAAAGAAAGCATAAGCTATTTATTGTAAGATTAGTTTGTAAAACACGTAAAAAAGACGGTATTTGGTGGAGAAATGTATACGTAGATATGTAACTCACGAGAATTTATATAATTCTTTCACAGTATATTTCTATTGGGATCGCCACAGATTTATAAATCGTCAGTTTTTTGTTTTTGTTGACTTTATTTTGTTGATGGTCTTTTATTAATAAGAAATGTGGAATTACAGCCTGTTAATATATAATGGGGACACACTTCAGGGAATGCTTGTTCGCATGATAAGGGCCGAAAAGTCATATGAATATAATTATATCCACAGCTATTTCGCTTTCACGTTAGTTAGCAACTCTTGTTTCCCGTCCAGGTGATGTGTGTGCACGATAGATGGCAACTTCTCCGTATCAAAATATACGTGTCCTGGATAACACATGAACTGTATTATGAGGTTGAGAAACCTACCCTATGGCGGTGCATGTAGTTCCTGCAGGATTAATTCCAGTCTAATTCAGTGACGTCTAAGCAGGAGATTCCTCTGAAAATGAATCGTGAATGATGCCAGGTGGAGCTCATCTCGACTTTCATTTTATGGACACATGACCTAATGTGCAGATTTTGGAGCGTGTCTGCAGCATAGGAGTGGTTTACTGTGCTAGTTAAAGAGATCACTTCGTTCATCTGCTCTGATGAAGATGATAGTTATAAATGTTTATATTGTGAGTTTACGGTACATTTCCGGACCCTATACGATCTAATTTGTTCCTTGTCTACCTCCATTCATCCCCCGAAGTTATTACTTATATTACTGTACTTTATGGGCCATATAATAAATTTATGTAATTTTATGGATAATTTTGTTTCTGGTTAATTATTTACTTTCTCTGCTACGTATAGTAAGTAGGGGAAGTATTGTATTCCACCCAATAATTCGATACCGAGATTTCACCGGAAATACGTGTTTTGAGACCCCCTGAATACAAAAAAAGCATTTTTGGAAACATGTGCGTGTGTGTGTGTGTGTGTGTGTGTCTGTCTGTGAACAGCATAGCTCAGAAACGAACAGTCGGATAAACACCAAACTTGGTATTTAGGTTCAATATCTTCCAGGGATGCGACACGAAGGTTTTCAACAAATCCCCCACCCCAGGATACCCTTTACATGGAAGATTTTTCGAAAATTTTAATTTTCTCAAAAACGGCTCTAACGATTTTGATTAAAATATCGTATGTTTGAGATATTTTTATGACAAATAAAACGTATATCTTGAATTTTCTGGGAATGTCTCCAAAAGTGATCTTCATTGTGAACGACTTTTGCATAATCGGTAAACCATAAGAGATAGAGAGAATTTTACTACACAAAAATGTAGATCGCGTTAAAATACACAATTCATGTCATATACATTTTTGTTGTTGAATGAACCATTTTCGAGATATTGCTTGTTATTCTCTTAAATGTTTCAATACTTATTTTCTTAAATGGGAATTCGTTATTCATTTTTTTGTCTTTGATATGCAAAGAGTATTAATCTGTGGCAAAGGGAATGGTGCTGCACCTAGCAACCAGCTATTAAGATATATGTATATGCTTAAAGGCTACTGTATTTCTATATTGCCCTTGTAAATATATATTCCCCTTACATCTACAAGAAAATTAGCAATACGATAAACTCTGCAAATGTTTATCTCGATTAACATGAAGTAGATGGAGAATAAGCCTTTGTAAAAATAGTTTGTACAAGAGTAGCGAAAGTCATGTGAGTGTAACACATCAGATTTTTTCCTTTAATAACCCTCTTTTTTGCCTTTCTATAGATACGAGGTGTATTCCAGAACTAAGGTCGGTTTGGTCATAATAACATCGCTCATGAGAGAAGGTTTTTATTGACAGTATATATATGCTACATGTATACTTCACTTTTCCACATAATCGCCGTTCACATCTATACACTTGCTGTAACGCTGCACCAGCTTCTTTAACCCCTCGGCATATAAGTCTGCCGTCTGGGACTTGAACCAGTTCGTAACGCTCGTCTTGAGTGCATCGTCGGTGTGAAATGGTTGTCCAACCAGCCACCGTTTCAAATGCAAGCAGAGGAAATAGTCGCTTGGTGCCAAGTCGGGACTGTACGAAGGGTGGTCAAAGAGTGAATCTTCTCTTGGTTTTGGCAGCGGTGTGCGGGCGAGTGTTGTCGTGCAGGAGGACGATGCCAGACGACAGTTTCCCGCGGCGTCGATTTTGGATCGCAAGTCTCAGCTTGATAAGCGTTGCACAGTATACGTCAGCTGTAATTGTTCGCCCACGGTCCATGAAATGAATCAAAAGGACGCCCTTTTCGTCCCAAAACGGTAGCCATCAGTTTGTGATTCGTGTACGGCGATTGCTTACACTTTTTTGGTTTGGGTGAACTGGAACGGTGCCACTGCATTGACTATTGTTTCGATTCTGCGTTGGTGTACGCTATCCATGTCTCGTCGGCCGTAACAATGTGGGAAAACAAACCATCTCCAATACTTGATATTTAATACCCACTTTATAAAACCAGTCTAGCAATAGCTTCTTCACTGCAGTATTATGGTATTCACTTTTGCCATTCGCGTATAAAAATTTTAAGTATTTTGTACCAAATTTTGCCACATTTGTTTCTGCATTTTCGAATTAGCAGCATGTTTTAAAATGTTAATACATCTACGTCTATAGATTCCTTATGCCTAGAAAATCTAACAAAAACTACTATGGCAATGAAAATGAAAATTAATAATAATATCAATAATATAAATTCCATATTTCGCTTCTTATATAATTGTATATTACCAACTGATATCTAAGGCATTTTCTTTCACAGAAGACTCCGTAAACTTCACTTGATGTATAGGTGTTTATTTAACTTTTCTACCATGTGACCTGTCAATGCAAGGATGTGCTTTCTTGCATGTTTTGTACATTGCTTTGGTATTATTAGTTGCATCCACTTCAAAACAGTTCCATACTTCACTCATATTTTATTTATCACAAGATAATTATATAATAATCTAGTAGCATACTGAATGAAATAAAATGCTTAGCGAAACCAGATATACAGTGGGCTACGCTTATGTGACTGTGAGTGCAAAATCACGAATAGACTTTGTGTTGGCTGTATGGTTAGCACCCATACATTTTGCTGAAGGTGAATCAGAATTAGTAATTAGGATTTAATGTTGAGTATGGAGGAAGGGTGTTTGAGGAGGGCATTGGATCGGTTTTTGAGGAGGGTAATGTAAATAAAATGAAACAAAAGCCTCTCCTCGCAAAAAAATTCTAGGCAAACCTAAATAAATGAAAGAAAAAAAAAATCACAAACAGATTGAAGCAAAAACCAATAGCGCTGAGTGATCTCATACGTCAATATTTTATTCATTCCAGCTGGATTCACCATCATTAGTCACTGAATTAAGTAGGTAGGTGATGATTGCGCGAGTTGGCTCCGCGGTAACGTACGAGACTCACAATCGGTGTTTTTGGTGGTTTCCCTGGTCGGTAGGCGAATGTTTGAATGGTTTCTCATCTGCCACAATTTTATTTCCCTCATTTCCCTTTCATTCCATTTCCTTCTCATATTTCAGGTGTGTTCCTAG
Source organism: Deroplatys truncata (assembly GCA_030765065.1). Classification (NCBI taxonomy): domain Eukaryota; kingdom Metazoa; phylum Arthropoda; class Insecta; order Mantodea; family Mantidae; genus Deroplatys; species Deroplatys truncata. The sequence continues at coordinate 31,552,590 of CM060976.1, forward strand.
GTTTTGAGGTGTAAGGCGGTGCTGGACAGATGTACAGGCGCTTGCTCAAGGAAAGAGGTTCCTTTGGACACTAGAGGTTGTCCTGTGCGGCCTGTAGCCTCCTGTGGTTCCTTCATTTCATCCCTACCTCCTGGGGGTGTAGCCACAATAGGTTTCCCGTAGAGCGCAGTGCACGAGGTGTTCCCCCACCCTTTACACCCTGTCTGTACATGCGTCTCCTAAATCAACTTCATTTACAGGCCAGTCAGTTAATGCTGCAGCTTATCTCCCCAGCTGGTGTTAATTTTCATGTTTTCATTTATATGGAGTAAATGGAATGTGTCTCTGATTCGCTTTAAAGAATATACAGGCAAGGCGAATACGAGTGTAGGCAAGAACGATTAATCCAGCAATACTTCATGCTCGACGCTTCGTTCTTGTCTAGCACAAGTGAAATGCAGCTGCCAGAAACAGTGTCTGAAATAGAAATTAGAAAATTAAAAGCTTGGAAGTACTTATACAAAAATATCAAAAATTTATCTCAAACTATTGCACATACTTCGATACTTTTGAGTATCTAAATATCGACGGTATCGTGATCTAATCCCTAGCATAAAAACATGTTTACTGTTATAACTTTAGAAACAACGTAACATTGTATAAGAACAATTAAACATTACTTCTACTAAACACATGTCCTCCGTTTTTAGGTAGCTGTGTAAAATTTAGGATAATGCGACTGTGGTTAAATTAGTTGGAACTTTTACAGGTTAAAAGTCTTCTGGATGAACAAAAGGTCGAGCTTAAAGAGGCATCACTGGAAGGGACGTCATCGAAAAGTGTTACCAAGTTCCTGATGCTTGGTTTTGACCAAGTTAAGCCCTTTTTTATTTCTCCTTTTCTAAAAAATTCGCTCCTAGTCTTCATCATCCAATTCTTCGGACTTATGGGGTAAGTACTCAATAAAATATCTGTTGTAACCGAACATCTCTCTGGTATGCTACCCAGCGTGCTAGGGAAGTTAAATTTACTGCACAGGTAGGACACTTTTTTGACAAAATACGCATGTGCATGTCGGCCTCGTAGTGTTTTCAACAGTGACGGTACCGAAACTTCGAAGCCTCGGGAGGGGTGGCACAGGACAAATAAGGGAGTCAATGTCAGCGGTTGTGGACTTTCTCTGTAATATTAGTTTTTGTAGAAAGACATACTACACTTATTTTTATTGCAAACAACCAAACTACCCATATTATTGCATATATTACATTCTGTTTTTGCAGCACTAGAGGTTTGGATCAAATTAATACATCTGGTGCATTTCTATTCTCTGTAAATAATTAGGTGATATTACAGTGTTGTCCTGCCAAATTAACACTAATCAAGCTATATTAGAATTGTATAATATTAAAAGGAAATTAAAAACCTTTCCAGTGAAGTTAAATCCACTGATTGTTGCGCGAAAAGCCAAGTCGTCCATGATACCCTTAATATCTATAATTTTAGCTGCTCTTCAGTAAGATGGCTGAGACCATCACTTTATGTTTTTATGTGCTCAATAACGCAAAAGGTTCTCACATATCTGTTTTTATGCAAGAATTGACAACACTATTCTTGCTATTTTGAACAGTTGAGGAAATACCAAATTAAACCTGTCAAAAACCCTAGTAAAGCATAACATAAATACTTTAAACTGATCACGTTTCCTCTTCCCTATATTTTTTAACTGTTTTTCTGACTAGGCAAACTGGATACTAATTATAGTGTTCTTTTTGTAGGGTTGAGCACTGAAGAGAGACAGAAAATTCATTATATTTTCATTGTTATGCATTCTTTTAAACAGTTGACTCGTATGCATTTGTAAGTAATGCATAATTGTTCACTTAATATATATTTTCATGTAGAATTAACGGCTTAAGTTAGTTTTGGGTGCTTTAGGCCATCAAAGGCCCCCCCCCCATTGTTGCCATCCCTGGATTTCAATCATCGCAAGCTCCTTGTAATGTTGCAGATATCATCTGTTTTTGTTGTCAATTTCTGTGGTGTTATTCATTAAGGGTTTGATATAATAGGTATATAACTCCTCTGCACCTTCCTTCCTTCTCTTGCTCATCGTCCTCCCTGGTCCAGTGGTACCGTGCTAATCTCTAGTTCCCGAGGACGCGGGTTCAAGACCGGCGGAGGGCGATGGATTGTTTTCGGGCGTAAAAATCCTTAGCATGGCTTCCTTCGGAAGGGAAGTAAAGCCGGGGGTCTCGTGTTGTAGATATGCGGTACATAAAATAACCTCAAGCCTGATAAAGGGGCCTCTGAGAAAAATGTCCGGTCTTTCACGCTCAATATACAATGGCGTGCTCAAAATCATAGCAGTTAAACAGTGTCCATAAATAAAACACAATTTAATTTTAATTTTCCTTCGTTCTCTCTATCTCCTCTACTGGCTCTTTCTCACTCTTCTCTTCATCATCAGTCTCGTTAATTATATTATCCCCCCTTTCATCTTCTAATATTTTATATTTGTTTGTGTATGTGTTTCTATTAATTCTTCTTCTACTGTCTCCATCAGCTGTAGTTTTAACTTTTCTAATGTTCTAAGTTCTATTTGCATATTAATGCTTTCTATTGGTTTTTCTATTATCACCCTTTCTGCCTGTGCCAGTTTACTAATTGTATTTGCTAATTTGTATACTGTGTCGTTTCTTATAATAAATCCAATTTGATGTCATATAGTACTTTTCTTTCTTCTTCCACTTCCTTATAATATTTTGGACTACAAAAAGACTTTGTTCCAGTATTCCTGTTACTTGACATATGTTTCATGTGTTATTTTAAACCTTTTTAATTTTTTGCTAATATGTTTTATATGGGCCATGGCAATGTATTAGACCTTTTGTGGGTTGTATGCTTTTGAAACTCAATCTTTCTTCAATGTTTGCAAATGTATCATATGTTCTCCCTCCTGCCTCTGTTTCATTCCATTCATTTTGCCAATCAGTTATCAAAATTTTCTTAATTGGTCTTAAATTTACACACGTTCTTCCTATTATTTCCCTCTATTTTATCTACGTTTCCTTTTTTAAAGCGGTACATATATTGTTCTTCTTAAGTGGATTTGATAATCGATTGGTAACGTTCCTGTTTTTTTTGGGGAATTCTTCTTAATAGTCTTTTAATTCATACATATTTCATCCTTCTTTCAAGAGAGTCATAATTTTTAACATGTTCCCTGTCCATTTCTTCTTGCCTCTTATTCCATTTCTTCTCCTTCTTGCCCACATTAATTTTCCTTTTAATAACATGTGTGTGTAAGTATGTTTTAGAGTGCGTGCATGTGTGTGTGTATGTGTGCATGTGTTTCTAATGCTCAGGAGTTAATAATGAAATCATTCTTCTTCTTGCTTCCCAATATTTTAGGTTAGATTTTCAAAAGCCACAAGAGAGTCATAATTTTTAAGGTTTCCATAACTATTTCTTCTTGCCTGTTCTTCCATTTCTTCATCCTTCTTGCCCACACCCTCACCCCATATGTTATAATTAACAAAAATATACAGCTCTGATATGTTATAATGAATGTTATTCAAGAACATAATACTCATATATTTAGATTGTGTTATTCTAGCTAAAGTCATTATTGTTAATTTGGTTTTATTGCAAACATATTCATGTGTCTTCTAAAATTCAATTTTTCATTCAAATAAATTCCAAGATATTTAGGTTCGTTTTGATGGTGAATGTTTGGTTTTTGTAAGATGTTCCATGTCCATTTCTTCTGACCTCTTCTACCAGTTCTTCATCCTTCTTGCCCACATTAATTTTCCTTTTAATAGCGCGTGTGTGTGTCTAATGCTCAGAAATTAATAATGAAATCATTCTCTTTCTTGCTTCTCAATATTTTTATGTTAAATTTTCAAAAGCCACAAGAGAATCATAATTTTTCAAATGTTCCATGCCCATTTCTTCTTCCTTGGAGCACAATAAACAATTTGGAGATGTTAATATTCCAAATTCGTAAAGATGTTTACTCAAACAATCATGTTCTATAGTAAGTTGAAATGCAGCAACAGAAGATTTTCTTGTTAAATCAGGAACTGTTGATGGATCATTTAAAATTTTCTTCCATTTGACTGCTCATTTTGAAGTATTTTCTGTTGGTTATAATCAGAAATGATCTTCCTTGTTGTGATTTGTTTAATTGATTCATATGAAAAATGTTGTGTTATCACAAAGTTGATTTTAATTCCTTTCTTTGCTAAATATCGGTCATTTCACTTCCAAAAACATTGCAGTATACTGAAATCCACTGTAAGACTATAATTTTATTTAGGTTCTGTATTTGACCACATCATGTATTTCTTTAATCTGCATAATTTTAGACTGAGTAATAGAACCAATAGCTTGGAGTGCATCTTTAGAATCAAATAGAATAAATCAGATAGAATAACTACATTTTTGCATTTATATAACCATGGAAATAATTTTGAAGTGATGCGTAATGGCATTAATTTCACCATAAAAATTGGTTGTATATTTCCCCATTTTTTTAAAAGGAAAAGATTTGGTAAAATGCACCAGCTCCAGGTCCTCCTTCATAATCCAGAAGTGTGTCATCAGTATAGATATGAATCCAGTCACTGAGTGGGCATATTCTATTGGGGGTTTCGAGGCTAAAAGCGTTGGTTTGAATAGGATTAATGTAATTTTCATTGAATGTTTCATTAAGATGAAGTCAATAGTCAACTATAATTTTCTTAATTGGACAAAATGGAAACGTTTCTGTTTCAGATGGATAGTCTAACAAATTTTTTTGCATATTCTTAACTGTCTGTATAAATCCAATCTGTGTTTTCATATTTTGCATAGAATTTTGATGGCTATATCATTTCTTAAATCTGGTAGTCTTATTAACTTCTCATAAGTTAGAAGGGCCTGCATTTGAAGATCTATAGGTTTGTTGGATTTAAAAGTTAGTAAAGCTTCATTGGAGTACATTTAATGGCACCAGTTATTAATCGTAATGCTTGATTTTGAGTTTTTTCAACGATTTTTCCGTTTGAAGATGATGAAGTTATAAGCACTTCACCACAATCTTTTAAAATGCCTATAATGCACATGTAAGTTGTATTTAAAGATTTCTTAGAACAACCCCATTTTTTACCAGCAAGTCTTTTTAATACTTTGAATCTATCAGTTGCTTTTCTACTGATGCTTTCAACATGCTTTCACCAAGTTAGTTTATTGTCAAAAGTCACTGCTAGGTATTTTGCCTTTTCGGTTCTCAATAAGTTAATGTTTCCCTATGGTTTCTTTCATAATGAGAAAAGTTGAAAGCTGCTTTTATCTATGTTTACAGACATTAAATTGTATGAACACCAGGATTTAAGCTTGTTTAATGATCCTTGTACTAATGATTCCATTTGTTTAAGTTTATCACGCTTTTGAGAACACCAAATAACCAGATCGTCAGCAAAAAGGGAGTTTTTGTACTTTCATTCTGTAGCTTTTTTGGTAGATCATTGATATGAATGAATGAATGAATGAATGAATGAATGAATGAATGAATGAATGAATGAATGAATGAATGAATGAAATTGCTGTATCCCCTTAAGAGCAAAGGCCTCCCTGTAGAGAAGTAAAGCTCTTTTACATATCTCTCATGATGAGCTACCCTGTAAGAAGTAATCATGGGTCATGGAACATTTGTCTGTTACATTGACTGTTTTGTGTCTATGTAATGCACTGTTACACTCTCTGAATCTGTCTGTTACAATGTAGTGCACAGTTGACTCTGCATCTCTCTCCAACTCTTCCTGCAACTGGCGAATCTGGACCACTGTGCCCTTGCCTTTTCCTTGAAGAGGTCCACCCATCTGCATCTCGGTATTCTGCGCGGTGTCTTGTGCCTGTGTATGGGTCCTACATGGTTGCTTTTATTGTCCACTTGTCATCCGTTAGTCTTGCGATATGGCCTCCTCACTTCCATTTTTTGCTGCTGGCTTGTGCGGAGTCTGTTGTTGATGACATTTTTTGGAGAGTTGTGTTTGAGATTGTGTCCTTCAGATATACCTAAGATTTTCCTCTCCTTTTTCCTTTGGCATCCTTAGAGGGATACTTTAGCTTGGCGGTGGGACTCCAAATTTGACAGCCATATAAGAGAGTTGGAAAAACACAGGTTTCTAGTGTTTCAAATTTAAGCCTCTGGTTGAGTGACCTGTTAAGCAATATGAATTTCAGAGACAAGAACGCCTTCCAAGCGAGAGCTACTCTTCTTACTATTTCTTTCTCTATTTTCTGATGGAAGGAGAGTAGTTGTCCTAAGTATATATACTCGTTTACATAGTGTAGGTCCATTCCATCGACTCTGATTGGGATTGCTGGTCCATTTGACATGATTTATGTCTTGCGTTTGTTCACTGAGATGCCTGCAGTTTTACTTATTTCCGATAATTCCTGTAGCATTGATTGTAGTTTTCTTGGAGATCCGGCGAACAGTACACGTCGTCAGCAAGTCATAGTTGGTTAGTCTGCTCCCGTTTATGTGTATTCTTATTTTTTGCTCCGGTTCAATTTTCGAAATATGTCCTGTAACACGCACGTAAAAACTTTAGGAGAAATAGGGTCGCCTTGTCGCACACCTCATTTGAGTCGGAATGGTTGCCTATTTCTGTCTTAACTTTGGCATAATTTGACTATATATCTTGTTCAGTATTTCTTTTTTGTCTGCTTGTCCGGTGCGGCATACTCTATTCTGTTCCAGTCTGAGGCGTTCCTAGTTTGTTGTAGCTTCGATCTCCGTTCAATTAGGGCGATTGTTCTTTGACTTACGAGGGCTGTCCCAGAAGTACAAAGGATACACAAAAACTTTGGGAAAAAAACATTTTTGTTTCTCTATAGTCTTCTTTCAGCTCGATACACTTTTCCCAGCGATGTTCAATCGCTTCAATACCCTGTTTATAGTGAGAACCATCGAGTTCTGCAAAATAGCCATCAACTGCCAAATCCACCTCTTCATTGTTGGCAAATATTTTACCACCAAGCCATTTCTTCAACTTTGGAAACAGAAAATAATCAGAGGGGGCTAAGTCTGGTGAATAGGGTGCATGAGGAAGCAATTCTAACTTTAACTCATTGATTTTGGCCATGGTGATAATGGATGTGTGAACTGGTGCATTGTCGTGATGAAACAGAACTTTCTTTTTCGTTAAATGCGGCCGTTTTTGCTTGATTTCATCATTCAAACGCTATAATAAGTTTGCATAATACTCGCCATTAATTGCTTTTCCTTTTTGAAGATGATCAATGAAAATTATCCCACGCACATCCCAAAAAAACTGACGCCATGACCTTGCCTACAGATGGAACTCTCTTCGCCTTCTTTGAGCCGATTCTCCCCTTTCAATCCAGTGTTTTGACTGTTCCTTCGTTTCAGTTGTGAATTGATGGACCCATGTTTCATCCATGGTTATGAATCGACGCAAAAGCTCGGCTTCATCGCAGCGAAATATCGCCAAACACTCGACTGGAACATCCTCACGACGCTGCTTTTGTTCCATTGTGAGTAAACGCTGTACCCATCTTGCGCACAGCTTTCTCAGTCTAAATTTTCAGTTAGTATGCGATGCACAGCACGAAATGACGATGATGTCTGCTAGCTCGCGCACTTTTAGTCGGCGGTCATCCAATACCATTTTGTGGATTTTCTTCACAATTTCTGGCGTGGTTACCTCATTTGGTCGACCATTGAGATGTTCGTCTTGGCAGTTCGTACGTCCTCGCTTAAACTCTGCCACCCAATATTTTACTGTTGTAAACGAAGGAGCAGACTCCCTCAGAGTAGAATCTAGCTCAGCTTTAATATTAGTTGGACTAAGACCTTTCAAATGAAAGTATTGTATCACATAACGATGGTCAGTTTAATCCATGTTTGTAAATTCGCTGAGAAAGTTCACTATTAATGGCTGCCAAACAATTACTAAACAACATAGCATCGTCAAACTTCAAAGTTAAGTTTTATAAGGGTGGTGCTTTCTACCAGTCATTTGCTTGAAACAACAACCGCTATATATACGTCAGATCGGGTACTTCTGGGACTATCCTTGTAGTTTAACCATCGTATCTTTATTGGTGTCCTTGGACGCCTGGAGTATGCATTCTTCAGTGATTATACAGCTCTTGAGCACTTGCTTCCCGGTTGACGTTGGTGTCTATATATCTGTCTCGTAGATTTAGCTGGAATTTGTTATTATCCATATTTTCTATAGTTGGTCTGTGATGTTTAGCTGGGTGTTTTCTTCTTCTTGCTAGTTTCACGTTTGCACATACCATCCTATGATCTTCTGAATTTCAGGTTAGGTATGACTTTAGATATCTCTTATGGTCCTTTGACTCACTTAAAACATAGTCGATCTCGGTCTTTGTGTTACCGTTCGGCGAGTGCCATGTCCATTTCGAGGTAGGTTTCTTTCTAAAGAAGGTGTTTGCAATCCTTAATGTGCTCTTGTGCGAATTAGACAAACATTTCCCCTCTTTTGTTTCTCTTGTCATACCCATATCTTTCAACTGGAGCTTCGTGACGGCGTGGACCAACTTCACTGTTGAAATCACCAATAATGACGTTTAGTATACATTTGTGTCTTTTAGGGTAGATCCCAGTTTCCAGTAAAATTCTTCCATATTTTCTTCACTGTAAACTTCTGTTGGGACGTAAACTTGTATAATTGTTACTTTAGACTGAAATCCTTTCCAACACTCCTACTATTTCTTGTTGTGCCATGTGTTTGATTTGTTTTTTAATAATGAAACCTCTGCCTCTTTGACCGGGAATTGTGCTTATGTGGTGAAATAGGTCTCCGTTTTGTTTTTATATTATGACTTCTCCTGCCCTTCGAATCTCGCTAAGACACAGTATATCGAACTTTATTTCATTCAAAGCATATTCTAATTCTTCTTCTCTTTCGCAAGTTCTAAGTGTTTGTACATTCAGTATAGATATTGTAATTCCTTGGCTGATGTGTTTACCTGTCTTGATGGTCGATTCGATGCAGTGCTTTGCATGTTTTGTTGTTGCAGGAGAGCTTGCCAGTTTATATACTGATTATTTATTATCAGGTTTTGGTACCCGACTTGTATGATATTCCCTTTCTCTCTCTCTCTCTCTCTCTCTCTCTCTCTCTCCCTCTCTCTATTCTTGTACGATGTCTGGGTGCTTGTTGTATTTACTTTTCTTGCCTGGTCAGATCAGAATCTATGTAGCAGTCTTCTCCCTTTAATTTGCTTTTGTTTTTCATGACAGCAATTTTGTCTTCCATAGTCTTCATTTGTAGCTTCATGAGGCCTCTGTTCAGCCTGTCCTTGCCTATGAATGTTGCTTTGGTATATTCTTCATTGCATTCGATCTTTCTGAGGATTGTCTTCACCTTGTCATCTTTTGTGTTGTTCAATTCCTCATCAAAGTCTGTGCTCTTTATGATTATGTTATTCATCAAAGTCTGTGCTCTTTATGATTATGTTATTTCTCCTTTCCCTACGCTGCCTATGTTCCTCTGCAATTTCCAATGATTTTAGCCTCTCTTCAAGTCGTTTGACTGAATCATATGTGATGTTTGACTTCTAATGAGCAGCATTTTTCTACTAGATTCTTGTCAAAATTCTTTATTTCTTGCTTTAGGTCTGAAATGCCTCCCTTGGTCTCTTCTCTAAAGTCTTCATTCTGTTTTCTTATTTCTTTGATTATATGTATATTAAATAAAGTTGTACTTAGTACTGCAGCTTGTGTCTGTTTAAACTGGGAGGTTGTTGAACCAGAGCATGTTGTACAAAATCTTTGAGTTATAAATTCTGATATCCATCGAAGTGTTTGATTTAATTCCAACATTTTGAAGTTTCTTTATAAGATTGCATCACCAAGTATTATCATAAGCTAATTTAAGATCAATAAACACAGCTAAGGTATCTGTATTTTTACTAAATAATTCTTTAATTTCTTGACTAAGCAGGATAACCTGTTCATTTGTCAAATGATTTCTCCTAAATCCTGCTTGACATGATGATAACAAATTGTTTGACTCTTGGAACCAACTTAATCTTTTAGAAATCATTCTTTCCATAATTTTTGCCCAAATTACTAGTTAGTGAAATATATCTATAATTATTAATATTTTCTGGTGCTTTATTTAATTTTAACTAGATTGGAATAATGATAGCTTTATTCCAGTTTGCAGGCACTGAAGTTTTCCAAACAGGACTCTAAAAATTTAATAATGCATTTTTGGTCTTAATACTCAAGGATGTGATAAATTCAAAGTGAATGTGATCAGAACAAGGTGCTTTATGTTCCAAAGGTTTATTTATGGCAGAATCAAGTTCTGATAGAGAGAATTCTGGATAAAATATTTCAACTGCTATAGTCAAGTAGGAAGTTTGATTGGTCATGTTTGCCTTGATGTTCTTTTTAGTTGTCTTTCAATCTTTTTATATTCTTTGGGTGCTTTTAATGATGTGAAGGTTATATTAAAAGCTGCAATGATCTTTTTCTGTTCAGTTAATTTTGTATATTTATATATTAATGGCTGTTTTGGATTATTTAGTTTATTAATTGAAGATATATAAGTGTAGCGTTTGTTACCATCTTTACGAAAGTCTATACTTTCAATCAATTTCTTAAAAGATTTTCTTTTAGCATTGATTACATTTCTTTTAAAAGATGCTGTTTTATTTTTCCAATTAAGTATAGTTTCACTATCTTTTTTGATTTCAGCTTTTTTCCTGGCCTGTTCTCGATCATTTCTTGTGCTGTTTAGTTCTTTAGACCAAAAGGGTTAATGCACTTGAACTTTGCATCTAGATATGTATTTTTTTGCTGTTTGATTTAATAACAGACAGAGTTCATTATTAATTTTATCTGAAGAATACTAAGCAACTTTGATTATATCAGGTAACTTCTCTTTTAATTCTTGTTCATATTTTTGCCTATTGGTCTTTTTAAAATGCCAAGATTTTTTTTGTGCTTTATCTTGTAGTTTGTTTAGTTGAATATAAGCTACAACTGATCTATGATTAGAGCCCATACTTTCTGATATCTCTCTAGTTGTTCTTCCAGTTATATCTGATGATGCCAAAAGAATATCTGGATTATATGTGGAACCCGAGTGATGTATATAAGCACCCGCTTGATCATTGTTGAAAATTAAGTCTAAGTTGCTTGTATTTATCCATTCCTCTACTACTCTACCTGCAGCATTTGAATCTTTATATCCCTAAGAATTTGAGTAGACAATAAAATCTCCAATAATTATACATTTGTGTGTTATTTGAAATAAGCTCAAATCTAGTATGTTTTTAGGTGGGTTGTATACAAAGTATACTGAAAAGTGTTCATTACATTTCCACTTTCAATTACATTTCAAATGTATACTATTTCAGCTTTATCATCATCATTCATTTCTTTAAGAATTTTGAAACCTGAAAGTAAATTAATATTCACACCTATTAGTATTCCACTATCTGTATGTATTTTATTTTTGGTAGTAGATATGTTTTATAGTCTCATATGTTGTAATATTTCTTTTGATCGTCAGCTTCCATAATTCCATAGAATGTCAATATTATTATAATGAAGAATTTTGGTAAGTTCTGTCTTTTTATCTTGGTTTAAAGATGTCAAATTCCATTGAAGAATTTTAAGCAATTGATCATGTTTACTCAAAACAGTCCCAAATGAGGGACTATTACTCCGGAGTGTTTTGTTTTGGGAAACACTTCTTTCATGAGCAATTTGCAATTGCTTCTTAGCGACACCACTTTTTTTAAGAGTTGGCAGTTGAATCATCATTACTCAACCTCCAGTAGTCTGAAGGACCACATCTGCAGTTGGTTGATGGGAGATAATTATCTATATTGATCATGAACTTTTCCTTCTTTGGCCCATGGAGGATGATTTTGTGCTGTTGCAGATCAGCACACATGAATATAAGGAATAGAAGATAAGGAGAGGAAATGATCCTTTAGGCCTGGAGTACTGTAATACCCTAAGGGTTTAAGAAAACAAGGTGTCAGTCAAGGGAGACTGGATAGGGAAGTGAAAAGAGGGAATCCGGTAACGAAGAGGAAGATTACCAGAGTCAGTCATTGAACTCATCAGGGTGACCAGTTCCATTTAATGAGTAGCCCCTCCCTTTAATTCAACATGCATAAGCATGCATACTAACAGCTGCACCATGGGAAGGTAAATGTCCAAATTGGTTGCATTAAGACTCTATTATAGAGCAATTAAAGGCTCTCCCCTCTGTTACATAACAATTAGCTTTTCATAGCCTTTTTAATAACTGGATTTATTAGGTGCTATTTCAAGCTTAGTTTGTCAACACCATGCTTCTGGTTTGTTTAATTAGTTTATTAGCGCATTCTTTGACATTTATATTTTGTTCTTTTATTATAAATAATAAATCATCTGCATATTCAATGGTTTTTAATACATTTGGTTTGTTTTGTAAATCACCCAATATTGTTTCCAAAACTATGTCCCAAAATTCTGGTCCAAGAACCAAGCCCTGGGAACATTCCTTTGTAATTTCTCTGTATATTATGTATTTAATTCCTCTAACATAAATTCTGTTACCTTTATAATAATCTTTCAAAATTTCATATGAGCATCTTGGATAATTCTTATCATGTAATCTCTGAAAAACAACATGCCACCACAGGTTGTCAAAGGCTTCAGAGATATCAACAAGTGTACCAGTAACATATTTTGCTCTTGATTCTCCAGCTGTTGTTATTAAACCTTTAATTGTGTCCTCTGTTGATCTCCCCTTTTGAAAGCCACGTTGTCTATTATTCATACCAATCATTATTCTAAATTCTGTAACTCTTTTGCAAATTCATGATTCAAATATTATCAACATAGCGTTAAGGAGACAAATTGACCTGTAAAGTCATGATATGACTAATATGTTAAAGCAATTGTAAGCTTTAAAAAAAAAAAAAAAAAAATTCGCTTATAAGATTTCATTCACGTTTGCCCTTATCTTTACATTTTTTTCAATTACATAACATTAGCCTTCTTCCGACAATAAAGAAATATTCTTTGCCATAAACAGTATGTATAGGAATGGTGTTATTTCCTTTTCTAGTTGTATAAGAATGCCATTAATAATTTCATTTGATCTGGATACTTTTTACATTCTTAAATTCTGAATTATTAGTATAATTTCCATTATATCGAATGGATATATCATCCTTATATTAATATATTTTTCCCTCAATTCATTGCCTTTTCTAGCATATACATCATCCTCTGTAGCTATGTCATCACTTGCTAAAAGTTTATTTAACAATTTACTAACTCTTTCCAGTTCTTAGACACGTCTCTGTTTCCTTTGTTTAAAGTGGAAAGCATTTCTGGCTTTTTAATCTTCTCCAGAATAATTTTATATGGCAAACCCCATATGTTATTACTTAGAGTTTCTTCCATAAATTTTCCCCATAGATGATTTCTTGTCTCTTCTAACAATTCTTTATAAGTTTATTTTGCTCCTCTATAGTTATATAAAATAATTTGTCTTTCTTCTACCACAATAAATTTTTTATATGTTCTTCCTAATTTCCTCACTTTTCTTCTTAGTTTTTGTAATGAATCAATCCAAAGTTTATCTTTATAGTTCCATTGTCTAGTTTTTGGTACTACATTTTTCACTGTGGTTTCTAAATTATGTGATCTCTATCTATACATCTCCTGTATATTTGAGTTGCATATTTTTAAATTCTTGCTCCATTTTGCCCTAGTTTGCTAGCTTAAAGTTATAAAAATTTCTTCCTCTGTTTACATTTGTATTGTTATTGGTATTAGTAATATCAAAATATATCAACCGATGATCATTAGATGTCAAATTTTGTCCAACTCTCCAATTCATAATTTTTCCTATTGCTTTCATGTTACATAATGTTAAATCTATGTTAGATGTAGCTCCAGCTTTATTTTCAAATGTTGGCAAATTATTGGGTTCATTACAAATGTTAAATTTAGCTCTGAAATGATTTCTTCTAATTTTTCTCCTCTTTTATCCTTAATACCACAATTTTGACTTAGCATTTGAATCACTAGTATGAATTATTATATTTCTGGAGTATATATTATATATTTGCTAATATGTTTGAAATAGGCTCTATTGGATCACTGTATTGAAAGTAGTGATTTGCTAATATAAAACTGCTGCTTTCAGTAGTTATTTCCATGCAGTTTAAGTCTATATTATATACTTGGAAATATCCACTACTTGAAGAGTTGGGTTAATTATAGCTATGGTTTCCATGGGGTTATCCTCCATATTTATAATATAACATATATTTATTGGCATATAATTAATATAAATATTAATAGTATACTAACATATAAATACAGTGTGGTTGTTTGGCTCTGCACCCTGGGGGTTTTTCATTCTTTAACTCCCACGTTACTTATTCACCAGTGATAGTAACATGCCTTATAATGAGTACTTACATTGTCATAATTTGTGTTGGAAGTGGTGTCCATCTGCATGAAGATGTTCCTGGTATCTTCAGATGAAATTTCCATTCACATGCATAAGTTCTTCTTGCGTAATGTTCATAATTTCTGTTTTTATATTGTCCTTAAGTTTGTCTATGGTGTGGGGATTGTTCCTATGAACTTTATCTTTTAGGATTTCCCACAAGTAGATGCACTAATTTAGTAATTTTTTTCTTCTTTTATAACATCTCGTCTTCCTAAACTTATTAACCAGATGTCTAACAGTTTCTCTACCTAGAACTGGAATACCAGGAAATTTCTCCTGAAATTGTCTACACACCTATCTACATGATTCATTTTTTATGTTTAAAAATTTGTTGTTCAAGCGTGAGTTTGTCAACAGGCATTGCAATGGACTAATAAAAAGACGTTAACACTCTTAAGTAAATCACACACAACTCAGGTGTCTTGAATAATTTTTTGCCTTTGAGATACACAACTCCCTTTACAGCACAAACACAAAGCAGCGACTGAAGCACAGCTGATAATGACAACCTTGAACATGCCATGTGCTACCATTGCTAATCAGAAAGGTACCGAGGTCACTGCAGTACAGTATGCTATGCATATAAACAATCTGTAGTCTCATCTTAAAATGACTGCACTGTATATATAAATATAAACATTAATTAAAATAATTGTGGGAAACAACTGAATAGCAATTGAATTTCAAATAAATGACAACAAATTAAAATATTAAAACTAATATGAACAGATATCTCAGAAATGGCTTATGCCACAAAAAACATCTTATTTTTTATAAATTGTGTGCTTTAATAAGATCTATGTTTAGTTTTCAGCAACATTTTGTGTGCTATCTCTTATGGTTTACCAATTATACAAAAGTCATTCAGAATGAAGAGGTTCATAGGCTAATTCCCATAAAAATCAAGATATCAATTTTATTTTTCATGTTGATATCTGAAAAATATGGTATTTGAATCAAAACCTTTAAAGCCATTTTTAAGAAAATAAAAAATATTGAAATTTTTTCCATATAAAGAGAGTTTGCTGTGGTGTAATTTTCTTGAAAATCTTGCTGTCATATCTTTGGATAATAAACTGAACTTACACATCAAGTTTGGTATTTATCAGAGTTTTCGTTTTTTGAGTTATGCTGCTCTCTCTCTCAAATACACACACACACACTCTCTCTCTCTCTCGCTCTCTCTCTCTCTCTCTCTCTCTCTCTCTCTCTCTCTCTCTCTCTCTCTCTCTAGTTCCTGAGGTTGCAAAGAGTGATGGACTTTTTTTTGGGCGTAAAAATCCTTAGCATGGCTTCCTTTGGAAGGGAAGTAAAGCCGGTGGTCCCGTGTTGTAGATTTATGGCATGTAAAAGAACCTCAAGCCTGACAAAGAGGCCTCTGAGTAAAATTACCGGTCTTTCACGCCCAATATAGAATGGGATGCTAAGGACCGCAGCAGTTAAAGAGCGTTCATAAACAAAACTCAATTTAATTTTTAAACACACACGCACACACCACACCTGCACATGTGGACCTTTTACTAAAAAACTTTTTTTTTTTTTACTCAGGCAGCCTCAAAACATTTAATTCTGGTGAAATCTTGATATCAGAGTTTAGGTGCAATACTTCCTCTATCTACTGGTATGTGATGCAGAAAGTAAAAAACTCTATTTAGAGAGAAACTGTAATTATTGCTACCCAGAAATGAACAGGGAATTCTGTTTCAGGCAGAACACCATTAGACTCTGGATACCACAGTTATTTGCTACCATGGAGGAATACATGTGGACACATGCAAATGCATCTACCAGTATTTGTGACATGTTGCTGAGTCCAAGAGAGAAGGTCCGGCTGAACAGTAGCTGGGTTCAAGAAGGGGAAGCCGAACTCTGTGAAGGACCAGTAAGTAATGTACTCATAATAGCATAATATTATATCTACAAATTTTATTTTCATAGGTATTTGAAATCCTGGCAGTCGCCAAAATTCTCAAATGTATTTTATTCTTTCAACTTCACATCCTTGCTGGGAAGGATGGTGTCATTGGTTGAACTTAGGCTTTCTGGGGCCAAGGTAATGATTTTTATCCCAATCTAGAACAACAGTTTTAAGTGTGCTTAAATTCAAGAACCTCATATAAATAGATTTAAGTATGCATAATTACACATTTCTTCCCTCTTTTTTTAATTATTTAAAACTATTTTTAATCTAGACTTTGAATGCAATGAAAGACTGAGCATAAAATAAACCAGCCACTTTCTTGATAGTGTCCCTCTTGTGATAAGAGAAAACCTTTAGAAAATTCCATAAATCAGGTGATTTGTAATCAAGGAATTAAAACTGAGCCCTTAGGGCAATAGACAAGATATGTTACCAATGTTGTTTAAAAATAGTAGAATATACAGTTCTGCTATTTGCATATTGAATACCACTTTAACACTAAGGTAACATGTAGCAGCATATGTTCAGTTCATTTGTTTTCAACTTTTTGCTCAGGATGAAGTCCTGGCACTGTTTTGTTTAGGGCTACAACCCTGCTCGTTGTACCAAATTAGATATCTTCAATGAGATAGTAGTACTCAGAGCAGTTAATAATATTTAAATTCTCTACAAACAAACACCGATGCTGAGAAATGTGCACGAAGATTAAAGGTTGCATTCAGTTTTGGAAAGAGTATATCTGCATTGTGAAAGTTGCTGTTAAGGTTGGTCTTTATCTAAAAAAAGACCTAAACAAAAGGATAGTCTTAATAGAGCACCAAGACATCAAGTAAAACAAATCCATTACCACAGGATGACAAAGCAATACAGAAATCAGGGTTATTCTATGTCTTTGGTTTGCATGGCTATTGGAATAGAATACTGAAATGCCAGCATTTCTGCATTCACCCTGATGTTAAACTCTAGTTTACTAATTAGCAAAAAGAGGATCCTATATCTATTCCTCTCATACTAAATGCACTTGGAGTGATAACAATACACAAATGCTAGCATCAACATTCACACAGGATTCTCATATCCATTTTAAGTCACAGCATGGTGACATGAATCGCACCAATTTTAAGAGGTGGGTAAAACAAAGACTGATTCCAAGCCTTCCTCAACTTCATCCTAATTACTGCAAATGCACTTTAACACAATGTGTTGCTTATAAGGCACCTACTGCCTAGATAATATCCTGCCTGAAACCTTTCTATTTATATAACAATTCATTGTCATAAATACCTCCTTCCTCATAGATCTATGTTTATAATATCATAATTCTCCTAATACTAAAAAACCAACTTATAAGGCAGCCAATGTTCTTCAGGCACTTATCCATTCTGTTTAATGCCTTCCTGTTTACTTTCCTGAACAAATCCCAATTACATAACTATGGGTTGTTGTGAGAAACTGTATTGCAGAAAGAAGGGCTTCCTTTAAAATGGGTCATGTCATAAAATTGGTTTGCTGACATCTTTGCAGAAGATTAGCAGAAAAGATATACGTTAAAGAGGAATAATTCTTATGTAAGAGATTTCTTGATTAATTGATGTTTAAAGGAAATTTACATTTTTATTGCTGAAAAATTATAATAAATAATGTATGTATTTATATTTGTTCCCAGGGGTGACATAATTGACTCAGTAACCCCTCTGGAAGAAACAGTGTGTGAACCCTAAACTTTTCATTGGCAACTGAAACCTAGTTTTGTTGTTTTACTCATAAATACTAATTAAATGTAGCCCTATTCAAATCAGTCTGTTTATAACTAATAATGTTGTTAGGTTTAAAAGAAAGTAAATACTTTACCAGTAATTAATTTATTGAGAAATTTCAGAGTAACTCTGTGCAGATGATTTGACAATAAGCTACTTTACAATCCTGGATTGCAATACAATATTAATGAGATTATAAGATTTTGTAAACAACTGTGCTGACAGAACTAAAATGAATGTGTTTAAGAAGGGAACAAAATTAAGAAAATTAGAAAAATGGTATTTTAACCCTCTAATGTATGGCATTGCCATTTGGCAACAAAGATGTTTAGGCAACGTTTTAGAATATCTTAACAGCGTTTTTGTTAATTTATTAGTATATTAACCTTCATCAATAAAATTAAGCTATTTATAGCTTTTTTATATTTTAAAGCAGTATCCAAGAATGCCATTACCCCATTTAATTTTACTTGGGCCCTCCCCATCCTTTACCACTGGCACATTTGACTGCAGTCATTGGGACTCGAACTCACAATGTTTGGCTTTGAATGGATGACCAGTCCATTTCGTATTGCTCTAAGGATCACAGCTATTCAAATCGCCTAGGTTTTGGCACCGGTGAAAGGGATGTAAAAGCTGGTTTAATAATTAGAGGAAGAGCAGCATATGTAGCAAAATAATTCATGCATTAGAGGGTTAAGAAAAAAAACCTCCATATGGTTTTGTAAAATGTTGTGTACCTAATAATTTTATTGTGATAACAAGACATCAATGGATAAATATAAGCACATCAAAGTGTAAGTTAGCACTGAAGCTAGTAAGAAGAAGTTTGTATATAGGTATGGCACATATGAGGAGTATCAAATGCTTAGGAAGACTTTTGTAGCATTAGTAAGGTCAAGGTTGAGCTATGGCTCAGAAATTTGGGTATAGAAAAATGATGGGAAACCTGAATCAAACTCCTATTAAGTTTAATAAGATGACTTGCAAACTATAAATATTAGTGCCCTATTAGAAATGGGAAAAGTAAGTGTGAAAGATTTGGTGATGGAGTATTGAAGTATTGATTTAGGAGAAATCAGTTACAAGATGAGCATAATTTAAAGCTCTTTGTTACTTTTCAGGAGAATAACAAGGGTAAATTGTAAATCTCTTAGCATAATAAATAAATAAAATTAACATTTGAGAAAATAAGATAAAAACACAATAAGCAATTAATGGATTGAGAAATGTATGGTTAGGCAAAGGAAATATAAGGAATGTATTCTGGACTGAATTTATGATTGCTTTATTGGAAGAGAAGTTCACTTATATTTTACAAGGAAATAAAAGAGCATTTTGAAGCAGGTAGTTGTGTAGACAAATGCAGTAAAATGGAAAGAGAGGCACTTGCATGGTTTAGACTGGGGATTTGAAACTGAGGAGCCTAGCACTACATGAATAAATACAGGTATTGTATTGTATTTGTATTTATTGTGCTAAGAGTTTTACAATTTGATTGTCTAGCAAGTAATATAAGTGACAGAATAAAATATGATCATACTTTAAACTGCAGGTATGCAAAAGTTTGAACTGCTAAGTTGATGCTATTTATATAATCTTATAGAGAATATTTTAGGAATATTTTAAGCCCTTACAACTAACTTTTATTCTGGTTTAAAGTAAGCTAATGTTTTAAACTGAAGTTTTGGAAATTTAATATTGTTTCTTATTTAGGTGCACCTATCTCTAGAAGTATTTGAGCTGTAATGTTGAAATTTTGCATGTGCCTTTAGAATAAGTATATCTAAAATATGGATGATTATTGTGAAGGAACTGAGAATGGTATTATTCTTAGAGATACTATTACTTTTAATCTAGAAAATTTACCAACATAAGTAACTATGGTAACACTACCACAATATTTCCTTTAAAGATTATTATGTGTAGAACAAACAAGAAAAATAAAATTGAGGTTCCTATTATGTTTGAGTTGTATCAAAATGCAAAATGGACTAATTAAATAATTGCTTTCCTTTTTCATAAATTATTTATAGCTAATCAGATAAAAACTTTTCAGGCAAGAGTAATAAGTCATGGTGTAAAGTATTCATAAACTATTAATGTCTGCTTTAATGCTGTCTAAATATCAGCATTTCACACTAGGACATTAAGGTATGTTGATGTAGATATTTCCATACATTCACATACTTAAGGAGAAATTACAAGTAAGCAGGACATATGTAAGAGTAAAGAAGAGGTAATACATTTTTTTTTGGTGGCTAGGAACCAATGACCGGAGAAAAACCATGATAAACTAAATGGGGAAGTTGGTCACCATTAGTAAAATACCTATATTAGGAATATGTTTTCATCAAAAAGCTAGAACAAAGTGGTTATGGTCAATAAAAATGAAGACTGTGTAGTACAATTGAGTAAAAAGACATTATCCATGTTAATTTGGTAGATATTTTATTAACACATTTGTTAGAATTTTAGGCAGTTATCAACTGTTTTATGAAGTTGACAACACTTATCTGAACTGTTTTATGAACTGTGTATAGCCCAGAGAATAAACAGCCTGGCTGGAACTGAGCTATACCACTTGCAATAATTCCTTAACATAAAATAAATAAATAAACACATAAATGCTTAAGTAAATAATAAATAAATAGCATAAATAATCAAACTTAAATACTTACTGTTAAACTCAATTTCCATTCAACAAGAAATAAGCAACCAAAAACAATATCTGTATTAAGTGTGTTTATTATCCATAAAAATCCTCGAGATGTATATAATTTTGTTGTTAGAATTAGCATTTGTGGTGTAGAAATCAGATAAGAGAATATTTTTGACATTAAATTTTAATTATCTGCAGGGAATTGTTTTCAACACCATGTATTTGTATGCCATGGTAATTGGAGCAGTGTCTGCAATCTGTAACCTATGTGCAAGCTCAGTCATTAATCGCCTTGGCAAGAAAACTATTCTTGGTAAGTGTACATTCATACCATAATAACTGGTTTATTATCTCCACAGTGGCCAGCTTCACATGTGCATGACTTTGTTTCCATATTGTGCAGCTGTAAAAAATTTCCTGTGTGTCCTTTACTTAGGCAATTGAAGCTTTTGTTTACATATGCATATCACATCATGCAGAGTTATAATATCCTGGTCTGTATTCTTGTACTAATGGCAGAATGAAGCACAGTAATAGGGAGTTTCCACTAAGATGATAGGTATGTTTAGATAAGAAGAAATAAACAGTGCTTAAGGTTGATGTAATCAGTGTAGTATTTACCTACATATAGAGTTGGAGTTTCCAGAAAACTCCTGAAAATATTGAGCAGTACTGCAGTAGCACACACGAATTTGGTTCTGGGAGGGGTTTAACAATAGTTTTGGAAAACATTGATAGTGGAAGGGCACAGTGATTATAGATGGAGGCAACTTAATAGCACTTTTCATTAGCTCTTCCTCCTGAGGAAGAGGTAAATGCTGAAAGATGGAAAAATAATAGTCTTCAATATAACTTTAAGGCACTAAATTTCACATTGTTGCTCACTCACTTTTCAAAATATTTGAGTATTTTGAGAATGATTGTATGGATCTTAAGAGTTTTTGAAACTGACACAAGAAAGTTACAAATAGAGGACTAACTTGTGAAGAAACACCAATGTTGAGAAGAAATTACTGAAATGTGCTCAGCTTGAAAGTTTTGGAATAAAGATATGAAAGCAATGAAGGAAATGCAGACCTTGAAAGTTGAAGGAGGACTTGTACAGGTTAAGACAAAACTGTTTTAGGGGATGAACACAATGATTTCAAGTGTCCAGTTCTACTGTTCAGATAATAATGTGACAAATAGATTGGCTTGGCAAAAACATTGTCATTTATGACATGCTGAACTACAAACCTGTGGTCAGATCTACAGGAAAAATAATGGACAACATACATAAAAAGATTAGCCAGAAGAGTAATCTCAGTGTTTTATCTGCCAAAGATGTAAGGGAAAACCATTTGAACCTCCTTTTGCACAGTTACCCAGACACTGAGTAAAGTATGGTGCAGCCTTCCAGGTAAAGGTAACTTAGCTGGTTCACTGTGCCTGACTTCTGGAATAAGGCTTGGGTGGTATTCCTTACTTGTGCTGTGTTAGGGCAGTTCATCTACAGCTCACAAAGCACAGACTTCATCATAGCTCTAAGGAGATTTATTGCCCTAGAGTAAGAATTTAAACAATCTAAACTGACAATGGAATCAATTTTACTGGCATGAACAGTGCTTTAAAAGAGCTAGATTGAAAACAGATGTCATTCTCCTTGGTACATGAATTAAGTGGAATTTCAATCCACCCTCTGCTACATCATATGAATGTTGGTGGGAGTATCTTGTGAGGATACTCAATGAGCTTCTGGGAAGAAACTTGGGATGTGTGACACTCACCTATGAAGAATTGGAGATCATGTTGTGCAACTGAAAAAGTACACTTAACTTCAGACCTTTCACATATGCTGAAGATGAATTCGAGAACTTAAAATTTCTGACAGCAACTAGTTTCTTGCAAGGTATTCCATATAGTGAGGTCCCAGACTTAGACCTTATGATGATAGGAAAATAATAAAAAGCTAAAATATCTACAATCATTGCAAGTCAACCTGTGACAGAGATTTTGCAATGAATATTTGGCTCTTCTGGTTTATTGAGGATACATGAAACAAGTATTTTTAAAAGTTGGAGAAGTCGTGCTGGTGGATGCTAACACACTGAAAAGAATTGACTGGCCACTTTGTGTCATTATGAAAGTTTATCTGGGAGTGAATTGACTCATCAGAGTAGCAAAGGTGTAGATTGCTGGAAGGCAGAAGGTGCAGTGTCCTAGAGGTAACTTCCAACTCTGAAAAAGCCTTACAATTGCAGCCAGTAGGATGTAGGATGTGTTTATCGGAAGGGGACACCTGACGCACTGCGACCAGTTTGATCTATTATGGCTACACCCTCTGGGAGGCAGAGATGAGGTGAAGGACCCACAGGAGGTCCCAAGTTCGCAGGCAGACTTTGCGCCAAAGTCCCTAATAATTCCATTTTGAATACTTGCGAGTAGGTGACAAGGAATCCCAAGAGGGTGATGCAGCAACCCTAATGGGCGGGACAGCTTACTCTGGTGTTCACAGGGAGAAATCTTTCCAACACACACATGCATCCATGCCATCTGTCCAGCAGCGCCAGCACTGCAGGAACTGAAAGCACACCTGAAACTTAAAAATGGAGATGAAATGAGAGGAAATGGGGGAAAGAAGAAATAGTGATAGAATAGATCACCCTGGCATTCACCTTGCCAACCGGGGAGAACCACAAATAACTCCATGGTCAGAGTGGGCAGTCACTGGGAATTGAAACCAGAATCTCTCGAATGCGGGCCACAGATGTTGCTGCCTGAGCCATCCCACTCGGTGTCACAGCCATGGAGCCAGGTACCAGTATATCCTATAAGATTCTAGGGGTTCTTGCTGCTACCATCAGGAATGGAAGGAACATAAATGTACCAAAATGATTACACTTATAATCTGGATAGAAAAGAGAGGTTGCAGTTTCAGCCTTTTTAAAATTGCAAGGTGGGAGTGTAATATACCTTTGGCAACTTGACTTTTAGCCAGAAGATGGCTGCTTTCATTTTGTTTTTCTTTGCAATGTAATCACCATCAACTGTTTTTGCTTATATAAGTAATAAAAAGTTTAGTGTTTCTTTCAGTAGTACTTTAACACAGCATTTTTATTCATTCACTCTATTACAATATTATTTCCAACAGCATGTTTAACATGGCACTATGAATTCTTAACAACCTTAAGCACTGCTGTGATTATTAGGGTCCGTAAATTCCTACACTTGCATATTTTTTCATAGGGATTATATTATATCTATGCTTATACACTAGTGAATGAATTATGGTATTTTCAGTTGAGTGTCATTTTATTGTGCATATAATGATGTATTTTGGTGATTTTGATAAATGCATTATATTTCCAATATTTTAATGCCTATATGGATATACATAGGAATCCTGATGTATAATTTAGTTACAACAAAAGTTAATGACAAGCATCCATCAAGATTCAGAAAGCAGGTTAAGAGCTTTCTAATTGATCACTGTTTTTATAATATAAAAAGAGCTTTTGAGTTCTTTAGCTAGAAGGTATAGATACCAATATAAATAGAATCCTTATAGCAATGTTTAACTATCTCCTTATGTAAATAGTAAGCTATTGAATTGTTAATATTTAATGTAATTATTTGTAGAAATAGATTATTCTATTGTACTTAACAAAGTCATGAGATTGTAACAAATTTCCAATTGGTGAATAAACCATACATACATTCATTTTCATCACACCACTGGAAGCTGTAAGAATGCCTGTAAAGATCACTTACTGTTTTTGAAGTAACACTATGCAAACTAAAATATGTTCCTGGTAATATAGGACAAAAAGTGAAAGGGAAAGTGAACAATGTAATTGAAAGAAACCCTGGTTATAAACAGATCTGCAATATTCAAGACATTCTTGAAGGAAACTACCTTACTCAACTGTGGAACAGTTAACGTCCTTTAAATATGCCCCATAACCTGCTGCGATGTAGAGAGAAGTTCCTGATATTACAAAGGTGTTTTGGGGGACAAAAGATGAAGCTTTTCATTTGAAAATTTGTCCAAAGCAATGATTATATACTGTAACTCATCAGTGAACTTTGGCAACAGGAACATTTCTGCTTCAACCTCTAAGGAATATTGTAAATTTATTAATTTGTATTCCTAATTCACCCTTTCTACTGCCAAGGGACATTCATTCTTTCAGTTTATTAGTGCATATTTATTGGCATACTTTGAGGTTTTAAGAGCATATGTGCACACATATTTGGTAGATTTTTAGGGCATGAATTTCTGAGCCCTAGTGATTATACACTCCTTGCATATTTCTAAAGTACCTGATTCAACCCGAGTGCTTTTTTAAGTTAGAAGTGGGAAAAAATGCTTAATATAGGTATATGAATAACATGTACAGTGCAAGTAGATGTACTTAACTGATTAACATAGAAAAGGATACCGATTTTTGCCCTTCCAAATATACTTATAGCCATTTTGTTCAAATTATATCACTATTAAAGTATCTATTCTGAACATAATGTTATCTGAACCTAGCATCAACAATTAATTCATGAAAGTTTCATGTTAAAATAAAGATAAATCACAAGAATTCAGGTTGTTTAATTACACTGTTTGATAACTGTTTTCAAAACTTAGTAACTACTTGGTAGGAATTTATTTCAGATGGCCCAACATGCAGAGGATAAACAGCTTCCAAAAATAAGGTAGAATTCTTTGCAGGTTGCCACATAATATAACAAAAGTATTTAAAATGTATTCTGTTCTTTAGTTTAAAGCTTAACCAGCTAGTATTGATCAGTACTCATATATAGCTTTTTCAGAATATATACCATTTAATAACAGCTTTTAAAAGTTTAAAAGCATGGATATCTGCAGAGTTTAGTGGACCTTCATGAGCATACCATAAACATACTCTGTTTCCCAAGCTTATATATATTAGAACATGCTTAGTAGGTGGATAGCTTCATTCTGGTTGGCAACATAAACTCATAGAATTGTGTTACATGAAGTTAGATAAGGATTTTCAGTGCTAAGTAGTTGAGATGTCTTTGAAAACGACAGTTCCTTCATAAATTGTGTGGTTTGAAGATAACTTTAGCACATCACAATAAGCTGTTAAAAATGGCATAGTTGTGCACTAAAGCAGAATCAGACACATTAAAATCTTATTTATTTTTAATCATTGATATGTCAAGGTATTTAGACACCATTTGACAGGAATGAACATCATGTGTATAGAATCACTGGGCAAAAAGTTGCTTTGCTTTAAGCACAAGACGTCTATTTTAAAAATTGAACATATCCATCTTTACTGTTTTTGAAAAATACTGAAACAAATTGTGATGTGTACAGCATAGTATATTAATGCTATACTTTTCTGGCTTTCAGCTTAACAGAGTCCTTTCATGTTTACTAGAATACACTTTTTATTATTAACTTTATAATTTATTTGGTATTACCTAATTACCTTCTTTGCATATATTTGTTGCATTAACTGAAGTGTTTAGAACAATATGTGTTTGTATGAAGGTTCCCTGGTATCACTATGAAATGGTAATGGAGAGTGAAAATAATATGTCCAGATGTATTGGTGCAAAGGTAAGCTTCATCTGCACTCAGCCGTGTTACAAGTGATTTGTAAAAGAAAACACTACTTGGAATCTCCTAAAGGTAGCACGATTAAGCTTTCTTTTAACCCTTATGTTTTTTAGGTCTCACCAAATATACTGTCTACTGGTAATGTTCATTGCACAGTGATGGCACCCTTGTAGAGCATATGTTCCAGTACACAATAGCACAGGAAGTAACACTCATATTTTGTTGCAGTGGTAGGCTATTTAGTGGGAAGTGCTACTGTCACGGCAATGTACTGGAGTAATGGTATGGAGGTACTTCTAGTTCTGGCTGCCATTTTCATTGGTACAGCCTCCATGTGCATCATGGCCATGCTTGGAGTAGTAGTTGATCTCTTCCCAACATCTCACAGGTAATTGTAGGTACCTAATAATGTTATTGCAGCAAGATATAATAAGGATTCTTAATGCTGGATCTTTTACTGGCAGGTGTTTGCTGTTGTATCCAGATTGATTCCCAAATTATGTCTGTGAGGATTCCCTTTGTGTCTCATATCTTATATTTCCATTAAATTAGAGATGAATCCCTCTGCCTTTGGAGGTCTAATGTCTTTATGTCATGCCTGGTTATGCAGGCATGCCAGATTACCACTGGCTACAGAAAGTGGTGAATATCATTGAGGTTTCAAAAGAAATACATTGTGACATTTAAATTAGGTTTCATATCAATAAATATGCTCTAAAGCAACAATAAACGCTTGCCTATTTAGCTTTATGAGTAATGGCGAACCAGCAATGCTGTCATCTAATGACAAAAAATCTGATGTGTTTCACTCACATGACTTTCTCTATGCTTGTACAAACTATTTCTACAAGCGCTTATTCTCCATATGCTTCATGGTAATCGAGATATCGAGATGTTAATCTTATTGCTAATTTTCTTGTAGGTGCTAGGGGAATATCATAGACTTTAAGTGACAGTCAAATCTGTTAAGAGCTGGTTGCTATGTGGCACATTCCATTCTCTTTGCATGTCCAGTATGTAAAAAAAAAGAATAACGAATTCCCATTTGAGAAAAAGTATTGGAAAATTTGAGGGAATAACAAGCAATATCTCGAAAATGGTTCACTCAACAAAAAAAAATCTCATGTGTTACACTCACATGACTTTCTCTACTCTCGTACAAACTATTTTTACAAACGCTTTTTCTCCATCTACTTCATGTTAATCGAGATAAACATTTGCAGTCAATCTTATTGCTAATTTTCTTGTAGATGTAAGGGGATAATACATTTACAAGGCCAATTTGGAAATACAGTAGCCTTTAAGCACATACATGTCTCTTAATAGTTGGTTGCTAGGTGCAGCACCATTCCCTTTCCCACAGATTAATATTCTTTGCATATCCAAGACAAAAAAATGAATAACGAATTCCCATTTGAGAAAATAAGTATTAAAAAATTTAAGCGAATAACAAGCAATATCTCGAAAATGGTTCACCCAACAAAAAAAATGTGTATTTACACATGTAAATGTGTATGACATAAATTGTGTATTTTAACGCGATCTACATTTTTTGTATAGTAAAATTTTGTCTATCTCTTATGGTTTACCAGTTATGCAAAAGTCGTTCACAATGAAGAAAACTTTTGGAGACATTCCCAGGAAATTCAAGATATACATTTTATTTGTCATGAAAAAATCTTAAACATATATTTTAATCAAAATTGTTAGAGCCATTTTTGAGAATATTATGTTCCATGTAAAGGGTAGTCTGGGATGGGGGGATTTTCTTGAAAACCTTCGTGTCGCATCCTTGGAAGATACTGAACCTAAATACCAAGTTTGGTGTTTATCCGACTGTTCGTTTCTGAGTTATGCTGTTCACAGACAGACACACACACACACACACTCACACAGACAGACACACACACAGACACACAGACAGACACACAGACACACACACGGACATGTTTCCAAAAATGTTTTTTTTGGATTGAGGGGGTCTCAAAACATGTATTTCCGGTGAAATCTCGGTATCGAATTTTTGGGTGTAATACAATACTTCCCTTACTATACGTAGTAGAGAAAGTAAAAATGTATATGACATAAATTGTGTATTTTAATGCGATCTACATTTTTTGTGTAGCAAAATTTTGTCTATCTCTTATGGTTTACCAGTTATGCAAAGGTCGTTCACAATGAAGAATACTTTTGGAGACATTTCCAGAAAATTTGAGATATACATTTCATTTTTCATGAAAATATCTTGAACATATGACATTTTAATCAAAATCGTTAGAGCCATTTTTGAGAAAATTAAAATTTTCGAAAAATGTTCCATGTAAAGGGTAATCTGAGATGGGGGGGGATTTTCTTGAAAACCTTTGTGTCGCATCTCTGGAAGATACTGAACCTAAATACCAAGTTTGGTGTTTATCCGACTGTTCGTTTCTGAGTTACGCTGTTCACAGACACACAGACACACACACAGACACACACACACACACACAGACACACACGGACATGTTTCCAAAAATGCTTTTTTTGGTTTCAGGAGGTCTCAAAACATGTATTTCCGGTGAAATCTCGGTATCGAATTTTTGGGTGGAATACAATACTTCCCCTACTTACTATACGTAGTAGAGAAAGTAAGAATATTGACAGCTTTCTGCCTTATGGGAGAATACAGAGACTGATCTGTGATAATCATTTTAATTACAATTGAATTACTACTAAATTACAAAAT
Source organism: Deroplatys truncata (assembly GCA_030765065.1). NCBI lineage: Eukaryota > Metazoa > Arthropoda > Insecta > Mantodea > Mantidae > Deroplatys > Deroplatys truncata. The sequence continues at coordinate 31,581,740 of CM060976.1, forward strand.
TATTACAGGCATGATGCCAGTAGTATTTAAGGACAAATTCCCAAATTTGAAATGCTTTCATTATTTAGCCTGTTATTACCTAGCCATGAAGTAGCAGCCTTCATATTAATGTCTGTGTTGTTTCGTTGCAACAATTTTTCTATCAAATTTTTTAGGCAGATATTTAATTTTTAGGACATTGAAGTAACATCAGTAAGGGCACATGATTGCAAATGAAAGTTTAACAGCACATACAACCCTTTTAACAACTTCCTGTTTTACTGTAACTCTGTTTTAAAATATGGATTTATTTAAATGCACCAGAACAAGCTCTTTACTGCATGTGGTACCATAGAGGGTGGGCACTGATGATACATGAAATGAAATGATAAGTGGTAAAGGAAATTTGGGAAGGAAATGTTTGAGGCCTAAAAAAATAAACTTTTGCAGACATTTTTTGTGGAAGCTGTATAAATATTAATTAAAGTGTCTAGAAAAAGTCATGCAAGTGTAAAACATCAGATTTCTTTTACTGTGTCATATATACTTGTGAACTAGAGCATTTAAAAAATCATCACCTGTAGTAGGACTCACAGCTCATAGGCTTTTCAGGTAGTGAGAATTATGTCCCAACACTTTTCTTTGCATTCACATTGTGCACAGGATTGCAATGATCACCTTTACTTCCTGTTATGCATGATGCCCTCATTTTACTGAATTAAATGTATATATATATATATATATATATATATATATTAACTCAATAACAATTGAAACAGTAAGAATATTGCTGAAATAAACTGCTTACTTAAGTGGGGGAGGGGGACAAAAATCCCTGCTTTCATAGCCAACAATGGAAGAGTAATAATTTACCTTTCAAGTAATGTTAGCATGCAGCTAATGTATGCTGAAGCCATAGCATAAAGATGTACCTTATACAATAATACAATGAAAATGAAAGAAAGAACAAAAGAAATAGAGAAAGAGGGAAGGAAGGAGGGAGGGAAGGAGGGCGAAAGGAAGGTGAAAACTGGGAACTGGACCTTGATTATTCATTCTCAGAAATGACTGGAGCTGTATTATTTTCTGTAGTACAGAACTTTGAAATTCATTATCAATGATGGCCATGATTGATTTAATTTCAAATTAATGTATCCACATTATAATATGCACCTTCAATATAAGGTATTATTATATATTTATATTTTTATGGACCTTTATCATTTTTCCATGTACCTTTACTTGTTATAAATTAAGTTTTGTTATTAATCATTTTGCTAATGTGGATGTGGGCCTTTAGTATTTAGGACAGAATTCATCTCCCAAAAGAATAATGAAATTTAAGTTGCAGACAATACAATTAACACCAACCAATTAACATATGCAGAAGGGTTTTGTTATTGCCAACATGTAACTAATTATCTGGCAAAGAGAATTATCTGACATGTCAGCTGATAAAGGAGAATCGCCCTTTATGTTGGCACTGAAGAATTTGTTGTCTCTCTGATGTAACGTTTGACTTGCTTCTTTGGCAGTTTTCATGAGTTTTTCATTGCATTTGCCCCAAGTTTTTGGGAGAAGGATCCACTAAGTTCAACACAGCATGTTGCTATTCTCTTTGGTCTGTTTTAAAACAAAAAATATTGAGCATAGCTACACAAAACTGCAACTTTAGTGCTTACTTTTTGAAACAGGCAATAGGCAAGAAATGTCCTAGTTTTACTAAACTCTGACTTTTCAAATGAGGTTGTTGAAGTCTACTGAATATAGTCTGAACACATTCTGCTGTTGTAAAGAAATTCTGAATTTTCATTTTTAAAGATCCAGTCTTAAATCTTCCATTTTACATTTGCTTAACTATATGACACATTTAAGAGAGAGAAAATACATAGATTACACATTCACTGGATAAAAGTATACATTTTTTAAGCTACATACTGACCATACATGCAATATTTATTTTGTAATATATCTGCATTAAAATCTCATATTTACAGAAGTTACCTCGCTTCATGGAAATTATAAAGAATGATCCTGAATCCTTTTGCAGAAATATGTAGAACAAATGAGGAGGTGCATTCTACACTGTATTAAGTGCACTCTTGTACAAAATTGAGGTTTATATGATTTCGTGTAGTTCAGTTGTTCTGTCATGCTGTAAAGTCTGTGCTAAATTCCTTTCAAAAGAGTGCATCAAACTGGATGTTCATGGCAAACCTTATTATGTCCAAATCTTTGTCTGCATCAAACCGTATTCTGTCCAAAACAATATAAGTGTTCATTCTAAGGTTGTGTAATAATTGTCAAGTTCCCTGCATGAGAAAAATAGACACTAGTTTAGTATATTCACTATTGTTATCTTTAGCGTCAATTCAGTGCCGCTGCATTTCAGATTGTGCATTTGTTATTTGTAAAAGTGCATCAAATTTAGCTTTATTGAACAAATTATTACCTTCATGAACAAACGTAAGCTAGGAGTAATTCAGGTAATGTTACCTGTTGCTTAGCCATTTTGAATATGTTTAACGACCTTCTACTGGATATTCCAGCCAATATTAAGTGAAGGTTTCTACTGTTAAGTTGTATACTTAAATGATAAGTTACATACAATTATCCTTATATATGTTGAAAACTTTTAAAAATTTTGATCAAGATGTTGTTGACTAATTTCACACATTTTTAACCTTATGTGTCTGCATGACACAGGAAGGAGAACATAGGAGTCAGTTCCCAGAATTAGTGACTGGAAATAACACTGGATACCAAATAAAATCCCTTTGTTATCTGGGAAGCATAATAGCTGTTTAAAAATCAAATCACTGTTGTCTTCTTAATATCTTTAAAGATGCACCCTTAGAATCTTTTAAAAAAATTGAAAGCTCTATGGTCTGGACGAGGATCACTGGTTTTAATACTATATCATTTCATGCTTAATGGGGAGTATGGGCAAACTTACATAATGCCAAATCTACTCACTATTGCATGTTTACATTTGGCATACCAAAAGCTTCCTCATTTCTGCCTGAAAAGTGGCAGATGTTGCTTTTTCTTGGGATCATTTATGTAAGGGTGGTAATGTGTTAATAAACCTATAAATCCACCCTTAGATATTCTCATTGAAGCAACACATGGAAAACATTGCCCTAGGAGGTACTGCTTTTTTTGTGGCTAAGATTCTTGTAAAAATTAGTTCTTCTTCTGCCAGCTAGTGGTTACAGAGGTATTATTTAAGGTGTAGGAAGGTCAATTCCCCCCCCCCCCATGTTATGGTAAATAATTAGGCTATTGGTTATTATTGCTCCACAAAAAGAAAAATTATGACAACTTTACTCTTAATACAAATATTTCACATTTATTACATAAAACAAGACTTTCTTTTAGGCTAAATGTGTCGTTAAAATTCACATAATTTAGAAACTGCTTCAGGCAATCTTGCACCAAGCAGAAACTGAAATGATGCTCCTTAGTGGCAATAACTAACTGTTGCACAAATGGAAAAAAGCTGCAAAAAACCTTAGAAATATTAGCTTGGCAAGAATCAGAAATCTTATATTATAAAGAATCTTGACCAAGGCCCCTTGTGAACATGTGGTCAACAGTCAGAAACTATTGCAACTACTGTAAAGATCAGTGGTTCAAGCATAGTGCTGTTTTGTAGGCTAAAATTGTTAACACAACTAATACTTATGATCATGTAATTATAGTGCTTTTAACGTGTTCTTCTACACATATACCATACATGCATATCATTTCATATGCTGACATTATTTCACAGTAATAGATTAATAGTAATACAGTAATTTGTGTTTAAAAACAGCTCATGAAAAGATAATTACGAAAAAGTTAAGAGTGGAATGTCCATAGGCTGAACCAAAATTTTGCTTACAGCTGGAAAACTTAATTATTCATAATGATTTGTAAGATTAACAAAATATTTTATTAACTGATTTACTTTGATAGAATGTAATCAATAAAAAAAATAGGATACAATTTCTTGGAATACTTAAAAACAAAGTACTTACATCAGAAGGCTTTTATCATTAACAAATATTAGTATCCAAAATTTAGTGGAATCACACACAGCGAAGCAATTAATAAAATACACTTAATGAAAGTGAAGTCAACCTAAACATTCTTACTAGCTTCACTCATTTATTTTGCAGAACATGTATTGTGAACATGAGCTCACATAATCAACTGTCTGTTAACTGCCAGATCAGCTCTTGAGTCAAATTTTTGAAAGCCTGAGGTGTCCTCTGGTGGTCTATGGATGAACCTAAATAAAGGGTTGTCTGCTTCTAGCAAATCAAAGTTGATGATGCAGTTAACAAACTTCTTTATGTAAATCTTCTCCCATATTTCAAGCTCTTTGAGTTTCTGGGCTGGCTTCAGCAACTGGATATTGGTGTCTATTTAATGGTTTTGAGTCCAGAAGTGAAAAGTGACTGCTGATTTGTCGCTCTGTTTGAACTTTATGCAATGCTGGTGTTCCTGTGTTCTTCTCGCAATTTTCATATTGGGTCCTGTAGATGCCTGACTTTTTGTCCTGGGACATGGGATGGGATTTTCTTGCTTTAATGAGGTTCTTAATGCTAAATTTGTTGTAAGATGCCAGGGTGAAGTTGTGGTTCTTGAATATTTTCTGAAATTTGTGAAAGAGACCTGGGTGGTATGTGAAATTGATCAAAGCTGTAGAGGAAGCCATAAATAACAGGTCATATCATCCCAAAAGACAGATGCCATAATATCAAGATGGACAACCCCAAGTTAGCCAAAATCCACAAGATGGCAACAACATTGACTGACCATCAGTTATATAAACATTCCATCTTATCCCCTTGCCAGCTAGTTGCTTCACCAATTTCAAACATTGCCACAATTTGAAAGCCACAGCATTAAACACTCCCTTGAGGTGGTAGAAAACTGCATTCAATCAAATTGGACCCCTAGGATACACTTATCTCATTTGATGTCAAAAACCTATTTCCAAGCGTTTGCAAAGACAAGCTGGACACTTTTCTGAGAAAATGGTTACTGTCCACCAAAATCCTTGCCAAACAGTATGAAGAATATCTACCTTACTAGTATCTGCATAAACCATTCCTTTTTCATTTTTTAAGGGAATTTCAAGAGGAAAAATGTTTGGCAATGGGAAGCCCCTATCCCCTTTCCTGTGAATTTATTTATGAGCCAACTCAAAACACACATCACCAAAGCCTTCCCCTATATATACAAAGTTTGGTACAGAAACATTGACAACATATTCACAATAATAAAACACAAACACATGGAGGACACTCTCAAGCTTTTAAATTTACAGAACCCATCTATTCAATTCACAATAGAGATAGCTACTAACAACTCGATAGCTTTCCTGAACCTCAAATTAACAAAGATTTCAACAGTATATAATTCGGAATACAGAGGAAATCCACACACACACAGATAATTGCATCAAAGCACATAGCTACAACCCCGAAGCACACACAGAAGTAGCATTCAGCTGCATGATTCATAGACTAATCAACATCCCCCCTCAACAGAACTGAATATTTTAAAGAATATCAACATTGTCAAATCTGCAGTAGACAATAGATTCAGCCAGGAAATGGTAGTAGGAAAATACGTAAATTCAAAAGACAAAAATGCATCAAGCAGGTCACCACACTATCTAACACAGCAGAAAAGTTCAAGTTCAGGAAATTCCCATACCATCCAGGTCTCTTTCACAAATTTTAGAAAATATTCAAGAACTACAACTTCACTCTGGCACCTTACAACAAATTTAGCATTAAGAATTTCATTAAAGCAAGAAAATCTGATCCCATACCCCAGGACAAAAGGTCAGGAATCTACCAGATCCAATGGGAAAATTGCAAGAAGGTTTACATTAGAAAAACAAAAAGGAACATGAAGGAAAGGAAAACAAAAAGGCATCTGATTCAAAGAACACCAGCATTGCATAAAGTTCAAACAGACCAACAAATCAGCAGTCGCTTTTCACTTCTGGACCTAAAACCATTAAATAGACACCAATATCCAGTTGCTGAAGCCAGCCCAGAATCCCAAAGAGCTTCAAATATTGGGGAAGATTTACATAAAGAAGTTTGAAAACTGCATCATGAACTTTAATTTGCCAGAAGCAGACAACCCTTTATTTAGGTTCATCCATAGACCACCAGAGGACACCTCAGGCTTTCAAAAATTTGACTCAAGAGCTGATCTGGCAGTTAACAGACAGTTGATTATGTGAGCTCATGTTCACAATACATGTTCTGCAAAATAAATGAGTGAAGCTAGTAAGAATGTTTAGGTTGACTTCACTTTCATTAAGTGTATTACTTTCTCTACTACGTACAGTAAGTAGGGGAAGTATTGTATTCCACCCAAAAATTTGATACCGATATTTCACCGGAAATACATGTTTTGAGACCCTCTGACTCCAAAAAAAGCATTTTTAGAAACATGTCCGTGTGTGTGTCTGTGTGTGTGTCTGTAAACAGCATAACTCAAAAACGAACAGTCGGATAAACACCAAACTTGGTATTTAGGTTCAGTATCTTCCAGAGATGCGACACGAAGGTTTTAAGAAAATCTCCCCTCCCCAGACTACCCTTTACATGGAAGATTTTTCGAAAATTTTAATTTTCTCAAAAACGGCTCTAACGATTTTGATTAAAATATCATATGTTTAAGATATTGTCATGAGAAATGAAATGTATATCTCGAATTTTCTGGGAATGTCTCCAAAAGTATTCTTCATTGTGAACGACTTTTGCATAACTGGTAAACCGTAAGATAGACAAAATTTTACTACACAAAAAATGTAGATCGCGTTAAAATACACAATTTATGTCATATACATTTCTTTTGTTGAGTGAACCGTTTTCAAGATATTGCTTGTTATTCCCTTAAATTTTCCAATACTTATACTTTTTCTTAAATTCGTTATTCATTTTTTTTATGTCCTGGACATGCAAAGAGAATGGAATGCGCCACATAGCAACCAGCATTAAAATATTTGACTATCGCTTAAAACCTACCATATTCCCCTTGCATCTACAAGAAAATTACCAACAAGATTGACATCTCGATATCTCGATTAACATGAAGCATATGGAGAATAGGCGTTTGTAAAAATAGATTGTACAAGAGTAGAGAAAGTCATGTGAGTGTAACACATAAGATTTTTTTGTCTTGGATATGCAAAGAGTATTAATCTGTGGGAAAGGCAATGGTGCTGCACCAAGCAACCAGCTATTAAGAGATATGTATCTGCTTAAAGGCTACTGTGTTTCCAAATTGCCCTTGTAAATATATATTCCCCTTACATCTACAAGAAAGTTGGCAAGATAGACTCTGCAAATGTTTATCTCGATTAACATGAAGTAGATGGAGAATAAGCGTTTGTATAAATAGTTTGTACAAGAGTAGAGAAAGTCATGTGAGTGTAACATCAGATTTTTTTTAATATTAGTATGTTGCTGATCTTTATTAAAAACCAAATGACTGTTTAATATTTAAATTTCAACTCCTGAGCTATGTTACAAGTGAGTGAATCTATGTAACGTACTAATATAGCTCTCCTGTCACTATTCAATTTTATGAATTTTAGGAAGTGTAGGGCATTCACAAGCTTAAAGATCTACTAATAATCTGCTTTCCTTTGTTATATGAAGTTTTAATATCATTAAGTGGTTTTATATGAGATACATGAAAAACATTATTTTAATGATCATTATCAGTTTGAAGCAGTTTTAATTATGAAGCAACAGTTCAGTCATAATAAAGAAATCCTCTTTATGCAGAATAACTATTCCTTAAGTTTTTATTGAACATTACATTTACTTTCTCTATCACTTGCCTATTGTGGGCAGAAGAAGTATTGTATTGTATTCAAAAATTTAATTTTGGGATTTCACTGAAAATCGATATTTTGATATCCCCAGAATTCTCCATCCTCCAAAAAAAGAATTTTTAATAAAATGAGAAAGAGAGAGAGAGAGGGAGGGAGAGAGAGAGATGAGAGATTTTTCTTGTTCATGCCACCCAATTTCAATGCACTTTGCCAGGTATATTAATATCAGGAGAAGGCTATATTTCTGCATTACTAAAATAGCAAGGTTTTTATAAGCTCATATCATGGAAGATAACTTTCTATTTACAATTTCAAATAGTGAATTCCATGGTGAAGTGTAACATTGTTATAGATCATCATATATACCTTTAAGGTATGGTATATAACTTATATACCCTATGGTATATATCACCATGTATACCTTTGAGGTATATACCTATGAGATTAAATGCCCCAAGATGTTGTAAACACTCTTGTGCTACAGCATGTTATTGTTTCCAGAGTTCTTTACATTGTCACTGTAATGTTTTAGAGCAATGGCAGTCAGCTTGACAATGATGTTTGGCAGAGTTGGTGTTATCATTGGAAATGTCTCATTTCCTTTATTCCTGGATCTTAGCTGTGTACTTCCTTTCTTTATCATTGGAGCCATCACCTTTGGTAAGTCAGTTGAATAAATTATGCCCTGTAGGACATTTTTATGCAATTACACTGTTGGCAATACAGAACAACAATATTCTCAGCTGTTACAAGCAAATGTTTCAGGGGTTCCTAATGCGCAACTTCAGCCCTCCCATTAAAAAAGTCTCGAGCATCAGGTTGGTAGTTAAGAATGTACAAAATATATTATAATATGTATCTGTTAATTAAACAGAGGAGTTGTTTTAGGTAGTAAACTTTCTAAAATATGCATGCAGCTATGCAGTAAAATCTATTAAAATAAGAAATTAGATCTGTACTAAAAGGTTTGCAACTCTTTCACTTGAATATGCATTAAAATGAAGCTTTTAGTACAGTTTTAAATAATAACAGTAAGTTGGTATATAAAATGGAAATATGATATGAAAAAATAAAAAAACAAGTTAACACTGATGAGTATTAAATTGTTAACTTTAAATAACAACAGTACAAAAGTACAACTAGTAATTTTTGAGAGTAGCACACTTTTTTGCTCAACACTGCTAGCTAATCACCAAGCATATGTATATATGAAGAGAGATAGTGAGAGGGAGAGGAAGGGCAACCAAATTGTATTGTATTTCACTGAATATAACTATCAGGAAATGTTTTTATTTCTTTATTGTTGTATGACAGATATTATGTGACTTTGATGTGAACCAGCAAAAACCTATAAACTGATAGTAAAGGTCCCAATGAAAACTTCAGCAGTTTCAAAAGCTACCCCTACCATAGTTTCAATCCCTTATATATGAATCTGCACCACATGACTTATGTAAATAAAATTTTGGTCTCTTACACTTTTGGACTTTGCAAAAACTGTAGGCTAGTTTCCAACGTTCAGCTATTCCTACCTATTTGTTTAATCTAAGCATAAAATATGCACAGTTTGATTTATCCAGACAAAACTTTATGCACTTATGTTGTTGAATTCACAGAGAATTATAGGCTACCTTACAACTTTCACAAACTGATCCTATCTGTATTTTAATCTTACATAGAACACTATAGTGCTTTACCTATCTAGATCAAAATTTGGATATTCACACTGCAGAGCATGACAAAAGTAATGGGCTCTAGCCCTGCCAAAATTTTCAACTCTATAACCATTTATTGACCTTTAAACAACTTGGAAATTGACCTGTTGTGTATTTAAAACTGATGAAGCCTAATTTTGTGCCTTATTACAATATTAATTAATTAATACATTACCACATACATATGAATTACAAGGAATGTGATAAATGCAGTAGAATGTAAAAGATGGGATAAGCACTTTAATGCAGTTTTACTTTTCAATTTGAAATTATTGCTCATAAAACTCTATATCTTGGGGTTGCCTCTGCTACTGTTTGGAAAGTGTATATATATATATATATATATATATATATATATATATATATATTTTTCCATATTCATTTCAAGTATAAAAAATACATTCATGCAATGTTTAGTGATTTTTAGAAAAAAGATGTTAGTATTGACTGTAGGTATATGTTATTCTATAATATTTTATAATTCGACAGCAGTTAATTACAGTAACGCATTGATAATGCTTTAATTTCTGCATATTCTATGCTACTAACTAAGCTATATTTTGCACCTAAATTGTTGGATCCAATACAGTGAATCTTATATCTTGAATTTGATCTAGTTATTCTAGCTTATGTAGCATGATATGTTATTTTGGCCCCCTTCTGAAGCTTTCTAAACAGCTACTTGTTCACCGTATGAACAATGCTTCAGTAATTTGATCCATACTTGGCTCTCTGCATATTGTACTAAAGCATAGTACACCAGCAGTCACCAATTGCAAAGATCTGAGCTTAAGTATTTGCTCCTTGCCTCCTTAAGTGGTTTAAAACAATCATTACAAGCAATTGATGTATATTCTAAAGAATGGAGGTTAAAAGTAAATCAAGAGAAAACACAGATTGTGGTATTCAAAAAGGGGAGAAAATTAAGCAAATATGAAAAGTGGAAGGGAGAGAATAAAGATTACAGGGTGGTGTTTGACTGTATTTATTTAGGAGTAAAAATAGATGGAGGTAATAAATGGGAGAAACAAAAGAAGTTTGCATTGGCAAAAGGTAAAGGGGCTATGGCAGCAATTAGAAGCTGCAAATATAGAGTACCTAATATAAATGTTAAATGGCTGGAAAAAGTTTATGAGATGGTTGTGGAGGCATAAATGATGTATGATATAGAAATATGGGGATTAGATAGAGGATGGGAAAGTATAGATGAGGTGCACAGGATGTTTTGTAGATAAATAGTAGGGTTACCGAAGGTAAGACAGGTAGCACAATTAGAGATGGGCAGGGTGGCGACTAAGGGGAAGATAATGGAAAGAGCTTTGAAATTTTGGTTCAGAACTTTAAATCTAGGAAAAAGTATTGTGTTAAGACTATGTATAGAATACCAAGAGAATAGTTTAATGAATGATGGATAGGTAAGTAATTTACAGAACATTTTGGAGAAAAATGTGTTAGGAGACATGTGGAGAAGGAGAGAAAATAACCTGAAAAATTTTTGGTAAAAGGCAAGGAAAAGACTGGAAGATATAGAAATACAAAACATGTTCAGTGAGATTGCTGAAAAGAGCTCTTTAGTTTGTTATAGGGCAATGAAAAATACATGGGGTAGGGAAGAATATATAGACATAGTAAATAAAGAAGAGAGAGAATCTATTGCATGGGTAAGAACTGGAGTATGGAGACTAAGAGGGTTAAGACAGGGTATTCCTCAAAACCAATACACTTATAATTGAAGTGATGTGCAAGGACGTTAGGAGCATTGGACAGTTTTTGTGTAAAGTAAAAAATAAATGGCTTTGGACAGTGGGTAGAGATAAGTAAGAGGTAGTGTATCTTACTTTGAATGGAAAACTATGGTGAATGTGTGATGGTAAAGTAATCAATAAGCGACAAGTGAAAAACAAGTGGAAATGGGACATGAAAAACTGAAGCAAGATAATTTATTGATGGGAAATTGTATAATGTAAAAAAAAGTAGTGATTGTCTACAGAATGAGTGGCCAGGGTCAAAATTCAGTAGACAATCAAATTGTAAATCTCTTAGCACAATACCAGTTCTGACATCAGAAAGCTCTGAACAAGGCAATTAAGCTAACCTATTGTTCCAAAAGATTCCATAACCTCTGACATTATTTATGCTGAGCTGTCAGGTATCCGTGCAACCCAGTGGTGGACCTGAGAACGTAGCCTCCATGTTATGTATAAAAGAATGTGTACCCTGAGTTTTCTAAGAATGCCTATGAAGGCTCTTTTCCTTCATGATGAACTTTATATGGCTTGGAATGTTCAAGTCTGACAAACTTAAAAAAGAAAAATTTAATGAGTCCATGAAAAATACTGTGATTTTAGCTAGGCTTTTCATAAGCAATTTCAATGAACTTACAGAGGAAGCTTGTTTTGGCTAGCAAATATCAATATTTCAATAACTGGTTAGACTCTGTTTTGATTTTCATTTATTTCAGCCAGTCATAAATAATTAAGCCAGCTGGATCCTACTCCGACTTTCCTGAACTTCAGCTATCACTTTTAGTTAATATGGTTTGTTACTGATATTGGTAAAGCATTATTCAGATCAATGACAGTCTTTTTGGGAATGGTCACTCCTTTTGAGAACAGTGGGGTCCTTGAATCTACTCATGTCATCAAACAAAAACTGATTTTCCCAGAATGGTTTGCTGACAAAATCGATAATCTTTGTATTTTCATTAAATAAAATGCATCATAATGCAAAAGACTTCTTTTACAGGAGGTTTCAATACTGCATATAAAATCAGCATTTTAAATTAAAGTAAAATATGTTTAAACATTATTTTATTGTTTTTCCTTATTACACTGAAGGCAGGAGAGTGTAGTAAACTCAGAAATGCAATGTGCAATACTGGCAAATGCTAAGGAAATTTAAAGTGATATAAATAAACATCTGCTATCTGGTGGGATTTTGTCAAAATAAAAATTTGGCCTTTCTATATATCTTAGAATAAAGAAAGAGCACACCAACAATGAGCATATTTCAATTTCCACTTTTGATTTATGGTTTTTATTTTCTTTTCCATTTGGGATGATATCAAGATATCCAATGAACTATCAACCAACTGCATCATGTTTTTCCACTGGGTGTGTGGACATGCATTTCCCATTTCTGCCTGAAATCAATGTCATCTTCTGATGCTAGCTTTGTTCTGCAGTATTGTGTTGATCATGTAGTTCAGTGTGAAATGATGTAGTGCAGTTGTTATGAGTTATTTATTATTGTGTTCTGTATTTAGTCACAATTATGGCTTAGAATATGTTTACTATTGTGCAACATTTATTTGTGTATTATTCATATATATAAAGACAGTGGGCTCATCAGTGCAAATATGATTTGCAGAACGATTCTCGAGTGTAAAGGTTCCAGACTGTACAACAATCCATAACCTGTATAATAAAGTTTAGGCTACATTGACCATTGTTTGGAGACCTCCCCACAGGGTTCACTGAGGCTTCTTTCACAACAGGCAGGCATTTTGTATGGCTCTGTGCAAAAACCTACTAAATTGTTGAAGTTAAAACACATAAAATAACTGATACATGCTCTTCAACCAGGGATCTTGTAGGAGGTGCACATTTTGTGAGTGGAGTCTCAATAGGTATACAATGGTGATCTAGACCCACATTTAATATATTTCTCAGGTAGAGCCATCATGAATATGTACCTAAAATAATCATTTTGGAGCTCCGATGAACCTAATATTGTACCCCTTCATGAAAAAAGAATACTTGTATGGTTGCATCAGCTGGTTCATAGTTCATTGGGTCTGCCTATATAATAAATATATATTTTCAGCTAAAAAAAGGCTGCTTAGAAAATAAACTGCACTAAAACTAAACATGTTTGTGTGACTGCAATTATTCACCAACTTAAACTAACAAAAACAAATATTTTATATATGAATTAATATTGTTGTGATATTATAACAACTATACTGAATACTGAACAATTCTCCTTAAAAAATATGGAGAAGTTATTCTGATGTTTGAACAATATGGAAATTTTCCTGGAAGGAATTACATTAATACTATGTTCTTATTGTTGTGTAATGAATTTATGAAAGAGCTTTAAATGTTTTTTCTTGAGAAATTTTTAGTCATAATCCTTACCTGGATACTTAAAAAGAAATTACATTAAGGAGTATTGTATTCATGGGGGGGGGGGGGAAATCAGATTTTCCCTGATTACAACAATAGATTTTCCTCTATAAACTTGCCACAGCTGCACATTTGATTATGCCCATTTGATTCATGCTTCATCATCTAAATGACCAAAGCTGTATCTGAAAAGTGAACCAAAAACTAGATATCAGTATTCGTGCTGCAGAGCATTGCATTAGCAGCTCATAATCATGACAACTGTGCATACATTGTGTGGATTCTCCACATCCTGATAATATGTCTTACTCAGTAATCTGTCCCTGTTGTTGGTATGGCTAGGGGCAGAGGATGTAAAGTCTGCACCTACTTTGACCTGTCACATCAGTGGTAATAAGTAGAAGTAGAGGGAGATTTCACTTGTCTTGTTTATATTTACCAATTTGGCTGACAGTGTCGCTGAATGCTGGGGAGAACTCCTTTGGCATTCTCAGTCCCAAGGGTGACCTCTCTTTAAATAGCAATAGGATTCTTTTGTTATTGCTGCATCTTTGGTGCTGACAAAATGAATAGTTACTATTTCTACAGCTAGCAAATGTAAAAACAGACAAAAATACAGCAAGTTTGCTAAAATTGATGTAAATAAAGTAAATATAGGTGGTGAAATGAAAGGCCCAGTTTCATGCCACTGTAGAAGTGGTGGTAAAAAAGATGTTCCTTGTGTGGCTTAAACATTTTACACTTACTTCCCAAGTTTGGAAAGCAAGAGGGAAAAAGGATTTGCATTGAAGGAAGCAGATACTGTTTGTTTGCTCATATCTCTACATGTATAATGGCAATTGTCTCTCTGATGAATAATATTAAAATTGTTTATTCCAGGATGCATTGGCTTGACATTATTGCTACCCAAAACAACTGGAGCAAATCTACAGTGATGAAGAAATGAAGAATAATTGAACAAATCTAGACTGATCATTTGTTATATTCACTTAAGCTACAAAGAGGATTATTTATTCTTGACAAAGTTTCATTGTTTTCAGTTAGGTTGCTTATGACATGGCTACCAGCAGCACTCAGGATTAACTTTGTCAATAGCTGTGATTCTTTCTTAAAGCAGGATAGTTTGAGCATGTCTTGAAAGAAGAGTTATTTCATTTAAGAAAGAGTGCTTTAATGGAAATTTGCAACTAGTGCAGACAGAGCAAACAGTACTGGCTTACATCCCAGCACTTGTGATATAAAAGTACCTTTATACTATAGAGACGGAAGAAATTTTTCAGGAAAAAGATGAAATAGCCTTTATATTAAGAATATGACAGTGAATGGCATGGTGCTTTTTCATTTAGATAATCAACAACTTAGCAGAATGAATCTAGGCAGACAATCCCTGTGGCATGTTCTCACAAACCCAAAAATTTAAGAGCAAAGCTGTGAATAAATAACCTTCCATTTTTAGTTTAAAGTTTTAGTTTTGTGTATCAAACAGAAACAACACAATAAGTATATGCAATTAGTTTCTATAGAATATTATAAAAACTAGCATGACTCCTAATGTTTAAAAAAAGAAAATTAAATACAGAAAAAATAGTGACTGTTTAAAAAGCTTTAAAGAACAACCTAGTTTGCACTTCACTGCTTTAGGGAGTATAAACTAAAGTATAATATAAAGTAATATAAAGTATATTATTGGACAAGCTACCAAACATCCATAAAGATAATTTAAAGAGGAAGAAGAAAGAGCAACAACAATCAGAATTACTACAATTTAAAAAAAAAAAACCCAATCTGGGCTTATAACCTTTGAGGAACTGAAATTAAAAAAAAATATATATGTCCCTCACAGCCCTATGTTTCTTAAAAATAAAAATTTATCTTTTTGCAACTGTGAGAAGCCATTATGAGAAGCAAACACATATTCTTTTTAAAATAATTTAATGTCCTACTTAAAAGAGGAAAACTTTGTCCCACATGTTAAAGCGAGGTTGTGCTGTCATTTGATCTGCCAAGCTGTTGGTCAGGCATTGTACGAAATGCATTGTTTGCCATTATCCTTCCTATTCTCAGTATTAAATTCAGTTTTAAACATCATGAACTTTCATATACCACCCTATTTATGCAGTATTGTTAATTATAATTGTATACATATATTAATCTAAGCATGGTGTCTTCAGACGAAAGCACAGCTCTTTGAGGAGCAATGATTTTTCAAAATTTTCTTTTAAAGAATGTAATACATTCATGGTAAGCACAAAAAGAGTATTAATTTGATTCGTTCATATAGGAAGAATTGTAGGGCTTGAGCTACTTATGAAAGTATGACCTTATGAGTAAGGGCCATATGACAGAATAAAGAAAACTGCCATAAAAATGTATCTACACATTTGCCTATGTAGAGCTGTGTCTATTTTGCTATATTAATTATTACATCATGATCTCTATAGGACACACAAATGTTGATTATCTGTTAAGATATTCACATTGAGTGTAAACACTTGCTTAAAGCAGTCCATTAGCCATCTAAATATAATGAAGATACTTAAGGTATTCTTTTGAAACATAAACAGTATTTTTAAAGCAACATAAGTTATTATTATTATAATAAAGCTTAATTGTATGTAGCTGTATTTATTTTATAAATATCGTGTGCAAAAACATAAGAGAAAATAGAAAAAATACTATTTTTGTAAAGACTAAATAAGTTAGAAAGAAGGGTTATCAAGTTTCATAATTGCCTTGATTCCTAAATGTTATAAGACTCTTTATGCTCTGGGAGCACTCATATATTACATCATGCACTCAGAGGGGGAGGGGGAATAAAACAAACATAAAAAAGTACAATAAAAAGCTATTTTATTTTTTAAACTTTTCTTTGGCATTTAATGCATAATTAGCTTCATTTACTTAATTAGCACATTCAAAGTACAACAGCAGTACAACAGTAGCAGTACAGGACTACTGACTATAAACATAATCAGATATATTTGAAAACTGTATGATACTATGTAATATTCAAATGTTTTTCTTAAAAACATTAATTATTTATACACCCATTTTAATGCTTGTCCGACACTCATACAAATTACTATGTATTGGAAAATAACAAATGGAAATTTTTCTTCTATTTTATATGTACTAGGGAACTTCATTGCTCTCAGTCCATTCACACTAAAGAAAAGCAAATTAACTCTCATTACCACTATGCTTACATTTGAAGACCACAGGGGAAAAACAAGGTAAGTCACCGTTTTGGCACAATGGGGATATTGTGCTTATTGTATTCTCTAAGCCTAATCTATCGTTCTGTAACAAATACACATTGAAAATGTGATTAGTAGCACATAATATTAAGTCTTGAATGAATAGTATACATGAAGAGACCGAGGTAAGTCACCTCCAAACATAACAAGTATATGCTAAGTTATAGCTGTGGCTTTTGTTAATTCACTGTTACAAGGTGTGCACCTGCAACAATGTTTTACCATATTATTAGTAATCCTGCTGTATAATGTTATTGTTGATAATGCTAGAAATTTATTAGGTTTCTTTTGCTCCACCTAAATAACATAAAGTGTACAGATTATTAAAATATAATATCATATGCTGATGACACTATGTTAATTTGTGCAGACAAAACTATTAAACAATTGGAAACTTATGGTCTCAATATCATTAACACATATAAAATTTTCCTAAAAATACACAACTATAGATGAATCTTGAAAAAACTAAATCGATACTATTTAAGCTTTGTGACAGTAATGAGCATGAGTTAGAAATACATACCAGTAACACAAAAATTGATCAAATAAGTTGTATCAAATTTCTTGGAATCTGTATTGACAAAAATCTAACATATAATGACCATGTAGACATGCTCAATAAAAAACATGTGCTAATACAAATCTGTTAAGAAAATTATCATATAAATTAGAAAGTGATGCATCAAAAATGTTATACTATGGGTTAATTCACTCTCACATTGCATGTGGTATTGAAATATGGGGAGCACCTATTAATTCAAAATTAAATATAATTGCAATTCTACAAAAAAAAAATTGAGATGCATATTTAATTTAACCAATCTGTAAAAGAAATATTTAAAAGCAGCAGCTACTAAACCTGATATCATTGTATACATATAAGATTATTCTAGTAATAAAGTCAAAAGGTGAGTTTACACTGCTAAACAAATATAACTTCTACAATACAAGAGGAATGAATAATTACCATAGAGAGTATAAGGCTAGAGCTTCAAGCAAGAAGGATCCGTATATTATAGGTATCATTATGTACAACAAACTTCCTGTTATATTAAATTAGCACAAGGAAATACGTTTAAACAACACATGAAAAAAAGATGTAATTGAAAAATGCCGGTACAATTTAAGTGAACTGTAAGTATAATATTAACCTATATTCAAGTGAATTATAAATGCAGTATTAAGTTGTATGTAAGTATACTGTAAATATATTATTTTAAGTTGATTTGCATAGTAAATTAAATTGTATTATATATTGTGTGTTATATCAGTACAATCTGTATATTAGATTCTGACCATGCCTAAAACTTGGAACACCAAGTCCGCAGGCAATAAATAAATAAATAAATAAATAAATAAATAAATAAATAAATAAATAAACAAACCAGGCAAAGACTGCAAGTGTAAAAAATATAAACGTTTTAGTATAATTACTGAAAATGAAAGAAATACTCTAATGAGAGTACAAACATAAGAGAGGAACAGTCATGAGTAGAGGTCTGCATTCTCATGAAAACAACTGACTGTGACTCATCGGGCCACCTTTGGTTGTCACATATGGCAGCTGAGACAGGCAAATCCAAGCAGAGATAGCCAGGCAGTTACAGTAAAATCTCGGTTGCTTGCAAGCAACATAATGCTGCCACTGTCTGATGCGTTCCAGTTGTAATACAACTGAGGTGAGTTGTAGTTCATCAGAGCAAGGCTCTAATACAGTACTATATTCAAGAGCAGATATGTACAGTAGAACAAGAAATTTTGTTGGAGGTGTTAACATTTGGGGGTCTGTTGCATTCTTTTATAAACTGCAGTGATTCATTTAATTATACACCCAAATCATTGGGTATTATATAACCAATTTATTGCTTGTACATAATGTATTATCTGGATTAATCCAATGTTCTACTATGCAATTATTTGTTTATTTTTGTAGTTTTAAATCTATTAACAGCATAGATCATATTGCACAGGTTGCAGTTTTATGTACGCTTTAAAACATTAGCCGTTTCAATAAAAAAAACAACCTTCAGAAATCACATCTATAATAAAGATATTTAGGGGGTTTCAATATCCGAGCAAATTTCTCATATCATTTTGCTGTGTTGAAATAAAAAAATAAATCAGCTTGAACAAAGTTTTACCACATCAGATGATGCAGAAAGATTGGTTTTAAAATTAAAGTCTTTGTTATTAAACAATATAATTATATGAAATAGTCGTATTGTTCCCATTGCTACAGTTTGTATTTGCAAGATTTTAAATAAACATTAAATAGTATCTGTGTGTTTAACTATAGTTTTCAATACTACTGAGTGTCAGTGTTGGTAATGCTACATTACTTATTAAAACACAAAGAAAAAATACATTATTACATTATATGTGACAGAATAACCTTAAAAGACCATGAGCATAATGTAACAAAATCTGATATATTTACTACTACTTGTCTTTATGTACAAACAGAAACAAGCAAGGAAGAGGTAACAGAAAAAGCTGAGGCACAAACTTTACTTAGCCAATATTAATTGTAATAGTAATTATTATAGAAGGATTCTGCAGAACAAAAATGAATACTTCCTTTTGTGGAATGTACTACAACGAGAAATACAATACTTAAGTGTCACTCTTATAACTAAACTACATTTGTGATTGTAAATTACTACTGTTGCAATAACAGCCTTTCCAAGATATTAGAGACAAAGACTGACAACTCTGTTTACAAAAGTAATGAGAATGGAGCCGGTCTGTTATTGTTTGTGAGTATTTGTATAGCCGCATTTTATGGTGTGCAGGTTCAATTAGGGCTGGAGACACATTGGTACTTAGAAGTGTAGTACTGGTTCTAGCGCTACCATACATTGGATTGAAGTATTAATTATTTTTTATGTTGAAACACAATGTATTTTTTTAAACACGTTTTTGGTGCCCATTCTATGATAGCACAGAAGCAAGGTATGTAACTATGTTTGAGTTTTGCATAAACAAAGATGATATTCCCAATCATGAGCATTAATGAGAATAAAAATACTAATATATTGCTGCTACCATTGTTAATACTGCCACTACTACAGAAACTACTACCTGTACAAACTAAAACTGCCACCACCTAGAGGCAAAATGTAGAACAGGCACTCAACTGATTTAAGTTGTTTTTGTCATCAAGCTTCTGTGAGAAGAAAAGAGTATTGCAAAACTTTAAATGCTCTTTGTCACATTTATTTACACTTGGGAAACTGTACAGTATGAAATATTTATAAGCAACTGTTGATGTTGTGAAAATAGAAATATATTTTGAATAAACTGTGTATTCTTTTGTAGATCTACATTTTTTTTCTGTAATCAGTTTTTTGCCTCTCCCTTGTGGCTTTCAAGTTACATGCAATGCACAAGAGTAAATTGGTGTTCATAGGCTATTGTCAGAAAACTCAAGATATACATTTTATTTGTCATGTCAGTATCTCAAACATATGGCATTTTAGTCAAAATCACCATTATATTTTGAGAAAATACATAATAACCAATGTTCTTCCATGTAAATGGTAGTTTGTGCAGGAGGGAATTTCATGAAAACATTGGTGTCACATTCGTTGAAGATGTTAGTCTTAAATATGAATGTTGGTATTTATCAGATGTTTTGGTTTTGAGTTATACTGTACACGCACACACGTATCTTTCTTAAAATTCTTCTTTGGGTTCAGGGGACCTTAAAATATGTATTTCAAGTAAAACTTCTATATCAAATTTTTGGATGGAATACAGTGCTTCCTCTTGCTATCATAGGTAGGCTGTAGATAAAGTAATAATGAAATATATAAATTGCGCAGCCCAAAAAACTGTCAAAAGTAATGGATACTAGCTAAATAAGGCTATGCATTTGCTACTGAGTGAGTAAAGATAACCCTTCTTCTGTCATCATGGTTGTTTCATTCATCTGTACCTCCAAAGCACCATTATTGCTTCTACTAGCCACGGTTTACTGGTTTACTGAGATGGCATGGTTAACTAGGGGACCCAAGTTGACCATGAGTTCTTAGCCAAGTGCTTAGGATGGAGAAACATATGAGAGAGAGAGAGAGAGAAAAAAAAAGGTTGAGCCTGATGCAATGCAATCATCTGCACATTCAATTTGACGGTCGACCATAACAGCTGAGTCACGGTTGATTGTTTTCACTGAAATGCAGACCTCTAATCATGATTTCTTATCTGACAGGGTTAATAAGTATGTTACTATTAAAAAAGGACAGCCTTGTAAAGTGTGAAGATGAAGCTAATTTATGTGACTCTTCTTTCCAATATGCATAAAAAGGGGTGACTTGTTTGAGGAGATTTCAGTATGTCTTAAGGCATTTGTGTTTTTACATGGAGGAAGGAGAATGCTTTCTGTTTCATATGAAGAAAAAAAAATCAATTTTGCTAAACAAAAGTTAAAGAATATTAAGTTATTTACAACTGTTTAATAATAATAATAAAAAAAAAGGATTTAAAGGAATGATATTGTTTCTGCATTTAATTACCTCATTCTTCCAATGTACAAAGTGGTACAGCAATTACATTCCATTTATTTTGCAACAATGATGTGACTTTAAGACTTGAAGTTGTCATACTCAATTAACTTATAACTTATAGAAATGTGGTAAACATTTTAGAAATATGTAATTAATTGTTCGTAAGTTCTTCAAACTTTAAAATTACTCTCCTGAAAATGTTGGTGAGAGTGACTTACCTCATTCTTCCCATGTGGTCTTCATTTGTAATCTGACTAAAATGAATAATTTTTTGCATTATCCTTGGATTTATGTTTTCTTCTTTCTAGGATTTATTTTACTTTACTGATCAGCAGGTTTATGGTACTTCAGTGATTATTGCATTGTCAACATATGTTACATCAAGGCCTCTCCAAAATCAAAAATAATATTTAGTTTTATTATACAGATATTCAGTCTGTTCTAGTGCACTAATCAGTTCATTATGCTGGAACTTGGAAAACAAAAATTTACTCTTAGGCTATGTATAAATCTCAAGGCATTCACTGCTATGTATTTATTTTCTGTAGTAAGCAACTAAGGAAATTAAGCTCAACAAAAGTAAGGCAAATTACTTTATTGCTAAGAATCTAGCAGGGTTCATTAACTCAATGTGTTTTATTGTAAGACAAGTAGCGCAATTAGAAATGAGCAGGGTGGCGACTAAGGGGAAGATAATGGAAAGAGCTTTGAAATTTTGGTTCAGAACTTTAAATCTAGGAAAAAGTAATGTGTTAAGACAGTGTATAGAATACCAAGAGAATAGTTTAATAATGATGGATGGGTAAGTAATTTACGGAACATTTTGGAGAAAAATGGGTTAGGAGACATGTGGAGAGGAGAGAAAATAACGTGAACAATTTTTGGAAAAAGACGAAGAAATGACTGGAAGATATAGAAATACAAATCATGTTCAGTGAGATTGCTGAAAAGAGCTCATTGGTTTGTTATAGGCCAATGAAAAATATATAGACATAGTAAATAAAGAAGAGAGGGAATCTATTGCATGGGTAAGAACTGGAGTATGGAGACTAAGAGGGTTAAGACAGGGTATTCCTCAGAACCAATGTCCGATATGTGGTGGTAATGAAGACATTGAACACACAGTATTTAAGTGCCAAGGAACAGAAAATTGGAGAAGAGAATTTATTGAAAAGAAGTGGTTGAAGGGGGATATAAATACGCTTATAATCCAAATGATGTGCAAGGACGCTAGGAGCATTGGACAGTTTTTGTATAAAGTAAAAAATAAATGGCTTTGGACAGTGGGTAGAGAAAAGTAAGAGGTAGTGTATCTTACTTTGAATGGAAAACTATAGTGAATATGTGAGGGTAAAGTAATCAATAAGTGACAAGTGAAAAAGGGACATGAAAAACTGAAACAAGATAATTTATTGATGGGAAATTGTAAAATGTAAACAAACTGTAGTGATTGTCTACAGAATGAGTGGCCAGGGTGAAAGTTCAGTAGACAATCAAATTGTAAAACTCTTAGCACAATAAACATAATTATAGGTTATTGTATGCCATAACAAGAAAATAATACATTTTCTTACATACGTTCCTGTCTAAAGCAACGGATTACAGTTTATATATGAATTTAAATTTTTTGAATCAAAATGTTCAGCTATTGGCTATTTTCTCTATGTAGCTCAGCAATAATTGACATTTAGATGGGAGGGAATCAGCCTGACACAGCCCCCAAACTGGTAGGCCAGGAGTTTGAAATTGGAGTCACCTTCCTCTAGATGAGCCATCTTTCAGGACTAAAGAACCTCATCAGCGCTTTGTTAAACGTTCTTAGCTTCCTCTCTCCTTTTTTCAATTATTAGCAAAAGTTCATGTAATCAGATGTTTGGATCATTGGGTAGTAAGTCCCTCCGCCAGTGACACGGTGACATTTCCTCAGAGGGAAACATCAAAAAATGGGGATGTAAGAAAACAATTAGCAATTACAAATATAGAAACAATAGAAATTAAAAGTGATGAGTGGTATACATACTTATTACTCACACTGTAGACCTCTCCAGGTGTTAAATTACCATCCAATTGGTAAAAGATATGTGGGAAGATCCAAAAAGCAATGGCAAGATCAGCTGTAGCTCCGTATAACTGGAACAGATCTTCAGATCTTAAGGTCCAAACTGTGAGTTGATGATGATGATGGTGGTGATGTTTAACTTACTTTCCTTACCTCAGATAGATAGAAAAATAAAAGCACTTTATTGCAAATGTGTAATAAGAATTGTATTGCACTTATAATTATGCATTTTAATGAAAAATTAAACAAAGAAAAAAAAGTTGCTTAAAGCATGAGATGACACATGGGAAAATGGGGGTTAAATGTTGATAGTGCAACATAATAAATGAATGCTCCCTTTGTTTAATCTGTACTTAAACACTGAGATAATGTATACATTTATCTGAATTAACAAGAAATAGAAGAATAAAATTTTGGAGCTTGTTCAACAGTGGATGGAGAAAGGCATGTGAATTTAACACATCAGATGTTTAAACATTCTTTTGTTTAATTTTGAGTAGCCAGCTTTAGTTACTCTTGGCATGTTTGTGCTTTTTCTTGGATTCTATACAAGTCTTTGAATTCCAGATTTTTGCTTCCTTTTGTGTTGATCCTAGCAACACATATTATGTTGATTTTTTAGATGCTTTGTAACATCTAATCTCAGTGACTATATGGAGAAGTAGTATAACAATTAGGGTAATGAATGATAGTAAAGTATATGGAACATAATGTTCTGTTAGTTTTTAAAAAAATATTGGTATTTACTTTAAAAGCATGTCTTGTGTTTTCAAGGCAAAATTCAGTATTTAAGCAATAGGAGTCAAATTTAGGAAACGTTTACTTTACTTACTCTGTAATTTATACAGAAGCTTTCGACTTACACTGATGATGGATGTGAAAGCTTCTGAAACATGTCTGTATAAATTACAGAATAAATGAAGCAAACATGTCCCAAATTCGACTCCTAATGTATAAATACATATTATATGGTTTCATATACTTAAAGTTAATGGTATGCATGAAATACTTACAGAAATCTCAAAGTATTTCAAGCAATATGTTCTTAAAATTTAAAAACAAAGTACTACTATATTATGGACTACTTAAGCTTTGCAAGTTGAGTTTACTGCAGTTGTAGTTACTGATTATCGTTTAATTAAATAGTCACATTCATGTAGAGATGTTTATAATTCATTTCATTTAAATACATATCAGAAAATGACTTTCCACAAATTATGAAGCTCACTAATGTTCTAGCTACTTAAATAAAAGCTTTCTAAGTCTTTAAAAAAGGCATAAGATGAACACTGCAAATTGGATGCCCATTAGATGATAAGGTTTAAGTTTTAACATTTTCAAATTCTGGAAATATTCTTTTGTGTGATTTGAATCTGCAAAGTTTGGAGTAGTGTATAGGTTTACAACTTTGCATATTTTATCCTCACTTTTTAGATTATATCAAAGCAGTACTTTTGGTCTTTTTGAACAATATAATGAATGAAGCAGCTCTTGCAAGCATATGGTTAATATCAGATCCTATCCAACTGCACAGTCCTGCCTTAACTTAATATATGTACAAAATTAAATTTAGCAGTTTTGTGATATTCTATGAGATGTATTTTTAAAGTAAATACCATTTTAATATTTTGCCACTGCAGCACTGCAGTCATGCTTTTGAGCATGCGCGATCGTTTCCTCCATTCATTAGGAAGCCAGACTCAGCTGTAAGTAATCGTCATTTTGTGTTTTCTGTTGTTAGCGCATTTCGAAATGTTCAAAACAATCTAATGACCTGCTGACATGAAGTCAGATCAGTGGTTTGTTTTTTGAATATGAGCAATGTTATGCCAGCAAACATTCATCATTAATTGTGTGGGGTGTATGGGAAACAATACTGAGTGATAATGCCCACCACCCACATGCAAACTAACTCAAGATATGATCACATCATTTGGTTGTGAACAATTTGACCACCCTTCTTACAGTCCAGATTTGGCACCAAGCAATTTTCATGTGTAAATTTCTTTGGTGGAGAACATTTCAATGAGGATAACGATGTGAAACACGAAGTGCAGACTTGGCTTTCATCACAGGGGCATCATTCTTTGACGAAGGCATACAAAAACTGGTTTCCCATTGTGAAAAGTGCCTGAATAATGTCAGTGACTATATGGAGAAGTAGTGTAACGATTAAGGCAATGAATGATAGTAAAGTATATGCAAAATAATGTTCTGTTAGTTTTTAAAAAATTATTGGTATTTACTTTAAAAACATGCCTCATATTTTCAAGTCAAACAAACTTACCTGAATTAATGATAAGGAATTGTCAATTAAGAAGGCCTAATTGCTCTGAGTATTTAATAACTTTTGAAATGACATTCAGTATTTTATGCCTATTATGGAAGTTGTATGCTGGGAACTGAGATAAATATGCAATGCAAACATATGTGCAGATATAGTATGTATTTTGTTATGTGTAGAAATACTCAATAAATTGACAGTTACAATATAAGTTTAGTTTTACATTGGTATGTGTCATCCTTCACAAGTTTCCTCAAGAAGGGTAAGTTTGAATTAATGTGTCCTGAGTTTTATTTGGTATGCATTTGAATAAATCCTCTTTTATAGAAAATTTGTAACATAATAAGTTTGTTTCTCTACCACGTACATAGTAGGTAGAGAAGTTATTGCACTCCAATAAAAAATTTGATACTGATGTTTCACCTAAATACATGTTATGAGGCACCTTGAATTCAAGAAAAGCATTTTTAGAGAAAGATCTGTGTATGTTCTGTGAACAGCATAACTCAAAAACAAAAAGTTGGATAAATACCAAACTTGGTATTTAAATTCAGCATCTTCAAAAGATGCATCCCAAACTACCCCTTATATGAAACCTTTTTTTGAAAGTTTTGATTTTCTAAAAAATAGCCCAATGATTTTGATCAAAATATCCTATATTAAAGATATTTACATAAGAAATAAAATGTATATCTTGAATTTTCAGGGATAGCTTGTGAAGTCCTCTTCATTCAGAAGGAATTTTGTGTAATCTTGAATATCTGGTAAACTTTAAATGATAGATGAAAATGTACCACACAAAAAATGTAGATCTCTTGAAAACACAAAATTTATTTAAAATAACTTTTTTTTTGACATCAGCCATTTCCATTATTAATGGTTCAATTTGTGCAATACTTTGTCATTCTTTATGACAATTCTTTTGTCATTCTTTTTCAGTTGTTTCTCACAACTGCATGGAAACAGCATGCTATTGTAGGGATGCACATAGCGTCCAATTCTCAAACATTTGTTCCCTTTGCACCCTAATGAAATGTGTATTATAGCCCTTTCTGCAAAGATTTATCTCAATCAAAATGACGTAGATAGCAAATAAACGTTTGTAAGAATAATTTGTATACCCACTGAAAATGAGAGAGAAGGTTATGTGACTGTAATACATTAGGTTTTAATATGAACAATTGTTATTTTTCTGTAATCACTCAAATATAGCCATAAGTCATTATTTTCTTCCTCTCAAGATTGGAAAATGTGAAACTAGTCTCAAGAGCCAAATATTAAGAAGGGTTGGAATGTAATGTCATTTTGAACATTGAAAAGCAGGGTGGTAATTGGAGAAATTTTCAGTGAGATCTTGTAGTAGACAATGATATGTTAATTATAGTTTTCTACCCAAGAAGGATGGTTCACTGCAAATCTAGCTTCCTCTATTCTTCTGCCTTTTCCAGTTTGTCTTCATCTCCACATATGAACTACATTGTTTAAAAAATTAAAGAATTAGAGAAGATAGGTACCCTAAATGTAAGTGATATTCTACATTTAGTCAAATATTACTTATGGTATGCTGTCAGATACAGAATATGTGGTCTCTCTGTCAGTGTGCAGACAAAATGAGATAGAATAATGGTAGTAAGTTCTACATTACAGAACAGATAAAAAAAAAGCAGAAATTAACAGTAAATACCCCCTAGTGTGGTGCTCGCAATGCCCCCTTGGCATTGAATTACATTACCAGTGAACTTCAGGGCATGTTTGTCATTCTTCCATAAGGGGCAATTTCCAGATCTGCATGAGCTATTGTTGGAGCTGGTCTAACTGCATTGCATCTGCCTAATGCATCACAATGCTGTGATAAATTATTTGGATAAAGTTTATGACTTTAGTGGTGCTAATATTTTAAGAAACTAGAGGCTTTACATTTGAAACATGCTACAGTTCGTGGTTTTTAAGAAATGATTAATTCTTTGAAATTTACTGAAATTTGTCCAGCTTTTAATTGGGATAACTTTTATGAAGAATTTTCTTCCCATAAGACTGAATTATGTGATGATAGAGCTAAATATATCTGTACTGATACTATATTGAACCAGGTATTCTTAGAATATAAAATACCAAACAGTATTAGTATATTTGGAACAGCATCTAAATTAACTTTAAAGAAAAAATTCACCCATTTTGAGTTCAGACAACAACTCTGCATAAAATGTATTATTTATAATTTTCATGTAGGTGCAAGGGAAATAAGCTAGGCTTTAAGCGATAGTCAAACCTTTTAAGAGCTAGTTGCTATATGGAGCATTCCATTCTCTTTGCATGTCCAGGACATAAAAAAAAATCTGATGTGTTACACTCACATGACTTTCTCTACTCTTGTACAATCTATTTTTACAAACGCCTATTCTCCATATGCTTTATGTTAATCGAGATATCGAGATGTCAATCTTATTGCTAATTTTCTTGTAGATGCAAGGGGAATATGGTAGCTTTTAAGCGATGGTCAAATATTTTAACGCTGGTTGCTATGTGTCGAATTCCATTCTCTTTGCAAGTCCAGGACATAAAAAAATGAATAACGAATTTGAGAAAAAGTATAAGTATTGGAAAATTTAAGGGAATAACAAGCAATATCTCGAAAACGGTTCACTCAACAAAAGAAATGTATATAACATAAGTTGTGTATTTTAACGAGATCAACATTTTTTGTGTAGTAAAATTTTGTCTATCTCTTATGGTTTACCAGTTATGCAAAAGTCGTTCACAATGAAGAATACTTTTGGAGACATTCCCAGAAAATTCGAGATATACATTTCATTTCTCATGGCATTATCTTAAACATATGATATTTTAATCAAAATCGTTAGAGCCATTTTTGAGAAAATTAAAATTTTCGAAAAATGTTCCATGTAAAGGGTAGTCTGGGGTGGGGGGATTTTCTTGAAAACCTTCGTGTCGCATCTCTGGAAGATACTGAACCTAAATACCAAGTCTGGTGTTTATCCGACTGTTCGTTTTTGAGTTATGCTGTTCACACACACACAGACACACACACAGACACACACACACACAGACACACAGACACACACACGGACATGTTTCCAAAAATGCTTTTTTTGGATTCAGGAGGTCTCAAAACATGTATTTCCGGTGAAATCTCGGTATCGAATTTTTGGGTGGAATGCAATACTTCCCCTACTTACTATACGTAGTAGAGAAAGTAAAAAAACAATAACGAATTCCCATTTGGGAAAAAATATAGGTAAGTACTGGAAAATTAAAACAAATAACAAGTAATATCTTGGAAATGGTTCACTCGACCAAAAAAAAAGAAGAAGAAGAATATATGACAAATAGTGTGTTTTAACGAGATCTACAGTTTGTAGTAAAATTTTGTCTATCTCTTAAGGTTTGCTAGTTATGCAAAAGCCATTCAGAATGAAGAGGACTTTTTGCGGACAATCCCAGAAAATTCAAGATATACATTTCATTTGCCATAAAAATATCTTAAACATAATATATTTTAATCAAAATCGTTAGCGCCATTTTTGAGAAAATCAAAATTTTCGAAAATATTTCCATATAAAGGGTAGTCTGGGGTGGTGGGATTTTCTTGAAAATCTTCGTGTCGCATCTTTGAAAGATACTGAAGCTAAATACCAAGTTTAGTATTTATCCGGCTTTTCGTTTTTGAGTTATGCAGTTCATAGATACAGACAGACACACACACGGACCTTTTTCTAAAAATGCTTTCTTTTTTTTTTTGGACTCAGGGTGCTTAAAAATATTTCCGGTGACATCTCGGTATCGAATTTTTGGGTGAAATGCAATACTTCCCCTACATACTATACGTAGTACTTAGTATTGAAAGTAAAAATCTAAGTCGGGGCGGATTAACAACAGAGAGACTGATTTCTTTTCCTTTTGAGACTAGTATGGTGGTCCGTCAAAAACCTCTGAAGGCCATTACACTTGGAGCAGTATCCTGTAATATATAATGGAGATACCCCATTACGAGCCATATTTGTGCAAATACATGACTTTTAATCTGCATATTGAGTTGTGAGATAGCTCTGTGAATGGTAATGGGGCTGTCATAGGTAGCGGATTGTATTTTAGTTCCTGTAGCAAGTTTCGGAAATGCAGATGTGAGCCGGTGATGGAGAGTATCAATATTTTAGCAATAGTAAGGTTGCGGTGAATTGCAACTATATCGGTACTGCTTTTCTGCTGTGGGTACTATGCCATTCAATGTCTTGTAGGCGGAGGCTTTCTAATCTGTCGACATTGGCGTATTGAATAACCATCCAGACATTATTCCAAGGAAGGTTATGATGTTTGTTCTCTATAGTCGGAGTAGGTGAACGTTGTCGATACAGGTATTTCGTAGTAGGAAGAGGATCAGCAGAGGAGAAACTCTGAGTAGAGTGGCAATACATCGTGCGGCGAAAAACGGATTGGCGCATTATTGTCCCATTACTGGACTGAAGCTGTCTATTGTCTTAGGTTTCCCAGGTTCAACAAGGTTTTAATAAATAAGGCTGAACACTTTGCAGAAAATCCCATTACTCCGAGACCCCTACTCGTGATGGGTCATCGGAATTGAGATTTTGTCACGTTGTACACATGGCAATTCCACACGTAATATGTCGTCCTCCGTGCTCTAGGGGTACCATGCTAGCCTCTAGTTCCCGAGGTCTCGGGTTCAAACACGTCGGAGGATGATGCATGGCTTCCTTCGGAAGGAAAAAAAGCTGGTGGTTTCGTGTCGTAGATTTACGGCACGTAAAAGAACCTCAAGCCTCATAAAAGAGGCCTCTGAGCAAAATTTCCGGTCTTTGACGTCCAATACAGAATGGGATGCTAAGAAGTATAGTAGTTAAAGTGCGTCCAAAACTAAAATTCAATTTAATTTTCACATGTAAATGACACTGATAACTCGATGCGCTGGGTTATCTCTGGCAGAAGCTAGAATTTGTGCCGATCACCATAAATTTGATAATACAAAGAGGTTGACAAACTAAACTCTGAAGAATATTGAGGTTTTTACTTAATAGGCGCTATAAAGTGTATATAACTTTATTGAGTGGAGATGTCCAGTTTAAGCTGACCATTTCTGTGACATTTGTCGTTATGACTTGGAATGGTAACATGGTCCTGAATGGAAACGTCAATCTGAGATCAATCCCCAAGAAAGATAGAGGAGAATTTCTGA
Organism: Deroplatys truncata; assembly: GCA_030765065.1. Lineage (NCBI taxonomy): Eukaryota > Metazoa > Arthropoda > Insecta > Mantodea > Mantidae > Deroplatys > Deroplatys truncata. Next base: position 31,612,736 of record CM060976.1, read on the forward strand.
TTGTTAATCTTCGCAGAAAATACTTGCTCATGAAACTGCAATATGCGAAGATGCGAAAATAATAGTTGATGCGTGTAACGTAGAAACAAGGTTATATCATCAGCATAAGCCTTTATAGTGAGTAACTCTGTCGACATAGCTATAGCAAATAAATGTATTTTTCACCAAGCAAACCAATGGTTCGGTACAAATGGAAAATTAGATGAACAAGGCACAGCCTTCATAATGGAATCGGACCTAGTATAATACAAATTTATCTGGAACCTGAAGTAGGCAGAGGTATAGGATAATTTACTGATTGTAAGAATGCGATCGGGAGTATTCATAAGATATAGAATACAAAATAAGTGCTCATGATCAACATTATCAAATTCTCTCTCAAGATCCAGCGACAGAAGAGCAGGCTGTTCCTCAGGATGTTCCTTGCCTTCGAAAGTGCTCTTGCCCCACCGAGAATTTCCGACGTGATCTTTAGTGGAGCGTCATTATTGAGATTACGTTAACTTCGTTTCTTCACCGTAGCCTCTTGATACTCGTACAAGGCAGCGCGCTCATCATCAGTAATACAGAGCGCACGGGATCGCACCTGTATGTCATCCAAAATGGATTCCTGAATTCTTTGTCGAATCGCTAATGGTCTGGCATTGTCACTGTCAAGCAACATTGTACAATGATGATGATGGTGATAATAATAATAATTATTATAATATTATTATTATTATTATTATTATTATTATTTAGCATAGTAGCTCATCCCTTTCGTTTGTGTTAGCTTTACCAACAGCTTTGAAAAAAAAGATTATAAGGTAGATTCACTAATCAAAATTCACTGCAGAAGATCACTGCTTTGAGGATCAGGTCACTCTTTGAGTAACGCTAACCCAAGTCGCAAACAAACTTTCGTACGTCATCATAATGTAAGAGAGGATTATCTAATGTCCAGTAGCTTTTACCAGATAGGGTAAACGGGCAGTTGCTAGCGCCATAATAAGCAAAGTATGGTGGTCACTTACTGCGGCTGACAGAACAGCTGCACTCCCAATGTCTGTTCGTATAGCGAACTGACACACAGCCTATCAATTCGTGATACTGAATTATGACGACAATAACTGTAGCAAAATCATTGCTGTGTAGAAATTCCCAAGTGTCAGTCAATTGCAATTCAGTAAAAAGACGTTGTAACGTAGGAAATGGATGATATTATGTCCCTCGTTGGTCCTTGGTATGCAACATGGTATCAAAGTTTCCACCCAGCAACGAGTAACTATACCAGGTGGCCCAACAGCGCCGTATTTCACTTGTACAGATATCCCTTGGTGTGTCAAAAGAGTTGCAGAATTCAACAGGGCAATTCCAAGTAAACACAGCTCAGCGGGGAACTGGCAAATAAACGTGAGCGACCTTCGTTCCATTTCTCTTGCTTATCAGTGAAGACAATGTGCGGATCGCGCTCATCAAGAGGCAGTTCCCAGGCTTGCACTAGAGTGTACAGTCCGTGATGATATACAAGAATAGTATAAATAGACCAAAAAAGGTGTTTTCCACTTCAGTTACAGAGAGTTTATTTTCGAGGGAATAAACTCACTTTTTAAACTGACAAATAAGTCTTTGTATGAACTCATCAATATCCGTCTATAGCCATTTTTAATAGTTTTTACGCTGTTCTTGTCTAACATCATGAGCTATACGCACTGTAGAGATAAATCAAAACAATGAAGCGTCGTAACTAAAATCATGCAAACTTAAGAGTACGTAGTGTTTCACCGGCATTTGTTCACCTCTTATTATTATTATTATTATTATTATTATTGCTATTCTTGTTTGTTGTCATCATAATCCTCTTCATTATTTTATTATTTTTCTTATCATCATCATCATCATCATCAGCATGAGCATCATATCATCATCTAACAGTACTGTTGTGCTCACCACTCATAGGCTAGGTGTTTGAAATGTTACCCCTTTTGATTTATACAATGTTACAACCGTCTCCTGTATTCATATGGACGTTTCTGAGAACTGCTGGTGTGACAGATGCACATGTTCAACGATCCTTTGACGTAACACTTCTACAATGAGGGGATATGTTTGAAATACACCATTAACAATGTGTCCCCAAAAGAAAAACTCTAATGGAATTAGACCAAGAGATCTTGGTGGCCAAGATAAGGGGCCACTTCGGCCGAATCCAGCGTCCAGACTACTCTTGATTCAAATGGATCCTGACAGGTTGGTAATAGTGAGAAGTTGCACCATCGTGTTGGAACCAATGTTGTACCGCCAGTCGTGCCGGAACCTCATCAAAAAAATCCTGCAGCTCAGTTTGCAGAAATTCCAAATAACCTGGTCCTCTAAGTCAAGGTGGGAGAAAGACAAGTCCGACTACATTGTCCCCAAGAATACCATACCAAACGTTGAAGCCCTAAAGGGTTTGTATGTGAGTATCTCGAACCCAGTGAGATTTGTGAGGGGTTCAGTAATGCATTTTTAGTCTGTTCACAGTGGTATTCATTTGGTGAAATAGTATTCATTGCTCCAGAGAAATTTTCAAGAAAGCCGGGGGTGTCGACGAGTATTTGCTTAACCCTCATACAATAATCAGCCTTGCGGGCAAAATCATTGCTTAGGAGTTGTTGGTTGGGGTGAATTTTATACTGATGCCACGCCCTTTCCTTCAAAATTCTTTGTAAAAATGATCTTGAAGCTAAAGTCTCAATGGACACGTGCGGAAGCACGATGGTATGGTACAGGGATGAGACGTAGAAGGCTAACTGTCCGGCGCACACCGATTCACGAGGTATCTTCTAGCTGATCCGTCGCGATGTAACCTTGTAGTTAAAGTGACGTAAAATAAATAGAAAAAAAAACCTCTATGTATTTTTGCACGCAATCTCCAATGCTAGTTTTCGAGGTCACGGGTTCAAACCCGGAGGAAACCGATAGATTTTTTTCGGGGCACAAATCCTCAGCATGGCTTCCTTCGGAAGGAAGTAAAGCCGGTGGTGTCGTGTCGTAGATTTACGGCACGTAAAAGAACCTCAAGCCTGATAAAGAGGCCTCTGAGCAAAATTTTCGGCCTTTCACGCCCAATATATGTAGAATGGGACGCTAAGAACTGTAACAGTTAAAGAGCATCCATAAACAAAATTCAATCATTTTAAGTTAGTACCACAATCTTTGAAATGATCCCAACTACTTACTGTGAATACACTGTACAGTTGACTACATTTCTATACTATTTATCTCGTTTTCAAAATCCCATAGATTTCCGTTGGCGAATTTCTATGTGGGACAATGATGTGAGACGATACTAGCCTTATAGGAAATGAGATAAATTTAAAGCGTTTATAAAATAAAAGACTTCACAATGCAATTTCTTCATTTTTGCTCTCTCTCTCCCCTCCATATACCTTGTAGGTACAATTTATTGCATACCATTCAAAAGTTCGATATCGAGAGGCTCCTTGAATCCAACAGGCACACGCGCGTGTGTGTGTGTGTGTGTGTGTGTGTGGCTTCTAAAGATTCCACACGACGATTTTCAAGAAGATCTCCAAACCACCCTTTATATTAAACATTTTCAGAAATGTTTGAATGTGTCAAAAATGTCTATCGATTTTAATTAAAATGCTATATATTTAAGACATTTAACTGACAAATGAAATGTATATCTTGGATTTTCTGGGAATAGCCTGTGAAGTCTTCTTCATTCGGAAGGAATTTTGAATAACTGGTAAACATTAAGAGATATATGCACTACACCAAAAATGAAAAACAAAAAGTGAATTTTTCAATATTTGTGATTTTTTAAATGTAAGCATCATTCAGTTGTTTCTCACGATGTATTGGAAAATTGCGGAATTTTAAGGCCAGCATATAGCGACTAGCATTTAAACATATGATTATTGATTTTGTTTACTCTGTCCACCTTTCAGGGGAAAAAGAAGGAAACAAAAATCTGATGTGTTACACTCACATGACTTTTTCTACTCTTGTACAAACTATTTTTACAAACACTTATACTCCATCTACTTCATGTTAATCGAGATAAACATTTGCAGACTCTATCTTATTGCTAAGTTTCTTGTAGATGTAAGGGGAATATATATTTACAAGGGCAATATAGAAATACAGTAGCCTTTAAGCGCATACACTCTTAATAGCTGGTTGGTAGGTGCCGCACCATTCCCTTTGCCACAGATTAATACTCTTTGCATATCCAAGACAAAAAAATGAATAACGAATTCCCATTTGAGAAAATTATTGAAAAATTTAAGGGAATAACAAGCAATATCTCGAAAATGGGCCACTCGACAAAAAAAATGTATATGACATAAATTGTGTATGTTAACGCGATCTACATTTTTTGTGTAGTAAAATTTTGTCTATCTCTTATGGTTTACCAGTTATGCAAAAGTCGTTCACAATGAAGAATACTTTTGGAGACATTCCTAGAAAATTCAAGATATACATTTTATTTGTCATGAAAATATCTTAAACATATGATATTTTAATCAAAATCGTTAGAGCCATTTTTGAGAAAATTAAAATTTTCGAAAAATGTTCCATGTAAAGGGTAATCTGGGGTGGAGGAATTTTCTTGAAAACCTTCGTGTCGCATCCTTGGAAGATACTGGACCTAAATAGCAAGTTTGATGTTTATCCGACTGTTCGTTTCTGAGTTATGCTGTTCACAGACAGACACACACACAGACATGTTTCCAAAGATGCTTTTTTTGGATTCAGGGGGTCTCAAAACATGTATTTCCGGTGAATTCTCGGTATCGAATTTTTGGGTGGAATACAATACTTCCCCTACTTACTATACGTAGTAGAGAAAGTAAAAAGTTGCTATTTAACGTTTTTGCTGATGACATCACACATGGCACAATAATGGCTTAAAACGTTCCTTTTTTGTAAAATTTTGCTTTCAGGATGGTAATTTCGACATATCCGAGCATTTTTAAAAATAATATGATGTGATACATTCACATGTGTCATATGCCCTCTCTATCTTCATTAGTGGGTGTACAAACTATTCTTGCCTAAGCTTATTTTTTATCTTATATGTTTTAAACCAAATAAACTTTTGCAGAAATAGCTACATTACACATTTCGTTATAGATACAAAGAAAACAGCGAAAGTGAAATGTTTAACAACTGAACGATAACGCTGGTCTTAAAATTCTATACTGTTTCCATGCAGTCGCGAGAAACAACTGAATGTTGAAAGGACTCTAAAGAATGACCAAGTACAAATCGAACCGTTAATAACGGATATATCAGAAATGGCTTATGCCACAAAAAAGCTTATTTGAAATTAACGGTGTGCTTTAGAGAGATCTACATTTTTTTGTGTAGTACGTTTTCGTCTATAGCTTAACGTTTGCTAATTGTACAAGATTATACAAAATTCCTTGAATGAAGAAGGTTTTACAGGCTATTCCAAGAAAATACAAGGTATAAATTTTATTTGCCATGTAAAAATCTTTCATATATGGTATTTTAATGAAAATCGTTAGAGCCGTTTCTTAGAAATTCAAAATTTTCGAAAACTGTTCCATGTAAAGGGTAGTTAAGGGTGGGGGTATTTTGTTGAAAATTTTCGTGTCGCATCCTTGGAAGTTACTGAACTCAAATACCAAGCTTGGTGTTTATCCCACTTCTCGTTTTTCTCGTGCGCGCGGGGATATGTTTCCAAAAATGTTTATTAGATTTAGAGGGCCTCGGAACATGTATTTCTGTGAAATCTCGGTAGCAAATTTTTGGGTGGAATTAAATACCTTTTCTACCTACTATGTATGTCCCATACGTGGTAGAGAAAGTAACGAGAAGTCATAAATACTAAACTTGGCAAGCTCTGCATCTTCCAAGAAAGTGATGCGAATGTTTTCAAAGAAATCCTTCACTCCATATTACCCTTTACACAAAATTGTTTCGTTATTTATTTTCCCCAAAACGCACAACGATTTTGATCAAAATAGCATATGTTTAAGATATTTATATTACTAATATCTTGCATTTTTGTGGAGTCTCATTCTGAATGGATTGTATATAACTGTAGACCATAAGAGATAAGTATAAATTTACTACACGAAAAATCTAGAAGTCATTGAAATATACAATATTTATATCTATGTGTATATAATATACAATATACAGAGAGAGCCAAAGAACTGCAAACCGGCTGTGCGGTGTTTTTCCTGTCCATGTCCTCGGCACTCTTTGCCGTCTCCCGCTATTATAGAAAGGCGCGGATGAAACCATACATTTTTAAACTAATTTTAAAGGTTTTACTTACCAACTTTATGAAAGGAGATGCTGAAACTGGCCACACGGGGACCAATCGCAGGGCCAATTCTTTTCGAGTCAATAGTTGAAGCCCGTGCATACGTGAATACAATTTTGCCACCTGTTTTTAGAGAATTAACAGACAGGGAGCGTGATTTTGCCTTTTTTTCAACAAGACTCTGCAACAGCTCATACGGTAAATATTTCGATGAGAATAATTGAAAGTGTATTTGAGGACAAAATTATTAGTAGAGATTTGTGGCTCCCTCGGTCCCCCGACCTAACCCCCTGCGATTTCTATCTCTGGGGTAACTTAAAACATAAAGTGTACAAGACAAACCCACACACCCTGGAAGAATTAAAACAAAACATCCGCCAGGAAATTGCCAGCATTTCTCAACGTGAACTGCGGCGAGTGATGGATAGTTTCCTAAAGAGGTACCAAAAATGTATGGACAACGACAGTGGCCAGTTTCAGCATCTCCTTTCATAAAGTTGGTAAGTAAAGCCTTTAAAAGTAGTTTTAAAAATGTTGAATGGTTTCATCCGCACCTTTCTATGGTAGCGGCAGACGGCAACGAGTGCCGAGGACGCGGACAGGAAAAACACTGCGCAGCCCGGTTCGTAGTTTTTTGGCTCTCCCAATATATAACTTTTTAACGATATTACTTCACTTGAGCTTATTTCTAGTCAATTATCGTGTGTAACGTAACGCAAATACCTTCCCTACCACGAACCTAGTAGGTACAGGAAGTGCTGCATTCGATCCTTAAATTCGATATCGAGATCTCACCGGAAATACATGTTTTGAGACCCCTGAATAAAAAAGGTATTTTTAAAAAAAGGCCCATTCGTATGTGTGTGTGAACAGTATAATTTAAAAGCTTCAGATAAATACAAATCCTAGTATTTAAATTAAATATCTTCCAAAGGTGCCACACGAAGATTTTCAATAAAATCTCTCCATCCTAAATTACCGTTTCAAAGGAAAAATATTAGTTATTTTTTATTTTCTCATAATGTCTGCATTAATGTTATTACAATACAACAGATTTAAGTTATTTACTGACAAATAAAATGTAGATATATCTTATATTTTCTAGAAATAGCCTGTGAGGTCCTCTATTCGGATGATATTTAGTATAATTTTGTATAATGTATAAACCATAAAAGAGAGATAAAAGCTTGCTTCACAAAAATGCAGACCTCTTTAAAACACACAATTTATTTTATTGTGGCATCAGCCATTTCCGAGATATTCCGTTATTAAATTTATTAATGTGCTATCACCATTCGGTTGTTTCTCGAGATGTCATCGAAAGACTATGTAACTTCAAGGCCAACATGTAGCGACCCGCTTTTAAACATTGGGCTATCGTTTAGGTTTCTTGTATCCTTGTAGGTACCTACAACGAAATGCGCAATGAAAGTATTTGTGTAAGCGTTTATCTCGACTAAAACGAAATATGTAGAAAAATAAGCTTTTGTAAGAAAAGATTGTATTAGCTGTATGAAATAAACGATAGTGGTTAGAGAAAGTCATGTGAATGTAACAGGATTTTATTTCAGTTATGCTGTTCATATAGTGAAGACAGAGACCCGCGCACACACGAAGTTTTGTTAAATATGCACTTTTTATGATATTCCATATTCTCAAAGAACTCTCGACGTCCATTTTTGTGTCTTTATCAATTGAGAGAGAAAGGTAAAGGTTAAGGTACGAAAGGACGGAGGGGGCGGGGCCCGAAACCGGTGTAGAGCGCCGCACGAAGGCTACTCAGCCCCTTGAGCTTCTACCAGTGAACCCCGACAGAAAGAGATGAGGGGAGAGACCCGAAAAGCAACTAGATCCGGATGATGACGGGCGCAATCAGAGATGGAGTCCCTAATGTTTCCAGATTGAGCGTATCCGACGTCACCTGATTCTGCCCATAAGCTACCGAAACTCCGGCAGTCTTCTCGGGGCGGAGCCCACTAGGAGGAATGACCTAAAAAGAACACACAGCCACCGCCCAGCCCCATCCCGCCGAACACTGTCGACTGGTCCTACAACCCTGAAACAGATGACACGGAAGATGAAGAGTACAGAAAATGAGAGGGAGGAGAGTCGTGGAATAATATGAACCACCCCAGCCTTCGCTTCGACCCAGGAAAACCACGAAAAATCCGCCAGATTGGGCGGTCACCGGGGATCGAACTCGGGAGCTTCTGAATGCAGGTCACAGTTGTTGCCGCCTGAGCTGTCCTGCTCGGTATTGGGAGAGAAAGTGTAAATTCTGTAAAAATAGCTGTTCCAAAGAAAGATGAAGCACATTTTTAAGAGCAAAGTTTTCCACTTTTGGTGTGCGTTTTTAAAACAGCTTTGAGGAAAATATGTCAGGAAGCATCCAGTCTTCCCCTAGAGATAATTGTTGTGAATGACTTCGGTAGTACTCGGAAACGCTCCCTACCTTCTGCAAGGAAGGAAGTGGAGCAAAATCGCTGTCCGGTGTTGACCTGATCCATTTAAAAGTCTTGATAAGCAGAACCACACGTTCACTTTATCTGGATGATGTCAGCCATGCAGGTTCTTTCCCAGGTTATCACGCTGAGCTTCTTCGTTCTCCAGCTGAGAGCGGAATTTTGCACCACAACTGGTAAGGGCTTAGACTTGGCTTAGGTTTAATGAAGAATAAGAACACTTCAAAAGGGCTGAAAATTCTGTCACTTAAAATGCTTGCCCAATATATTACAGGTAAATTGCTTACAATAACGTAGTGATATCATTGGATGTATCCCATATAGAGAAATGCAGACACCTATAATAAGTTCACTGTGTTCGGAACATAGCCCTTCACTAGGTAATTACTCAATGTAACTATGTACAGCAGCAGCTTTTCATGTGCTTTACTTGGAGTTTCCTTGTCAACATCAGATGTGTGATCAGTAAATTGTCATTTGTAGTCGCATTCTTATGTTTCATAAAGAGATGCTTACGTATTTTCTTGTTACTTTCTCTACTACGTAGAGTAAGTAGGGGAAGTATTGCATTCCACCCAAAATTTTGATATCTAGATCACCGGAAATACATGTTTTGAGGCGCCCTGAATAAAAAAAAATTTAGAAAAGGGTCTGTGTTGTGTATGTGTGTCTGTGAACTCAAAAATTTTCATTTTATTAGTTTTATGTTTTGAAAACTGCACCGATTTTTACTTTCTCTACTACGTATAGTAAGTAGGGGAAGTATTGCATTCCACCCAAAAATTCGATACCGAGATTTCACCGGAAATACATGTTTTGAGACCTCCTGGGTCCAAAAAAAGCATTTTTGAAAACATGTCCGTGTGTGTGTCTGTGTGTGTCTGTGTGTGTGTGTGTCTGTGTGTCTGTGAACAGCATAACTCCAAAACTAACAGTCGGATAAACACCAAACTTGGTATTTACGTTCAGTATCTTCCAGAGATGCGACACGAAGATTTTCAAGAAAATCCCAACACCCCAAACTACCCTTTACATGGAACATTTTTCGAAAATTTTAATTTTCTCAAAAATGGCTCTAACGATTTTGATGAAAATATCATATGTTTAAGATAATGTCATGAGAAATGAAATGTATATCTCGAAATTTCTGGGAATGTCTCCAAAAGTATTCTTCATTGTGAACGACTTTTGCATAACTGGTAAACCATAAGAGATAGACAAAATTTTACTACACAAAAAATGTAGATCGCGTTAAAATACACAACTTATATCATATACATTTCTTTTGTTGAGTGAACCGTTTTCGAGATATTGCTTGTTATTTCCTTAAATTTTCCAATACTTATACTTTTTCTCAAATTCGTTATTCATTTTTTGTGTCCTAGACATGCAAAGAGAATGGAATGCGCCACATAGCAACCAGCGATAAAATATTTGAGTATCGCTTAAAAGCTACCATATTCCCCTTGCATCTACAAGAAAATTACCAATAAGATTGACATCTCGATATCTCGATTAACATGAAGCATATGGAGAGTAAGCGTTTGTAAAAATAGATTGTACAAGAGTAGAGAAAGTCATGTGAGTGTAACACATCAGATTTTTTAAACTTTCCATCTGTGGTGTTTACAAAATTATTTTATATGCACTTAGTACCTCAATTTTTGTTGTGTATACTACCTGATATTTGCATCGACGTATGATTTAAACTGACGGAGAAATACATTTGAGAAAATACGAAGAAAATAAATACATACAAATAACCCAAAAACGAAAAGTCGGATAAATACCAAACTTGGTATTTAGGTTCAGTATCTTTCAAAGATATGACACGAAGACCTTCAAGAAAATCCCTCACCCCAAACTACCCTATACATGGAGCATTTTTCGAAAATTCTAATTTTCTCAAAAATGGCTCTAACGATTTCGATTAAAATTCGGTATGTTTAAGATATTTTCATGGCACATGAAATATATATCCTGAATTTTCTGGAAATTCTTCAAAAGTCGTCTTCATTCTTAATGAATTTAACTGGTAAACCGTAAGAGATACACAAAATTTTACTACACAAAAAATGTAGATCGCGTTAAAACACACAATTTATGTCATATACATTTTTTGGTACATTTCCGAGATATTTCCGAGATATTCCTTGTTATTTGTTTGAATTTTCCAATACTTATATCTTTTCTCAAATGGGAATTCGTTATTCGTTTTTTTATGTCCTGGACATGCAAAGGGAATGGAATGCTCCACATAGCAACCAGCTCTTCAAAGATTTGACTGTCACTTAAAGCCTACCATATTCCCCATATTCTATAAGAGTAGAGAAAGTCATGTGAGCGTAACACATCAGGCATGTTTTTCTTTCTTTTCACGATTTCAGCTTTAGTTTCTCTACCGCTTCGGTAAGTTGGAGGAGGTTTCTGCATTTGACCATGACATGTGGCATTGAGATTGCACTGAAAATAACAGAGGCGGACAAAAGTATTCGTAATCAGTTTTAAAAATTATAGTAGCCAAATTAATGGAGATAAAATACACACTTTTGATACACAGAAAGAACAAACAGTATTGCAATTTACTTGCTTTGACAGCTTTCAATGTCTTTCATATTACTAGTTTTACACATTTTTGAAAAAAATTATATCTATTTTTCAAGTTTTGTGTACGTGGTGTTTACAGAATTATTTTTCATGCATTAAATAGAGCGATGTTGTTTGTGCAACACCTGATTTTGCGATGGATATAGCTTTAATTTGTAGGATGAATAAAATGTCAAAGCAAGTGATTTTCAACGTCTTTCCTGAGCCCCCTCATTGTTCCCTCGAATTTTACGGCTGCACAAATGTATTTCTCCACCAGTTTAAACCATATGTTGTTGAAAATATCAGGTAATATACACAAAAAATGCACTACTATGTGCAAATAAAATAATTTTGTAAGTACCAGAGATCCAAAGGTTGAAAAATTGATACAGTATTCAAAACATTATAAAACTAATAAAATGAAAGATTTTGAAAAACGCAACAACATGTAACATTAACACCAGTTGTTCTTTCTGTGTGTTAAAAAGAGAGAATTTTATATCCGTTAATTTGGCTGCTAGAATTTTTTAAAGTGAAGACGAATGAACACTTTTCTCCCCTGTTTATGTTTTGATATTTCCGAATCAAAGAAAAACATTTTTACAATAAAAAAGATTTAATCACTGAATCGGTAGCTCATTTATTCAGTCGATCATTCGTTTATTCGTCAATCAGTCAGTTACTAAACAGAATAACTCAAAAACAAAAATTAGGACTTTTGTCCACCTCTGTTTGTTTTGATATCTCTGAATCAACGAAAAACATTTTTAGAATAAAAAATCTGATGTGTTACACTCACATGGCTTTCTCTACTCTTGTACAAACTATTTTCAGAAACGCTTATTCTCCATATGCTTCATGTTAATCGAGATGTTAATCTTATTGCTAATTTTCTTGTAGATGCAAGGGGAATTGCTAGGTTTTAAGCGATAGTCAAATATTTTAAGAGCTGGTTGCTATGTGGAGTATTCCATTCTCTTTGCATTACCAGGACAAAAAAATATGATGTGTTACACTCACATGACTTTCTCCACTCTTGTACAAACTATTTTTACAAACTTTATTCTCCATCTATTTCATATTAATCGAGATAAACATTTACAGAAACGATCTTTTGACATGCAAAGAGAATTACATTTTACACATAGCGACCAGTTCTAAAATTATTTGACTTTCGCTTAAGGCGTACTATGTTACCCTTGTTTTGTATTTGTAATGGCAATATAGAAATACAGTAGCCTTTAAGTATAGCTTAATAGCTAGGTGCAGCACCATTGTCTTTGCCACAGATTAATGCTCTTTGCATATGCAAGACAAAAAATGAATAACGAATTCCCATTTGAGAAAATAACTATTGAAAATTTAAGGGAATAACAAGCAATATCTCGAAAATGGTTCACTCAAAAAATGTATATGACAAATTGTGTATTTTAACGCGATCTAGATTTTTGGTGTAGTAAAATTTTGTCTATCTCTTATGGTTTACCAGTTATGCAAAAGTCGTTCACAATGAAGAATACACATTCCCAGAAAATTCAAAATATACATTTTATTTGTCATGAAAATATCTTAAACATATGGTATTTTAATCAAAATCTTTAGAGCCATTTTTGAGAAAATTAAAATTTTCGAAAAATGTTCCATGTAAAGGGTAATTTGGGGTAGGGGGATTTTCTTGAAAACCTTCGTGTCGCATCTCTGGAAGATACTGAACCTTAATACCAAGTTTGGTGTTTATCCGATTGTTCGTTTCTGAGTCATGCTGTTCATAGACACACACACACACACACGGACATGTTTCCAAAAATGCTTTTTTTGGATTCTGGGGTTCTCAAAACATGTATTTCCGGATAAATCTCGGTATGGAATTTTTGGGTGGAATACAATACTTTCCCTACTTACTATACGTAGTAGAGAAAGTAAAAACTATTTAATCACTCAGTCAGTTGGTCATTCATTTATTCATCAACCAGTTGCTTAACAGAATAATTCAAAAGCGAAAATTAGGATAAATATAAAACTTAATACTTAAACCAGACATATTTTAAGGGATCATGGAACTTCGAGCTGCCCGACATTCGTCTTCTAAGGGCAAGGAAAACCCTCGGAAGAAACCTTATCCAGGTAGCACACTTTATCAAGATTTTATCTTGGGAGTAGCGAATGTGAGACAGACACTCGGATGTGACCAGATTAACAGCTTGTTTCATTCCGGTTTGAAGCTTCGTTTATAAGCTTTCAAAAACACCTAAGAGGCGCATAGACAGCAGTTATTCAGGTATTAATTTCAAGAGATATTGAAGCTCTTCCCTTATAAAAATGTTAATTAAAAAAGCGTTCTTCTGCACGCATTTAATACTTCAGAAGTCTATACAAAATCACCTAATTATGAAATATTCAAAGCTTCGCAAGGATCTGAAAGGGTTGAATAGCGGCTATTTGTGGACTCATTTAGTAATTCCGCGAGTTATGAGTTTTACTGCATAGGTTTTATTGTCTTTTCGCTTTCTCTGCTGCTTACCTGTAGTAACAGTGTATAGCACTGCTGCAGTAAGTATAGTACTACAAAACCAATACTTGTAGGGAAGTATTGTATTCCACCCAAAAATTCGATACCGAGATTTTACCGGAAATACATGTTTTGAGACCCCTGAATCCAAACAAAGCATTTTTGGAAACATGTGTTTGTGTCTGTCAACAGCATAACTCAGAAACGAACAGTCAGATAAACACCAAACTTGGTATTTAGGTTTAGTATCTTCCACAGATGCGACACGAAGGTTTTCAACAAAATCCCCCCACGCCAGACTACCCTTTACATGGAATATTTTTCGAAAATTTTAACTTTCTCAAAAATGGCTCTAACGATTTTGATTAAAATATCACATGTTTAAGATATTTTCATGAAAAATGAAATGTATATCTCGAATTTTCTGGGAATGTCTCCAAAAGTATTCTTCATTGTGAACGACTTTTGCATAACTAGCAAACTATAAGAGATAGATAAAATTTTACTACACAAAAAATGTAGCTGTGTTAAAATACACAATTTATGTCATATGCATTTTTTTTGAGTGAACCATTTTCGAGATATTACTTGTTATTCCCTTAAATTTTCCAAAACTTATACTTTTTCTCAAATTCGTTATTCATTTTTTTGTCCTGCTAATGCAAAGAGAATGGAATGCTCCACATAGCAACCAGCTCTTAAAATATTTGACTATCGCTTAAAGCCTACCAATTCCCCTTGCATCTACAAGAAAATTAGCAATAAGATTAACATCTCGATATCTCGATTAACATGAAGCATATGGAGAATAAGTGTTTGTAAAAATAGTTTGAACAAGAGTAGGGAAAGTCATCTGAGTGTAACACATCAGATTTCTTCAAAAAGTTCCAATGATTTTGATTAAAATACCGTATCTTTACTTGCATGACTAATAACATTATTTATATTTTGAATTTTCTGTGAATAGGTTGCGGTCCTCTTCATTCTGAATTACTTTTGCATAATTCGGAAACCCAAAGAGCTATAATTAGCGTATAAGTTGTAGAAGGATGGGTAGAGAAAGTCATGTGAATGCAACACATAAGATTTTTTCCCGTTTCTCTGCCATATACATAGTCCTCGTTTGGACGCGTGGCCGTATTGCGGGAAATCGCTTGCCCAGCACTCGCTCTTTCTAACCGGTTATGATCTCCTTCCATTTTCCTCCTCTCCTGTGCCGGCTAATCTGTTGATGTGAAGTCTTTATAAGGGGGTTATTACGTTTTGAGACCACGTTTTAAAAATAGTTAACGATTTTTATTAAAATACCACGTGTTTAAGATATTTGAATGACAAATAGAAGGTACATCTTGAGTTTTCTGCGAATACTTATAAAGTCAAACAAATCTGTATACTTCAGCACATAGAATCATGTATGATTGCTATGTGGCAAGACATTCTTGTAAAGAAGTGAGGCGGCGATTTACAGATAGATTACCTACTCTTCGTGCGCCTCAAAGAGAAACGGTTCATTATTTAGGGAAACAGGATCTATTCTTGATACCAAAAGTAAATCGCCGTGTTCTTACACAGGAAAAATTCGATGACATCGGAGAAAAGTTAGAAGGATATCCAAAGAAATCTCTGAGAAAGCTTGCACAGGAATCAGGAATTTCGCAAACCTCGGCTTGGAATGCTGTTAGTTTTAAAATGGAAATCCTCTAGAATAACTAGTTCAAGAATGGCAATCACGCGAGTGGAGTTAACATCTGCAATTGGGTGTCGGATAATGCTAACGATCGTTAATAGACCCTCGTTTAATTCTTTTTTACCACGAAACATGGTTTTATTTACATCAACATGTGCTAATGCATTTTTACTTAAAAGGTGTGGGAAATGTATTGCAGCATAAGGACATATTTTCCAACATCTTCTATAGTGAACGTATGTGGTAACAGTAGTTGTAATTTGCATGAAAAATCTATGTGCATGAAATTAAGAAGCTGTGATTATCCAACTCTGCCAGCAAATAGCGTGCTTCTAGAAGCCAAGAAAGTTTTTTTTAGGCCGGACACGCGTCCAAGCAAAGGCGGCTCTGTAGTAGGATGAGGGAGTTTTGCAATTCACATAAAAGTTGATGTGATTTCACGAGATTCCTCTGAGGTAAAAAAAAAAACAAAGAAAAAAAAGGAAGAGGAAGAAAATAAAGAAGAAATGTCCATGCGTGTGTACTTGTGTACACGCCAGTGAATGTGTATGTGTGTGTGAACAGCATAACATCATTTCGGATGTTTGTCATACCATACTTGGTATTTAAGTTCAGTATCTCTCGAAGATGCGACACGAAGATTTAAAAAGAATAAGAGCACCGCATATGAATGTTACAGTATAATACTATGTTAGATTTACCTACCATATAAGTTTTATTAGTGGTGATATCTAGCAATTTTATTGTTTATGAAGTCCACTGATACAAAAATATATTACGTCCAGTCTATCTTCTGTGTGAAACGAAGCCGAAGAAAATAATAATAATAATAATAATAATAATAATAATAATAATATTCGCTGCATGAATTAGGCAAATTGCTTGTTGTGCCTTCCTTTATTCAGCTCCACCTTTCCCTTGGGTGTTCAACTTCTCTTCTACCTCGTGGTTTATACTCTTGTATCATCAATGATATTCTTTCATTACTCATTCTAATCAAATGATGTTTCCAATTCACCTTGGACTCTTCAGTTTTATCATGTACTTTATATATACCTAGTTCTTCCCGTATATCTTCAGTTGTGGTATAGCCTTTTACCCTTCTCAGAAATCCCATTTTTACTGCTTAAAATTTACGTTTATCTTTCTCGCCCATAATCCAGGACTCGTTGCCATGCATCAACATTGGAACACCTATTGTTTTATAAAATTTAATTCTTTGTGTATTTTATAATTTTAATGATCTTGTTATTGCTCTAAATAATTAGCGAGACTTATTTATTTTATTTTCTATGTGTTTATCTCTGTCAAAACTTATGTTACATCCCAAGTAATCAAAGCGGGAGACTTGTACTAGTATTTTCCTTCCATAATAATTTTAGATCTTTTAGGATATTCTCCACTTTTGATTTACTTCTTGATATTTTCATGTTATAATTATTTCCTATAACATTCAACTTATAGTCGGAGCGTTGCAAGTCATTTTTACTTTTTTGTATTAATATCACATCGGTGGCGCCGTGGCCGAGTGGTTAGACCGCTCGCCTCTCACCGAGGCGGCCCGGGTTCAATCCCAGCGGCGTCTGAGCGGGTTTTCTCCGGGTTCTCCGGTTTCCCCCGCCATTCATTCCACCAGCTGCTCCATCATCACCTTTCCTTTCATCCATTTCACCGTCATTTCGTTTCATCCACTTCCTTCATCCCATACCAGGCATCGGGCTGATCACCCATCCTGGACATTCTGTCTGCTCCATGAGTGTGTCTGCTCCCCGACGGACCTCTGACCCCAGGCAGAAGGCGAGGATAAACAGTGAATGAATGAATATCACATCAGCATACCATAAAATATTCAAATAATAATTTTTACCTATCAATATACCTGAATTTATATGATTTCACTTCAGAATTTTATCAAGATCATCAACATAGGTATCGAATAGTGTTGGTGATAGACTAATTCCTTGTTTAACACCCTCATTTATGATAATTTGTTGCGGTTTTTGATGTGCCAGTATTCATAATTACATCATTCCTCTATGAATGAATGATTGAATGGAGTCTAAAGTATCCAATAAAGGGCGAAGGCCTCCTGCGAGAGGGAAAGCTCTTTTATAAAGATTCACATGGTAAGCTATTCCACGGGAGTACAGAGTTAGCACTGCAATATTGGATTTCACTTAGACTTACACCAATAATTCTTAAAATTAACCTAACCAAGACGTAGTTTGTGTGTTCATAGTCTATTATTTCTTATTAATTGCCCTTCGTAGTCTTTCCAAACAGTTCTACACCTTGCAGCACTGTGGCCCCACTAGTTGTCTGAAGTCGCCTGCCCATCTTGTTCTTGGTCTTCCTCGGTTTCTGCCTCCAGTGTATGGGTCCCACATGGTGGTCGCTGAGCACATCTGTCGTGGTGGGGCCTTGCGACGTGCCCCACCCACTTCCATTTGTTTCATGCAGCCTGCTGTGCTGCATTCTTGGAGGATGTAATTTCTTGGAGCTTTTTGTTTGAAACGCTGTCCCGTAGTGAAATGGCCAAAATGTATATTTCATTTTCCTTTGACAGATCTCTAGTAAGCTCTTTTGTTTGTTCATGGACCAAGTGTGGCATGCATAGAATAGTACAGGAGTAATGCACGTGTGTAGGGATTCGATTCTGAGCTTTCTGTTTAATGGAGGAGTATGAGTTCAAGTGTCCAGAAGACCTTCCATGCTTGAACTATGCATTATTCTATACAGACTTTAATTACTTCAATTAAATGCATGGGGTATCCTCTGTTATTTATTATGTTCCATAGGTTAATAATAATGATGATAATAATAATAATAACTACAGAAATAAAATTACACAAGAGTGCAATTATATAAAAACAATACAAAACATCTGAAAAGCACAAAGCTGGGAAAACTAAGAGGCGATACACATAATAATTATCTATGTACATGATGGTTGTGATCATGCTCAGCCTCGTAAACTAAGTCGTGCTGAAGAAGGCACTGATTAGGTACTTGTATTGGCTCATCAAGCCTCCTCAGCTTATCTCATTTTTGCCGTCGAATGAGTAAATAAAGCTTAAATTATGTAGAGAGAGAGTTATCTTCCAGTAATCGAAAGCAGGTCGCCCAGGTGTTCTGCATTGTGCAAATTTGTTACATGGGCGTCGTTCCTATATAAATATACTTATAAATGAAAACCTTATTCGACATTAAATTACAAAAGGAAATAAAGAGCAAAACAAATTGTTCACTGACAGTACAGCATCACAAGATATGCTATTCTTGATATAGGCTACTTAGGCCACTAATGCCGAGCTATGTATATTACCGCGCACTCTGTGTTGCTCTCGTGATTAAAATAGAACTCGAGCACCCGGCGCGACCGGAGAGCGATCCCCCTGATAATGCAAGGGGAAACAGAAAGAAAAGATCGGAAAAGAGAGCTCGGAAAAACCGAGCGCCGAAACTCGTTTAGAGCGCTCATTTGCAGTCCTATAACGCTTTTAAATATTTGACTTTCGTTTCAGTTACCTGTATCCGTCTTGTACCCACAAGGAACTGTATAATGAAACTACTTCTACAAAGTTTAACGGTTAACATGAAGAATAGCAACTTAGACCTATATAAAAATTCTGAATTGTTACATTCGCATGACTTTCTCTGCCTACTATTGTCCATTTTTATATTCCTTCTACAAACTATTCTTACGAAAGCTTATTTTCTATCTACTTCGTGTTAATCGAAATAAACCTTTGCAGAAATAGTTTCACTACACATTTCGTTGAAAGCACAAGGGGATAGAGGAAACCGAATCTATAGTTGGATGATTAAAAGCTAGTCGCTATGTGCCGGCCTTGAAATTCCATACATGTTCCATGGTATCACGAGAAACAGCGCTTAAAGAAAGCGGCAAAATTATTGAAAAATTCAAACCAATAGCAACGTGTATCTCGGAAATGTCTAATGCCACAAAATAACTTATTTAAAAGAAATTGTGTGTACTGTATATTATGTGTTTGTCCATCCTTTATAGTTTACGATCTATACAAAATTTCAACATTGCTTCCGAATGAAGAATTCACAAGCTATTTTCAGAAAATTCAAGATATACTTTTTATTTTCCATGTAAATATTTTAAATGTATGGTAGATATTTTAATCAAAATTGTTAGAGCCACCTTGAGAAAATCTAAAATTTCGAAAATCATTCCACACAAAGGGTAGTTCAGGGAGGACGATTCTTGAAAATCTTCGTGCCGCATCTTTGAAAGATGCTGAAGCTTTGATACCAAGTTTTGTATTCTTGGACATTTCATTTTTAGGTTATGTTGTTGACAGGTCCTTGCACACACAGGACCTTTCTCTAAAAATGCTTGTTTTGGATTCAGCCGTCTCAAAATTTCCGGTAAAATCTCTATATTGAACTTTTGGGTGAAATGCAATGACTTCTTTGGCTACTAGGTACGTGGTAGAGAAAGTAATAAACGATATTGGGTAGAGAAAGTCATATAAATGTAACACACCAGATCTTCAACATTTGACCACTCAAAATATATAATGAACCTGTTTCTGTAAACGTTCGTCTCAATTGACATGAAGTAGTTGAAAGAATAAGTTTTTGTAAGAGTGGTGTATAGAGGAGTGGGTAGAGAAAATCATGTGAATGTAACACATCAGATTCTTACTTTCTCTATTACCACTCACAGTTAGCGGTGAAATCTTTGTATCAAATTTTTGGATGGAATACAACACTTGCTCTACATAGTAGAGAAAGTAATGAAATACGGAAGATACTTGCAGGGTTCTATTTGAGAAAGTTTTGTTTCTGCCCCACGTATGGACGCCAATTTGCAGTAGGAGTTTGTTATAGGAGTTGTATTATATTTCAACTGTTGGGGAGCCGAACTTAAAATTCGTTGCAACATCACGTATAGTAAACAGTTTCCAGTAGCCTTCGCCCCAAATGTATTTACAGGTAGCCTTTGCCCCAAGTTTAAAAAAAATTAACTTTGTAATTAAACTGTTTCTTTAAATATTTAATATTTATGTTTGCCTCGGCTGCGTCAGTATTATTGTTAGAGACATGGAAGTCTTGGCAGGGCGTGATGCGACAAGAATGTAGGCTTACGCAGATTTTAAGTTTTAATTCACTCCTTTTTATTAACCCTTGACACAAATTAAATAGCACTTCACTGATATCGAGAGCTGTGAGATTCTTTTATTTAATACTTGCACTTTTTAACACGTATACTATTTTCGTCTCACACGAATACGTAATTAATTTCTCGAGGACACATCTCGCGTCTGGTTATGATCACTGTCTAGAAGCAACACGTCTGGTTATGAGCACTGTTTGGAGACAACTGAATTGATTTCAACCGTCTAAACTTGTAAATTTCTGTATTTCAAGTCTCTGATTGGCTAATCCTACTCCAATAGAATACCCTCATCTAACTAAAGCTTTTTCTGGTTGTTGATTGGCTATTTTTAAACTGTCACTAAAATTACATTATTGTTGTTCCAAGAATCAGAAGTAGTACTGTTAAACGTTCTTACTCATTATTGACTCAAGGTTACCTCATTGTTACCTCATTGTTAGCAACTTTAAACTTATTATTCTCACGGCTCCTACATTATTAAATTACGTAATACATTCATATAACATTATTGAACATGTTTACAATAATATAAGCATATGCAATGACTGTTACATACATTTTACAAATTATTACATACACATATTGCTTCAAGGTGGGCTGTTATTGAGTTTACATATTATATAATTTGACTGAAATCATTTAAGTGTTAATAATACTGCCTCATATTACAAGAGTGATCTTCCATTAAACACAACCCTTGTAGAATATACTAACTCGATGACCGTGTAACAGCTCAGTGGTAATTAGTAATGAGGTAACCGAGTGAGGTGGCGCAGACGTAGCAGGTGTGACTCCCATTCGGAAACCGTGGGTTCGATTTCCGTGGCCGACCTTCCTGACTCACGGTTTTCTCGAGGTTTTCCCGGGTCGCTAGGCATATGCTGGGAAGGTTAATTACATCCACCGAATTTCCTATCCTTCAATTTCACTTCATCTTTCATTTGCTTGGTTGTTTCAGGGTTGCAAGCGTTGTAGGGAGTCTCGGCGTTGCACGACAGGGAAAAAGGATGCTCTGTGTAACACTTCGTCCCCCGGGACGAGCGTGGTCTCCGAGTCCCGGATCCCCTAATGGGATGTGCAGCCTGCAAGGGGAGGGGAGCCGTTATATCAATGCCATCCGGGGAGTTTCAACCTGGAAAATGTAGGGAGCCTGCGCTCTGCCTAGTCGTGCCGCCTGATCCGGCCGCCCTTTGTCTCCTCTCACCTCACCCCTCTCTTCTGGGGGTCTAAGCACAGAAAATCTCTAGTCGGGATGCTAAGTGCTCCTCGGCTCCTTGTCCTAGTCCTAGAGATGTGGCAATAATAATAATAACAATAATAACAAACCCAAAAACTACGCATTTAAATTCTAAACAGGCAATAACAGTTAATACTGCAGCAGTTACAAGTTTTCTGGTCAGGAAATTTAAACTTCAATCTGAATGACTTTCTGAGCGTTTCTGCTCTCTTCTTCTCCCGTGCCTTCTTTTAGGAACATTAAAACTAAGGGCATATTGTTAAATTTTTGTAATTTCTTCTCTCCTGGTTTTGTTCATACTTGATTCTCAAAGACGTTCAAAGAGTTAATAAACACTTTCCCAAAATTGCTTATGAGAAAACTTTGCGTCTTTTCCTAAGAGCAGTGCCACATCATTTATGTTGGTCGAAAGAATTAACACCTGCCTCATCATATTATTTCCGCTTGCCCATAATAATCATAGATTAATTTTTACGAGTATAATTTAGGTATTTTTGGGCTCTTCTTTCCAAAAATGCTTTGGTAGACAATATTTCTCCTGTCTGTCTCTTTGTAATTAGAAAATGTTCACTAATAACCGTAGTACGACATTGGCTTCAAATTTCACATCAGTAAGAGCTTCAGAAAACAAGCTCATTTCTTTTCTTGATTTAAGCTGCGGAAATGAAACGTAAGACAATTCAAAACCGCAGGAGCAGGAAATGTCCAGTGCATCCTCATATCACACCCTGACTTCAAGGAAGTCGCATTGTCGTGACGTCTGAGGAAGCTTACATCACTTTCTACACCAACGTCAGCCACTGAGTGCTTATCGGAATGCTTCTTAGAAGTTTTGTCAAATTGGGTATATCATGAATCAAGTGAAATATCAAAATTAAAATATCAAAACGCAATCACATTCTTTCACTATGGTGCACATTCTTTTCGAGTTTTCTGGAGCTTACAGGTCCTTAATCTCATATAGTGTTTCAATTTGGAAATATTATTTTCATGTTTACTTTCTCCACTACGTATAGTAACTAGGGGAAGTATTGCATCCCACCCAAAAATTCGATACCGAGATTTCACCGGAAATACATGTTTTGGGCTCCCTGAATCCAAAAAAGCACTTTTAGTAAAAGGTCCGTGTGTGTGTGAACAGCATAACTCAAAAACGAAACGAAAAGTCGGATAAATACCAAACAGTATCTCTTAAAGATGAGACACAAAGCTTTTCAAGAAAATCTCCCATCCCAGACTACCCTTTACATGGAACGTTTTTCAAAATTTTTGTTTTTCTCAAAAACGGCTCTTAAGATTTTGATTAAAACATTATATATTTAAGATATTTACAGGCAAATAAAATGTATACTTTGAATTTTCTGGAAATGTCCCCGAAAGTCCTCTTCTTTCTGAATGGCTTTTGCACAACTAGTAAAAACAGACAAAATTTTTATACACAAAAAATGTAAATCTCCTTAAAACACACAATTTATGACATTTACGTGTTTTTGTCCATTGAACCATTTCCAAGGTATTCCTTGTTATTTGTTCGGATTTTATACTTCTTCTCAAATGGGAATTCGTTATTCGTTTTTTATATGTCCTGGACATGCAAAGAGAATTAAATGCTCCACCAGTTCTTAAAAGATTTGACTATCACTTAAAGTCTACCATATTCCCCTTGGGCCTGCAAGAAAAATATCAATAACATCGTAGAGGAAGTATTGCATTCCAGTGAAAAATTCGATACCGAGATTTCACTGGAAATAGACATTTTGAGGCTCCCTGAATAAATAAAAAGAAATCTGATGTGTTGCACTCACATGACTTTCTCTGCTCTTTACAAACTATTCCGTCTATACTTTCCCTTCCTCCACACAGCTCACATATACCTCTTTCCCTGCCAATCAACCCTCAAGCAAGAAAGGGAGGGTTTAGCCTAAACATTCCCTTGTTACAGTAATCAACGTATCTCTCTCTCTTCCCCATCCTTCTTTTTATTATTTTATAAAAGCTTAATGATTTTCTTTTCTTTAGATTTTATGCTTACCCATATCTCTTATCATTCTATATCTTCCACTCTGCTGCTTACTACCTTCCAAAAACCATTTATGTTTTTCTTCTTCTAATCTCCATACATTAAACGTCTTTAACTATCTCTAGTTCTTGTCCACCTAGGAACCATATGTCTTCTTTTCTCAGTTTGCTTCCTTTTTTAAAACCAATCACTTGGATTTATTTATATTTGCCTCAATTCCCCATTTTTTTGCAATATTCTTGAATTTCATCTATTGCTTTCTGTAACCCTATTATGGATATACCACTTTTTTCCGTGGGGGAAAATGCATTGCTGCATTCAACCTCCAGCAGATGTGCAATGGGTGGGGGTATATGTGGGGCTCGCCGCTCAGTCGCGGAATACCCACTAAAAACTCCTCCACCTGTTAATTATGTGTTGCTGTGTTTTTCGTGCAATTCATGCATGGTCGGGTTCCGCATAGCACCCCGGTTAGTATGTGAATAGCTAAGTTGCTGCTATACGAGCGCGTCTATTGTTAATTACTGGGATTGTCCATGAAACCTGAACAATACCAGTGTGAATTCATGTGTTATAAAATTGTGTATTTTGTAGAAGCTTACATTTTAATGTTGTAAGTGTGTGCAGGGAGTTCCTGCTAGTCATACCACCTACTATAAGGACATCTGCATATAATAAATCCGGGATCTCCTTATCCGTTATTAAGGGACAGTGCTGGTTTCTTACTTTTACTTTATCCAATATATCATTTATGATGTATTTATCTGAGAATTAAATATCATCTGAGATTAAATAATATAGGACTCAGCTTACCCCCTGTTTTAATTTATAAGTATGTTATCTATGGTCGGCTTTGTTTTCCTAAAACTTGCTTGGAATTCTGATATCTTCTTTTCGGTTTCTGCCCATTTCCTAAGTCTGTCCGCCAAAATTCGGCACTTTCCACAGTATAGACAGTAGGCTTATTCCTCTATAGTTCTCTGGTCTATTTGCTCCTCCCTTCCCTTTATACATTGGTATCACCATACTTGTTTTCCAGCCTTCCGGTATGTGATTTCTTATTTTTATTTAGTAATTCCGTTATTGTCATAGTAGTCCTCATTGTGTTTCCCATGTTTTTTCCAAAATGCTTTTCGTATATTGTGTATTAATCATATAATATACCACGCTTCCATTATTCTGTTAAAAGTTCTCTATGTACCTGTTGGTTATTCTTACCTGGCAAGTAGGTATGTGAATGTAACAACTGTGTAACCAGTGTATTTACAAGCAATATGCGAGATAAAATTAACAGTGCCTGGAATATTTTTTTAGTCATTGAATGCCTTAAGTCGAGCTTTTACACAAGAAAACTAAGCATATTAGTATTAGCTAAAATGTTTTTGGATATTTTACCAAGCAGGCACAGACTATATGCAGTTGCCCAACAACACAGTCCTCCCATACTTAACTAATGCACGTAAAGGTGAAAGATAAAGGAATGGGCGAACGGAGGAGCCCCCACGCAAGCGGTATAGAGCACCGCAAGTAGACCGAAGCTGCCCTTTTTACTTCTACAGTGATCTCTGGGAGGCAAGAACGAGGGGAGAGACCCCAAGGGCAACCAGATCCGGATGACCACGGACGTAATCATGGACGGGGTCCCTAGCATTTCCAGATCGTACGCATCCGCCGCCGCCCTTGCCCACCCACAAGCCTCCTAGCCTCTGGCGGTCTCCCCGGTGGGGCCCACTTGGAGGTGGTTCCTAACTGAGCAGTCCCGCAAGTCGCCAGGGAAGAAACCTCTACACAGCGCACATCCACCGCCCAGCCGCAACCCACGAACACCGTCGTCTGGTCCTGCAACCCTGAAACAGATGATAAGATGATAAATTAAATTGAGCCTTATTTATGAACGCTCTTTAACTACTATGATTCTTAGCGCCCGTTCTATATTGGGAGCGAAAGACCGCAAATTTTGTTCAGAGGCCTCTTTATCAGGCTTGAGGTTCTTTTATGTGCCGTAAATTTACGACACAGGACCACCGGCTTTACTTCCCTTCCAAAGGAAGCCATGCTAAGGAATTTTACGCAAAGAAGATGATGGGTAAAAGAAATGAAGGGCAAGAAAGTCATGGTAGAAGATGAATTACCCCAGAATTCGCCTGTCGATCCGGGGAAACCACGAAAAACTCATGGGTCAGAGTGGGCGGTCGTCGGGGATCGTACATGGGACCTCCTGAATGCGGGTCGCACACGTTAGCGCGGCGCTACCTCGCTCGGTATTGTGTATGTATGTATGTATTTATGTATGTATGTATGTATTTATGTATGTATGTATTTATGTATGTATGTATTTATGTATGTATTTATGTATGTATGTATTTATGTATGTATGTATGTATTTATGTATGTATGTATGTATTTATGTATGTATGTATGTATTTATGTATGTATGTATGTATTTATGTATGTATGTATTTATGTATGTATGTATTTATGTATGTATGTATTTATGTATGTATGTATTTATGTATGTATGTATGTGTGTATGTATTTATGTATGTATGTATTTATGTATGTATGTATTTATGTATGTATGTATTTATGTATGTATGTATGTATTTATGTATGTATGTATTTATGTATGTATGCATGTATGTATTTATGTATGTATTTATGTATGTATTTATGTATGTATGTATTTATGTATGTATGTATTTATGTATGTATGTATTTATGTATGTATGTATTTATGTATGTATGTATTTATGTATGTATGTATTTATGTATGTATGTATTTATGTATGTATGTATTTATGTATGTATGTATTTATGTATGTATGTATTTATGTATGTATTTATGTATGTATGTATGTATTTATGTATGTATGTATTTATGTATGTATGTATTTATGTATTATGTATGTATGTATTTATGTATGTATGTATGTATGTATTTATGTATGTATGTATGTATTTATGTATGTATGTATGCATGTATGTATGTATGCATGCATGTATGTATGTATGTATTTATGTATGTATGTATGTATGTATGCATGTATGTATGTATGTATGTATGTATGTATGTATGTATGTATGTATGTATGTATGTATGTATGTATGAAAGAGAATTTTATTGGCCAATAGTTCGTATTCATTGCAGAGAATGTATTAGTTCTGATGTGACATTTTGATTGTTTCAGACGGTAACAATATCTGCGAGGTAAAAGCTGGAGATAGTTTTGAAATTGAATGCCGTGATGAAGTTCCAGTACACTGGGAATACCCTCGACAGGAATACGGTCCTGCAGATTATGACTACGCAAACTCCGGGGAACATGAGGTGAGAGACATGTACTTGAACTTTCTGGTAAAACATCCAATTAGAGTGTAGAACTCTTAAATAGCGGTTGTAAAGCTTCGATATTATATTGGCATGCACTAAACCTTGGAAGTACAGAACAATCCATAAGCTATTAATTCAAACCAAAACCTAATTGTATTCTTAATAGAAAAAATCTGATGTGTTACATTCACAGAATGTTCTCTACCCTCTATCTTTATTAATGCGTATACAAATTATTCTTACGAAAGTTTATTTTCCAATCTGCTTTATTTTAATAGAGATGCGCACTTGCAGAAATAGCTATATTACACATTTCGTTAGGGTACAAAGGCGAACAGCGAATGTTCAACAACTGGACACTATATGCTGGCCTTAAAATTCCATACTGTTTCTATGCCATCGCGAGAAGCAGCCACCAGGGGGGACTGGCCCCCCATGCGACTCTGGGAGAAGGGCGTCATCCGAGTGACTACCTCCCCCGCGAGCTTTTCCAGTAGACCGGCACCTGCAAATTAACCCGGCCTCCCATTACAGGGTGGAAGAGACTACGCGCCAACCCCTCAAAAGGAATGACTACCTTGGTGAGGACGACAGCAACCTAGCATACTGTCTAGCGGTTCTCCAGGGCGGTACCAGAGGACCTTGAGGCGTCTCACAACTCCATCTGGACGGAACACTGCACAGACGTACCCAATCTCCCATGCCCCGCCGAGTCCAACCCAATGCCGAGTCCAATCCAATCCAAATGACATACGTTTCGCGAGAAACAATTGAAAATCGACGAAACTTAAAAGTAATGACAAAGTATTGAACAATTCGAAGCATTCATAACGGATATCTCAGAAATGGCTGTTGCCACAAAAAAAAGTATTTGTAATAAATTGTGTGTTTTAAAGAAATTCACATTTTTTGTGTAGTACGTTCTCGTCTATTGCTTAAGTTTACTAGTTGTACAGGATTATACAAAATTTCTTCTAAATGAAGAGGACTTCAGAGGCTATCCCCAGAAAATTGAAGATATGCTTTTATTTGTTCAGCAAATACCTTTAATATATGGTATTTTAATCAAAACTATTACAGCCATTTTTTAGAAAATAAAAAATTTCCAAAAATGTTCTATGCAAAGGGTGGGGAGAGTTTCTTGGAAAACTTCGTGCCGCATCTTTGGTAGATAGTGAACCTGAATACCAAGTTTGGTATCTTTTTCAAGGGGCCTCAAAACATGTATTTCCGGTGAAATTTCAGTATAGAGTTTTTGTGTAGAATGCAACACCTTCTCTACCTTCTATGTACGTGATAGAGAAAATAAAAAATGTGAAGTTGTCCTGTTGATTTTCAGAAAAGTTACAGAATGAAAGCGATGTCTAATGACACTGCCTTTTTAATTGATTAAATAATGATATAAATTCCAGTAAGTTATGTACAATATTAATTACAGATTTAAACTGGGATTACATAATATATTTTGTTTTATGATTTAATGTTAAACGAGGCTGCGATTTCTTGCTTTCTGGATAACGCAACATTAATTAATCATTTACGTGGGGTGTGATAGATAGGTAACTTCGAAAGATATTCCTAACCAAAATTTCTACAGTTAAGAAAGTTCAAACTAACATCTCGAGTTTATTGCGCATGTCTAAGAAACTGCCATGAAATATTAGGAGAGATCAACTCGAATGAGGTATACTACAGTCGTGTTTATTCACTCTTAAAGTACTCCAGCAACACATTTCTTGTTTTTAGAAATTACAAATACATATATGGTTATCTTAGACTTCCCAAGATTAATATTTCCAACGAGCAGGAACATTTATTTTTCATTTATAGCAAATTGTATATTAACTATAAATTGAATAAAAACAAATTTGTAAATGTATGCGTTGCGTTAAATGTTGACTTATTTCGTTTTGTGGCGTAAATATTGTGGGAGCATTGGTAGGACTTATCTGTGTGTATATTTTGGGAATAATTATATGCCCTACAGAAATTTTAGGGGCTGCTCATGTAAACTAACCTTAATTTTGCACTTCTTTCAACCACATTTTAAATGTATACAGCACAAACACAATAAGCTAATGCAGTTTGCCATTTTATGTTCTTTTGCTGAAGTAAGTGCAGTGTTGAGCTGCGTTTTCATATTATTTGGGAATGTAATGTTATTATTGAATGGGCGATAAATTAAGTTGTACAATGATTTTATTAGTGTATTAGACTGAATATATTCAGAAGTAATTATGGAACATCAATATGGTTATAATTTAAGGAATTATAGGGAAATGGCATTTCCGGTTTTAACCAAGAAGCAGGATGAAGCATATTAATTAGTATTGAATGTATCGTATTAATGCAGTATTTACTGATAACGTAACTTACATCTACCCTGGATACTTGTTACTGAGATTTTAGACTTGAGCCATTGCTGGCTCCCGTTTTACGTCCAGTTGCTCGTCTTACCAGGCCAGTGGTGGCTAAATAAAGTGGTCATCAGCATTATTTGACCTAGCCATGAGTTGCGCCTGCCAACGAGACGACGCAAACAGCACGGGAGTCAACCGAGGCCGCTGGAAGCAGCTGCATTTCCTGAATGCTAGATGGCGGTCTGCTCCTCTCCGGGTTGGCATTGGTGCTGCGTGACGCGGGTCGGTCCAAGCAGCGAGAGATACTGCAATTTCTTCTTCAGTAGTCGAGAACTTCCAACAGCATAACTCAAAAACAAAATGTCGGATAAATACTAAACTTGTTATTTAGGTTCAGTATCTTTCAAAGCTGAGACGCAAAGATTTTCAAGAAAATCCACCATCCAGACTACCCTTTACATGGAACATTTTTCGAAAATTTTGATTTTCTCAAAAAGGGCTCCAACGGTTTTGATTAAAATATCACATGTTTAAGATATTTTAATGGCAAATAAAATGTATATCTTGAATTTTCTGGAAATGTCCCCAAAACTCCTCTTCTTTCTGAATTGCTTTTGCATAACGAATAAACCGTAAGACATAGACATAGTTTTACTACACAAAAAATGCATATCTCTTAAAACACACAATTCATGTCATACATTTTTTTTTGTCGAGTGAACCATTTCCGAGATATTTCTTACTATTTGTTTGAATTTTCCAATACTTATACTTTTTCTCAAATGGGAATTCGTTATTCGTTTTTTTTATGTCCTGGACATGCAAAGAAAATGGAATGCTCCACATAGCAACCAACTCTTAAAAGGTTTGACTATCGCTTAAAGCCTGCCATATTCCCCTTGCAACTATAAGAAAATTAGCAATAAGAAAAGACATTTCTGCAAATGTCTATCTCGATTAACATGGAGTAGACGGAGAATAAACGTTTGTAAAAATAGTTTGTACAAGAGTAGGAAAAAGTCATGTGAGTGTAACACACGATTTTTACTTTCTCTACTACGTATAGTAAGTAGGGGAAGTATGTATTGTATTCCACCCAAAAATTCGATACCGAGGTTTCACCGGAAATACATGTTTTGAGAGTCCCGGAATCCAACAAAAGCATTTTTGGAAACATGTCCGTGTGTGTGTTTGTGTGTCTGTCTGTCTGTGTGTCTGTGTGTCTACCTGTGAACAGCATAACTCAGAAACGAACAGTCGGATAAACACCAAACTTGGTATTTAGGTTCAGTATCTTCCAGAGATGCGACACGAAGGTTTTCAAGAAAATCCTCCCACCCCAGACTACTCTTTACATGGAAGATTTTTTGAAAATTTTAATTTTCTCAAAAATGGCTCTAACGATTTTGATTAAAGTATCATATGTTTAAGATATTGTCATGAAAAATGAAATGTATATCTCGAACTTTCTGGGAATGTCTCCAAAAGTATTCTTCATTGTGAACGACTTTTGCATAACTGGTAAACCATAAGAGAGAGACAAAATTTTACTGCACAAACAATGTAGATCGCGTTAAAATACACAATTTATGTAGTATACATTATTTTTGTAGAGTGAACCATTTTCAAGATATTGCTTGTTATTCCCTTAAATTTTCCAATACTTATACTTTTTCTCAAATTCGCTATTCATTTTTTACTTTCTCTACTACGTATAGTAAGTAGGGGAAGTATTGCATTCCACCCAAAAATTCGATACCGAGATTTCACCGGAAATACATGTTTTGAGACCTCCTGAATCCAAAAAAAGCATTTTTGGAAACATGTCCGTGTGTGTGTCTGTGTGTGTGTGTCTGTGTGTGTGTGTGTCTGTGTGTCTGTGAACAGCATAACTCAAAAACTAACAGTCGGATAAACACCAAACTTGGTATTTAGGTTCAGTATCTTCCAGAGATGCGACACGAAGATTTTCAAGAAAATCCCCCCACCCCAGACTACCCTTTACATGGAACATTTTTCGAAAATTTTAATTTTCTCAAAAATGGCTCTAACGATTTTGTTGAAAATATCATATGTTTAAGATAATGTCATGAGAAATGAAATGTATATCTCGAAATTTCTGGGAATGTCTCCAAAAGTATTCTTCATTGTGAACGACTTTTGCATAACTGGTAAACCATAAGAGATAGACAAAATTTTACTACACAAAAAATGTA
Organism: Deroplatys truncata; assembly: GCA_030765065.1. Taxonomy (NCBI): domain Eukaryota; kingdom Metazoa; phylum Arthropoda; class Insecta; order Mantodea; family Mantidae; genus Deroplatys; species Deroplatys truncata. Next base: position 31,644,591 of record CM060976.1, read on the forward strand.
GATCGCATTAAAATACACAACTTATATCATATACATTTCTTTTGTTGAGTGAACCGTTTTCGAGATATTGCTTGTTATTTCCTTAAATTTTTCAATACTTATTTTCTCAAATGGGAATTCGTTATTCGTTTTTTACTTTCTCTACTACGTATAGTAAGTAGGGGAAGTATTGCATTCCACCCAAAAATTCGATACCGAGATTTCACCGGTAATACATGTTTTGAGACCTCCTGAATCCAAAAAAAGCATTTTTGAAAACATGTCCGTGTGTGTGTGTGTGTGTGTGTGTCTGTGTGTGTGTGTGTGTCTGTATGTCTGTGAACAGCATAACTCAAAAACGAACAGTCGGATAAACACCAAACTTGGTATTTAGGTTCAGTATCTTCCAGAGATGCGACACGAAGGTTTTCAAGAAAATCCTCCCACCCCAGATTACCCTTTACATGGAACATTTTTCAAAAATTTTAATTTTCTCAAAAATGACTCTAACGATTTTGATTAAAATATCACATCTTTAAGATATTTTCATGACAAATGAAATGTATATCTCGAATTTTCTGGGAATTTCTCCAAAAGTATTCTTCATTGTGAACAACTTTTGCTTAACTGGTAAACCATAAGAGATAGACAAAATGTTACTACACAAAAAATGTAGATCGCGTTAAAATACACAATTTATGTCATATACATTTCTTTTGTTGAGTGAACCATTTTCGAGATATTGTTTGTTATTTCCTTAAATTTTCCAATACTTATACTTTTTCTCAAATTCGTTATTCATTTTTTTTATGTCCTGGACATGCAAAGAGAATGGAATGCGCCACATAGCAACCAGCGCTTAAAAGATTTGACTATCGCTTAAAAGCTACCATATTCCCCTTGCATCTACAAGAAAATTACCAATAAGATTCACATCTCGATATCTCGATTAACATGAAGCATATGGAGAATAGGCGTTTGTAAAAATAGATTGTACAAGAGTAGAGAAAGTCATGTGAGTGTAACACATCAGATTTTTTTGTCTTGGATATGCAAAGACTATTAATCTGTGGGAAAGGGAATGGTGCTGCACCTAGCAACCAGCTATTAAGAGATATGTATGTGCTTAAAGGCTACTGTATTTCCAAATTGCCCTTGTAAATATATATTCCCCTTACATCTATAAGAAAATTAGCAATAAGATAGAGTCTGCAAATGTTTATCTCGATTAACATGAAGTAGATGGAGAATAAGCGTTTGTATAAACAGTTTGTAGAAGAGTAGAAAAAGTCATGTGAGTGTAACACATCAGATGTTTTTGTCTTGGATATGCAAAGAGTATTAATCTGTGGCAAAGAGAATTGTGCTGCACCTAGCAACCAGCTATTAAGAGATATGTCTATGCTTAAAAGGCTACTGTATTTCTATATTGCTCTTGCAAATATACTTACATCTACAAGAAAATTAGCAATAAGACAGAGTCTGCAAATGTTTATCTTGATTAATATGAAGTAGATGGAGAATAAGCGTTTGTAAAAATAGTTTGTACAAGAGTAGAGAAAGTCATGTGAGTGTAACACATCAGATTTTTTTATGTCCTGGACATGCAAAGAGATTGGAATGCGCCACATAGCAACCAACGCTTAAAAGATTTGACTATCGCTTATAACCTACCATATTCCCCTTGCATCTACATGAAAATTACCAATAAGATTGACATCTCGATATCTCGATTAACATGAAGCATATGGAGAATAAACGTTTGTAAAAATAGTTTGTACAAGAGTAGAGAAAGTCATGTGAGTGTAGCACATCAGATTTTTTCTTATGCACAGTTATTTGGCTTTTTGCGATGTCAGTACTTATTCTCTTTACCTTACATTTTGCCAAATTGGGTAACAAGGAAATGTTCTGACTCATTATTTTGTTCTTGCAGCTGATTTGTTATATTTCCTACAGTTTTATTATTCTGTATTTACGTAAGCTTCCTAGACGCGTTGTTTCGGATTTAGTTTTGCCTTCTCTGAGGTTATTTTTTTTAAATGGCAATTAACTGAGTTGTTACGTCGTGACGAATTGTTCCTTTATATTAAATTACGAGGGTTACGTACCGACGGTTCATTTACAGTACCACGATTAGTGAAATATTTAAAAGACAATTTTCATTTGGCATCGGATGTCGCAAAATGTTCTGAGGAGGAATTAATAATAACTTTTACCCAGGAAACTAAATTCAATCACAGAAATTTCTTAATACATTTTCGGAGCTAACTTCCCCATTTTCACCAGCAGTTTGACATCGTTTACGCGCACATAAACCATTACTTGGTCCGTATCCAGCATTTACAAACTTCATCACTTGCAAGTTCGAACGGGGCAATTTATCTGTACTTTCTCGCGAGTATTCTGCTTTATTACAGAATTATACTACTTTGATTCCTTCGGGGAAGGATAGTCTTGAATTACCAACCGAGTCTGTACCAAAGGAAACGTTCTCTTCCATTTCGCCGAATAAATGCTTAAACGTGCAAGTTTCGCAATTTCAATTTCAGCCTTTGAAGACTGAACTTCCGATACAAGCTTTAATTACAAATTCATATTTTGTAGTCGATTTACCTCATAAAGGCTTTAGAATTTTTGCATTTTTTCATTAAAGTTTGTGACGGTTCTTTGAATTCATTACTTAATCCTTGCGACACGTACAGGGTGGATCATTAAACTCAGACTGCACAGTATCTCCAAAACTAAAGGAATTTCTTTAATAAAAGTTGCTTGATATTATGGGGGAAAGTAAGTGCCATTAATCGTGTTTTGTTTGGAGGACGTTATGATGGTCATTTTAGGGTTAATTAAGTTTTTTAAAATAGGAACCTACATTTTGTATGTTGTTTTCTCATTATAAAATGCTTTATAAAAATCTGTTTATTTTGTGATGAGGAATTATACAAATAAATAAATTTCTCAAGCATTCAATGTTATTAATCCTCTTACAACTAATCCTATATGAACTACAGATGAATAAGCAATTAAAGCTTTTATATCTACTTGACGTAAACATATTAAACTAATCAAAAATCCACCAATTAATCTAATAGATAATCAAAATATATTAATCAATTTTCCAATGTTTCACAATTAGAAACGCAACTTGATCCTCAAATGACCATCCATGGATGGTCCAACCATTCATTGCGCTCTTCGTACACAGCTATTCAGAACTTTCGTTGTTATTTACGCTGGTGTAAGAACAATAGCAAAGTGCTTTATACAACTGTTGTTTAGTTTTTTATGAGGAGTGAGAAAACAACATAAAATGGTAGGTTCCCATTTTAAAAAATTCAACTGACCCTAAAATGACCACCACAACGTCCTCCAAATGAAACACGACTAATGTCATTTGCTTTCCCCCATAATATCAAGCAACTTTTATTTAAAACATTTCTTTCTACAACGTTTAGTTTTGGGGATACTGTACAGTCTCAACTTAAATGGTCCGCCCTGTATAGGTTGTTATTAAGCATTACCGAAGGAGAAAACCAAATCTGTGACGTTATTTTGGCGGGTTTGAACGATACTACGTGTCTTAAATCCGCTTTTCTTGTTCGCCTTATACCTTTGGTGGCCTGGTAAGACGAGCGACTGGACGTAAAAAGGGAGCCAGCAATGGCTCAATCTCCTCCCTCCGGTGAACAGGTGCTATACCAGAATTCTCCTTGAGACGACGCTCCGCAGGCCGCCAAGGACGAGAACATGAAACAAATTTCAGCAGAATGTTAAGCTGAGGCAAAAGGGAGCCAGCAATGGCTCAACTCTCAATCTCTTCCTCCTCATTTCTTACTACAATGCCACCAACTGTAATGATGGAACGAATAAAAATATATAGGAAAGTAATGAATTTTGTCATAAATTTGCTCGTGAATAAATTTCATACGTGAAGTGGTACATACTGAATACATTTTTCAATATTTGTGTGTAATACTTCGTTTAGGCTCAATGAAGATGAGTATATCAAGTTTTGCAAGAAGTCTGATTCATTTCATAAACTTTCTCAAACTCGTCAACAGTGCTCATTATTGTTGTTTGGTTTTCTTTGTCGCTGAGAGAAATAACTGCTAAACACTGTCCTTAGCATAAAAGTAGCTCTGAGGGCATCCTAAATGCCGATAATGGTGTCCTATTTAATTCAGAAAGTACTGGAACCATACTACTATCAGCAAATTTATGTGAAAGCTGTGCTCTAGAAGTATCACCCAACCGTTCTCCTGGGGGACAGTTGGATTCAAGTACAGTGCTTAAAGCAGACCGTAATAAGTTTTGATATTCAGGCTAGTAATAAACAGCTTTGTATTCGATTAAAAACCTCCCAAGTGAGCTGAATACGATACACAGATTGACAAACATGGTAGCAATATTTTTACCAAGTGAAGTGGTTTTTACTATTTGGATTTAAGCTTCCTAATAGTTCTCAAAACCAGTCTATTGTGTAGAAAAAGTCTAAGAATGGATTGCTGCCATAGATCTGAAAATAAAGCCTTCTGAAGACGAAAGTGCATCAGTATTAGCTACGCATTTTCGTTGGATTGGATTATCTGGACCGAGGATTCCGAACCAGTGCTCCTCGAGGCCCTATGATCTTCGCGTCCACTTCTCCGGGATTTGGCGGCCTCTACAGGAAAATAAAATACCTAAAAAGTTAATGAAATTAAAGAATACATTAGAAAAAATCGAATCAAAATAAGAAAACTGAAAACTAAGTTTTAAACGGAAATTCATAAACTTAATTTCGCGACTCCTAGTAAATCATGCTTGATCATTGTGCTGCAACCAACAAAGTTATTGTAATAAATGTAATTTCGTCGCATGAACATTGTGCAAATGTTTAGATATCCGTTGACGTTATGACGTATGACTAGGAGCGGAGGGGGACTTAGCACCTTGATCTTTTGTGCCTATGCCCTTAATGGGGCGCCCTCGGGAGGGAGGAGTGAGAGGAAATAGAGGGCGGCCGAATCAGGAGGCACGACAGAGCAGAGGTCAGGGTCTCTACATTTTTCGGGTTGAAACTCCCAGATGGCAGCTGGTATAATCGGCTCCCCTCCCCCTGCAGACTTGCACATCCCATTGGGGAGCCCAGGACTCGGAGATCGCCCCATTCTGGGGGACAAGTTTTACAGAGATCGTCCTTTCTCCCTGACATACAACGCTGAGGCTGCTGCCGACAGTTGTAACCCTGAAAGCAACCAAGCTGGTGAAAGGTGAAGTGAAATGACAAAGGAAGTGAGAATGAAGGGACACGAAATTCTGGGGGGGATATAATTAACCTTCCCAGCATTGCCTAGCAACCCAACCCCGAAAAAACCCTATGGGTGAGGAAGGTCTGTCGCGGGAAACGAACCCAGGTCAGAATGTGAGTCACACGCGCTACCGCCTGCGCCACGTCGTTGGGTTAGATACCGTTTAGTTTAATATCTATCCTGACCTCCTCCCCTTCTGTGTAACACCGTCCTAAACACATTTAAGACGTGGGTTTGCTCTAAGGGAGCCAGCCATAGTGACTGCATTTTATAAATTGTTTGGGAACGCCTGATTCTTGTCATTGTATTTCTCTACTCTCTTATACAGAGATTCTACAACAACATGAAAAATGTCAGCTCGAAACAATAATTTTCTATAGCAAGTTCTGCACTCTACTTTGCTAAACAAATTAAAGCCAACAGGAAGTTCCGCGTCTTCCATTTACTTGCCGCTGGTTACATCTGAATGAATTTACTGAATAATGTATAATATTATATTTTCAGATAAGTTATCAGTTTCCTGAAGAATCGGAAATAGGAGAGTCTATATACAAGGAAGAAGACAACGATGTTGTGTATTACAACGCAAAGTTGAGCGCAGTCAACGTCGTTTACAAGGACACGGGATTCTACAAATGCGTTCGAGAAGGAGAGAAGGCCTTAGTTAAAGAGGTGTATTACTTCGTTAGAGGTAAGTGTGACACTAACTAGACTGCAGTTGCAGCCTGAACGATAAAATTTGAGCGTGTTTAAGGATAGTGTGTATAATTTATTTATATTGCATTCGAGAGGTCCGGGGTTCAAATCCCGTCAGGGCCATGCTTCCTGACTAAGCTTTTTCCAGGTTTTCCCCAGTCTTCATAAATGTAAATACCTGGAAAGGACCTTGAACTTAAGGCCTATAACGTTTCCTTTCCAAACTCCTTTCCCTATATTATTTAATTCAATGTAGTATCAGTGTCACAGCCTGTGGTGCCCGTATGCAGTAAGAATGGGCGTTAAACACCACAAAAAGGAACAAACGACCTCTACAAATAGACAATATATGAGAACTATGATTATGTAATTAAACTATTCTTCCGTCTGATTATTTTACAAAAGGAAGTTATACAAATAGCTTCAAGGTTGCTAACGACAAGACAAAAGAATACAATGTTCATATACTAAGAGCTTTCTTTGTTATAAATAGAAAAATCAACAATTTCTGTTTGTACTTTCTCCACCACGGACCCAGTAAGTAGAACTATTGCATTCTACCAAAAAATTCGATATCAAGGTTTCACAGAAATACATATTTTGAGGTTCTCTGAATGAAACCGAAATTTTTAGAAACGTGTGCGAGTGTGCTTTTTTCTTTGTTATTTTATAGTAGTCTTTAACGCACGTTCTTGCACAGGCGGTGGACACAAATAATGCATGAAATGAAATGATGATTGCGGAAGAAACTTATCGAAGGAAGCGCTGCAGGCTTAAGATTAAACCTGTGCCACTTGCCGGTCATGAAGACCACGAGTCCATATAGTCTTAACGACCTGGCCATTCGTGCTAGTTGTGTGTGTATACGCACGCACGCACGCACGTACGTACGTACGTATGTATGTACTTACGTATATGTTTAATTGTGTATGTGTGTATATGTGTGTCTGATGAGTGTATGTGTCTCAGTCAGTGCATACATGAGGGAATGTGTGTGTATGAGCGTACGCGAGTGTGTGAAAGTATGTGAGTGTGTCTTTGAGTGTGTGTGTGTGTGAGTGTGTCCTGAATGTATATGCGTGTATATGAGTAAATGTATGTCAGTCAGCGGGTAAGTGTGCCTTTGAGAGTGTGAGAAAGTGTGGGTGAATGTGTGTGTATGAGCGTGTGCGAGTTTGTGAATGTATGTAAGTGTGTGTGAGTAAATGTATGTCAGTCAGCGTGTAAGTGTGTTGGGTGTGTGCGCGCGCGCGTGTGTCCGTGTGTCCGAGTGTCTGAATAGCATAACTCAAAAACGAAACTCGATTAAATACCAAACTTCATATTTAAAATTCAGCGTCCTCTAAGGATGCAGCATGACTTGTGAATAGACACCGCATCTCCGACCACGCATGCAGCTCACGTAATTATACCTAGGTTTCTATATACTTAATGATACATTAAATATTATTATTATTATTACTAATATATGTCCCCCGGTAACGCCAAGAACTTCGATTACGAACAACGTCCGGAAATTAACGTTTGACGTGCTCGCGTGCAATGCATGCCAGAATTTCCATCATTCGTTCTACTAACCGAGGTGCCAATGTAGGGCCCGACAAGGTACGTCAATGTAGCATGCAAGACCCAACGTAATCTTTTAACTCATTCTCTACTGTACATATTAGACTAATAACATTCGCATGGGGAGTTAATGTATCTACCACCGGGAAATGATCGCCACGAGGGTGGCGGCTATTGGGCCGCTCCCAGAAGATATATGACAGGAAGATTTTGTTATTTTTGACTTTCTCAAAAATAGGCTGTAACGATTTTGATTAAAATACCACATGTTTAAAATATTTGCATGAAAAATAAAATGTACCAGTTGGCCCAAACAATCCGTGCTTTGCAGTTTTACGCTTCTCACATACATAGGTGCAAAATAAGTTGCATCATTGCTGTTGAAAGGGGCAGTGCAGGTACAAAGCGTAATGTCACTGAGGTAGTGTTGCTATCTGCAGGTGTTTACGTGGTAGTTTCGTACTGATAAGCGTCGCGTGTCGCCTGCATGCAATTCGAGCCAGATCATTTAGATAAACAGGTAACGTTCACCAATAACGAACACAATATCATTACCATTTGAGCGGAGACGCACCAGAGTGCAACTGAGGTTCGAAGCCTATGTTCTGAAGATTTTCAGACGTGACATCTGTCTGCTGCGCACGTTTATTTTATTATTCTTTTTTGGTTTTGACGTACAGAAATAATATTAAGAAATGATGGATCATTTGAAGTAGAACGTGGCCTCAGAGGTCCTTACATCAATTCGTCTACCAAGGCGGGCATGTTTTTGCATATGCTTATTATGAATAATGCATAATAAAATAGTTTAATTCTTACGCACCTTAAACATACACAAATATAATAGAAATATAATTTTGTTTAATATTGTTATCTTTGCAATACCAATTGGTGCCATATAGTTGTACGGATTGTAGATTAACTGTCATGGAACTAAATGACCTAACACGTGTGCTTAGGCTTGCGTCAAGGTGCAATTCTGAATGCTGGTTAATGAGCAAATTGCTTATTAAATAACCGATAACACCCCGCCCCACACACACACGCACATAGGTATTCCAACATTCAAACACCAGACTGTGGGCATACCGTGAATTTTCTTTCGTTTAAAGCAACTTTCTGGAGCCCAGCCGGGAATCGAACCCGGAATACGTCATATAGCAGGCAGTTTATCTATGGAATTTGCTCTAGGACCAATGATATCAGTTAAAGTATTCGTTTTCAAGCATTGGTCTTTCATTTAGCGGTCTCTTCTCAGCCGGTATGGAGTCCCTTTTGAAGTTCTGCTTAGGCAAACCTTTTGGCATCCGCGCTATCCAGTATAAACTATAAACTAAGGATGGCTTGTGTGGCCACCTGGTATATCTTGCATTTTCTGTGAATAGCCTTCATAGTCCTCTTCATTCTGAATTACTTTTGTATATTTGGTAAACTGTCTTTTGCACAAAACATGTAGATCATTTTAAAGCACATAATTTACGACAAATACAATTTTTGTGGCGTTAATAATTTTCTAGATATTCATTGTTATAGGTTTGAGTTTTAAAATATTTATGGTCTTTCTAGTGGGAAGTCGCTATTCATGTTTTCTGGTGGTCATGATAAAGGCATGGAATTTAAAAGCCATCATATAGCGATCTGCATTTGAAAAAAGTTATCAACAGTAGTAGCACTAGTGCTGATAGTTTTACGACAATTTAATTGAGTTTAACGAATGCTTCTTTCCTTGATTATTTCGAGACCGAAGGTCGATAAATAATTATCTTATGAAAAGAGGCACGAGTTTGAAACCGAAATTAAATTGTCATGCAAAACTAGTAGCACGAGTGCTACCCGGCTAGATAATCACACGAAAAACTCATTATGAACTTATCTAGTTTAGCGCCAATCATGTTTGTTATGCTATTATTGTGGTCACAGTCTACGTGATTTCATACAAATTAAAAACAAGTGCACCGCCATTAAATACTATCAGTGTAGTGCGGCTTTGATTGACCAACTGACTAGCATACTCTACCTGACATTGGCTAATGGCATATTGAGTGCGATTATCACTTTAGTCTACCCCAAGGGTGACTAAAATGCCTTTCTCCCTCGAGTCATCAAATATGCAACATACACTACACTACTCAGCAGCATATGGAAAACAAATGAATAGACAGCTAGAAAAAGTGGCGCCTGCGAGTCACACTGCCTCGCGAGTCGCGTTTTCGTCACCACTGGTCTACTCTATCCATCCTATAGTTAAAACGAAATTGTAAATGTGTAATGAAAGTTTATCTCTGTTAACAAGAAGCAGATAGAAGAATAAGTTTTTGTGACGATAGTTTGTATTTGCATACATTATGATAAATGTGTCATATAATTATCTACTCCGTGACAGTCCTGATATAGGCCAACTGGTTATGAAATAAAATAGAATGCACGCAACCACGCTCATATTCATACGCCAGGCACAGGACGTAAGGAGGGACCTTCTTTAACACAGAAAACTTTCTCGAGGCAAGCCAAGTTTCGAACCCGTGATCCTTGAAACGGCAGACTTACTTTACTTATAGCTTGGCATCCATTCTTTGATGTGAAGCGTCTCGTTATTTCCATTTTTTTCAGGTTTTTCATTTAATGCCTATATTCTCAATTACTTTAGACTGATCCTGAAGCGCAGTTGGTATAGAACCTGTCTACTGTACCTGTGATCGATTCTCGGCTGGCTCTAGATATGTTTCTTTAACCAACAGTCTAGTGTGTGACTGTAAGTGCTTGAGTAGAGTAATCGGTTATTTAATAACTGATTCTTCCTGTTATCACAGGTTAGGATTGCCACCTAACAAATGCCTGAGTAAACGTACCGAGTCATACCTATACACAGAGTATAACTTAGAATTAGCACAATATGTCACCAAAAGATGCCTGAACCGAGCGAGGCGGCGCCGCGGTAACGTGTGTACTCGCATTCGGGAGGTCTCGGGTTCCATCCCCAGCGACCACTCATTCTGACCCAGGGTTTTTCGCGGTTTCCTCTGATCGACAGGCAAATGCTGAGACGGTTTCTTTTCTACCATGATTTCCTTTCTATCATTTCCCTTTCATTCCGTATCTTTCTCATCATTCAGGTGTGCTTCTAGGTTTCGTGGTGTTGGCGGTGCTGGACACATGGTGCGGATGCATGCTCAATGGAAAGACTATTCCCCATGGATAACAAAGGGCTGGTTGACTGGTGGGCGATTCATCGCCTTCTCTCGGCGGCTCCAGCAGTGGGACGGGTCCTCCAGCTTGGAAATGCTAGGGACTTCCGTGCGTCTCTGTGGCCTGTCTGTCTACGGCCTGTACCCTCCTGTGATTCCTGCACCTCATCCCTTCCTCCTGAGAGGTGATAGTAATAGATTTCTGTAGCTCGCGGTGTGCGAGGTGTCCCTATACTTATAGCAGGTTCCGGAACGTTAACAAAGCGTCTCTTATGTTATTGTTACTAATTCTATAGATAATCTCACTCTGATGAGTACTTAAAAACCTAATTCCTGAATCTATATTTGTTTTGTTGTTGCCTTTATTATGATAGGATAGATACTATCATAGAGTTATAAAATCATATTTTGGATTTATTTTGGATACTTTATTCCTTAAAGTTCTTTTGATAGTATCACACATGTAGTTAAATTTACCTAGCTTTATTTCTATCAGTATTCTTTATAAAATATTATATATACAGGGTGGACCATTTAAGTTGAGACTGTACAATATCTCCAAAACTAAGCGTTGTAGAAAGAAATGTGTTGTATAAACGTTGCTTGATATTATAGGGGAAAGTAAATGCCATTAGTCGTGTTTTGTTTGGAGGACATTATGATAGTCATTTTAGGGTCAGCTTAATTGTTTTTAAATGCGAACCGACATTTTGTATGTTGTTTTCTCATTATAAAATGTTTTATAAAAATCTGTTTATTTTGTGATGAGGAATAAGGAAACAAAATAAAAAGGTTTGTTCCCAATAGCGAAATGTAACTTGACTCTCAAGTGACCATCCATGAATGCCAACCATTCATTGCGCTCTTCGTACACGGCTATTCTGAATTTTCGTTGTTATTTACGTTAGTGCAAGGACAATTACTTTACATAAATGTTGTTTAGTTTTTTTTATAAAGAATGAGAAAACAACACAAAAACTCTGATGTGTTACACTCATATGACTTTCTCTACTCTTGTACAAACTATTTTTACAAACACTTATTCTCCATATGCTTCATGTTAATCGAGATATCGAGATGTCAATCTTATTGCTAATTTTCTTGTAGATGCAAGGGGAATATGGTAGGCTTTAAGCGATAGACAAATATTTTAAGAGCTGGTTGCTATGTGGAGTATTCCATTCTCTTTGTATTACCAGGGCAAAAAAAATAATAACGAATTTCCATTTGAGAAAAATATAAGTACTGGAAAATTTAAGGTAATAACAAGCAATATCTCGGAAATGGTTCACTCAACAACAACAAAAAAGTATATGTATATGACATAAATTGTGTGTATTAAGGCGATCTACATTTTTTGTGTAGTAAACGTTGATCTATCTCTTATGGTTTACCAGTTATGCAAGAGTCCTTCACAATGAAGAATACTTTTGGAGTCATTCCCAGAAAATTCGAGATATACAATTCATTTGCCATAAAAATGTCTTAAACTTATGGTATTTTATTCAAAATCGTTAGAGCCATTTTTGAGAAAATTAAAATTTTCGAAAAATGTTCCATGTAAAGGGTAATCTGAGGTGGGGGATTTTCTTTAAGACCTTCGTGTCGCATTTCTGGAAAATACTGAACCTAAATACCAAGTTTGGTGTTTATCCGACTGTCATTTCTGAGTTATGCTGTTCACAGTCAGACACACACACATACACACACACAGACAGAGACTTGCAGACTCACACACACACGGATATGTATCCAAAAATGCTTTATATGCATTCAGTGTACCTCAAAACATGTATTTCCTGTGAAATCTCGGTATCGAATTTTTGTGTGGAATGCAATACTTCCTCTACTTACTATACGTAGTAGAGAAAGTAAAAAGCAAGTTCCCATTTAAAGAAAAATTAAATTAACTCTAAAATTACCTTGACATCTCCTCCAACTAAAACACGACTAATGGCATTTAGTTTCCCCCATAATATCCGCAACTTTGATTCAAGACATTTCTTTTTACAACGCTTGGTTTTGAAGATATTGTACAGTCTCAACTTAAATGGCCCACTCTGTATGTAATATTATATATATGTATAAACCAGATGGTTAAATCTTTGCGGTGAACTATTATTCTGTCTCCTTTAGTGTTTTTATTATATTTACAAATATTTATTATTTCTGTTACTGATATGCTACGGTCAAGCATCTGCTGAAAATGCGGTAGAATACGTAGGGCCTGCTGCTAAGAGTGTAACAGTGTAACGTCTTGACATTACTCTATATTTTATTTAAAAAATCTGATGTGTTACACTCACATAACTTTCTCTACTCTTGTACAACCTAATTTTACAAACGCCTATTCTCCATATGCTTCATGTTAATCGAGATATCGAGATGTCAATCTTATTGGTAATTTTCTTGTAGATGCAAGGGGAATATGGTAGCTTTTAAGCGATAGTCAAATATTTTAACGCTGGTTGCTATGTGACGCATTCCATTCTCTTTGCATGTCCAGGACATAAAAAAAATGAATAATGCATTTGAGAATAGGTATAAGTATTGGAAAATTTAAGGAAATAACAACCAATATCTCGAAAACGGTTCACTCAACAAAAGGAATGTATATGACATAAGTTGTGTATTTTAACGCGATCTACATTTTTTGTGTAGTAAAATTTTGTCTATCTCTTATGGTTTACCAGTTATGCAAAAGTCGTTCACAATGAAGAATACTTTTGGAGACATTCCCAGAAAATTCGAGATATACATTTCATTTCTCATGACATTATCTTAAACATATGATGTTTTCATCAAAATCGTTAGAGCCATTTTTGAAAAAATTAAAATTTTCGAAAAATGTTCCATGTAAAGGGTAATCTGAAGTGGGGGGATTTTCTTGAAAACCTTCGTGTCGCATCTCTGGAAGATACTGAACCTAAATACCAAGTTTGGTGCTTATCCGGTTGTTCGTTTTTGAGTTATGTTGTTCACAGACACACACACAGACACACACAGACACACACACGGACATGTTTCCAAAAATGCTTTTTTTGGATTCAGGAGGTCTCAAAACGTGTATTTCCGGTGAAATCTCGGTATCGAATTTTTGGGTGGAATGCAATACTTCCCCTACTTACTATACGTAGTAGAGAAAGTAAAAATACAATTAAAATATCAGATGCATACAGAAGGGCATGTCATCGTAAAGCCTCATTGATTTAGAAATATTTAAACTTTATATCAAATTGGGATATGTTATGATGATGTTTTTGCAGAGATTGTAAGCATATTGAGCTAAGAGTGAAAACATGGCGTTGGGTAAAAGGAGAATTTTTTAAGTGGTAGTTGAGCAATGTTCATAGAAGGTATAGAGAAAAAATAACCTTATTAATCTCAATTTTTATTTTTGCAGATGAGGAGAAGCTGATTGTGGAAGATGTAAACCCAAGTATTTTCTACGGTTTTCTTACCAAACCACTGACTATACCTTGCAAGCCTACGGCACCCGACGTTGAGGTCGTCCTCAAGAAGGACGCTAATGTAAGTAGCCAAACACAGTAAGCAAACTAGGTAATGCATTTAAAGAATGGGACAAACCTAAGGAACTATACCACGAGAATAACTGGTGGTTCAGGGATTCAGTGCGTGCTTAAACGTTAAAAATGTATCTGCTAACTGTAAACATTGTTCTTCTTAGAAGATTGTTGGTAAAGATTCATGATAATCTCTCAAATGGAGAGCCAGGTCAATCATATTATTCCATAACAGATAAACAATAATCATAATATAAGCTGCAATTGGAAGATTTTTTCACCATTAAATCATACCAACAGTTTGTGAATGCCATCTCTTCCTTTTCCTTTTAAAAAGCAGGATTGAAAATCGTGTAAATAGAGTAACTACTCCATAGCTGGCCACGTACATAGAACATCTTATTGCTCATCCATTGAAACACTGTGCACTTGCTGTGGATGTACACCCTCAAAATTCATTTTAAAGCAAAAACAAAAATATCTGATGTGTTATACTCACATGACTTTCTCTAATCTTGTACAAGCTATTTTTACAGACGCTTATTCTCCGTATGCTTCATGTTAATCGAGATATCGAGATGTTAATCTTATTGCCAATTTTCTTGTAGATGCAAGGAGAATATGGTAGGTTTTAAGCGATATTCAAATCTTTTAAGAGCTGGTTGCTATGTGGAGCATTCTATTGTCTTCGCAAGTCCAGGATATAAAGAAAGCAAATAAGGAATTCCAATTTGAGAAAAAGTATTAAGTATTGGAAAATTCAAACAAATAACAAGACATATCTCGAAAATGGTTCACTCAAAAAAATGTATATGACATAAATTGTGTGTTTTAAAGAGATCTACATTTTTAGTGTAGAGAAACTTTGTCTATCTGTTACGGTTTACCAGTTATGGAAAAAACATTCAGAAACAAGAGGACTTTTGGGGATATTCCCAGAAAGTTCAAGATATACATTTTATTTGTCATGAAAATATCTTAAATATATAATATTTTATTCAAAATCATTAGCCATTTTTGAGAAAATCAAAAAATTTTGAAAAATGTTCCATGTAAAGGGTAGTCTGGGGTAAGCAGATTTTCTTGAAAATCTTCGTGTCGCGTCATTGAGAGATACTGAATCTAAATACGAAGTTTGGTATTTATCCAACGTTTCGTTTTTGAGTTATGGTGTTCACAGACAGATACACATTCACAGAGACCTTTTTCTAAAAATGCTTTTTTTGGATTCAGGTGGCCTCAAAACATGTATTTCCGGTGATATACCAGTACAGAATTTTTTGGTGGAATGTAATACTTCCCCTACATACTATACATAATAGAGAAAGTAAAAAATGATTCTGATAAATTACGAATCATTTTTCCAAAAGCATTTTTATTCTGGTTAAACACTCGCTAAGCTGTTACGTACACGAAGAAAACTTTAGAAAATTTCAACGTGCGAGAGAAAGAAGGGGGAGAGAGAAAGAGAGAGAAGGGAGTATTGTTTGTGTGTGAGCGTGCGCGCGGCGCATGTGAGTGTGTGCAGGTGTGCAAAGACACTGTGAATCCAGCAGTGGCAAATGCCACCGATATTTACTCAAATCGGAGGCGCACCAGTTTTACCTCATCTACCGCTTAGATATCTGAGTAGAAGTATTGCATTTGATCCAACAATTCGATATCAAGATTTCACCGGAAACATAATTTATGAGCTCTTCTTAAAATGTCTGATTGTTACATTCATATAACTTTCTCTACCCCTATCGTTTATTAGTGGGCATACAAATTATTCCTACAAAATTTATTTTTTCGTCTACTTCATTTTAATCGATATAAACCTCTTAGAAATAGCTACGTCACATATTTCGTTACCATATAAAGGGAATAGCGATATTCACGTGTTTAAGAACTGGAAGATATATGCTGGCCTTAAAACTTCGTACTCTTTCCATACAATAGCGAGAAATAACTGAAAATCGACGGGACTTGAAAAGAATGACAATGTATTGAACAAATCCAACCATTAATAACAGATACCTTGGCAATGGCTGATGACGCACAAAAAGTTATTTGAAATAAATTGTGTGTTTTAAAGCGATCTACACTTTTTGTGAAGTACGTTTTCATCTATCACTTAATGTTTACCAGTTATACAAAATTAGGTATATAATATTCCTTCCGGATGAATAGGACTTCATAGGCTATTTCCAGAAAATCTGACATATACATTTTCTTTGTCAAGTAAATATATTTAATATGCGGTATTTTAATTAAAATCGTTACAGTGATTTTCTATAAAATGAAAATTTCGAAAAACCTTCCATGTAAAGGGTGGCTTGGGGTGGAAGGCGTTTCTAAAAATCTTACTTGTCGCATCTTTGAAACGTCCTGAACCTAAATACCACGCGCGCGCGCGCGGATCTTCTTATAAAGTGCTTTTTTAAATCAGGGAGCCTCAAAACATGTACCTCGGTATCGAATTTTTATGTGGAATGCAATCAATACCTTCTCTACCTACTATGTACATGGTAGAGGTATTTTTAGAAAAAGATTGTGTGTGTGTGTGTGTGTGTGTGTGAACAGCATAACACAAAAGCGAGACGTCGAATGAATACCAAATTTTATGTGAAGATTTTAAAGAAAGTGGCTTAAGCAACTCTTTATAGGGAATTTGTTTTGTTTTATTTTCTAAAAAATGTCTGTAAGGATTTAAATTAAAGTATTATATGTTTGAAATATGACACGGAATATCCTGAATTTACTGTGAATATCCTGAGAATTCCTCTTAACTCTCATTGAAAACTTTATAAATTTGGGAAACTGAAATAAATGTACTTAAAAGTTACCCCAAGAAAAATATAGGTATCATTCAGATACACATTTTGTGTCGAAGGACTTTTTTCGTACCATTAGCCGCTTGCGGAATATTTCCTGTTATTACTTTGAATTTTCGAATGTTTTATTTAAATTAAATTGAGTTTTATTTATGGACGTTCTTTAACTACAATGGTCCTTAGCGTCCCATTCTACCTATATTGGGCGTGTAAGACCTGAAATTTTGCTCAGAAAACTCTTTATCAGGCTTAAGGTA
Source organism: Deroplatys truncata (assembly GCA_030765065.1). Taxonomy (NCBI): domain Eukaryota; kingdom Metazoa; phylum Arthropoda; class Insecta; order Mantodea; family Mantidae; genus Deroplatys; species Deroplatys truncata. The sequence goes on from CM060976.1 coordinate 31,661,908, forward strand.
CTTTTACGTGCCATAAATCTACGACATGGGACCACCGGCTTTACTTCCCTTCCGAAGAAAGCCATGCTAAGGATTTTTACGCACGAAAAGAATACATTGCCTTCTGCCGGGTTTGAACCCGCGACCTCGGGAACTAGAGGCTGACATGGTACCCCTAGTCCATGGAGGTAGCATTTAAGCTTTATTTAATTTTTCAAGTGCCGATATTTTGTGTGCCATGAGGTTCATGGAAAGAATATGCAATATCAAAGCCAGCATAGGGCGACCTGCTTTTCAAACCTTGACATTTCCCATCCTGCTGTTTGCTTCTGTGTATTTACAAGTTATGTATTAAAAGCATTTCTCTCCATTTTTATCGTGATTAACAAATACGTTTTTGTAAAATAGTTATAGAAATTAATTATATTAAGCTGAGAATATTCTGCGATAGCAACACATTTTCTGTGTTAGATGATATATCAACTCCATTTATGCTACACATTTTATTAATTATGTCCGTGTTTGTATCTATATTGCAGGAAGTAAAGGTGGGAACATCCAGTGATGAGAAGAGATCTGTAACATACGACCCAAAGATTGGATTTATGATATCTACAGCTTACATCACAGATGGTGGTACCTATTTTTGCGAGGCTACTAGAGGAGACAAGACCATGAGTATACTATACATTGTAAATATAATCGGTAAGTGTAGGACTGACATGACTGACCAATCGTCTATCTGGTAGGCTTGTGATGAAGCTGCTATTCTGCCAAACCATGTTTGGGTTTTACTCAATAGTTGATAAGATGGGATGTAAGATGCTGTTCTTTTGTTTACGGCTTTGAAAGGAAATGGCGCTAGTTTTTAGACTTCTCAAGGGTTTGTTTTCAAAAGGCAGCGCCTATATCCGCTGTACCACAGGTGCTACATTTGTGTCAAGAGGTACTCGTTTTTAGTTTAGAATTTAGACCGAAATCTCATTGACTGCTTTGGGATTCGGCTTAAGTAACTGGATCAATAACGGAGTTAATCTCAAGCTATGTGGAAAACACGTTAACTCTACCGAGATTCCTCGTAAATAGTTCCCAAGACAAGGGCGTTATCATGATGTGGCAATTTGTCATTCAAATGTTTTGCCTGGGGCCTAATAACATCCTGCATGTGTAGAAGTGCGAGGTTTCATGTAGTAACGTCACTGGGTAGCCACGACAGATAGAATATATGGACCTAAGTCCAGGTGCCCAGGCTCACGGATATCCACCATTACCTATTGTTGGACGAGAAGACACTATTGTTGTCTTTGTTCTGGATTGAAGGCTCTGAGAGCACTAGAGCAGGATGTCAACAGCAAACTGAGTCATACTGACGCCCTGAATCACTGTAAAGTTGCCATTGTATGGCTAAACGGCGAGGGGGATAATACAGAGCTTCGGAAGTCCTGGTATGGGCCTAGAAGTAGAATTATAATGTTTTTCCCTCTAAAACAGTTATGAATTTGCATTGCTTAAGGAGACTACGCAGGATAGTCATCAACTGTGTGTGCAACTCAAGCCGGATGTGTTTTTTACAAGAGCCTAAAACCCCAGGTGGTGAATAAGGCCTTCGTAACATCTAGAGATACAGCCAGTGTGAAAGTCCTACCTTGAAAATCTAGAGCAGCGGCCTCAACCGCCCGCAACAGTTGATGGGAGAGGAATGGTCATTTTAGGGTCAATTTAATTTTTTTAAATGGGTACATACAATTAAGCTCAAATTAAATTGACCCTAAAATGACCATCACAACGTGCTCCAAATAAAACACGATTAATGAATTTACTTTCCCCCATAATATCAAGCAACTTTTATTCAAGACATTTCTTTCTACAACGCTTAGTTTTGGAGATATTTTACAGTTTCAACTTAAATGGTCCATCCTGTATGTTATGTAGCATATAGGAAACAAGGCAAAACGTGCTTAGATGAAGATTATTAAAACTTTTGTCATTTAGAAACTTCACTGCATTCATCTTTAAATTAAAATAAAGACTACTGGCAGGTTTGATACTAACCGTAACAGTACTCAGTCTATAGTAGCCGAATAAAATGTAAATACAAAACGATAACGTACGTTTATAAGCAGAATAAATCCGGGATGGCTCAGGCAGTACTGTCTGTGGTCCGCATTCGAGAGGTCATGGACTCGATTCCCGCGGTTGACCTTCCTGACCCATAGGTTTTTTCGGGGGTTTTTCCCGGGTCGCTATCCGAATGCTGGGAAGGATAGTTACCTCCCCCGAATTTCTCTATCCCTCCCTTACTCTCATTTCACCGTCCTCTTTCACGTTAAAGGTTGACTACGGGACTGTGTGTTGGTCGACTGCGAATAGATAGCGTTGGAACTCCTTTACAGCCATGTCAGATAGCGGCGTTCGAGCCTTCGCTGCTGGGTCGAGCTTTCCCAAGTCTCTGCTGGAGGGAAGTCTGTGAGTCACCCACCAGTGGCTTGAGCGGACCGCCGCTGAGCGCTCTCCGACCGGGTGGTCAAGCATGTGACTCTTATGGAACTCTGTGCGTCTCTGTCGTCTGCGTCAGCCGGTCCTGCAGCGTATACGTGTCCTAAAGTTGCTTCCTGTCTTCCTTTCCTCTCGGGATGTATGCACAAAAGATCCCTTGCAATTCGAGGTGCTAGGTGTCCCTTCCGTCAACTAATCCTAATTGTTATAAGCAGAATCCGATTAGCTATTGTTTTTCTCTGTCTTCTTTTTGTAGTTATTACATCGTGGCCTTCTGGTAGCAATAACATAAACTTGACTGCAATTTATTTCTTACACTGTTCTCTGTAGAGGAACAGTAACAAAGCAGTGGCGTACATGATATATTTTGCTTCATTACATTCTCAACCAAACGTTACATCTTAATTTCGTATTTCTTTTTTAGTCACATTATCACTTCAAAGTTAAAATTACAAGCTATCTTATATCGTATGCTATCCGAAAAGAACATCCTGTTCTGTGGTGAAAAAATTATAAAAATCAGTTGAATAGTTCCCAAGCATACCCTGAGCTGTTATTAATAGGGATAATTTATTAAATATCCTGAAATATTATTGAAAGGAATAGGTTTTAAAATACTTAGCATTGTGTCTTACATATTAGGCGGAAGTTCCAAGTCAATTTCTTCTAAGAGAAAATAATTGTAAATCTAAATATTGTCAGCAGCTCAAATTGCATTAAATCAGTGCCATGAAATAGAATGCTCTGATGTGTAGTAACAGCTCTAATGTCTGCTTCATGTAATTTCTAAAAAAGGCTACCTAAAACTCACACTAATTTTGGTAATTTTTCCCAATAAGTTTTAAAAGTTAATATTTTCTTAGATTATAAGTATTCCGTTAAATTTACATGAAATCCCACAGAGTTAGCGATACAAGATTATTTCACACTGATGTATTAATTATTATGACCGTCCCCGTAGCACAGTGGTACCGTGCCTGCCTTTGGCCCGGGTGGTCCGGGTTCGATTCCCGGTACTGGCGTGGGGATTTTTCCCCCTTTGAGAGGTCTGGTGCGGAGTGCACTCAGCTTCGTTAGGTCCTTGAGGAGCTACATGATGGAAACGTAGTTGCTCTGGTTTGGAAGGCCGCCTTAACCGGCCGCAAGGGACCCGCGGCGCTGACCACGTCCCATCCTCCAGCACTGTCCCTTACCAATGACGCTGTAGTGGGCAGAGGTGGGGGATTCAGCGGTCGGGGCGGTAGGCCGTGGTCCGATTCTGGGCTAGCGCGCCATGAGTTTGTATTGATTGATTAATTCTTATACTCAGAAATACGTACATGTGGCTTCAGTATATGTGAAAATAAGCCAATACTTCCTGGTTCCCTGAAACGTCGTTTGTCCTTATGTTTCAGTTTTGGTAATTAACATCTTATTCATTTCAGTAATACATTTGTATTTTACTGTATTTTTAGATATTTCAATCCGTGGAATAGCCAGTAGCACTCTAGGAATGCTATTGTTTACGTGATATATAGATAAATTTCAGAAAAGTATGTTTTATCTTTGATATAACAGAAAATTACTCTAGTTTTCAGTTCTATAGTATGGTTTTGAATATCGTTTGATATTTTTTCTCTGAATACTGAAGTCAAGTATTTTTGTTTCAGACAACCTGTTTGTGTAGTACGCAATCGCTGCTGGACTGAATGGACATTTATTTCATTAATTTGATGTACAAGTGATATCCAACCAAGAATGCTGTAAGAATATGAGTACCTATTTATTAAAGGTTTTGTCATATAAATTATGAACTAGTGGTCCAGTAAAATCTAATTTTGAATTTCCTTTAGAATTTCATAATCAATTTTAAGCAATATGTAAAGCATTGTACATGAAACTGTATACTAAGGAGATAAAAGGATTAGCGTTCTCATAATTTGCAGTCTCATTAAATTGTTCCCTAAAATGTTTAAAGTATTTTAAGAACATGAAATAAAAAACTAATGTTGTATGTATTCTTGTACAACATTTGCTTCTACAATTTCTGAAACTGTTTACAACGAAATCAATGTCTACGTTACTTTACATGCAGCGATACACTATTGCAAACGTGTGAAAAGCGTTTAAAGGCTTTTTTAGACACTCTTTTGCAAAACTACTTCCATTAATACATTTTTGCAGTTCCTTCATTCTAATTCTGTGTTGAATGTATGCTGAGTTTCCGAAGAAAGCTGCTCACGTAATTGGTTGTTGCCAATGCTTCGCTTATGATTCTTCTGGTTTACCTAAGCGGAGCTGTATGCACATTTTCAAAAATTGATTTTATTTTATAGTTTAGACATTTGAGAAAATGTTCCAAGAGTATTTTATTTGTTTTCCACCTCTAAGCTCATTTAAAGTCTAAATAGCTTAGCAAAGTTGTACATTGTGCAACATCCCTTTATCCAATAGGCACTAATTGTGCTTTTGTTTGTGTGAGTTTATATCTGTACGGTTAGTTATTAAATTAAAATTGTAAATTCTTTCAAATATTACAAATACTTCATTACAAGTAATCCACAAAAATTACGTTTAAATGCAATATTAGCTTTAAATGAGTATAGTAATACGTACCTAAAATTACAGAACAGGTCTCACTGGGTGCTTCTATCAATCCTCTTATCATCCAGGCATGCCGCATCACCGATTATTTAACCTGGGCACACCCCATCCTAAACGACATCCTAGAGTACCCAGCGGGTATAGCCACATTCTACCAACAGCAGTGAAATAGAGGCTGTCTTGCGGCAGAGAACAGTTTTCAACTCCTATAAAATAACTTGCAGTTTTCAGTCGCTGAGACAGAGCCAAACGGGCCGTGAGAATTGCCAATTATAATCGAATGAAGAAACTGCTGCTGCTTTCAGGGAGTAAATAAACATATAGGTTAACATATAATAGTCATTCATTCATTATCGGTTTACCCTCCTCTTATGTAGGACTTACACCCCCCAGGACTTACAAGCGGGTGCCTGGGGTCAGAGGCCCGTCGAGGAGCAGATACTCATGGATCAGACACAGCATCCAGGATGGGTGATCAGCCCGATGCCTGGTATGGGATGAAGGAAGTAGATGAAACGAAGTGTTGGTGAAATGGATGAAAGGAAAGGTGATGATGGAGCAGTTGGTGGAATGAATGGCGGGGGAAACCGGAGAACCCGGAGAAAACCCGCCCAGACGCCGCTTCGTCCACCACAAATCCCACATGCAGGTCCCTGGGATTGAACCCGGTCCGCCGCCTTAACATATAATAATGTAATTAAATTTTTCTATGAGGAAAACTTAGGCATTAGAACTACAGAACAAAAATTCAGCGAAAGGCATAACGCTGCTATTTATTTCTTAGAATAAAAGCGTTACAGCAAAATAAAGATAGTGCCTGAACCTGCTATCTTGAAAGCCAGCATGGACTGTGCTACATTTCTTGGTGCAGTTCAAATACGTACAGGATAAGGATAAAGTCACTATTTTGTGTTGCACTTTTGGTTTTCTATCAGTGAGTGCTAGTTCACATGAATGTACACAAATTACTAAACTTAAAAGAAATTAAATCTTCTGCACGTTTTCTAGAACATTACACTTTTCCTCAAATAGTGTACATTTTCTGTAAGACTATAACTCAGGACAGTGAAACTTGTTAGTATCTTCTAAACTATACAATAAACAATCCTGTACAGCAGTCTTTTATTTTGAAAATAATAGTGTTTCTTATTATGCATATCAATGACTATAAGGGATTTTTAAAACCAAAGCTTAATGTTTTATTTAAAAAATCAGCAGAGTAATCAGAATTTTGCTTCTTACAATTTATTATCACTGCATAATAAACTTGAGCACGAAGTTTTATTACATGTGACTGGGTTAATACCTAGAAAAATGTTTAAAAAATGAACTTTCGATTTTTAAACCTTGTGTTTTATTTCTTCAATGATGTTAAAATGCCATAAAATGCTTCAAACTTTCAGCATAAATGAACAATGCATTTCAAATACTTGAAGGTAAGTGTGATTACATCATGCTAAAAGCTTTGGAACATACAGTTACTTGTTTGTAACCATGTATTTTCATGTACGTCCTCCTTGCGTCACGTTATTGGCTGTTGTCAATGTTTCGTTTATCATGTATTGATCTTCTTCTGGGTTAATGTGACAAGCCTTCTCCGAAGCTCAGTATATGTACATAGGCTGTGGAAGCCTCTGTACCAATAGTTTATATACTGTCCAAATTTGTTCGTGATTTATGGAATTCCCTCAACATACTACAGTATAAGAACACAACACGTTTGGTTGTTTTGCTACTTTGCCAATTATCTGGGTGATTTATGTATTTATTGCTAAACAGATTCAACATATACACCACATATACGCCATTCATCTGGTTAGCTGAGTCAAGTGTGAGAAGGGAAGGCAACAGAATTGCTATTGAAACGTTGTCACTTCGTAGCGATTTTGTGATCTCTTTCTTAGAAGCAATGGATACTGGAAGATCCGTTTTGCTACCAAACAAACATTACTCACTGGAAGCCGCATTATTTATTGTATAAGCTGTTACGGCATTTACTTACGTATGTAAAGAACATTAATAATTATCGTAGAGCGGGAAGACGAGAAAGCTGATACGCAGGGAATAAAGCTGTTACTAGGGATGGGATCTCAATACCGTCGATATCTCGATACTCGGTAGTATCGAAGTATGTTTAATAGCTTGAGATACACCTTCGATACTTTTAAATTTTTAAGTTATGCATTACTGAAAGTTTTTGTGCTTAACTTTATGTTAGATGAGGAATAAAATGAGTAGAGACTCGCACGTGTCTACAAAGGGTTGCTGTACTTATAGTTCTTGATAGACCTTGACTGCGTTTCCTGTGGGTGAATCAATGCAACATTCCATAGACTATTGTGTCAAAATGTAAACATGTAGAATAAAGGGAGAAAGAGTAGAGGTACTCGTTTAACATACAGCGTTAACTGGGTCATGAATGAAGCTGATTTAACTAAATCACGTTTCTGCAATAGCCTGGCTTGGTAACTCACTCTCAGCCATTACATTTATCCACTCCGGTGATCAAACTTCATGAGTCCAGCAGAAACAATTCAAAGCTTAAGACGTGAGGTAATACAGCGCATGAAAACATTTGTTATTTCCTTCCATCTGTTAGTTTGTTTTTATGCAAGTTAAAACTTTGTATTAAACATGTATATGCTAATGTACGAGGGCTGATCAATAAATACTGAGACTGATTTTTTTCTGTAGTTTCCTTGATAGTTTTACGTCTCTACCACGAACACTTGAAAACAGCAGGGTTTCGTGTATAATGTCCATAAGCGACAGCACTCTCGTAACGGTAAGTTGGTAGTAATGCTGTATATTGTTGACCCTACTTGAATTTCGCATACCACAAAATGGAGGTGACACGAGAGGAGCAATACAGCGCAATAAAATTTTATTTTCGTTTAAATCATACAGCCTTGAAACTTTCGAAAAGTTGAAGCAAGCATACGGTGAAGATGCACTACCTCGTGCAACGGTGTTTAGGTGGTTCAAGGACTTCAAAGAAGGGCGAGTCCTCTGTGCTAAGCAAGGTGGGCCTGGTGTTTCGGAATGGAATGATTTACCAGCATGCAGTTCCCCCCCGCACACTACTGTTACAGCAGCTATTACACGTCAGTATTGGCTACACTGAGGAAGCACATTACAAGGAAACGTTCAGAACATCATCGGAATGGGTGGCGACTTCAATTACGACAACGCGCGGCCTCACGTCGCAAATCAAGTCCAGGAATTTTTGGCTAAATTCAACATTACCTGTGTGCCGCATCTGCCTTAAAGCCCCGGTCTTACCCCCTGTGATTTCTTTTTATTCCCATTACTAAAGGCAAAACTCCGGGGCATTCGATTTGAGAGCACTGAAGCAGTGCTAAAGAAAAGTGAGGCGATTCTCAAAGACCTGACAAAGAATGGCCTGCACCATGTGTTCGAGGACTGGCAGAGACGCTATAAAAAGTGCATTCAGTTAGGAGGGGACTACTTTGAAAAAGATCATATCAACATTGAAATGGAGTAATAAATATCTGTGAAAAATCAGTCTCAGTCTTTATTGATCAGCCCTCGTATGAGGGTGGGTAGTAGGGAGGTTAATCCACAGACTTATGTTTCCGAGTGTTATATGGCTAATTACCTATTACCGGATGAAACAATACATATGTTATGTGATAATTGTGCATAGCAGTAGAATGGTGTAACACAGACATTTTTGGTTGAGTTTCATGTAAAATACATATTAGTTGATATTTTCAATATTACAGAATAAAGGAGAACTGCAGTGTCTGTTTTTGTATGGGTAGAATAGCCTTTAAACGAAAGTTTTCAGCACGAAAAATAGTTACATAAAAGGGGAAGCAAATAAATAATAATTTATTATTATTGTTAGCCTTGACTAGCAATAGGATATATATATATATCTATATATATATATATAACCTGTGGCATTATCAAGATAATAAAACCGCTGCCAATTGGAGAATATAAAACAGAACAATTTCGGAATTGCATGCAATACAAAATTGATTACATGAGTTTATAAACAGAAAATTACCAGTAAGAACATAACTAAGTGAAAAAGCTATCGCCTTTACATTTTTACTTTCTCTACTACGTATAGTAAGTAGGGGAAGTATTGTATTCCATCCAAAAATTCGATACCGAGATTTCACCGGAAATACATGTTTTAAGACTCACTGAATCCAAAAAAAACATTTTTGGAAACATGTCCGTGTGTGTGTCTGTGTCTGTGAACAGCATAACTCAGAAACGAACAGTCGTATAAACACCAAACTTGGTATTTAGGTTCAGTATCTTCCAGAGATGCGACACGAAGGTTTTCAAGAAAATCCCTCCACCCCAGACTACCCTTTACATGGAGCATTTTTACAAAATTTTAATTTTCTCAAAAATGGCTCTAACGATTTTGATTAAAATATCATATGTTTAAGATATTTTCATGACAAATGAAATGTATATCTCGAATTTTCTGGGAATATCTCCAAAAGTATTCTTCATTGTGAACGACTTTTGCAATACTGGTAAACCATAAGAGATAGACAAAAAATGTAGATCGCGTTAAAATACACAATTTATGTCATACACATTTCTTTTGTTGAGTGAACCGTTTTCGAGATATTGCTTGTTATTCCCTTAAATTTTCCAATACTTATACTTTTTCTCAAATTCGTTATTCATTTTTTCATGTCCTGGACATGCAAAGAGAATGGAATGCGCCACATAGCAACCAGCGTTAAAATATTTGACTATCGCTTAAAACCTAGCATATTCCCCTTGCATCTACATGAAAATTACCAATAAGATTGAGATCTCGATATCTCGATTAACATGAAGCATATGGAGAATAAGCGTTTGTAAAAATAGTTTGTACAAGAGTAGATAAAGTCATGTGAGTGTAACACATCAGATTTTTTTATAAAGTGGATATCGAGTATCCGTGCTCAAAAATCAGGATTGGTATCGAGTATCGAGAAATAATGGTATCGTTTCATCACTAGTTATTACTTATGAATAGTTATTTAGGCATATCTTATAGCAAGCTAGCTATTATTATTAGTAGTAGAAGTAGTAGTAGTAGTAGTAGCAGTAGTAGTAGCAGTAGTAGTAATAGTAGTAGTAGTAGTAGTAGAAGTAGTAGTAGTAGTATAATCATCATTATGTCATCGTCATCGTGATCGCTGTCGTCGGTATGAATGGTCTTACATTCTCTTATTTTAGCTCTTAACACTTCCAACATACACACATATGTGATTATGATGCCATATTTTTGGCTAAAATTCCGTTTTTGGACCGCAATAAAACAGTACGAGTTTAGACCTGATAATAGCAGCATTAGTGTATTCACCGTAACCAGTGACATCTGATTGTCGACCTATTTTATTTTGGGAACTATACTGCTTTCTTGACAGTTGCCTGGTCGGAGTAAACTCTATGTTGTTTTGCTGATGAATGGGTTCAGAAATTTGACAATGCATACACTCGTTTTATACTTTTGGATATCTGAATAGTTATAGCATTAACTTCTGTATGTATTTTTAGTGTACTTACGTTTAAATGTGATCATCAAGATGGAGCTCGTGTCACCTGTAAACCACATTCTTGAGTGCTTCTGAAACGATAGCCTCACTGAATTGGCTTTCATCATCATCATCATCATCATCATAATAATGATCATCAAGTATTATGGTTTAGACCTTTTCTGATCTGTTCCGGCTCCATATTATAGTTGCTCGCTCGTTCTTTTAGTGGTCGTCATCGACTTTTATATCCTTGTGGATGGTAATTCAGAATGATATGAGACAAGCTTTGTAATTTATTTTACTGACATGATCAAACCATTTTCTTCTACATTCTTCTATTTTAGTTATTATACTGGTTATTTGTAATTAATTGCAGATATCCTTATTTTCTTCTTATTTAAAGGACTATATCCTGCCATATGTAGACATTCAAGTGCTGCTCCAATATTCCGAGCTGTACAACAAAAAAGGTTTAGCTAAAACTTTATAAAATTTAAAGTTTCCCTTACGGGCTTTCTTTGCTAATTCTCTTCTAATCCCACGAGAAATATGTTGAAACAAAATTAACTTAATGTTGACATTTTTTGTCCTATCATTGCCCAAGGAAACTCCTAAATAGCTAAAATAGATTACTTGTTCTACTACAAAATTGTCTCGCACTGTTTTGGCTCTTATTGGACACTTTCCACGAAACGCCATTACTTTAACTTTATTTGGTGATATATGCAGATTACACTCAATAGAATTTTTTTTCTAATTGAAAAAAAGAAATGGCCCTTTTTAAGCTGTCCTCGCCTGTTGCTGTGATAACACCATCATCTGCAAAAAGGACTAATTTTCTATTATCAACTCTAGAATTTTTAGGTAACTGTGTTAGCATTTTGTTATGATGTTAATTAATAAATTAATGGGAGGCGGTGATATACGGCACCCTTGTCTCACTACTAATTCTACATTGTCACTAAACTGTTTATTTCCATTTTTAATTTCTGTATTTTGTCCTGCAGAGACTTTGATTTGCCCTTACTACACAACTTTTGAGGCCTCGTTGTATCATTATGTTCCTTATTATATTTACCTTTACTTTATCAAAGGCATTAACAGACTACAAACGCTATGTATAATGAGAAGCTGAATTCCTCTCTTTTCTGGAGGAATTACATTATATTAAATATACAGTCACAGCAAGATCTGTCTTTTCTAAATCATGTTGTGGTTCTAGAAGGAATGTTTCCATTATATTATTGATTCTATTTCTCAAGATTTTTGTATATCTTATAACATGAGTCCAATAAACTAATTCTCCAATAGTTGTTGCAGTCTCATTTATTTTACCGAGCGGGATGGGTCAGGCGACAACGTCTGTGGCCCGCATTTGGAGGTCCGGAATCGATCCCCGGCGACCGCCTATTCTGACCCATGGATTTTTTTCGGTTTTTTTTCGGGTCGTCAGGCGAATGCTGCAGTGGTTTCTTTAATCCCCCGAATTTATGAATTTATGTTCCTCCATTTCGTTCCATCCTTCATTTCATTTACATTTCATCCCGTTGGTCTCTTTCAGTGTCGGCGGTGGTGTTTCGGTGCAGCGTGACAGGAGAAAAGGGTGCTCTTTGTGACTCTCTCTGTCCCTCGGCTTTCGCTGGCTGCCGGGGTATCCGAACCCCCTTGAGGGGCATTGGATCCCTCTGTGTGGGGTGGGGTTCCCGGTCTGTCTGTTCGTCTGCCGGGGGTCTCTATCTGCAAACTTAGGGACCCTGCCATTGGTGTTCCGTTGCTCCTACTTCCGGCTCTCCTCGTCCTTCCTCCTGGGGATGCCCCCTCGTGGGGTATAGGTACAATATCCACTCTGGGTTGGTGACGAGTGCCCTCCGTAGTAAATTCTCCTTTATTTTCTTTCTTAAGCGGTGGCTTATAGTTGATTCTTTCCATTAATCTTCAAGTTTTAATGTGCGTGTTCCTAGTTCTTTCTCATTCTTAAAATCTTCTAATAATTTTTAAAATTCTTCTTCTGTAATTGGATCAATATTAGGATCATTATACAGGGCTTTCACTTTAAATCTTCCCAGTCTAAATAACAATTTATTTCAATTTAATCTAATTTAAATAAAGAATACGGCAACTTAAGATATTGAGGGGGAAGCTTAAAACTGGTCCTAATAGCATTTCAGGTTTCACCCTCTCGCCCCAGGTACTCCCACCTTGCACTTTCAAATGGCACCACTAAGTTTTTTTACTTAAATATGAAAGAATATTCAATTGTTTACTCATCTCATTCATTTATTTTATATCTTTTACCTAGCAACCTGACAAGAAGCACAATTTTTTGTACTAGATAAAATGTTTTTGCTCCATTGTTGTGTAAATAGCAATACAGTCTTTCTAGTGGTAATCCGATTGCATTCTTGGGTTATTCCATTTCTCAGTTCTTGAATATTCTCAGGCGGAGGAGTATAAACAACTGATTTCAAATGACCCCATAGGAAGAAGTCTAGCGGCGTCAGGTCTAGAGATCTCACCGGCTATTCTACAGCACCTCTCCTACCAATCCATTTTCCTGGAAGTATACATCCATTGTCGCACGGATACTGCATAGTGTGGCGGAGCTCCGTCCTGTTGAAAATTTTTTTCGTTCAACACCACGTTTCCTTCACTGACTTGGTTTTCTAGCGACAGTGTGATAAGTGGATGAATTGCATTTTCTAGTATGTTCAAATACAATTCTCCAGTCAGGTTTTCTTCAATGAATATCGGTCCAACAATATCATCCCCCATAATTCCAGCCCACACATTGATCTTCTGCGGAAACTGAATACTATCTTCACGAAACAGATGAGGATTTTTATTATCCCAGTGCCTATAATTGTGTTTGTTCAGAAAACTATTTAAAAAGGGATCGCTTCATCATTAAAACAAATATTCTGTGTCAAATTTGGATCATCTTCGATTCTCTAAGACATCTGTTCACAAAATTCTACTCTACTATCAAAATAGTCTTCGCTGAGCTATTGGCGAATTTGTATTTTGTAGGGATAAAGTTTGTTCAGTTTTAGTACTTTACGTACGGAACCAATCGAAATGCTTGTTACAGGAGATACTTTTGGAATGCACGTGGTGTGTTCAATACTGAAATGACCTAATATTTCAGTATGGGAAATTTCATCAATTTTTCTATTGTTTATTTACTTTATTACACACAGAACCAGTTTCTTCAAATTTACTTACTGAATCTATGACATATTAGTGGCTTAAGTATTTCTCAGGATGCCTATTGTTAAAAGTAGTAGCAGTTCTGCGTGCACAGAGGTTTTTAGCTCCATAAATAAATATTATTTATGTTCTCTCTTGAATGAAATACATCATTTTACAAACGTTTAATACACAACAATTGTTCGAAATGGTCTTCCTCAATAACAACAATCCAGGCTGCTAGACAACGATTTAAAACAAAATATGTAAAAAAAAGAATGAGATGAGTACACATTCGAATACTCTTTCATATTTAAGTATAAAAATACAGGGGTGTCATTTGGAATTTCATTATGAAGGTAGCTCGGGGTGAGGCGGTGAAACCTAAAATGCAATTAAGATTAGTTTTAAGTTCCCCCCTCAATATCTACGTTGTAGTGTTTTTGTTTAAATTAAATTAAATTTACATAAATTGTTATTTAGACTGGGAAGTTTTGAAATGAAAGCCCTGTGTTTTAAACAGAAAGGTTTCTGATTTTGTACTGTCCACAGGTATTTATAGAACATTCCCCATTCTTTTATTTCTATAGGATTAATTTGACCTTAATCTCTTTCTTTCTTATTTAGGTATGTCAGAGCTTTATATGCTCTAACTTGTCTTCCATGCACTACTAATAACGGAGGTGGATCAGCGGAACTCCCATTACTCGCCACCTTCCGTTGTACCCTTTCCTTCCTCTCTTATCTTCTTTCCCTTGGTTCCCCCCCTCCAAACACGTACATCAGCTTCTAAAAAATTTACATCTCTATTCCAATGTTGGCTATTTATTTTTCTCGTTTCTCTTTTTAAGTAATTTGCTAAGTCTATTATATTTTCTACCGTTCCACTCCTAGTTTATTTTACTCATCATTCAAACTATTATTACTCGTATAAGGCACATTTTCGACCCAAGTCTTCTGTAGCTACTTTAGTAATGCCTTTTTATGCCGTCCCATTCCATATTGGCGCTGTCATTTGGTGGAATCTCACACGCACGCGCACGCGCGCGCGCGCACACACACATATTTATCATTCTTTGATGTAGATATTTTATGTTTTCTTTTCTCAACAAATGTACTTTGAATCCTTCTTCCTGTTTTTTTTTCTTTGATAATACTTTCTCTCTTTTATAGATCATAAACTTTCCAACAGGAAATTGATCTAAATCTACATTACTGTCTCTGAAAACTCTTACACCATGTGGCATTCTAACAGCTTTTGTATTAAAAATTATAATCAATTATTGACTATGATTATCTTATACTCCAAGTATATTTATGTATTTCTTTATGTTTGTATAATGCATTAACATTTTTCACACCACAGAATAGAAGCAAAATCTATCTAAAATGTACCATTTTACTTGCCTAATCTTCCATTAAAATCACCAGCCAATATGATCGTGTAATTTTTGTTTATTTTATTCAACTATTTCTGCAATAATGCTGATAGACTATTTTTGAATCACCTTCTCTACCTGCTTCAGAGGCGTATATCGCAAATATAGTTATGTATCCTTTAGTTTATTTTAGAGGTACCATTAATATCCTTTCATTAACACAGCAGTAGCTATGAATTCTATCCTTCTACTTATTATGAATATATAAGACCCCACGCTGATGCTCTTTCATCTTGTTCCACACCGTTACAATAAATAACATACTCAGTCAACTATTTTGAGCCCTTACAGTTTTCTTAGATTCTGATATTGTTACTATGTCCACTTTTCATTCTTTTAATTTTTTTCTGATACGTTTTCTTTGTAATATTGCCCTCTTACGCTCCATGTAGCTAAATGAACTCATTTTGCATTCCCTATTCACTTGCGAAGATACGTTTTTTATGTGAAGGAATCAGGTTTGCAACAATTCGGAGCTTATGAGTGAAAGCAGTTTTGTATGAGAGGAGTATCAACCCTCTACACAAATATTAACCACCAGTAGGGGTTTTTAATCAGGGTTTCCTTCCCTTAGGTGGATTGGCTTCACCGTGGCTCCAGGAGTTCTACTTACTCCTATATGTTTACTGTGTATCACCCTTAAGGATTTCTCCTCCGCTCTTCAAATCAAAGTTATAACTTCCTTGCTGCCTTGATCACAGTTGGAGACCTTGCACGTTCCCTTGTGCAAGGGGTAAATGACCAGGTGAGTGTGTTCTGAAGCTAGACTGGACGGTTTCAGCCCGACGGGGAGAGCTACGGCTTCATTACGAATGCGGGCGGAGATTCGATCGTCTTCTGTCGGCTGCCGGCGGAGAGAGCCGAATTACATCGGCTGTCCTAATAACTGTTCATTTTTGACGTCTTCGTGCCAGAGTTGAGCCGAATGATTGAAAGCGAAGAATACCATTGCACAAGTAAACAAACCACTATTTTTTCCCAGACTTCTCTTTGCATTACCCTACTGCCACACCTACAGTAGAGGAAATAATTATTTCATTTAAACAAAAAGTTTGAAATGGAGATTTCGTTGGAAATACACTATATGAGGTGTGCTGTATAACAAATTAATGTTTAATAAAGATGAACAGCTAATTCCTTTTTACACACGAGTGAATGAGATGAGTATCATTAATGAGTGATTAAATGAGCCAAGGGTTCAGAGAGCTTGGAACTACTCACTGTTTATTTAGGATAAAAGAAAAACCAGAAGAAAAAATCTGATTTGTTACATTCACATTCCTTTTCCACCCGCTATTATTTATTAATGGGTATAAAGACTATTCTTACGAAAGCTAGTTCTTCTATCTGATTCATTTTAATTGAGGCAAACCTTTGCAAAAGTAGCTACATCCACCCAGAAATTCGAACCAAGATTTCAACGGAAATATATATTTTGAAGCACTGAACGCAAAAAAAGTAGAAAAATCTCCGTGTGGTGTCTGAGTGGTGTCCATGTCTATGAACAGCATAACTCAAAAACAAAAAGTCGGATACATACAAAATTGATATTTAAGTTCAGTACCTTACAAAGATGCGACCCGAAGATTTTCAAGATAAAACCAGGGGGCCCCAAACTATCCTTTATGTGGAAGGTTTTTCAAAATGTTTGATTTTCTAAAAAAATAGAAGTAACGATTTTGATTAAAATACCATATATTAAAGATATTCACGTGAAAAAATGTATATCTTGAATTTTCTGGGAATATCTTTGTTAAGTCCTCTTCACTCGGAAGGAATTTTATATAATCTTATAGTGGTACACGTTAACGATAGAGGAAAACGCACTTACAAAAAATATAGATCTGTTTAAAACACACAATTTCTTCAAATAATGTTTTTATAACATAAGCTGTTTCCGAAATATCGGTTATTAATGGTTCGAATTGTTTAATAAAGGGTCTTTAAACAAGAGTGTCCTATCTTTAACATGTGATAGCTGCCGTTGTTATTGACAAATAGCCATGGAACGTTACAGTATTCAGCAACTCTTAGAAATTGTGAACATTTATTACCAAAATGGATCATCTGTTCTCCAAACCTTCCGTGTATTGCGTGAAGTTTACGGTGTGTATAATCGTAGAGAACGATTCTGCGTTTGATCGATAAATTTGAAAGAAGTGGTTCTGTCAGCGATCAAAGAACGCCTGTACGTAATCGACGTAAGCGCTCCAACGAAAACATAGGCGCCGTTCGTGAGAGTGTACGCGAGAACGGAAACAAATCAATTGCTCGGCGAGCGCAAGAATTGGGGCTTTTGCCGACCACAACTTGGCGAATTCTGTTTCTGGATTTGAAGTTTCACGCTTACAAAATGGTGTTAACTCAAGAACTAAAGCCCAACGACATAGGTTGCGCCGTGTATTCGCTGACTGGGCTATGGAGCAATTGGAAGCTGACCCGGATTTATGTCGGAAAATCATCTTCAGCGACGAAGCCCACTTTTGATGGATAGTTGTGCTAACAAACAAAATTGCCGCTATTGGAGCAACCACAATCCAATGCAGATTCAAGAACGACCACTTCATCCCCAAAAGGTTACTGAGTGGTGTGGATTTTATTATGGTAGAGTCATTGGTCTATATGTTTTCCAAGCTGAAGATGGAGAAGCTCTAACTGTCATTAGAGAAAGATACCGGGCTCTTATAAGGGAGTATTTTTGGCCTCAATTGGATGGTATGGATCTCAGAAACATCTGGTTCCAGCAAGATGGTGCCACATGTCATACTGCTCTTGAAACAATCGATCTTTTGAAGGAGAAGTTCAGAAGTTTCATCATTTCCCATGGTGGTGATGTTAACTGGCCCCCGAGGTCATGTGATTTAACGCCGTTGGATTATTTCTTCTAGGGTTATGCTAAATCTCGAGTTTATGTCAAAAAGCCAGAAAAAATAAATGATCTTATGAATAACATCACGCGTGTTATTCGTGAAGTTGGACCTAATTTACGTTCTTCTGTCATTGAAAATTGGGTCAACCGTATACGCGCAACCCAACGAAGTCGTGGCGATCACTTAACAGATGTTCTCTTCCACACGTAATGACATTAATTATGTTCCAAAATAATAAAAAAAGAAATAAACGTCTATCATTTATAGAACATGTTTTATTTAAGTTCAAAGATAGGGCACTCTTGTTGAAAGTCCCTATACTTGAGTAATTCTTTTAAAATCCTGTTAACTTTCAGTTGTTTCTCACGATTGTACGAAAAGAGTGAGGCCAGCATATAGCTTCCAGTTCTTAAACATTTAACTATGGCTATCTTTGTGTAATGACGCTATTTCTGCAAACATTTATCTCGATTAAATTGAAGTAGATAGAAAAATACGCTTCCTAAGAATAGATTTTATACCAATTAATAAATGCTAGAGAGTAGGGAAGGTAACGTGAATGTAACACATGATTTTTAAATAATAGGACAAGCGAAAAGTGACATAACGTTGACAATAATTTAGTTTAAAACGAGCAGGAGGGGAGCGTAGGCATTGTGCGAACCACAGTGAGCCACTGGTCCTTCGGAACATAACCTGAGGTTGGATTAGGTGTGTGTGTGTATGTGTGATTCTCCTAGTGAATCAATAGGTCCTGTAGTTTCTGACTGAAATCCTAAATTAGCCTTAGGTTTAATGTACAACATGTGAAATTGTTTTAAAATGTTGATGTTACCTTGTGCGTTCCTATCTAAGATATGTATCTCTAGAGCAAGGAGCTGGAATGAACCAATGAACCATGTAGCCTCTAGATATAACCCGGAGTTTGTGTGTATGACTCGATGTAAGCAGCAAATTAGTGTCTGAAACGACCGCTTTATGCAGCCAGTACATTAGGCAACGATAGTATTTAACATGGTATTGGGAGTGAGTTTATGAAATTCATGGCGTAATTTTTACGTCATAAAACACGTCGCGTTATCCTTTGAAGAAGCCATTAGAGAAGTGGAGGGGAGATATAAACAGAGTGCGTTGTAATCACTGAAAAAGTGTATGGCTGATAAGCCAAAAAATTCAAAACGTCGGGAGATCGACTTTCCACTAAAGGAAGGAAGCAAAGAAAAAATCTAATATGTCACACTCACATGACCTTCTCTACTCTTGTAAAAACTATTTATACAAATGCTTATTCTCCATCTACTTCATGTTAATCGAGATAAACATTTGCAGACTCTATCTTATTGCTAATTTTCTTGTAAGTGTAAGGGGGATATATTTGCAAGGGCAATATAGAAATACAGTAGTCTTTAAGCATAGACATATCTCTTAATAGCTGGTTGCTATGTGCAGCACCATTCTCTTTGACACAGATTGATATACTCTTTGCATATCTAAGACAAAAAAAATGGATCACGAATTCCCATTTGAGACAAAGTATAGGTATTGAAAAATTTAAGGGAATAACAAGCAATATCTCGAAAATGGTTCACTCAACAACAAAAATGTATATGATATAAATTATGTATTTTAACGCGATCTACATTTTTTGTGTAGTAACATTTTGTCTATCTCTTATGGTTTACCAGTTATGCAAAAGTCGTTCACAATGAAGAATGCTTTTGGAGACATTCCCAGAAAATTCAAGATATACATTTTATTTGCCATAAAAATGTCTTAAATATATGATACTTTAATCAAAATCGTTACAGCCGTTTTTAGAAGATAAATTTCGAAAAATGTTCCATGTAAAGGGTAGTCTGGGGTGGGGGGATTTTCTTGAAAACCTTCGTGCCGCATCTCTAGAAGATACTGAACCTAAATATCAAGTTTGGTGTTTATTCGACTGTTCGTTTCTGAGTTATGCTGTTCACAGACACACACACAGACATGTTTCCAAAAATACTTTTTTGGATTCAGGAGGCCTCTAAACATGTATTTCCGGTGAAATCTCGATATCGAATTCTTGAGTGGAATGCAATACTTCCCGTACTTACTATACGTAGTAGTGAAAGTAAAAAAAGAGAAAAGAAAGAAAGAGGAAAAGAAACTCGGCGTTAGGCCAGGGAGTGTGGAGTTTATAAGGACAATGGTACATAGAGTTAGAATTTAGTATGAGGAAGTAGGAAGGATGATGCGAGGAAGTCAAAGGCATAGGTGTACAGTTTTCGGTTTATTCCTGCTTACGCGTACTTGCTTGGGAAGCACGCAATAGATCTTGTCCTGGCGTGAGAGGGGGCAGTACTTTCTTTATCTTCTCCAAAACTTCCCTCCAGTAAGCAGTAGTTGCTGCAGTATGCCTACAGGATTTGCAAGCTTGCTGGACGTACCTAGTAATAACTGAGCTTTGTGGTCCAGCATCTGAACTGGGACATCGAATAAAACAATGGTTACTTTGGATATGCATTAGGAGATAGTAAAGCGCAAACATTCCTATAATATTTTCATCATCCTAGCTTAATATAAGGTATGGCATTTTGTGGCAACTTTATTTAAATTGTTTGAAAGCATTTTCGACGTTTTAAACAATTTTCCCAATCTTACAACGTTTAACCTTTTACACTTCACCAAATTTTGTTCCTGGTTCCCACGCTATTGTGCGATGTCGAAAACATGTAAAAATATGGAAAAATATTTTTACATGTTTTCGAAATCGTTAGATGCTTTAACTTTTACTTTAATATAAATGTTTCAAACTTTTATAAATTTATATTTTGTGGCAGTAATTTGTATCACAACAATGTAAATGCCAGAGTGATTGTAGTGTAAATAAGCATTATTGTATGACATTGATTTGAGATGTTTGTTAATTATAAGCATTGTTAGGAAATAACTTTACACGGCCTCACTGAAACTGACAATAAGAGCGGGCAACAATGAGCGAGGGGGTGAGTTGTTTATCAATTATTAGAGACAAGCAAATAACGTCAGATTGGCGCGCTTTTCATAGAAATGGCGGGAATTTCTTCCCTAGAGCATATGTGTTCATAATTTTGATTGGATATAAAAATAGACGCTAATGTTGGCGCGTTTTATTAACCAATAGCAGCTCGGTTATAATCTTTAGGCATATCGGGTGAGGGTGCATAAAAAGCTAAAGCCGAGAAGCGGGTGGCACACAGTCCAACAGAAGCATTCGCGTGTAATACGTCGTTCAGTTAAACATAAGTATTCGTGGGTTATACGTCACAAAGTTTAAGAGAATCGTCGCGCAATTCTACAAAATCTCTCGCGTCGTAAAGTTAGTTATAAATGTGAAATACGCGAATTAATAAAGTGCGGCAAATAAGTGATTATAATAACATTAGAAAACATAACAGTTTCAGTCTGGCGTGTATCAAAAGATATGTGAAATGAATAAAGTGTGACGGCAATAAAAGTGTAAAAACAAATTCTTTTATCAGTGTTATCTTTTAGTAAAAACTCCTTTCCGTTTACACACCCTGTTCAAGAGATTTGCTCGACCGAGAAATAATAGCTAGCCGGAGGACAATGAACCCAACATTCAAAGTAGTAATACAATAACAGGCGTCCAGCAAAAGATAACACGAAGTGACCGCGACAAATTGGCCTCCCATACGTGGTGCATATAAACATGAAGCCTCTACCAACTACCAATAAATATACCACTTCAATTTTTACACGTTGTCGACGCTTTTATTACATTTCATCAGTTTAAAAGAATGTCTTTCCGTGACGGAAATCAAAAGGTAGATCGCTTTCTATGGGAGTGCAGCACAGTGCCTTCAAGGCGACAATAAAAGGTGAAAAAAATGGGCGAATAAATAATTACGAAATAGTTTTATTGAAGTTTTAAGCACAAGAAAACAAGACTGTTAATAATAATAATAATAACAATTAAAAGAAGTAAATAAACTTTGCAAAGCTGAAAAAGGTTGTAAATGTCTCAAAATATTTTAAAAACGTCGAAAAAGGTTGTTCAATTTAAAGATGAAAGTGGTCCCAATGAAAACTTTCCGAACGTTCCAGGTGGTGGCATTTTATTATTTCATTAGGAGTTTGGAACATATAATTATGGAAAACAACTTAATTCTAACCATAATAAGCATTAAGATGTTGCATTTTAAGGCCATACGTGAAATAACGCTCAGCCTGTTTACTACTAGCAGTGGTTAAGAACAGAGAAGCCTGAGCTGTTATCTTAAGAGCTAAGGTTCAAAGTTTATAGTTCACCCCACCTACTATGTTTGAAGAGAATGGCAAGCTCAATCAAGTTTCACTCCTTCAATCAAGTTTCAGTCCTTCTATCAAGTTTCAGTAAATTTCCAGAAATGGTTGGAGAAGAAACTTTTAACTAATATACCTTCCAACAGCGTCATCGTGCTTGATAATGCTCTATACCACAGCGTACAAGCAAATAAGCCTCCATCAAAGTGGAAATTAGGGGGAAGGAAACTCCCTTCATCCCTTCTCTCTGTAAGGTTGGGCATCCCTGGTCAAGAGTATGAGAAACAGGTTTCACAATTTCGCCGTTAGGTAGTATAAAGCGGGTTTTTCTTGACCTGCCTAGCATTGAGGAAAGCCATGCCAGTTTGGCTCACTGAGAACCTACTTCCCGGGGCAAGCAGGTGCAGGCAGTAAAAATAGTAGAAATGTACACCTCTAGTCCAAAGGAAGTGGGAGTATGAAGGATGGCTCTGCTCGCAGGTAATTTATTTGAAAAAATTTTTTTTAGGTGGAAGGGGTTGTTGGTGACATTTTGAGAATCTGAAATAGGTATATACTCATATCGGTGTCATGTTTATTTTGTGACCAAAACAATTTCGTGAGCTGGGTTCTGTGTACTAACACTTCTATGCTTTATAAAAACTAAATGCTTGTGTCCAATGAAAGTAGTCTTAAAACTAGACGCTAAATACGTTGTTATAGTAGGTGTCGTTTTATAGAATACAGATATATTATAAAAAGTTCCCACTGTTTAAGGAAGGCAGACTAATACAAGTTAGAGACTTAAAGTAAAATATCCTTTTGCTGATCTTAATAAGTGTCAACTTAGCAGGAAGGGGAGCAGTAGGGGAAGGGATGTTTGCCCGAGGTTAGACAAAAATACTCCTTCTTCTCTTTTATTTACAATTAATCTTTGTGTATTAGCTGTATTATTTCTTATAGTCCCTGAGTCTTCGTCGAGGTTAAGTCTCGTATATACATACACATGCAGAAACACATTTACACAAATTCAAACATCCATACTCGAACCCTCAGTGTCCTGCGGAACATCAAAGGCAAGCGCCTTAGCGAGCTCCATCTTGCTGCAGCTGTAAGCAGTCATAGTTACGGTTTAGGGCATTTTCGAATTGTATTTATTGGGCATTCATACGGATACATTACTTATAAAAGTGGTATAAACGATATAAATGTACGTATTTTATAATAGCTTTATTACAGATAGCCAATGATGTTTCATGTTTAGCGAGCATACCCCTACCGTCAGGATGCTGGATCCACTAGGAGTTACCTAGGATGAGCAATAAATTCATCAGCCTTCCGTAAGCTCCGCTCCACTAGATAGTGAGCAGGCCGTTAAATTCGTCATGAGACATTTACCTTCTTCTTTGGCTCTCTGGGCAGAACTGTTGCTAGCAAGGCGCAAACTGAAAGTGAAATAGGTTCAGTATTAGCAAAATATATAATTTTTACTGTATGATATGTGTAACGCATAATAAGATATAAGTTATAAGGCAATCATATTAACTTGGGCCATGTCCAAATTTATGAAGAAATATTAAATAATAGATTAAAATGGACATCAGACCTACTTCTTCTTTATCAAATTATTCCCCCTCTTTGTAGGACTTACACCCCAAAAACTTACAAGCCAATATCTTGGGTTCATAGTCTGTTGAGGAGCAAGCAAACTTTTGGACTGTAGCACATCCAGGAAGGTGATCAGCCCAATGCCTGGTATGGCGGTAAAGAAGAAGGAAATTAAATTAAGAATGAAGGGGATGGTAGGAAAATTCTCGGATCAAATTATCTAAGTCAGCATTCCTCTTGCGACCGACGAAAACAGCAAGAAAGTCTTCGGTCAGGTTGGTCGCTTCGGGGGCTTGAACCCAGGACCACCCGAATGCGAGTCGCTCATGTTACCATGGCGCCACCTCGGTCGATGACAGCAGAACCAACACAAGCAAATTTTAACAATATATTTGAACAATGAATCAAGTTGGAAGCATTGGACGCCTTTAACATTCGACAGCTGTAAACAACAAATAGCCTCGACGTTGAAAATGCCTATGATACAGCTTATAGGAAACTAATTATAGACATAATAATTAAATACAACACCACTGGTCAGATGCCATGTATTTACAACTTTATTCAGAAGAGGTTAGACACAATAACACAGCAACCTAGCATGAAAGTATCGGACAAGCATTGGTGTTGAGCGCCATTCACTTGTTAATACGCATCATTATCTAACATCTGATTTGTCAAGGTTTGTATTTTTCAGATACTTTAAAGATATTTTAACCAGGCAGAGACACCTAAAGAACTCAGGAAATCTTTCAATTCCATTCCCTCCTGTAGTGGAATAAACACATGGGCCTAGTAGAAGAAGAACTTATATGCACTAAATCCTCTGATCTACACAAGATGTTTCAGAACTTCTGCCACAAACTTTGAGGAAAGAAAGATCTCGCAGAGGGAAACATTTTTGTCAAGCATCTCTCATCCTCCGACGCATCGTTACGGAGCTATTCATCCCTGTTTGAAGCGTATCCGTTTGAGAGGCAGTTCACTTGGACACTCTATTTGTTTACAACCGCTGAATCAAGTGAAACCGCCTCTTTCTTGTCCTGTACGTTTGGTTAGGTTTGGTAGGTCAAACGGGGTGGCAAAACAGCACGAAAATTATCACACGACTTATAATATATTTGACCGTACGTCGGATATAACAAATTTAAATTATATTTTAAAACCATAAGTTAAAATTCAGTTGATGAATACCTGTTTTAATGCAAGGATTATACTCTTTTGAACTGAATTTTACTTGTTCGCTGTAATTGTATGTCATGTTTAAACTTTACTTGTAGTAAGGAATATTAATAAACATCGTAAAACATTAATGCACTTGCATGGTTATAAAGAGAGTATATAAACCTTTTTCCACTTATAATATCAATGTTTAAGTCCCTTATGGAACTTAGCTTGAAGGCATAACTCACTGTTAAGATGCACTAAGCATTTCTGATTGAATTAAATAAATATATTAAGTTAGAGAAAATTTTAATGCGGTTTTATTTTCAAAAAAACTTTGTTTTCTTTGCTGTACACTTCATATTTACTATGTTTAAGTTAAGCCCTAAATTTTCCAATATTACTTCTGCACAAAGAAACTTACCCACAGTTATACCACACATCACGTAAAACAGGGCACTGCAGTCGATCTCCAGCAGCGCTCCTACACAGACACTGGAGAGTGCGGTACCCAGACGCCCCATCATCAGGGAGATACACACTGCCATTGCTCTGTTTAAATTATACAGTAAAGTTCCTGCATGATATGCATATTAGTATTTTCTTTTTCATAATGTAATACATATACAAAACTGGAAAGCATATTAATGCAAGCATTTTAAACACATTACATGAAAATGATGCGATTAAACAAAGCACCAGTGCAGTTTGTGAATGTTGTGTATTTGTACACAAACAAATGAAGATTTTGAAACTCTCAACGTTCCTCTTTCCACATTTTCATAATTATTACCCCTCCTATGCAGTAGGCTACCAATCAATAGAACTTTTAAAATAGATTTATTGGCAGTTTCAGATGATTTAGTACTAAAAGCACCCACTGAAAATGACGTACATGTTCATAATTTAAATCTGTCGGAGAAAAAATATAACATCGAAATAAACACAAGAAAACAAAAGTTACTCTGTCCCTAGTAAGATATGTTTGAATAACAAGATTTTAGAGGGAGTGAATGTCTTATCATACCTATTTACGTTATAATCTAACATTTAAAGATAATGCAGATATGAAAAATAAAATTGTAAAAGTATTCCAACACTATGGGAATAATCAACAAAGAAATGAAACCTTTATTAGTTCAGAAAAGTACAAGGTTACGTCTATATAAAACACCAGCAAGGCCAGTACTGTGTTATGGTAGGGAACCGTGGACACTAAGACGGATGGAAGAAAGCAGAATGACAGCAAATGAAATGCGTTTTATGAGCACTACAGCTGAACATACAAGATGACACCATATACGAAAAGAAGTTATAATGGAACAACTTGGTCTGGAACTATTATCCAGTTTATACACACCTATCCGAACAACTGGATGCGCCATTTAAGATGAATGAAATCCATAGAAACCCTAAAGCTATGTTCCATTACCATGCTCATGGGAAGATATCTCTGGGACATCCCAAGAAGAGGTGGACAGAAAATTCCTGCTTTATGAGATCGTAACAGATTATATGGCCTAACACTTTGTCTGGATGATGCTGATAATTTCACCTCCTAAGCTTTCTTTCACGTGTCCGATAACATAGTCGAGATGAACAATAAATCCTTGTATCCGGTAGACGTACATTTACTAGTGTTACCTTATAAAAAATCTGATGTGTTACACTCACATGACTTTCTCTACTCTTGTACAATCTAATTTTACAAACGCCTATTCTCCATATGCTTCATGTTAATCGAGATATCGAGATGTCAATCTTATTGGTAATTTTCTTGTAGATGCAAGGGGAATATGCTAGCTTTTAAGCGATAGTCAAATATTTTAACGCTGGTTGCTATGTGGCGCATTCCATTCTCTTTGCATGTCCAGGACATAAAAAAAATGAATAACGAATTTGAGAAAAAGTATAAGTATTGGAAAATTTAAGGAAATAACAAGCAATATCTCGAAAACGGTTCACTCAACATAAGAAATGTATATGACATAAGTTGTGTATTTTAACGCGATCTACATTTTTTGTGTAGTAAAATTTTGTCTATCTCTTATGGTTTACCAGTTATGCAAAAGTCGTTCACAATGAAGAATACGTTTGGAGACATTCCCAGAAAATTCGAGATATACATTTCATTTCTCATGACATTATCTTAAACATATGATATTTTCATCAAAATCGTTAGAGCCATTTTTGAGAAAATTAAAATTTTCGAAAAATCTTCCATGTAAAGGGTAGTCTGGAGTGGGGGGATTTTCTTGAAAACCTTCGTGTCGCATCTCTGGAAGATACGGAACCTAAATACCAAGTTTGGTGCTTATCCGACTGTTCGTTTTTGAGTTATGCTGTTCACAGACACACAGACAGACACACAGACAGACACACAGACACACAGACAGACACACACACGGACATGTTTCCAAAAATGCTTTTTTTGGATTCAGGAGGTCTCAAAACATGTATTTCCGGTGAAATCTCGGTATCGAATGTTTGGGTGGAATGCAATACTTCCCCTACTTACTATACGTAGTAGAGAAAGTAAAAACATGCTAAACACATCAAGGTGCTGTATTAGGAGGCCAACTAATTAAGACTTAGGTTTAATTCGCAGTTCAGCGTAATCTCCTCCGATGAATTGCCGTGCGAGCATCTAATCGACAATCCAATTGTCATATACGACAGAGAACATCAGGCGTTACACTTTGGATAAATTCTTTAATTCCCATATTACAATAATTGCCATGATATTCAGTGGTAGTTCTTCACTGCACTCACGATGATATTTATAACTTACTGACTCAAATTTTGCAAAGTTAAAATACGCACTGAAACTTCCTCTGCAACATCCGTGCCATTATCACCAGTGCGCATCTCAAATCTTCTCTGTATTTCGAAATCTACTTAAATATTCTCAATGCAGCATAAATATTATTTTTTCATGCGTTTATGCGTACCGTCTTTGTCGCTAAAGGAATTGAATGTAAAGTATCGCTCAGAGAAAAAGACAGAAGGGACCTGAGACGTCATAGCAGGATAGACAACCAAATTTAGAGGCAGAAAGGAAACTCGGCAGAATACTTCCTGTTGCAAACGATTCGACGTCTGACAGTCACTACATACTAGTCGGCCACGATATAAATGGGCTTGGAGGAGGTTGCCAATATTTGTTGTTGACCCTGCCTAACGTCATCAAGGTCAGGGACCAGAGGGTAGTTAGGGGCAAGGGGTCGGGAATGTACAGTTGCACAACGAAAATAGTACTATATTTTGATGGCCGCAGCCTCGCTAGTAAATGGAACTTGGAACTGCGGATGTTTTCATCTGACTGTCTTTCCAATGCCCCGTCTACTTGTTCCGTAACTTGTTCCTCTTCCCATCGCATACACTCACATCATGGACGACTGGTACCTCAGTGTTTTCCGTCTAAACATATGGGCCTGAGAAGAGAAGCGTATTGACACTAACTCTGTACATCAGTATCAATTACCAAAAATTAGTCTTTGGCTCTAATTTCGTGCAGCGAAGTCATATTTCTATAACAAATTCATTTAGATAAGTAATGAAATCTATAACATTTCGGTTTTTCTTGTGTGTATAATATAATACCTATATGAACATTATTAGGAGAGATCATACTGCGCTAAACAGCTGCGAAACATAGAGTAATCGATTAATTGCCACCAAATAATTAACTATTTTATTCAACTATTTAACGCTTTATGAAACCATTTAACGCTAACATGAAAGTTAAGAAAACTAGCAGTTTTTGTATAACAAATTAATTGTGTTATAAAAACAAACAACAGCTTGAAGCATAATGGAATCAAAAGCCTCATATACAGAATTATTATCAAAATGTTGCTTACCTGAGATTCGTTGGGAAAACATCTATGACTACGCTGTTAACAACGCTGATACACATGCTCGTAAGGGCAGAGAATATGGCTGCCAAAGTTAACACATGGGTGCTGGTGGTCGCCAGAAGCACCAAACCACTGGCTACTCCAGCTATTAGAGTGGCAATCGCTGTAAATATAACACATCTTGCTTTGAGAATAGTTATTTCTAGTGGATATTGAGAAAACTACAGTATAAATTAAGATTAAAAATCTGATGCGTTGCACTCACACAAATTTCTCTACTCCTCTACAAAATATTTATACAGACGCTTATTCTCCATCTACGAGGCATATTCCAAAATACGAGGCGTATGTTCGGTGAACAATATTTAACGGATGGTAGGTCTGAATGACGTTTTACACCTACAGCACTGTCTACCGACTCCTGAGGATACTGCCGCATTATTGGAGTGACGCAGTAGGATTTGCCAGTCTGTGAGAGCAGATCGCAATGGCCACGACAATAGTAGATCCCGGCAGTTGTGAAGTGCGTGGTATTATTAGATTGTTGCTGGCCAAAGAATCGTCAGCTGCGGACATCCATCGTGAGTTATGCCTCGTGTATGAACCGGAAATAATAATTGACAAACAGGTACGACACTGGTGTCAAGAATTTCGAAATGGCCACACAAATGTACACGATGAACAGCGGAGTGTTAGGCCCAGTATTCGGACCGATGATATCGATGAGCAAGTCAGCAAAAAACTTCGAAGTGATCGGTGTTTGACGATTAGTGATGTGACTGACGAATTCCCAAATGTTGCTCGAACCTCACTTTACAGGATTTTCACTGAACAGCATGGATATAGGAAACATTGTGCGATGTGAGTGCCAAAACTGCTCACCGGTCAGCGCAAAGAGCAATGAATATGTAGTGCATAAGGTTTTTGTTTACACGATGATGATGGTTTGTTTTCCCACATTGTTACGGGCGACGAGACGTGAATAGCGTAAACCAACGCAGAACCGAAATAACAGTCAATGCAGTGGCGCCGTTCCGGTTCACTCAAACCAAAAATGTGTAAGTAATCGCCGTACACGAATCACAAAATGATGGCTACCGTATTTTGGAGCGAAAAGGGCGTCCTTTGATTGATTTCATGGACCGTGGATCAACAATTACAGTGACGTGCATCGTGCAACGCTTACCAAACTGAAACGTGCGATCCAATATCGACGCCGCGGGAAACTCTCGTCTGGCATCATCATCTTCCTGCGCGACAATGCACGTCTGCACACCGCTGCCAAAACCAAAGAGAAGATTCAACAGTTTCGTTGAGAACTCTTTGACAGTCCCAACCTGGCACCAAGCGACTATTTCCTGTTCTTGCATTTGAAACAGTGGCTGGGTGGACAACGATTTGAAACCGACGATGAATTCAGGACGAGCGTTACCAATTGGTTTATGTCCCAGGCGGCAGACTTTTATGCCGATGGATTAAAGAAGCTGGTGCAGCGTTACAGTAAGTGTGTAGATGTGAACGGCGATTATGTGGAAAAGTGAAATATAAATGTAGGCACATATTGTTGTCAATAAACGCCTTGTTTCATGAGCGATGTTGTTATTATGACCAAGACTTTGGTTTTGGAATATGCCTCATACTTCGTGTTAATCGAGATAAGCATTTGCAGAAACTATCTTGTTGCTAATTTGTTTGTAGGTGCAAGGAGAATATACGTTTTAAGCGATAGTAAAATATTTTAAGAGCTGCTTTCTATGTGGTGCATTCCATTCTCTTTGCATGTCCATAACACAAAAAAAATAATAATAATGAATTCCCATTTCAGAAACAGTAAAGTATTGGAAAATTCAAACAAATAACAAGGAATATCTTGACAATGGTTCCTGGACAAATATATTATTATTATTATATATTAACAAATAATAAGATACATACATATATTTTGACATAAATTGACACAGATTGTGTGTTTTAACGAGATCTATATTTGCTTGTGTAGTAAAAGTTTGTCTATCTCTCACGGTTTATCATTTATGCGAAAGTCATTCAGAGTGAATAGGACTTTTGGGACATTCCCAGAAAATTCAAGATATACATTTGATTTGCTATGAAAATATCTTAAACATATTATATTCTAAACAAAATTGTTAGTCATTTTTGAGAAAGTCAACATTTTCAAAAACGTTGCATTTAAAGGCTATTCTGGAGTGGGAGAATTTTCTTGATGATCCTTGTGTCACATCCTTGGAAGATACTAAACTCAAATACTAAGTTTGGTATTTATCTGACTTTTTCGTTGTTGAGTTATGCTGTTCACAGTCTGACAGAGAGACCGACACACACATACATACGCACACATGTTTCCAAAAAGATTTTATTTGGATTCAGGGCCCTCAAAACATGTATTTCCGGTGAAATCCCGTATCTAACTTTGGGTGGAATGCACTACTTCCCCTACTTACTATACGTAGTACAGAAAGTAAAAATACAATATGGATAGAGCTCCAACAGTGATGCAAATTCAGGATAGTAATTCCCAATTACTACATAATTTCACGAGACTATATTTTTATCAATACTGAACATAAATATGCATGTGACTTCATTACCCTTTGAAAGAGAGAAGTCTACAATTTCGGAGTTTATTGTTGGAGAAAACGCTTGATATATGTATGGACTGATCGTAACTATTGTGTGCCTCAATATGCGGGAAGAGACTATTGTTGCAGTTCACCTGGCATTTAGATGACAGTTTGGACTTCGCTCTCCTCCCATATCACCATTCCGAACCAAGAGGAGGAACAGAGGTTCACTTTCCAGCAAATTGAGGTCCCCCCACATTAACAAACGGACGTCCAGAGTACCAAAATCGGCACCTACCAGATAGAGGGATTGGTCATGCAATAGCCGCAGATAATGCCTTCTGCACATTATCCACCAGATCTCAGTGTGTGGAACATCCTGTAGAATTTCGTCAAGGGTA
The DNA here is from genome assembly GCA_030765065.1 of Deroplatys truncata. NCBI lineage: Eukaryota > Metazoa > Arthropoda > Insecta > Mantodea > Mantidae > Deroplatys > Deroplatys truncata. Next base: position 31,693,861 of record CM060976.1, read on the forward strand.
GTGTTTGATACCTCCACTGTCACAATTAAGAAGGCTCATTAACACATTCTTAGAGAAAATAACAAGACATGCTTGAGAATGTTCCACGAGAATGAGATCACCGCTTTAATACCTTTCGTATTGCACCGGAGCTCATACACAGTGCGTTTAAGGTCAGTATAAAACTTAAAAATCGGATGTTTTTCATTCAAATGGCTTTCTCTACTCTCTATCGTTTATTAGTGGATATACAAATTAATCTTACGAAAGCTACTTCATTTTAAATGAGATAAACCTTTGCAAAAATAGCAACATTATATATTTCGTTAGGATACAAAGGGAACGGTGATACTAAAATGTTTTAGAACTGGACGCTATATGCTGGCCTTAAAATACTATCTGCCTTATAAGTACATGATAGAGAAATTAAAAATTCCTCTATCAGATGATGCTAAGATCATGTATTTATGTATAGATTTATGAAAAATATCAATGTGAAGCCGTATCATGCAAAATATGGTAGGTTTACAAGAAATGATGAGAACCGTAGTCGCTTGATCATGACTACAGCAAATGAAAAGCAGCTTACAGCAGCAATGCTACCTAGTCTTGCGGAAAAGCTCCATTTTAATGTAAATAAGTTTGTAAAGTATTCACATACTAGAGCAAGGCAAAACGTTCTCAGCCTTACACTTAAAGACAGCATTTTCTAGTGTAAAATGCACTTATTTTCCTACGTAGTCCCCTTTTAGGTCTATGTAGTTTATTTAACGTTTTTCCAGTGAGTAGATCCCATCCCTAGAGTTTGATGATGGAAGGTTTGCAAAATACTCATCCACGGCTGCCATTAGGTCTTCATTGGATGAAAAATGTTTCCCAGTGACAAATTTATTTAGATGTGGGTATAGGTGGAAGTCAGAAGACCAAATTTGATAAACAGCGAGAATGTTCCAACAATTCGTACTTCACATCCCTGTTTTCCCATTGCCAAAGCAGCTTTGTGGTCAGATGTATTGTCCTGATGAAAGACGATTCTTTTCTTTTGCAATCCAGGCCCCTTATTGCGTATTTCTTCATCCAGTTGGTTCAGGAGACTTTCGTAGTATTCGCCAATTACCTGATGTTTTTTCCTGTTGAAGGTAATCAATGAGAAGAATCCCTTTTGCATCCCAGAAAACACTTGCCACCATTTTTATGATCGATGAAATCCACTTCACCTTCTTTGATGTTCTGCCAACTTCCAAAACTGTTTGATTGCCATTTCGTTTGTAGCATGAAGTGGTGGATCCACCTCTCATCCACAGTAACACATTGGCGCACAAATTCAGCTAAATTCTTTTTAAAACGATACAAACTTTGCTGTGAAAGTCGTTTTCGCATTCGCTTTTGGTCAGTATCCAGTAAACGTGGCACTCATCTAGCACAAAGCTTTATCATTTTTAATACTTCATGTAGAATGTACCGTACACGTCCTTCCGATATACTTATGGTATTTATGCATCTGCTATTGCTGATCGTTCAATGCCATATTATGCACTTTCTCGAAGTTTTCCCCAGTGGTTGCAGTTTTGGAACGTCCTTCACGTTGATCATCTTCAAAAGAAGTACAGCCATATTTAAATTCTGCTGCACATTGAAAATGAAGGAGCAGACTCCTTGTAATCCTTCAACAACTTTGGATGAATTTTCGTTGGAGATAAACCATGCAGAGCAAAGAATTTTATGACTGCATGGTATTCCAGTTTCTTCATCAGAGGCCCGTCAAGGAGCAGATACTCATGGATCAGACAGAGCATCCAGGATGGGTGATCAGCCCGATGCCTGGTATGGGATGAAGGAAGTAGATGAAACGAAATGGTGGTGAAATGGATGAAAGGAAAGGTGATGATGGAGCAGTTGGTGGAATGAATGGCGGGGGAAACCGGAGAACCCGGAGAAAACCCGCCCAGACGCCGCTTTGTCCACCACAAATCCCACATGCAGGTCCCTGGTATTGAACCCGGGCCGCCTAGATGGGAGGCGAGCGGTCTAACCACTCGGCCACGGCGCCGCCACAACAATTTTCATCCATTACAATCTCTGCGCCTGGCCGAGAACTTTTGTGACACATTGTGTTTTCCTACCTCATATATATTTCTGTATAAGATAGAACATTTAAGAAAATGGGCACATACGGATAATCACAGAAGTACATTATGTAAACTACATTTTTAATTACTAAATACCCACAAAAATAATATAAACATAAAATAAATAGTTTAGTCTTCACTTAACAATGAACTTAGCTTTTATTATCCCTTGACTACATGTTGTTAACGGACAGCACATTACAAACTGTGCTCTTTTAACTGGCAAGGGATTTTAAACATATGTGACTTATTTTCGAAAAGGCTGAAATAGCAACGAAAAGTAAATATAGTTAAATTTTAAATACCTTTCCCAACATACAATAAAGTAACATTAATTATATAGTCATCATCGTCCGCTGTCTATCACAGCTTCAGTGTGTTACTCCCATAGTATAAGACATAGCAGATATGAAACTTTCGTAAACACAAAGGTGAGAATGCCTAAACCGCATCTCCTTGTTTCTCCCTTGTTATGAGTTAATGTCAACCACCTCTCCCTCGAGGCATTGCGGGTTTGAATCTCCCGGCAGCTTTAAGTCAGAACGGAAAAGCACGTTTATACTTTCTCTAACACATACATAGTAAGTATAGTTGGTATTCCATTCCACCCAAAACTCGATACCGAGATTTCACCGAATATACACTTTTTGAGGCCCCCTGAATACAAATAAAACATTTTTGAAACATGTCCATATGTGAGTCTTTGTGGCATGTGTCTATCTGTCTGTGAACAGCATAACACAAAAACGAAAATTCGGATAAGTACCAAACTTGGCATTTAAGTTCAGTATCTTCCAAGTATTCGGCACGAAGATTTTCAAGAAAATCCCCACCTCATCTACCCTTTACAGGGAAGATTTTTCGAAATTTTTGATTTTCTAAAAAATGGTTCTAATGATTTTGATACCATATATTAAGGGCATTTGCATGACAAATAAAATATTTATCTTGAATTTACAGGGAATAGCCTTTGAAGTCCTCTTCATTCGGAAGGAATTTTGTATAATCATGTATAAGTGGTAAATGTTAATCGATAGACGTAAACGTACTACACAAAAATCTGATGTGTTACACTCACATGACTTTCTCTACTCTTGTACAATCTATTTTTACAAACGCCTATTCTCCATATGCTTCATATTAATCGAGATATCGAGATGTCAATCTTATTTGTAATTTTCTTGTGGATGCAAGGGGAATATGCTAGCTTTTAAGCGATAGTCAAATATTTTATCGCTGGTTGCTATGTGGCGCATTCCATTCTCTTTGCATGTCCAGGACATAAAAAAATGAATAACGAATTTGAGAAAAAGTATTGGAAAATTTAAGGAAATAACAAGCAATATCTCGAAAACGGTTCACTCAACAAAAAAAATGTATATGATATAAGTTGTGTATTTTAACGCGATCTACATTTTTTGTGTAGTAAAATTTTGTCTATCTCTTATGGTTTACCAGTTATGCAAAAGTCGTTCATAATGAAGAATACTTTTGGAGACATTCCCAGAAATTTCGAGATATACATTTCATTTCTCATGACATTATCTTAAACATATGATATTTTCATCAAAATCGTTAGAGCCATTTTTGAGAAAATTAAAATTTTCGAAAAATCTTCCATGTAAAGGGTAGTCTGGGGTGGGGGGATTTTCTTGAAAACCTTCGTGTCGCATCTCTGGAAGATACTGAACCTAAATACCAAGTTTGGTGCTTATCCGATTGTTCGTTTTTGAGTTATGCTGTTCACAGACACACACACACACAGACACACACGGACATGTTTCCAAAAATGCTTTTTTTGGATTCAGGAGGTCTCAAAACGTGTATTTCCGGTGAAATCTCGGTATCGAATTTTTGGGTGGAATGCAATACTTCCCCTACTTACTATACGTAGTAGAGAAAGTAAAAAAGTGCAGATCTCTTTAAAGCATACAATTTATTGCAAATAAGTTTTCTTGTGGGCATAAGCCATTTCTGAGATAGCTGTTATTAATGGTTCGAATTATTCATGTGCACTCTTTAAAGTTCTTTCAACATTCAGTTATTTCTCACGATTACATAGAAACAGTATGGAATTTTAAGGCCGGCATATAGCGTCCAGTTTTGAAACATTTGGCTATCGCTATCTCTTTACATCTATAACGAAATGTGAAATGTAACTATTTATGCAAAGGCTTATTTGGATTAAAATATAGTAGACAGTAAATAAAGCTTTAGTAAGAATATTTTGTTCACCCACTAATAAAAGATAGCGGATAGAGAAAGTCATGTGAATGTATTACATCACGTTTTTTATATATGAGCAAATTCGGCATAAGGCCACAAGCTTACTTCAGTTCTTCAATATATTTAGTTTATACAGTATACATTAACAGCCTAAGAAGTTCTGAGAACGAGGACATTCACTGAACTTTTCTTATCTTTTACATACAACAGGGTTAAGCTCCAAAGCGATCTCAGTTATTCCGAGATATACCTTAAAGTCAGTTGGCAATGCTGTAAGTAATTTTCGGATCCCAAATAATCACACTATTATATTTATGTCTGATAATTTTACATTGGCTGTGTACACACTAAGCTTGGAAGTCTAATTTAAATTTGAAAAAGCAAGTCATGGGCCAGAGCTCGCATCATAGATCTTCGATTTTGCATACCGAGGACCCGCGCACGGAAACTAAACATCTCTTATTTTATTAATTTATTAGTCAAGCAAACTAAAAGAGTTTACACGATCCCGTATTAAATATATTCCAACAGAGTACCAACGTCTAGTTTTAGCCAAGCACGAAGTATACGAGGTGTGTTCAAAAAGTTTCCGGAATGACGTCATAAATACTACACAACAGTTTGTTTTGTCTAATCTGCACTGCCACCCTCGAAGTAGTCTCCTTGGGAGTTGATACACTTGTCCCAGCGCTTCTGCCACTGCTGGAAGCACCTCTGGAAGTCCTCTTCTTTCAACATGTTCAGAGCCTTTTGCGATTCGCGATGGATGACATCAATGTCCTTAAAAACGGTGTCCTCGGAGCCGCATTTTAAGTCACGGGAAAAGAAAAAGTCCGCTGGTGCCAAATCTGGATAATATGCGGTATGGGGAACAGTATTCGTCCTATTCTTGTCCAAAAATTGGCGAACAGGAAGGGCTTTGTTTTGTGCGCGGGCGCATTGTCATGATGCAGGAACCAGGCACCACTCATCCATTTCCCGGGCCGTTTGCGTCGCACATTCTCCCTTAATCTTTGCAGCACTTGTTTGTAGAACACTTGATTCACTGTTTGATCCCGTGGCACAAATTCCTTATGTACAATGCCTTTAATGTCAAAAAACACAATCATCATTGACTTCACTTTGGATCGAACTTGTCTGGCGTTTTTCGGCTTGGAGATGAAGGACTCTTCCATTGTGAAGTTTGTTGCTTCGTTTCTGGAACGTACCCATAAATCCATGTTTCATCACCAGTAATAATTTTCTCCATAAACTGTGGGTCATTTTGTAGCTGTTCTTTAAGATCTGTGCAGGCAATCAAACGGCGCTCCTTTTGGTCATTTGAAAGCAGGTGGGGCACGAACTTGGCGGCAATTCTTCTCATGTCCAAATTGTCTTTCAAAATGCTTTGAACACTTCCAAAGGAGAGTCCTAATGAGTCAGAAAGCTCTCTTAGTGTAATGCGCCTATCATTTAAGACTGTTTCCCTCACTTGATCGATGTTTTCATCAGTTTTGCTGGAACAGGGTCGCCCCGAACGATCTGCATCTTTAACTGATGTCACCCACTTTTAAATTTCGAAAACCACTCAAATGCTTGAGTTTTGCCCATAACTTCCTAATAAGCTGTTCTTAAAATTTCATAGGCTTCTGTTGCAGTTTTACAGAGTTTAAAGCAACATTTGATGTTTGTTCTTTGTTTTTCGTAATCTGACAGTTTTGCTACGCGGAAAAATCGCAGCACCTGCAAAACACGTGTTCACTTCAGAGCGTCTACCTCGTCACTGCATGGTCACAGGAAGTCACGTGACCTCTTGTTTTTATTGGGAAGGAACGCGGCATGTACAGTCTGGGTAAGAGTTAAAGAAATCTCAGCGTCAGCATTGTTGTGAAGCCATTCCAGAAACTTTTTGATTCCACCTCGTACATTGTAATAAACATTTATTAATTAACATCTTAGGATCCTTATAAACGCATTAAGATAATTCCTTACTTACAAATAACAGTCCTCTTCCCCACGATGCTGACCAGAATGCCGCCGCTAAGGAAGGCGAGCGCGTTAGTGCATCCCGTGATCAGAGTGTTGAAGTAGACGACAGTATTCACCTCCAGAGTGCATTCCTCTTGTTCTTCCTCCCATTCTATCTCCAAAGATCTGTTGTTCAATACAGTGCAGACTTTGGTACCCATGGCACCTTTGCTTTCTGCTTCTGCGAGGCGACTGAAGATCTCCGGCAACCAGAGAACCATTCCGTTTGCACTTAATATAACAAAGCAAAATTAATGGTTAGTTTAATTATATCTATATATACAGCTATATAATTATTGTATCTTATTACTTAATGCATATACGTGATATAAAATCAGATATACTCCTATCTACTAGTTTTTTCACCTAGCAAGAATCGCTAGCTGAAAAAAACAAGAATCGCTACGGAATCGTTGACGCGAATGGCAATGAAGCTTAGAGCGATGATTGGTCCAAATTAATGTGTAAAAATACTATCCTATATAAATATAATAGGGAATGCAACCACATAATTATAAATGTTTCGACGAAAAAACGATGCCGTCACAAAAACTATTTTACACATGTGCACAAATGACTTGTTCTTACGTATTAATGTGGGAGTATTATCACGACATGAGTTAGGTATGGATTAAAAGGAAGCATGTCGTAAACTGTGAAAAATAAGAAACTAGATATTAACTAGTTTTGGAAATACATTTTAGGTGTAGTAAGTAGTACTAATTAAACGCAGGATTTCAGGCCGGTGTATATAGAATAAGAAAATTCCTCTCCTTCATCTTCGTCTGCGGCTTGGTGGGCGTCTCTATTTACATCAGTATGGTTGGTGGACCTGAGAGATGATTGGTTTAAATTCAGTGATGAGTGTCGGATCTAAGCTGCTGCGCTTGGGGCTGACTAGGGGAACACTGGTCGTGAATGGTTTGCGTAAGTTCTTGGTTTTCGTATTTCGCAGCACTGGAAATAATATAATATGTACTTATTGAAGGGCTTGTCTACAAACTCATTGAGCAAGAAATCCTGGCTCCCTAAGTTTCCTTAGTAGCCATTTTTTTTTTACAAAACTGCAGTACCGAGTATACTTGGGCGCTTTCAACAAAACGGCCCATTGGCCCGGGAGTACCGTAGGGAAGTGTATTGTCTCCGGCCTCCTTTCCGCTTACATGGCCGACATACCCATACACCACAATACACACAGTTGCCATTACGCGGACGATCTCATGATCGTCGCGATAAATGTGAACACTCGCTACAGTGGCAGCTTTAAGTCCAGCTCCGAGACATTGGCAGAAGGAGCGAAAAATCGCTCACGGCTATTAGCCCGGAGAAGAGTGCAGCAATCCTATTGGCTAAAACCAGAGCCAACCGACTCCGACAAAACTTCGTATTCAGTCGTAATCGAATCCCTTGGGTCAACATGGCGAGCTGTTTTGGAATGACACTGAACCCAAAATTGACTTTTGTCGGTCATGTCAGGGGCAAAGTGCAACAAGGCACGCTGCTATCCCATCATCAACTAAATGTATATGGCCATACGCCTACAACTCCAGGTCCAATTTTATCGTAGAATTGTGCCGTCCCTAGTTCCGTACGGTTACGAAATCCAGAGAACGGCGTCTAATTACACCCTCATTAGGCTGCAGACGTTACTGAGCAGGGCACCTAGAACAATATATGATACCGGCTGGATATACCCATATCACATCCTCCGTAAACATTCCGGCACCCGTACATCATGTTGGCACCCGTTTCGATGTCATCAGAGAGATCAGATGTGAACAGAACAAGATCCCATCCTAATCAGCTGGTGAGTACTTTGGGAAGAGTATTCTGAAGTTATGACGGCGCTTACCGTCGTACAAGCTACCGAGAGACGCCAATGACCCGCTCCATTAAGCCACGCCCTCCAAGCACCAAGTTCGATAAAACAGTGTCGAGTGTTAGGAGATGGAGGAGTGATGGCTACCCGCACTCAAAATGGTGATAAGCAACATCATGCTGGGTCACCAGCTAACATGCACCAGACAGGAGAAATAAGCGCGGTCATCTGATTGGTGTGTACCATCATTCGTGGACGTGTCCTACAAAATGATGCAGTAATTTGTATCACAAATTATTTAAATGTAAAGAATGATTACAGTATGAATATGCATTTTTATGTGACATTGATTTGAGATGTTTGTTGATTGTAATTATTGTTGAGAAGTAAGTTTATACGGCCTTACTGAAACTGACAATAATAGCATGCAATAATGCAGCGAGGGGGTGAGCTGTTTATCATTATTAGAGACGAGGAAGTTACGTAATGTTGGCGCGTTTTTCTTAGAATTTGCTGGAACATTCTCCCTAGAGCATATGTATTCATAATTTTCATTGGATATAAAAATAGACGCTAATGTTGGCGCGTTTTATTAGCCAATAGCAACTCAGTTATAATCTTTAGGCATATCGGGGTGTAGGAGTATAAAAAAGGGCTAGGTTAGAGGTAGAGTCCGTCAGTTCATCGAAAATATTTGTATGCTACACGTCGCCTTCAGTCCAGTGGAAATATTACACGTCGGCTATCGATTCGCAAGTTACGCGTATCAGAGTTATGGAAAATCTCAAATATTGTAAAGTTAATTATACAAACAGTTGAAGTACGCGAATTAAGAATGATCAGAAATGAAGTTATTATAACAGTTTCAGTTTGGGGAGTGTCAAGATCAATGTGTAAATGTGATAGTGAATGTGTTCGACAATAAAAGTGTAAAACAAATTCCTTCATCAGTGTTATCTTTGGATAAAAGATTCCTTTCCGTTTACAAAACCTGTATAAAGAGATGTGCTCGACCAAAAAGATCATAGCTAGCCGGAGGACAGTAAACAAAAATTTAATAAAATAACAGTCGCACTCTTTCAAACAAACACTAATACTACCGCAAATTGCTAACACCAGATGGAGCTACAAACCTAACAAAGAATCACGTCACAAAATAGCTTCACCACGTGAAGTAAACACACATACACAAACATTATAAGTATACCACTTCAAATTGGCACCCAGAACGTGGGGCAGAGTGACCAGGAAGGAGCAGAATAACCAGGAAGAAGCAGAATAACCAGGAAGGAGCAAAGGAACCAGGACGTGGAGCGAATGGAGAAGTGAACTGAACTACAAGACGCAGATTCCAGAAACAACAACAGGGACGACAGACGACGCGGATGAGAGGACATCATAATTCCGAGTTTAAAAGGCAACAGGGGAATTCAACTACAGAACACCAAGACGATGTAGATTCATCATAATACGACGCAGAAGCAGCATATAATCTAGGAGAGAGGGACAGGAAGCTGGACATCAAAGTAACAGCAACAGACAGCATCACAAAGGTCAGAGTATAGTAATGTTTTTAGAAAACAAAATTGTAACAATCAAATGTACTTGAGGAGCGGTAGGATAAAGAAAATAATGGCTACTAATAATATTGAAGAAATAATGATGGAAGGGGATAGTGTAACAGTTAGCTGTAATTCAACACAGGTTACAGAAAATAGCTCAAACAATGTAGTATTTGAGGGAGAAAATGTTAATGAAGAAAGTCAGAATAGAATAGCAGGAAATGTTAATGTTGATGCTAGTATGATGATGGAAATGCTGAAAGATATTGTTAAGAGTATGAGGGAAGATAGTAGTAAGAATAATGAGAAATTAGAAAAACTAACTCAGAAGATTGATAAATTAGAGCAAAAATCAGATCAATTGAGGGAAGATATGCAAAAGAATAAGAAAGAATTGAGGGAAGATATGCAAAAGAATAAGAAAGAATTGAGGGAAGATATTAGTAAGAGTATTACAGATCAATTAAGGGAAGATATGCAAAAGAATAATAGGGAATTGAGAGAAGCTATAAAATAGATCATAGGAAATTAATTGAAAATATTGGTAGGAGTAATGAGATATTAGAGCAAAAAGTAGATAAAAGCAGGGAAGAAATTGAAAAGAAAGTTACGAAGCTAGATAGTAGTATGCCAAAACTGAGAGATGAAAATGAGGAAATAATAGCAAGTGAGATAGGAGAAATTTCAAAGAAAATGTTAGACATGAGCAGGGAAATAGGTAACAAAGAAAGTGAGGTTAATACTAAAAGTGAACATGTTGATGTAGAATGTACAGAGTCAGGTATTAGAATGAGTAACATTTCAAGTGAGATAAGAGAGATGAAAGAGGTTGTGAATGTAGATGTGAATCAGGCGCAAGTTAATTTCAGAGGGGAGATATCAGAAATACAGAAGGAGTCAGTAATGCAAAGAAATAAATTGTACGATGAAGTTAACGTTTTGCCTGTAAATAATCAAAAGCTAACTTCTGAAATTAACAAGTACCAAGCTGTTCAGAATGAAAACTCCAATCCAGTACAATTTATGACAAATTTGTCAGAGTACTCTCAGATTAAAAAGATAGCAGAAGAATTGAGAATGACAGTTGTTAAAAGATGTGTTGTTCAGGAAACTTTAGATTGTTTTCAAATGTTATCAGGGGACGAAATATCATATGAATCCTTTAAGAGGCGATTCATGAACAAAAATTTGAAGGTTAGGATACGGCTACGAGTAATGTTTAGCCACACACAATTTGATACAGGAGGGTAAATAGCCATGTGATGTAAAGTAAATGCTGGATAGTTAAAGATGACCTGCAGAGCAATGTATTGGAATATAAGAGGGTTAACTATTTATATATGTTATGTGAAAAGAGAAATAAATTCTGGACAAAAATTAAATGTTTAAAAAAAAAAGAGAAAATTAGTATTATTTTTTTAGTAACTGTAACAGTATTTTAAATTAAGAATGTAGAGATTGAAACTTAATATGATATTAAAGTAAAAGTACGTAAATACAATTTCAAGAGTATTGTTAATATAAAGTACAAAACAACAAAAATGGGGTAAAAATAATAAAAACAAATACTTATGTAGCAAACAGAAAAATGTGAAACAGTGTCTAGATTTAAGAGATGTAAATATATTTGTGTAGAGAGTGAATATTTTTGGTAAATATGTGTAATAATTACAAAAAAATTCTTGAATGCATAAATTTTTGTCAACAATATAAGAGAGTAAACCAATTTTGTAACAGTAACTAAATAATTCAGAGTACAGTATTTACTATAAAAAAATTGTGATGTCAGATTAATGTCTAAACACATTAGACCAGAGCCAATAAGTAGTGGCAAGATAAAGGAAAAAACATATGTCGTGTGTTAAATACGTGTGAAGTGTTAAGTGAAAGTGATAGCGTGTGTTCCAAGATTTAGGAGACTAAAACCCCAATTATAAAATTTCCAAACAAGTTGTAAATATTTATAATTATGTTTCTAGTGGGGCATATGATGCAGTAATTTGTATCACAAAGTATTTAAATGTAAAGAATGATTACAGTATGAATATGCATTTTTATGTGACATTGATTTGAGATGTTTGTTGATTGTAATTATTGTTGAGAAGTAAGTTTATACGGCCTTACTGAAACTGACAATAATAGCATGCAATAATGCAGCGAGGGGGTGAGCTGTTTATCATTATTAGAGACGAGGAAGTTACGTAATGTTGGCGCGTTTTTCTTAGAATTTGCTGGAACATTTTTCCTAAAGCACATGTATTCATAATTTTCATTGGATATAAAAATAGACGCTAATGTTGGCGCGTTTTATTAGCCAATAGCAACTCTTTATAATCTTTAGGCCTATCGGTGTGTAGGAGTATAAAAAAGGGCTAGGTTAGAGGTAGAGTCCGTCAGTTCATCGAAAATATTTGTATGCTACACGTCGCCTTCAGTCCGTCAATTCGTCGAAAATATTTGTATGCTACATGTCGCCTTCAGTCCAGCGGAAATATTACACGTCGGCTATCGATTCGCAAGTTACGCGTATCAGAGTTATGAAAAATTTCAAATATTGTAAAGTTAATTATACAAAAAGTTGAAGTACGCGAATTAAGAATGATCAGTAATGAAGTTATTATAACAGTTTCAGTTTGGCGAGTGTCAAGATCAATGTGTATATGTGATAGTGGATGTTTTCGACAATAAAAGTGTAAAACAAATTCCTTCATCAGTGTTATCTTTGGATAAAAGATTCCTTTCCGTTTACACAACCTGTATAAAGAGATGTGCTCGACCAAAAAGATCATAGCTAGCCGGAGGACAGTAAACAAAAATTAAATAAAATAACAGTCGCATTCTTTCAAACAAACACTAATACTACCGCAAATTGCTAACACCAGATGGAGCTACAAACCTAACAAAGAATCACGTCACAAAATGGCTTCACCACGTGAAGTAAACACACATACACAAACATTATAAGTATACCACTTCAAAAATAAAATCTCACAACCTTAACGTTTCCTTGCAGTGCATGCAATCCGCTTTGTCTCGTCTCGCAGGTTAAGCCGCAAAGTGTCTCGGTACTGCGATATCGGCACACGACCTCGGAAAAATCCCTCTCGACTAATATTTTCTCTGGCCTGTAGTTATGGTTGTTCCTTGGTATTGAATTTATTCCCATGTTTGTGGATAACATCTCGTGATACATGCATGAACAGTAATATGTGTTGATAACATGATTACAGTTTCATCTTAGCATATTATACTCTCTCCTTTTCAAGGAGGGCATGTTCAGTAACGGCTGATTTCTCGGGCTGACCTAGTCGGCAGTTTTTCAGCTGCTCTTTGATATGTGTCTTAATGCAGCACTGAACTGTAGCTACGTGTACTGCACTGTACGAGCATGGATTGCTGTAAACTCCAGGTGAGGAGAGAAGTCTCTGACATCCTTGTGGGAGTGGAGTGTATTGCCTATCTGTTTTGTGAGTTTGAAAGCTATCTCATCGCTATGCTGCTTCAGTAGCTTGGCAGTGCTGGCGTTAATGTCTTTCAGAAATGTGCTGAATTTGCGACTGCAGTTATTCTTGGGCATACGTAACGAAGGTGAATGTTGGACTAGGACCGCGATCCTAAATTTGCGGTATTTGGAACAGTATATAAAGTCTGAATTACCGAGAACGACAGTCAGGGTTTTGTGAAATACTTCGGAATGTGTTACCAATTTTGCTACTGTTGGCGTGTTTGATGTGGCCATGGATGTGCCTATTGGTCTAATGGAGGTACTTATTTTTAACTTTTGAGGTTTTCTTCACTTTTGTGTTCCCATTTGCCATTCTTCCCGATCAAACCAGCCATCCTCCTCCAGACACTGATCAATCTATGGATCTCTCCTCTTCAAGTTGTTCTTGGCTGCCCTGCTTCTTTCTACCATGAGGTGACCATTCCAAGAGAGTCTTAGGCCACCTATTATTCTCCATTCTTCTAACATGTCCATGCAATTGAAGAGTTCGTTTTTCAATTCTTTCCACCACCGTGTCCTCCATATTCATTATCTGTCTCATCCCTTCATTTCTCCTTCTTTATAATCTGGATTCTCTGGCACGTGTCTTATTCCATCCCTTTACACTGCTAAAATCTCAGATTTTTTACCCCCCAACCAAAGTCCATCCTCAGAATCGTAGGTCATTACACTTTCCTCAACCGCCTTCAAAATCCTCTTCTTCGTATGATTCAATATGGTCCTACTCCACAGTGCTCCATTCAATATTCTTATAGCTCTTAATGCGTGTACTAACCTACTATCTCTTCGGATTTACAACGCCTTGTTTCACCAACAAATGGTCGTAAATATTTGCATTTTTTAACAGTTCTAATATTGCTTAGAACATGGAGATGTCTTGTCCACTTCCTTCTACTACAGGATATTCAGTTTTTTTCCATATTTATTCGTAATCTTCCTGTTTCATAGGCACCCAGAAGTTTTCTCACTATATATTTCACGCCCTCACAACTCTGAGCCATCACCACCTGACCGTCTGCAAATAATAATGATGCCATATTGGACTGGTATTCCCATGTATCCACAAGACCGATTCAATTATTCTAATATTTGTTGGATGTATATTTTAGATAGAGTAGGATACATGCTGCAAGCCTGTCTCAGGCCTTTAGTCGTTCTCAATGGAGTAGATAATACTCTTTAACAGAAGCCTGACACTGCTGGTACAACTTCCGTATAATTGAAATCATTTGTAGTCCAATACCAATACCCGCCATTTCATCCCAAATTTGGTTGATAGGCATAGATTCATACACTTTTCTAAATAAACAACTATAAAATTCATTTCATGGCGCTTAGCATGCGATTTTTCTGTAATCTGTCACAGACTAAAAATGTGATCCATACATGATTTTCCTTTAGTGAATCCTGCTTGGTGCTGTAACATTTTCCCTTCAATAGTGTGTTCAAGTCTGTTTGTAATAATACTACTAAAGATTCTATAATGGAGGACATGACACTGATTCCTCTGTAATTTCCAGGATTTTAGATTCCTATTCTTATATATAGGTATATATACTATGACATAGACCAATCCTTCGGTATCTCATCACCTCCCAAAATCTGATTAAACATTATACAAATACGTATTTTTAATAAGGGGTCCAAATTTCCATAGTTATGTTATTATTCCATTGGAAACACTGGCTCTAACATTTTTTGCTTTACTCAATGCCGCATTTACTTCCCCCTCTAAAACAGATTTAATATATGACAATCTGTCGTCAATGTACTTAGAAACTTCACTATCCTGTTCCCTTCTTTATTCAATAGCTTTTCCCGTTGTTTCATACCCACAAGATTTAAGGCTGGTAATGGATTATTAACTGTCCTCATCGTCTTTACAACTCTCCATGTCTCTGCAGATCTTCTGTATCTTAATGAGTGATTGATTTCAGTATGAACCTTTTCCCACTTTTTTGCTTTACACTTTATTATAATCTTCTTTAGCTGTTTCTTACATTCTCTATACTTTTTAGGTCTTCTTCGCTCTTAGAGTTTAACCACTTATAATACAGTCTTTTCTTTTCCTTAATAATTTCTAGTGCTTCTGTAGTCATCCTTTCTGTCTCTATTTCACTTTTTTCTCCCTTCCCAAAGTTTACTCAGCTACTCCACCAACACAATGTTTAAAAAATACAGATCTTCAACATTCCATGCTCTACTGCTTTCAGCCTTTCCTGAAATAAATACACTGTCCTCCCGCAATCATGCACTAAATATCTGGTATGAAGTATGGTAGTCATTTTTTTCCGAATTTCAATCGCTTATTATTTAGTTTTCCATGGGAACGCAATTTTAGATACAAAATGATCTGACTCACATTCTGTCTTCCTCCGTACTCTAACATCTTGTACTTTAATCAAGCGTTGTTGTCTCACTATTAGATAATCTATAATAACCTTCTAATTCCTGGAAGAGCTTACCCAGGTATATTTGATAGATATCTTTCTGCTTATATTTTGTATTCATGATGACACATTCCTGCTCCCGACAGAATTTAATCAACCTCCTGCATTATCATTTCTTATATCTTCTCCTCAGGTTCCAACAGTTGTGATCATTAATTTTCCTGCCGACACGTCCATTAAAATCTCCCATTAATAAGAGCTCTTGCCCATCTAGGCATTCATCAACTGCTTCTCTCAAATCTTAATAAAAAGCTCGTTTTTTCATAAACTGAAGCATCATTGTTAGGGGATATACACCTATTACTTGCACAATAGATTCATAAATTAGTATAGTTATCTTAATTATCCTTACTTATTTATTTACAATTAATTATCCCAGATTTCTATTTCCTCTTTATGAGGACAGCCACCCCAGATTTGACTCTCCATGATTTTGGTACTCCACTCCAAAAATGGATGTAATTTCCAAACAGTTATTGTACTCTTTCTTTCCTTTTTGCTTCACTTAAAACTAAAATTACGGTCTGTTATTAAAATGGGTGCTGGCCATTCACTGGAGCTGATTGGCCAGTTCAAGGAAGTATTAGCATTTCTGCGACTGCTGCTTTCCTTGTTCTGTTCGAACTTTACAGGCCTTCTGAAAGCGATAACAGTCTTCTTAGCCTGATACCAATCAGGCACGTCATTGTCCTTGTATTGTAGTTTGCGTACGTGGACGCTTCAGTGGTGGGACGTGTTCAGGCCTCTTTAGGATGTGGACTACCGCGCCTTAAGCAGCGAAAATTGCGATGGCTAAACTAACTGGATTAGTTAAACCTCAGACAGCGGAGACATTGAGAGGGATCACAAGAGCTCCTTGCAGATTCTATGGGTACGCGAAAATAACAGGTTGAAGTTACTCTATCTTGGTCTCCATATCGTTTATGCGGTTCACCAAAGCTCAAATAGGGCTTGATGCACTTGAGATTTGCTACAAATTTCACTGGGAATCCACGAAGTCCTTCCGGATGACTATAAGTTTTTTCTAGGTCGAAGGTAAAATGGAGAATTTGCCACCTCTTGAGACGAGAAAGCAAGAGGTTGAATGTTACTGCACCTAATATTGACATATAGGGGATGCTTGGATTTCGTAATCCTGTGCGTTGCCTTCAGGAAAGGCTCGTTTCAGACCGGATTATACCTGTTGGGGTGAGTTTCTGTTATTTCCTTATATTACTCTACCTTGACCTTACCTTATGCGCTTCATTTGCTTTATGCCCATTAAGTATATCTTGTCTGCGTTTTCAGGTTTTACCTGTTAGCGATGACCTCTGACTGATCATCCATGTCACATTTGGATAATTATGATGGTGGTGTTATCACATAACGGTCTGTTCCTCGTGGGTACAATCTTAGCCAGTAGCAGATTTTATGTTAAAAACTTAAGTGCTATAATGAATTTCTTCATATACCTTGCATATAGGCCGAATTGCAGCGCACAAGCCACGGCTGTACGAGGAATGTAGGCGTGGGAGAATAGAGGCCAAGTCTGCTGCCAAACGATTCGCACCATGGATTTTCCACCTACTACATTCCTATTCACATACTCATCCTCTGGTAACTGCTTCACCTGTGGCATTACAGAGTACACCATCAATAGAGATACTTTGATTCCTATTTACCACCCAATAAAGTGAATTAAGCCCATAGGTCTTTCTCTTTAACTCCACCGGATACACAGAGAAAACTAAGTTGCAGTACTACGCGTAAACTGCAAAAAATGAGTGCAACAAAAGTAATTGTTAAAGATAAAGGAAAAACAAACATAATGGCAGAAACCGTAATATACAATGCGTAAACCACAAATTACTATTTTACGTAACACAAGTGAAAATTTGTTATGTACGTTAAAAATGAAAGTTTTCTTAACATATCAATTTGGTTGCATTGAGATATTTTGCTCATTAATACGAGGGGCGTCCAATAAGTAAGTTTCCCTGTTTTATAAAAAAAAATTGCACACAATTGATCATGTTGAATTAATTGTATTTATATTGTACAATCTTTCTGTTACCTTTCTACATAGTCATCATCTTTTTCCAATACTTTTTGGGGACGTGACACAAGTTTTTCCAAGCCAGTGTTGTACCAGGTCGGGTCCTGTGCTCGCAGCCAACTGTTCACTGATTTGAGTTCCTCATCGGTGTTAAAAGTGCTTACCTTTGAGTTGGAACAACATATGAAAATCACTTGGGGCAAGTTCCGGTGAATACGGAGGATACGAGAAAACTTCCAAATTGAATCTTGACCCAGGCGGAGCTCAGAATTAAATTCAACATGACCAATTGTGTGTAATGTATTTTATAAAATAGGGAAACTTGCTTATTGGACGCCCCTTGTACATACAAAGCATGTTTGAATTTAAATACCCTAGGTGAAATAGTTTTGGGTGAAACTGTATTTATTTATTTTTTGGAATGGAATTTTCTGTTCTCACAGAATGTTCACATGATGAAGGAATTAACACAGTTAGGGTGTTAAAAAGTCCCTAACATTTTCAGTTTGAACACCCGCGCACCAGTGGCGAGGAATTCCAAGAGGGCGACCCAGCGACCTTAACAGGAGGGATAGCCCTTTCTGGCGTTCACGGGGAGAAATCTTTTCAACATACATACATCCACGACATCTGCCCGGTACCGCCAACACCGCAGGACCTGAAGGCACACTTAAAACCTGAAATGGAGATGAAATGAGAGGAAATTGGGGGAAAAGAGAAATGGTGGTAGATTACACCACCAGGCATTCGCCTTGGCGATCAGGAGGAAAACCACGAAGACCCCTATGGCCAGTTTGGATGGTCATTGTGAATCGAACCAAGGACTTCCCGAATGCGAGCCTCACACGATAAAGCGGTGCTATCTCACTTGGTAATTAACGCGGTTATCTGTAATTCTAATACACGGAACAAAACACTTAATTGTGGAATCTTCTTAGCCTTAATTTTCTAAGAAACAAAATTTGTTATAAATGAATTATTCATATTAAACCTGTTTGGCTAGGTTATATTCTCAATAATTGATATCAAAGTATTCATTCTTTTAGTCAGATTTCAAAGATAAGTTGACTGAATGTCTTTCATTTAGATATCATATATTTTATAAGTTATTTTATTGAAAATCAGCAGTGATTTATATATAGAAAACAGGCTCCCTCGGTATTCCACACGTTGACATATTTCTACCAGAATGGGTTTAAATTGTACCTATACATGTTGTGCACTTAAACACCCGAGGATTCATAAATAGGAGAAAAAAAGGATTAACGTTTACAGGGATATGTATTCACGTATTCATATGAATTATCGTACAAAGAAACTTAAACGTGCAAACACCAGTACGAGGTAAGGGATCAAGGGTTAAATTTTTAATAAATAAAGACCAACATTTTTGTTTTCACTTTTTAGCCACAACTGTAAATCGGATTGTTGGTAAAGAATTGCATACACTAGGTAATGTGATTGTGTGACTAGCTTTAATAACGGTTCCAAACAATTCTTCTGGAAGGTAGGCGGTTTTGGAGTATATACAAATTAGCAGTTTACTTTATACTGTAATTGTTACAATTACTTTTTTTCTCCGTAAGAATTCGTCCTTCTTCTCAGTTAATGTTAACACTTCGAGAGATATTGTTGTTTCTGCTCTACAATTGGCATAAAGATAAGTAATTGTAGTGAATTTATAGCATGTGTTGCAAATTATGCTAACTTCAACAATACATTTTAAGTTAACATATGGAGTTTGCACCATCTTAATTAGCTTTACCATTCCCTCCAACTCATTGCACATTATAAGTATGTTTTTCTTAAGGTTAGATTACGCCATTCACCATAATTTTAAGTTATAATGTTTTAGACGCTGCTGCTTAGTTTTAAACATTACAGTTTTAGTGGAGTTACCCAGGAATGAATATTAATGTTACATTATTTTTGTTGAATATGCTCCCATTAGATTCTAACTAAAAGAGTACAAGGACTATGTGATATAAACAAATTGTACGCGAATAAGAACTGAGTAAGCAATATCAGACCGAGCGAAGTGCGCCGCGTACGATTCGCATTCGGGAGGTCCCGGGTTCGATCCTAGGCGACTGACCACTCTGAAGGGTCTTTTGGTGGTTTTCCCTTGTTGCTAGGCGAATGCTGGGGTGGTTTGTTTTAATACCATGAATTTTTCCGGTTCCTCATTCCCCATCATTTCATTTTCTATCGCCTTTCGGGTTACGGGGCTTGACTGGATAGTTTGGTGGTGTGCGGTGCGCGGTGGATAAGCGCTCTGTGTCTGTTTCTTCCTTCTCTGGTACGGAACCAAGGCAGTTCGGACCTGTTCGTCAGGAAGAGAGCTAGGGGTTACCTGTGTTTCCATCTGTGAACTTTAGGGACCCCGCAATATCTGCACCTGCCGCTACTTGGTCCGGGCAACAACCCTATCTTTCATTCATATCTTCCTCCCGAAGGTTTTATATCTACAGCACAATAGGTCTCTGGCCGCAGTCCTTAAATCCTTCTCTGCCATTTGCGAGAGGACAAAAGAAAAATAAGTTTTGTACGTATGTTACAGCATTGAAAAGGTTATACTAAGCCATAACTTGCTAGAACCAGCAATAAAAAAGGGCGGTAGCCTTTCCGTGGTACTTACAGGATAGGTATCTGGATTAAGTCCCGTATTTATCCGGTACATACGCTGTAGCACTTCCAAAGCTTCCTCAAAGCGTCCTTTGCTGAGGAGAAACTTGGGTGTTTCGGGTAGACAAAACAGCATGATAAATGCTGTCAGCAAGCTGGGCATTCCACATAGTAGTAAGAAAAGGCGCCAGGACTTGAAGGATACGAAAGGTAGCTCCCAAACCCACTTCTGGGGAATGATCAGCCATGCTGTACCTGCAACAGAAAAACGGCAACTAAACTCCTAACACTTATGGAAGCGATTCTTTACACCAGGGCACCTTGTCTGCACAAGTCATTGTGGCAAGCCATCCGTTTACCACCCGACCCCTATAAGGCAAAAAGTCATATTAACTTATACAATAATTGAAAAATAGTAACACGTTGGTTGGAAAGGATAGAATTAAATCACGAGTTACTGGTAAGTCTTTAACGGGTGATCAAATTTATTTGGAATCTGGAAACACTAAATTTAAATGTATGACGTAACTGATGGTTAACAAATCCTATCATCCTATTCATTCTTGAATCAATTTTTGCATGCCACAGTGTTGAAATGGTGGTTTTTTATTCCCCCCTACTACCATTCAAAGTGGTGCACTCTATGTCACTCTTAATGTAAATTCCTTAAAAATAAGTGGGCAGACAACTTTGAGTTAGACTCTCTGTTAGAGAACGTCATCGACCAAAAATAACTGGCAGGAAATTCCGAATGAATTTGATCACAAAGTATAGGTAGCATTCACTGCTCTGATAAGGTATCTGCTGTGGTCCCTACGCTTAAGGACAGCCCTGGTTGGCACCAAAAATACCGTTTAGAGACCATCATACCTTATGACGTTCATACTCTCGGTACAACCTAAAAATAACTGCTAAAAGCTCAGGTTTAGTTTGTAACAAATAAGTAACTTCATTTTCAGGTTAATTCCCCTTTTTCTATTCTGAATTTTTAAGCATATATTGAAGCTTATAAATTGAAAGTTACAAACCCAATGATTGTATGAAAATATAATGCACAAGAATCAGAAAAATGACAAAATTCTATGCATAGAAACACCTATAATAGAAATTCTGCCTCTTCATTCAGCGTAATATTTAAGCTACATTTATATGTAATACATTTGGTGATTCAGTTTATTATCAATTTGCAGAACCGGTAACTGTACTCGTGTTATTGCATTATGTGTGATTATGTTTTCTCTCTCCTCTTCTCATCTATTAGTCTCTCTCTCTCCCTCCGATTTTCCCTCCATATTCATCTCCCTCTCACTCTCTCCTTCTACACCCCTCTCTAAACCTCCATCTTTCTCTCTCCTTCAATGCCCTCAACCTCTCTCTCCTTTCCTCTGTGTAATTAGAAGTAATGTGAGTTTTTAAAAGCGGCAATAAAACTGCTCCTTCTAGAGTGCTGGTAACAGTTAAAACACTAGTAAAAGGTTTAAAACTACACCAGCTTGTGCGTGTTTCCTGTACTTGTTGTGCAATCGCAATTATACTGTTTCTCGTGGTAAATGGTTTACATACACACAAATTTGGCATAACTTCTTAAACATTCATCATCAAGAAATACTTATAAAATCAGTCCTCATAAAAATTATGATAAAACCTTTTTGTAACTTAATACTTTTCAAAAAAATATGATGTGTTACACTCACCTGAACTTACTCTACTCTTGTATAAACTACTTTTACAAACTTCTTTTTAATCGAGATAAACATTTGCAGAAACTATCTCATTGCTAATTTCCTTGTAGGTGCAAGGGGAATATGGTAGACCTTAAGCGACAGTCAAATCTTTTAAGGGTGGTTGCTATGTGGAGCATTCCATTCTTTTTGCATGTGCAGGACATAAAAAAAGAAAAACGAATTCCCATTTGAGAAGTATAAGTATTGGAAAATTAAAAAAAAAAATTCTGATGTGTTACACTCACATGACATTCTCTACTCTTGTACACACTATGCTTACAAACTCTTATTCTCCATCTATTTCATATTAATCGAGATAAACATTTGCAGAAACGATCCTTTGACATGCAAAGAGAATTACATTTTACACATAGCGACCAGTTCTAAAAATATTTGACTATTGCTTAAGGCGTACTATGTTCCCCTTGTTTTGTAATTGCAAAGGGCAATATAGAAATGCAGTAGCCTTTAAGCATAAACATATCTCTTAGTAGCTGGTTGCTATGTGCAGCACCATTATCTTTGACACAGATTAATACTCTTTGCATATCCAAGACAAAAAGAATGAATAACGAATTCCCATTTGAGAAAATAAGTATTGAAAAGTTTAAGTGAATAACAAGCAATATCTCGAAAATGGTTCACTCAACAAAAAAATGTATATGACACAAATTGTGTATTTTAACGCGATCTACACCTTTGTGTAGTAAAATTTTGTCTATCTCTTATGGTTTACCAGTTATGCAAAAATCGTTCACAATGAAGAATACTTTTGGAGACATTAACAGAAAATTCAAGATATACATTTTATTTGTCATGAAAATATCTTAAACATATGATATTTTAATCAAAATCGTTAGAGCCATTTTTGGGAAAATTAAAATGTTCAAAAAATGTTCCATGTAAAGGGTAATCTGGGGTGGGGGGATTTTCTTGAAAACCTGCGTGTCGCATCTCTGGAAGATATTGAACCTAAATACCAAGTTTGGTGTTTATCCGACTGTTCGTTCCTGAGTTATGCTGTTCACAGACACACACACACTGACACACACACAGATACACACATGGACATGCTTTCAAAAAATGCTTTTTTTTGGATTAAGGGCGTCTCAAAACATATATTTCCGGTGAAATCTCGGTATCGAATTTTTGGGTGGCATACAGTACTTCCCCTACTTACTATACGTAGTAGAGAAAGTAGTAACAAGGAATGCCTGGGAAATGGTTCACTCGACAAAAAAAGATTATGTGATGTATATTGTGTGTTTTAACGAGATATACATTTTTTGTGCAGTAAAATTTGGTCTATCTCTTACGGTTTACCAGTTATGCTAAAGTCATTCAGATTGAAGAGGAATTTTAGGGACATTACAGGACAATTTAATATATACATTTCATTTGCCATGAAAATATATCTTAAACATATGCTATTTTAATAAAAATCGTTATAGCCATTTTTGGGAAAATAAAAAATTTTCGAAACATGTTCCATGTAAAGGTTAGTCTGGGTTGGAGGAATTTTCTTGAAAATCTTCGTGTCGAGTCCTTGGAAGATACTAAACTCAAATACCTAAGTTGGTATTTATCCAACTTTTCATTTTTGAGTTATGCTGTTCACAAGCATACACACACATGGACATATTTTCAAAAGTTCTTTATTTGGATTCAGGGCACCTCAAAACATGTACTTCCGGAGAAATCTCGATATCGAATTTTTCGGTGGAATTTAATACTTCTACTCACTACACGTAGTAGGGAAAGTAGAAAACAATAGTGAGATATTTGACTGTTGTTTGATTTTTACTTTCTCTATCACGTACATAGTAGGTAGAGAAGATATTGCATTCCGCCCAAAATTTTACAACGAAATTTCACCGTAAATACATGTTTTGAGGCAGCTTGAATCCAAAAAAGAGTTTTTAGAAAAAGTCCGTTGTGTGCGTACGTCTGTGAACAACATAATTCAAAACGAAAGGTCGGATGAATTTGGTATTTAGGTTCATTACCTTTCAAAGATGCGACACAAGCATTTTCAAGAAAATCCCCCATCCCAAGATATCCTTTACATGGAACATTTTTCGAAATTTTTGATTTTCTAAAAAATACCTATAAGGATTTTAATTAAAATTCCATATGAAGACCTGGGGAGAATGACGATGGTCACATTTCCATTGTTCTGAGAAATTTGAAATATAAAGTGTGAAACGCTTAGTGCATAACTAATACACGTATGAAGACCATACCAGCTGTGAAAAAACATATTTATATTCTTACAAAGTACTTAAAATGTTTCATGTTTTTTAAATAAAACAAAATGGAGACTAATCAACAACAACTCTATTAGTGCATGTATATGACTGTGAATATAGATAAGTGTCCAATTCTTATTCTAGAATAGAACTTAATCATTACACTTGGACATATTCTTCTAAACTTCTAGACTAAACACAATAATACACTTCAACACACAACAATGCAACAATATAAAAAGTAATATTAAGTTGTGTTTTCGTTCGGTATGTGGCAAAATCTCATAAAACTGCTTTGATCGTTCTCTTGTAAGTAACTTGGTCAGTTCCTGCAGACGACAAATTGATGTAATTTAGTTAATTATACAATACTTAGGGGTGTTAATACAAATACTGTCGAAGATTAATTACCTTCAGATCTTTCCATTTTGATAGTGATATTGACAGGATCTCAGTGTAAGCTTGCCCTGGCAGGACGAATTCTTCCTTTTGCAGCCTCGACAAGTCATCCTCCTCGCCTAAGTAACGGCGACAGTTCCCTAGGCAGCGTTGTAGCTTCCAAGATATAGTGAAATAATCGCAGTTGTTCAATTTTCAACTTTATTTCCTTTAATGGAGGGCAGAGATAACTTCTTTTTAAAATATCCGTTAGAAGAAAAGAATGATGTCCATGTTCTAAGCATTGATTGCTGAAAGCTATACGTCTTCTCATTCCGCCGCCATCCTCCTCATCGCCCTACCATCAGAGGTAAAGAATTCCACCCACTGGGTGCCTCCACCAGTCGTCGCTTGTAGAATGAGGTACCCCTCGAAGGTCATACGCCATGATGGGGAGTGTAAGAGACCATCATAGCATTCAATCAGAGCGAAGAGGAGTTTCTGGACTATTTACAGACAGTTTAAAATTTACCTACATTTTAATATTAATGTCTTAAACGTGATGCTTTCATCAAAATAGTTTGAACGTTTTTGAGAAAATAAAAAACAGTTACACGCTTCTATGTTGTAAAAGGTATGAAGATCTGATGAAAATCATTGTTTCATTATTTGTGTGTTTCGTATTTTTGCACAAGTGGTGCAAAAATACGCTGTTGCACATCACGTGGCGTTTGCTTGGAGTAGTTGCGACCGCTAATCGCTCCCACGTAAATGAGCTTGGAAAACGTTTTAAGTAGTGCAATGTCAAGATGACTGTCTGAAAGTAGGTAGGGCGGTCTCCTTTAGGGGCTTTCATTGCAACTGATTGCATGCAATAAGAGAGGTGTTTGATGACAGAATAATTAGTGTTGATTTGTAGCCCCTTCGTTCTCCTGACCTAAGGAGTTGTGATTTTTATTTATGGGGCTCTTTAAAAGATAAAGTGTATCTTTCCAATCCTTGCACACTACAGGAACTTAGAGAAAACATTGTCCAAGAAATCGCAAGAATTCCTGCTGTTAAGCTTCGGAGAGTGAGCGAGAATATTTACACAGATATGCTGACTCTTTGAGAGCAGAAGGTCAACATTTCCAGCATCTCTTATAAGGTAAGGATTTTAATCCGCCTCTGCCGACGTAATTTCCCCGGCGACTGCCGGCTGCTCGCGCAGTAGAGAGAGAAACCGCGAGTGGGTTCGAATATAATTTAACTACGCTATATATTTTCTCTGGGAATAGTTTTCTACCGGTTCGTATAATTTTAATAGGTGATTATCCTATTTTTAAAAGGTAGCCGGATGACTAGGGCGAAGTTTAACCAGTTTTAATCTCTTTACCTAATTTTCCTCCTCTGCTCTTCGCCATTTATACACACCAGAGTAATTTGTCATAAGCTCGTACTTTCAGGACAAATTGGGCAAGAAAAGGATGTAATCTCCTGTCTTCAACTCTCATTAAATTCAGATCGTGTGAGTGTATGATTGTATGCTGAACATCTATGTTAAGCAGATTTGTGTGGTAATGGGTTTGTTTAGATAAAAGCTAATTTTTGCAAGGTACTGTTCGCGCATAGCCAGGATTAATTATTGAAGTTTGTATCTTGCTTAAGTCTAATACAATTTGACACTGACTTAAATGGCTTTTCGTAAATTTGTGTAGCAGTGTATTTGTTTTATACTGAACATT
The DNA here is from genome assembly GCA_030765065.1 of Deroplatys truncata. NCBI lineage: Eukaryota > Metazoa > Arthropoda > Insecta > Mantodea > Mantidae > Deroplatys > Deroplatys truncata. Next base: position 31,720,273 of record CM060976.1, read on the forward strand.
TGTAATTTCTTATAATTTCGCTGGAATTAGCTTTTAACTGTCATCCCCAGAGGTGATGCAAGTTCGTTATTGTGTCAAAACACTTGACCAGATCGTCTGCTAATGCAACTTTCCTTTAGCAGGAAATGCCACACTTTGTTATGATTATACGGGCAATGCGATTTTCTAAGAATCAAGTATTAGAATGTAATATAATTTTAATTCCTGTTGCTCAAATTTCGTCAATTCAAGTGTTATTACAATTCTGTATGTCTTGTAATTTAGCGTACATTAAACGCCCAAAGTGAATTGTTACTTTCAAATAACTTCACCTTATGAATGTAAGGTAACGTTCAAGGTAATATGCATTAAGATGATAACCAAAATTGGGTTATGCTACATTTAGCTTTTTTAAAGCAGGAGTCTTTTGGGTAATTTAAATTAATTCTGGCTTAGCCATTTCACATAATTTTATAATCCTAATAAAGGAATGGTCTGTAAAGTAAACTTTGAATTTTTTAAATTAATTGTACAGTCTGGTGAAAGCTACTTGGAAAGTTAATAATTGAATAGTTTTGTGAAAGGAACTTGAAATTCTGCAATACTAATAACTGAACAGTTTTAATAAAAAAAAAAGCTCTGAATTTTAAACGCTAATCAATGAACAATTTTGTAAAAGAAACTTTGGATGTTTTAATGTGAACTGAATAGTTTGTTGAAGGAATCTGGGGTTGGTTCAGCCTTGGCAATTTAAGGGTTGTATTTATGGTGGAGGAAATGGTACCATGTTGAGTTCCACCTTCATATCAGTGTATATCTGTGAGCCATTTTGTTATTTATGTTCTGTTTTAGAAGTTATTGTGGATTGTCTATAGCCAACTATATTAGTTAATGGCTAATAGAGTTGCGCTTTCAGCTGTCATAAGACTATGAATAAAGTGTTCAAATGAATAAGGGAAATTATACTGACGCTGTTCCAAAAAGTGTGGCATTATAATTACTAGATCTCAACTGCATGTTCCTACCCATCGCAGGGCATGGATGCTCACTTTAGTTTCTTTTGTATGTTATTCACAATTGGACGGTGTCTCCCATCAACGGCTATTCTGGTTCCTCCTAGCCATACAAAACTGCAGCTCCTCTCTCTTTCTCTCCCTCCTAAGAAATGCGAGCTAATCACCCAATTTTCACTGCTAATTGTCGAAATGATTTATTTTGTCGTCATTTGCAATTAGGTTTGGTTTCTCTTCATTTGTAAAGGTTTTTGCGTGTGTTCTAGGATGCACTTTTCCGTGTCCATGTTTATATGAGTTTTATACAGGCATTACTTATCTCGTTTAAGTATGCTGGATCTGCTGTATGCTGACAAGCATAGGACGTGAACCGCACAGTTTGTAATGGCTGTTGATGAATTGTTCTACAGTCAAAGACGCTGATATGACCTATTTTAAAGGAATATAAATGAAAGTAAAAGAATAGTAATTAAATAAATACATTTTTTTTTAATTTCAGAGCTTCTAGTTAGCCATACCATAGCGGTAATTTATGTCTGATGTATGCCAGGTGGCCCATACAAACCGTCCTTAGTTGAAGTTAGTTTATACCGGATATCGCGGATCCACAAGGTTTGCCTAAGCAGAGAGGAAGCCGCTAAATGAAAGACCCATGCTTGAAAACGTATACACTTTATCTGCTATTACTGGTCCTAGAGCTCAATCGGTAGAGAAACTGTCTGCTTTATGAGGTTTTGTGTTCGATTCCCGAGTTGACTCCAGAAAGTGGTCTTTAAACAAAACATTTCACGGTATGCCCAGAGGTCTGGTGTTTGAATGTGAGAGTACCTATGTGTAGGGAATGTTATCGGTTATTTAATAAGAAATTCGCTCATTAACAAGAATTCACGATTGCCGCTTGACGCAAACCTGAGCACAATTGTTAAGTCATTTAGTTCCATGGCAATTAATCTACGAGCAGTCCAAACACTATGGCACCAATTGGTGCCGCAAAGTTAACAAGATTAAACAAAATTCTATTTTGATTATATTTATGTACTCTTAAAGGTGCGTTAGAATTAAATTATTTTCTATTAGTGCATTATTCATAATAATCATGTGCAAAAACATGCCCACCTTGGTGGACGAGCTGATATAAGGGCCTCTTAGGCCCTTCGAATGATCCATTATTTCTGCACATAGAAAGAAAGAAAGAAAACGTGCGCAGAGGTAGATGTAGCGTCTGAAAATATTCAGAACACAGCTGCATTTTGGTGTGTATACTCTTTTTCACACTTGCGTATGTAGGTTAAGGTCGGAAAGTTGAATTAGAATTGAAAATCTTCCAATTCCACTTGAACTGTGGATATTCGGCGTTCTAAGTGGTAGTTTACGCCTGAGCTGTGGTGACAAGCACGCATCTCTGCTGCGATTCACTGATCCGGTAAAACTTAGATCGATGTTCACGGTGTTCAAACAGTCAGATGGAAAACTTCGACGGGCATTCGCGTATCTTGTCACGGTATCTATAAGTGTTAGAGCATCGGTATGAAAGGAGATTTTGATTCGGGCCTCTGGTGTAGCAGTAATCAAATTTGATTCCACTTTCCAAATGCTAAGTCATACTGTGTTAGTTCTGAGCGCCGCATACCCAAACTGCGTTTGTAATCGATTACACACAGTTATTACTATGAAACTATAAAAGCCTCATTTATACATGCGATTTCATGTCGCACAGCAAGGAATGATGCGACAGGTATAACTTACAAGTGGTCAATTTATGCACGCGACCTGTCGCATTGTGTATTGTTGGGAAATCAATTCTATCAGCCGGTTTCCATAATTGGTTCGACAGCTAGAATGGATCTCGTGTGTTGTACTATTGCTACAAACTCTTAACTCGAAAAAATCTAATATGCTACCTTCACATTACTTTCTCTACTCTAAACCCTATGGCTCTACGGTCTCGAGCCTGCCAATCCGACTGCAGGTCTCATGCCCACATATAAATGGCAGGTGGGTGATCCACCAACCGATAAGGGAAGGAGATGTGGCCAGGATCACGCATCCCCCAGCCGGAATGTTGGCCCTCGAGGCCGGGTCACTGCCTGTTGCAGCTCCTCACTTTCTTCATGAAGCTGAGTGAATAGTGGTCCTATACCCGGGTCATAAAGTTCGCTCCCTCACTGGTGAGTTCGAACCTGAGTGCATTCCGTTGCGCCACGGCACAGGACCTCTATGGTTTATTAGTGGGTATAAATATTATTCTTATGGAAGTTTAGTTTTGTATCTTCTTTATTTTAATCGAGATAAATCTCTGCAGAAGCAGCTACATTACACATCTCATTGGGATACAAAGGGAACAGGATAGTCAAATGTTTAAGAACTGGACGCTATATGCTGGCCTTAAAGTTCCATGCTGTTTCCATGCAATCGCGAGAAACACCTGAATGTTGACAGGACTTAAAAAATAATAAGGATATCTCGATAATCGCTCATAGTACAAAAAAGTTGCATTTAAAAGACAACTTACAAAATACAATACAAAATTCATTCCAAATGAAGAGGATTTCACATGCAATTTCCAGAAAATTCACGATATGCATTTTGCCTTGTAAACATCTTTAATGTATGGTATTTTAATTAGAATCGTTAGAGCCATTTTATAAAAAAATCAACATTTTCGAAAAATGATCTATGTAAAGGGTAGTGAGGGGTGAAGGCTCTCTTGAAATCTTAGTGTCGCATCCTTGGAAGATGCTGAAATTACATACAAGTTTGGCTTTTAACCTATTTTTCGTTTTTGAGTTACGTTGTTCACACACACATGCACACACATAGACCTTTCATAAAAATGCTTTGTTTGGATTCAAGGGGCCTCACAACATGTATTTCTGATAAAATCTCGTATCGGATTTTTGCGTGGAATGCAATAAACACTTTCACTACCTACTATGTAGTAGAGAAATAAATCAAAAGAAAGAAAAAGAAACAGACGAGTGGCTTACCTGGTAAAACGAGAAATCCGAGTGCGATGAAACAGCTGAACCACACAATAATGCGAGCTCTGATGTTGATTGCATGGAATTCTCCCACATAGGCGTATACTACGGCAGAAGGTCCACATACACTGAGGAAATGTTCAACATTATTAATATATTTAAAAATAAGATCATCACAGTTTATGCTTACCTCAAATATATTTCATACTGCAATTCGAAAATTAAGGACTAATGAGTAAGCCTCTATTATTGGGGGCTCTAACAAAATGTGAGCGAGATTAAGAAAAGTTTCGGGGATCACAAGGTATTTGCTAACAAAGAGCCTGTCTTAGTCCACTCGTACGAAAGGAATACACAGCGTGCATCACGGATGTACACTCACAGACCTGGCAAATTTGCAACTGGAAAACTCGCGAAAAAATTGGAGCATGCAGAAAAGTGCACCCAAAATATTTTGAACTCCATTTCATTTTCCAAAATGTGCTTTAATTCCCGACTCTTTGGCTTTATTCGCGAAAAATAGAAAGCTACTGAATAAATTTATACAATATTGATTTAATAAAAAGGCAGATATTCCTACCATTGCTTATAACCCCATTGAGTTCTAAACTAGGATTTCAATGAGCTGCAAGATTAGCTAACTGAGATGACGTGTTCTTCAGAAATCGATCGGTTTTGGCAACAGTCGCGGTTTAGCAACTAAGAAAATAGAACACGCAGCAAAGCAAACAATAGGTTCCCGTTTATACCGTAGTATATGTATGCGATGTTTATTTATTTAATTGAAACTTGATTCAAATACCGAGGATATGTGCAGGATTTAACAGCAAAACCTAAGAGTAGCCTTTATATTATTTTACAGATTTTACAGGTATATTTCTGGATGCCAAATCTCGTTAGCACGGCTTCCTTCGGAAGGGAAGTAAAGCCGGTGGTCCCGTGTCGTAGATTTACGGCACGTAAAAGAACCTCAAGCCTGATAAAGAGGCCTCTGAGCAAAATTACAGGTGTTTCACGCCCAATTTAGAATGGGACGCTAAGAACCATAGTAGTTAAAGAGCGTCCATAAATAAAACTCAATTTAAAATTTAAAAAATTTGATGCCAAAACCGCTTGTAACCCGTATGTAAATGTTGCCCTGTTTTCTCTGGGTGTTGTAATAAATAATGTTCAATACCACTGTATGCTAAATAATGTCATGAAAGAAGAATGTGTCGCGTAACCAGTCAATCGATATTTTTAATTAACAAATTAAAATATGATTTTTCTCGATGTTTACAGATTATATGCCATTCCCTCCAATCTCTCTCTCTCTCTCTCTCTCTCTCTCTCTCTCTTTTCTTTTAGTTTAACGTCCTTTAACCGGGTGGGTTCATATCGGATGATAGTGGGTGAATTGATACTCAAACGAGCCCGGGGTCTGCAAACGTAGTTACCTAATATTCCAATTCTGAAGATAAAATATCTCCGGAATGAAAAACGTATCCACGTAACTCAGCCTAATTGAACCCGGGACCTCTTGAATATGCGGTAGACACGCTAACCCTACTACGGAGGTGCGCCGCATTAAATTTACTCACAGCCGTTCCTATTTCTTTGAATATTGCTGTCAGGAGCTTCCGTATTACCTATGTCAAAATTGCGGAGCCTAACGTTAAATAACTACAGGACCAAAGTGAAGGTACAAAAGCTTTAAATTTCCTCCACTGCGATTACATAAAATTATTTAACAATTTCGATTATTATTTCTCGTTAATTCATCCCTCGTGTGAAGTGTATGTGTCTACTTTTGCAGTTGAGAGCTGTGGATAGCATAGTATACTTCCAGTGTTTGCCTGAGAATGAAGTTTTTTACTTCATCTGTAAATTAAAATTAAAATTAAATTGAGTTTTATTTATGGACGCTCTTTAACTACTATGGTTCTTAGCGTCCCATTCTATATTGGGCGTGAAAGACTGGTAATTTTGCTCAGAGGCCTCTTTATCAGGCTTGAGGTTCTTTTACGTGTCGTAAATCTACGACACGGGACCACCAGCTTTACTTCCCTTCCGAAGGAAGCCATGCTAAGGATTTTTACGCTCGAAAAAATCCATCGCCCTCCGCCGGGTTTGAACTGGCGACCTTGGGAACTAGAGGCTAGCACTCATCTGTAAATGATTTTCTTATATCGTGCATGACAGCAAAACGCGTGTTTGAGACTTCAGCAGGTTCTCTTTACCGAGCGGTATGGCTCAGGCGGTAACGTCTGTGGCCCGATTCAGGAGGTCAGGGTTCAAATCCGTGGGCCGACAAACCTGACTGAGGTTTCCCTCAGCCGCAAAGGTTAGTACCGGATTGAATATTTAATACCACGACCCAAAGTTCCACCTCAAGTCTGAAACAGTAGTAAAAAAGAAAAATAGGTGGTAATAGCGAATGCTATGCCATCTATCCATAGACAATGAAAGCAGGTAGACTGGATGGCACCCTAATGCCATCTGCACGCACGAAGCAGAAGATCCGGCTGCTATGCGCTAGGGCCTCTGTGGACATATGACGAAGCAAGATGGCATGGCCACAGGGATGAGACCTAGAAGGCTAACTGTCCACCTTTATATATGAACGCGGCAGTCAGACTGGACGGCACTCTAATGCCATTTGCACGGCACGAAGTAGAAGATTCATTGCTATGCGCTAGGGCCTCTGTAGACATATGACGAAGCAAGATGGCATGGTTACAGGTATGAGACCTAGAAGGCTAACTGTCCCCCTTTCTGTGCGAAGGCGGCAGTTGGACTGGACGGCACCCTAATGCCATCTGCACGGCACGAAGCAGAAGATCCAGTTGCTATGCACGAGGGTCTCTGTGGACACGACGTAGTGGGTGGTTACAGGGATGAGACCTAGAAGGCTAACTGTCCGCCACACCTGATCTAAGAGTTATTCACTAACAGATCCGTCGCGATATGACCCTGTAGTTAAAGCAACGTAAAATAAATGGAGTAATAATAATAATAATAATAATAATAATAATAAGTTCCCTTAGCGCTTTAAATGTAGAACTGTTTATTAAAGTATACAATGCTGCTATATATCTAGGTGCACCTACATTAGATTGGAAAGGTGTTACGTGGAAATGTAATTCAATAACGTATTATGATTATTTTTAGATTAATGTTTGTGTTTTCATAACGATCTGCAAGTGAAAAAGTACTTCATGTCTTTCACATTTCATAAATTTGATTCAAAATAAGATCCAAACAAAAACGACGATGTGCAGAATCATCGCCATGTGTGCTCAATAGTTAGTGAAGATATGAGCAATGTATACCCCGTTTCACTACTACAGGGGGACGAACATTGGCTGCTCGCAGCCATCACTCTAGGAGTAGGACTAGCTGCGGAGGGGACTTACACCTTCACCTACAAGAATTTTGGTGCCTATGCCCTTAAGGGGCGACCCCAGGAGGGAGTGAGGTGAGAGAAGACAGAGAGCGGTCGGATCAGGAGGCACGATAGGGCAGAGGGCAGGGTCCCCACCCTTTAGAGATCAAAACTTCTCGGATTTCAGCTGATGCAACCGGCTCCCCTCGCCCTGCAGGCTTGCACATCCCACTGGGGGGTCGAGATTCGGATACTGGCCCCATTCCGGGGAAGAGGGTTACATAAAGCATCATTTTCCCTGCCATGCAACGCCGAGACTCAGGCCGACACTTTCAACCCTGAAACAGACGGAGCAAATGTAAGGTGAAGTGAAATAAGAATGGAGGTGAAATAAAGGAACAGGAAATTTGGGGATATAATGAACCTTCCGAGCATTTGCCTAGTGACCCGGGGAAACCCCGAAAAAACCTCCTATATGTGGGTCACAGACTTACTGCCTGAGCTATCCCGCTCGGTAGCCATTATCTAAGTCAGCATTCACAATGAAATGTGTGTACCGTCCTGAGAGAAATGATCCTCTCGTATTTATAGATGAGGCTCCCAAAACTATCTCCTACCGATATTTTCTCCTGACATTCAAATCTGTACAGTTTGACAAATCGGAACAAAACTTGCATAAAATAAACAAAAACAGAGATACGAATACCCATATGTTCACTAGTCACATAATATATGAGAGGGGATATTTGCCCATCAAAGCCAGATAATGAGAGTATCAAATAATAACATCGATCACCATAAAATTATTCTAATTTACTGTAATTTAATTGAGATTTCTGTAGAATGAACTGTATATGAGTGATGATATACTCACAAGAAGCCGTTAAGAAACCTGCAGATAAGCAGCAGCCAATACGAGTGAGCCAAACTGGCCACTATTGAAACAACTCCATCAAAAAATAAAGTGATGACAAGAATAATACGTCGCCCATTTGTATCGGCTAAGAGGCCCCACAAATGTGAGCTGGCTATCATACCTATAACAAAAGGTCAAATTCAGAATTAATGTTAACACAAGCAAGTTTTAGAAACTGATTAAGAAAACTATAATAGTAGCATGTAACTATTGTTGATTATAATTGCATAGATATTCTACAAATTATTATGTTAAATCCTATTTATCCACTACTAATTATGTTCAAATAAAGTCATTTCAAGAAATAGCTTTTGCACAATATATGTTTTGTAGACTCAGACAGTACTCAGTTATACAAAATCCAAATCAATATTACAAACCCTTTGCATGGTTTTAAATTTTATTACTTACAACGGTGTAAAAGAAACAAACTTCAGCCAATATTTTGGTAGTGATTATCATAAACATTTATTTTAAATAAATTGCAAATTTTAATGAGCTCCTCATAGTTCCTGTTGTACATTTTGTCCATACTTTATACCTTCCAAGTTTTATAAAAGTTAGTGCGGATGAAGAGAACTTCTTATGCATTTTGCCCTCTCCCTCAAATAAAAAATGAATTCAAGATGCCTACGTACCAGGTGGCCCAACCGCGCCGTATTTCATGTGTGCAGATATCCCTTCGTGCGTTAAAAGAGTTGCGGAACTCAACAGTGCATTGGGTGAGCGACCTTCCTTCTACCTTTTCAGTGAAGGCGATGAGCGCCATCGCGCTCATTGAAAGGTAGTTCTCAAGCTTGCACTAGAGTGCGCAGTTCGTGATCATAGACAAAAATAGTGTAAAAAGACCGATAAGGTCTTAGAATATTTTTCGTTTCAGTAACACAGACTTCATTTTCTAGGAAATAAAGTAACTTTTTAGATTGACAAATAATTATAAAATATCTTTATTGGACCTATCAGTATCCACCCATTGTATGTTCTTGTCTAACCTTACGGACTGTACGCATTGTAGAGTCAATTAAAAATATCAAAGCGCATAACGAAATATGAATGCACGTAGTATTTCACTGCCATTTTGTTTCCTTGCTACTTGCAATCCTGGAAGGAAACCAACAATACAGGGTAATATCGTATTGTGCCAATGGTTAATTTGTTTCCCGAGACCATTTCTCCAGAAAGTCATTAGAACCCTGAGATGTGCGAGGGGTTACCAATTAGCTTCTTAATAGGTACTGATATTGCGCCGACGAGCAAGACGTTCTCACACTTCATCTTGCTTTTTATACTGTGTTTGCTAGTGAATATGTATTCCATGTACAACAAACGGAACCCTAAGTTGCGAGTTATTGAAAATTTCAAATATCTCAAAGTGCAGCTTACATTGGCCGGTCAGAAATGGCGGTGTACACGTAAAAACAGCAACGTGGAATGCTTCTCTGAGGTGGATAGGATATAAATTACAGACTTGTTGGGGAAAATAATCGCGATCCGAGCCAAATAATTGCTAGGGAATATATTTCCAACAGCTTACATATTTTTTGACCACTTAAATGAAACTTTCAGCAAACATAGGAATTGTTAAAGTTTCCGTTTTTACTTCCTCTACATGGTAGGTAAGAAAGTAATGTGTTCCAACCATACATTGTATTGCCTTTGCATATTATAGTATTCGTCTCAAAAGTGATGCTTCAAATCCTGCCTTAATAATGCTCTAATAGCTCTTTTAAATCAGGCATTTTTCTTTTTCATTTAAAGAAATTTTAAATTTCTTATATAGCCCTTGGCCTATTACAGCAGCTTTAAGAATTACAATTACAATATTAATAGGAGCATAATAGGATTAGAAATTAACTTAAACTCCTTTATTCCTCTTCTTTCTTCCAGAAAAAAATATATTTTCAAAAATATTTGGCTAGATATCCTTTCAAATGAAGCTACATGACTTTGCAATATTTATTTTCCCATGCTCTTTCTTATGCAAGAAAGTCAGCTGGCTTTCCCTACAGCCTACCTAAGGCGAGTTTTCACCTGAAAATACACGTTTTGTGGTTCACTGAATCAATTAGGTTCTACATCTTTCAAGGTTGTGACACGAAGATTTTCACGAAACTCCATCCACTCCAAACTACATATTACCTGGAAAAGTTTTGGTTATTTGTTATATGTTTGTGAATATTATAAAACTGCAACTGAAAAACCATTAGAAATAGGCAAATAAATATTCCAGAGAAAACGTAGAGCTCATTAAAATACATATCTTGCCCAAAACAACTTTTTCCTAGTATCAACATTTTGGAAATATCTATATCTTGCCATAATACATTTATATTTTGTCAAGTAAAGCATGACTGAAATAGATTGGAAATCCGCGACTATTCATTTTTTACCTCCATGATCTCATGACAAAAACAGACAGAGAGAGGGGGGAAGAGAGAGTTGTAACAGCTGTACAACTCACTGCGTTGAATATGAGCATGTAGAAATTATTAATTCCGCTAAACTTGAAACCATTTCCACTCAAATATTTTATCGTATCCTAGTGAACGTAAGGAAATGGAAGAATTTCATTTTGTATGGATAGTAAACACCTGTGAAATTGTAAGGAATCAGGAAAGTCATGTGTGTACCGCATTCATATTTCTTGTTTTTGATGAGATTATGCGGGTGGAATAAAACGCAGAATTGCATACTTTTAAAGGATACTTAATGTGAGAACTGAAAACATCCGACGCGAAATATTTCTATAACATTAGGAAAAACATTATTTTGAACATCTTCTTGATATTAGATTTTTTTATATAATAGGTTTTTGCCTATTCCTTATGGTTTTAAATTAAATGAAATTCACATAGAGTAAAGATGATTTTGTAGGCTATTCCTAGAAAATTCAAGATACATTTTACTTTCCACTTTAATATCTGAAACATTTGATGAGCCGTTTTTATGAAAAGCAGTAGATAAGCTGCAGGAAAAGTAAAAATGCTGCATCGTAAGGAGCATTTTGACTACCAAAAAAATCTGAAACACAATTTCTGAAAACCTTTTTTGAAAACAAGTTATGTATTTGCATAAACAGTACAACATGCAAAAAGGAAACTTTGCAACAATTTTTTAGCAAATCCGGGATAGATGAGAATTAGAGATTTGAGAAACGTGCAAATTCCCTATATCTCTCAGTTACATCATTACAGATGTTTGAAATTGTTATTTCAAATTCATTGAAATAACAAATTGTTTTACACAAAACTGTGCCTAAAGAATAAGTTAATATTAACTAAAACAAACTGAATATTTTACTATCTCCCTGAATTTCTCCTTGCATGTACTTTTATACGTTGGAGTGCATGTATATAAGGCAAAAACTTATGATTTTGCATAAATATATAGTTGTACTTATGTTTTGTGAATATTTTTGTAATCCTTTCCTTCCTTCCTTGTACCCATGGCCTTAGTTGTCTAACCGGGTAATTTTTCCTTAAACCGCATTGATTGACAGCTCTCTCCTAATGATCCTCATTAGCCGGGTTGCTAATAAAAAGTGTCGCAATAGCAATACACCGACAGTATAAATGACAAGTTTAAGTGCTTTTTAAACACTTTCTTAATGATTCACAACTAAAGTTTGCCATCTCTTGCGAAGAAAGACAGTATAAAAATCTTACAAAAGCACACACGCACGCACGCAACCTTTACATAACTACTAGAGAAAGCAGACGTAAAGCACATTGTAAAAACTACTGCATCATTCTAAATAGGCTTATCAATGTAGTTAAAGCATAGTTATGAAAACAAACTCATTAAACATACCTGATACCATATAAAATATTATTACATAAAGTTTGATAAACATTATTAAAAATAAATAAAAGCAATGATATAAATCAAATCAACATAAAAGAATTCCCAGCAAATATCAACATTATTCAACAAATATTTTTAAAGTATCAAAAAGTCTATTTATAAAACACAGAAAGACCCAGTATCATACTTAAAGCTTACTCTTCTAGAGACACTACCTGACAATACAATTCCTCAAATACTAATGAAACAAATTCATCAAGATACGATGAAATATTATAACTCTGTGCTGAAGGGTGTATAACATTTACTTCTTAACAGGGATATTAGCGGATAGTTTTATATATTCTGTTGTTATTCTGTTGCCTTTTGCGGCGGTATTAATGTTTGTGTTCGAAAGATGCTACTGTTTATCTGCCGCACGTATGGAATACAATTTGTCGCGGTCACTTCGTGTTATCTTTTACTGAGCGCCTGTTATTGTATTTAATTTTGGGTTCACTGTCCTCCGGCTAGCTATGATTTCTCGGTTAAGCACTTATCCTATACAGGTATGTAAACGGAAAGGAGTTTTTATCCAAAGATAACACTTGATAAAAGAATTTGTTTTACACTTTTATTGTCGTAACACATTATTCACTTTCACCTATTAATCTTGACACTCGCCAAACTGAAACTGTTATAATAACTTCTTTAGTGCCCATTATTAATTCGCGTACTTCAACTTTTTGTGTAATTAACTTTACGACACGAGAGATTTTTCATAACTTTGCTACGCGTAACCTTGAACTGCGTGCGACGCATACTCCATGAATGCCTTCGTTGAACTACGTGAAACTTGATTCTGACACTGAATTTATACTTCCTCGCCCCAATATGTCTAAAGATTATAACCGAGCTGCTATTGGTTAATAAAACGCGCCAACATTAGCGTCTATATTTATATCCAATGAAAATTACGAAAACATATGCTCTGGGGAAAAATGTTCCAGCAAATTCTAAGAAAAACGCGCCACTCTGACGTCATTTGCTCGTCTCTAATAATGATAAACAGCTCACCCCCTCGCTACATTATTGCACGCTATTATTGTCAATTTCAGAAGGCCGTATAAACCCACTTCTCGACAATGCTTACAATCAACAAACATCTCAAATCAATGCATATTCACACTACAATCACTCTGACATTTACATTTTTGTGATACAAATTACTGCATCACTTTATAACAGGGGAGGCATTTAAAACAGACCAACCTTATAATGTAAGGGAGTCGGTTATATAAATTTCTGTTGTTTGAAGAAAGGTGTTTTCTTGCCATTAATATTCAATGAGTTTTGATGGCCCTCAAACACTGTGATTGTATTAATCTTTAAAGCAGATATTCAGAGCTGCACATTGCCATATATCATCTCATTTAAAATAAGAAAGATGACCCCCATATGTCCTTCACCTCTCGACTTACATTTTCTTCTAAGCTTAAAAAGTGAATGTGTTACTAAGATGGCCAGTTTAAAATGTTTCACTCTGTATAAGAAGTGCAAAAATCACTAGCGTTGAACTAGAGACAGTATCATTACTAACAGCTTTGCCCAGATTATTAAAAAAAACTATTGTTCAAAAGATTATAATAATATTTTAGTAAGGAAACAGTTTGGATTTAAGAATAATATATCGAGTAAAGTTGCCACTTTCAAATTAGTTTATGAAGTTGTCAAATCCCCCAATAATACATTTAATACCCTAAGAAGATTCTGTGGTCTATCAAAATCATTTGACCATATGAATTACAACATGCTCTTATCAAAGTCATCCCACGATGGTGTTAAAAGCTATAAATGGGTAAAAGCTATAAATGGATTGAATCAGACTTATCAGATAAAAACTAAAGATGTACAATCCATTCCTTAAATGGCTGAAACAGATACTCACAATCTACTGAAGCAACTCAAGGTAACCACAAGGTCCATTATTATTTTGAATTTATATCAATGATTTCCCATTAGCAATAATCAAACAGCTTATACAGCGTGTTTTGCAGATGACAAATAACATTCTCATTAAATAACACAAAACCAATTGTCCCTCAGATTTATCTAGTGATATTTCAGCATGCTAAGTGATAAATTTTGAACAGATCAAAAGCAATTAATTTTCAAAAAAGCATTTCAGATCTAAGGATACAATATGAAGGCAACGGAATTGCTGAATCTAGCAACATAACATATCTTGGTGATAAAGATATGAATCGGAAAGACCACATTGATTATATGCTATCCAAAATGAGTTCTGCGTACTTTGCAATCAGATTATAAATTCATTTTAAATAAGATCATCATTAGAAATGGTTGGTGTATTCGTAGTGCGCGATGAGATGGCTAATGGGGGCCATTAAGAAGAAGCTATCTAAACGGTAGTTTTCCTTAAACCCATTGATTGACAAGTAAGGCCCTAAGTACAAGGAAGGAAAGGAAAACAAAACTTCAGAAAACATATATTTGTGATAAGTAATAAGTTCATGTGTTGAGGCTGGTTCACAACCGACGAGAACGAGAAAGTTGAAATACATGCATTCAAATAGGAGCTTTCACAATCGACGGGAAGCCTTCCCGGGCCCCGAACGGGAAAGAACACGGCATATTAGATCCATATGGTGCATATTAGACTCTCCACTGTGGAGGTTATTCTAGGCGTCCATGACATGAATCAGCCACTAGTGCTATCTATAGTCGCAAGCTGGAAATATGAAGCTGGGTAGCATCTGTGCTTCCTAACCTTATATCCTGACACCTGCAGATTCATTAAGCGTTGATTGTTCTAGTGAAAGGGTCATCTGCAGTTTTTTTATATATCTGGCTATTGCCTAAAAAACAATGGCAAAAGCTACAAAGAACAGCAAAAACCGGTAGAAATGAACAAAGAACAATAAACAACTTTAATGTACGTCATTAAATAAAGGAATGAAAGCTTGGCACAACTAGAGGGATCGGAAATGTAATGTAAACCTTTATTGACATGAAATACGCTTGACAAATATTTTCCTATTTTTACATAAACGAATAAATAAACTTTCTCCATTTAATTAATTTTGTAAACATATAAAATGTAAATACTTTAGGTTGCCATCATAAATACTCTAGACCTAAATAATGTTAGTATTGCTATGTAATTGTTTCCAATAGTTGGCATTCTTATGCAAATTATGTAAAAAGTTACCTCTTAGAAAACTCACTACCAGAATTAGAATTTGTATCTAAATATAGACTGTGACTGTTATAGCGTGTGACTGTCTCATAAATCTGCATAATGTAGTAAATTTTTCATGAGCTACGTCCAACGACTAGGCTAAGTCTTTTAGAGTTGATTAATCTCATTATTGGGTGCACGCTGAAATGTTATTACATGATATATATTATATATATGCATATATATGTTTATATATATACTTTTGAATAAAAATTATTAGAGCTATAAGAAACAAAATAGAGAAGAAATAAAGATCAATGCAAAGGATTCTTTAATTTTAGGAGAATTCCCTAAAACTTTTCCTAGCCTAGCATCAATTTGGTATTCATTGGACTACTTTTTTTATTTCTGCTGTTCACAGAGAGACGACTGGCTGGCGGACAGACGGATAAACAAGACTCAGAGGTAGACACATAGAAGCTCGAACGTTTTTCTAAACTTCGTTTCTTTTCTTTCTATCTTTTCATTTCGTTTTCCCTTTTTCTTAGCTGGCCTTTAAGATTCCTCAAAATATGCATTGCAGATGAGTATCGATATAACATTTTTGGGTCCAACGTAATACTTACTCTACCTTAGGTAAGCAGTAGAGAAAGTAACAGAGGAACTTTCAGTTACTAGTCTTTAGATTTATGGACGTGAAAGAAAAACAGTACTATTTATTACAGAAAAAGCCTTGGATAAAACATTTACCTTTTTTGGGATTAACATGAATGATTACTGTTATCTTCTATAGCAAAGTCAGTCAAATAAATTTCGTGAGATATATTGTACCATTGTACCATTTCCAGGATTCGTAGGCAAGTTGTATGGAGCATGTCTGCTGACGACACAGAACATTCACTTGGTTGACAATGCTCTAGATTGTTACATATCAAATTATTCTTCTTTTTCGTTTCCAGAACTACATACTCCTTTAGAATCAATATAATTATTCTAGATAATTATTTTTCGTTCAGAATATACAGATTTAAAGGATGCACAGAATATAAATTACATATGAAAATTGTACTTTAGATACAGGGCATCCAAAGTGGTGAATATGTCTCTATGCGTGTTGCTGACATGGTCATGTTTCGTTACACGAAACATCAGCCTATAAGTTCGAGAATGTTTACTGAACTCGTCATAAAAGTCCTAGCGCTGTTTAAGTCAAGAGACAAGAGAGTCATTTGGTGCGAGTACAAAATAATTATGTATACAAACGCAAAATATTAGCATGAAGAAGCTGATGAAATCAAACTTCGAAAAGCGTCCCCAAATTCACCGTAACGAAAATTTCATTTCCTATAAAACGGTGCAGATGATTTACTTTTTTTCAAGTTTGGTAACATGTAATTTCAGTGAAGTAACATTCACTAATGGGAAGCATAAACCGCAACAAAAACAGTGCCTTAGTCTTAGTCTGCAAGTATTTGCAAGAAATGTCATACAGTCCTGTAAGTTAGGAATTTTAATTATTTAGGTATTACTATTATCGATATATAGTATACATAGTAGGATGAAACAAAAAGCTTAGATGGATATAATAAAGAAATAAAGAAACATATATCGATCGATCTCGAATCCTGCGATAACTTCAAACAACCGGAGCAATGCATTTCGTCATTTACAATCTTACCAGTTGGAAGATATAGGGAAATGGACAAAAATAAGAAGAAAAAGTTTGAGTTTTTAAATTTTTTTAAATTTATGGACGCTCTTTAACTGCTGTGGTCCTTAGCGTCCCATTTTATATTGGGCGTGAAAGACCGCTAATTTTACTCAGAGGCTTGAGGTTCTTTTGCGTGCCGTAAATCTACGACACGGGACCACCGGATTTACTTCCCTTCCGAAGGAAGCCATGCTAATGATCTTTACGCCCGAAAAAATCCATCGCCCTCGGCCGGGCTTGAACCCGCAACCTCGGGAACTAGAGGCTAGCATGGTAACCACTACACCACGGAGGACGACGAATAAAAAAGTTTAATTAGTAGTAATAAATTTATGTAAATATAACCAATAGGTAATAAAGACTGAATGTCAGTATTATAGTGTTATTTCTCATTAATTTTAAGTTGAGAGGTGTTTTGGGAACTATAGGTTCTTTAAGCTTTTGATTAATCCTAATAAATAAAACAATATACACAGACACTGGAAGGCTGAAATATATTGGTGTATCAATAGTAAGTTAACAGTTTAACCACTTATGAGAAAAAAATGAATTTGGTCTTTGTTATCGTTTATCATATAGTCACTAACCTTCAGAAAATTAAATTTCTGCAGGATATTCATTATACTACTTTGAGAGTGCCTGTAAGCAATATTTTTTATTCCGGGCCTACACTTGTGCTGAAGTTATGTTAAATGTCGAGGACATGAACGAAAACGAAGCGAATCACTGACCTTTTTCGAGCTATCTTGGGATCATGCAATGTCCAGTTAAGTACACATGTGCGAGTAAGTTTCTTGACTGAAGTTTTTTAGAAAGAAAATCCAGGTCGGAAAACAGGAATTCCAATAGTAAGACTGACTTCTGAGACAAAGTAGAAACAAAGATTTCAAGTGTATTATAGTATCCAAATATACGAGTGTATCTAAATTCCGTTTACAGACTTTGAGGACTTGTAGTGGAGACCAAGACGCTACACGCTTTTTCGGCGCCACTCACTAGGAGTGAGTTCCAGCACTACGGCGCACCAGCTCATTTTGCACTTGCGGTCCGACGTCATCTGGACCAACGATTTGGACAACGCTAGACAGGTCATGGTGGCGCGATTGCTTAGCCTGTACGTTCTCCCGCTTGACTACTACCTGTGGGGTCACATGCAATCCTTGATTTACGAGACCCCTGTGGGAGGAAGACCCACTAGCACGAGTTATAGCAGCAGCGGATGTTGGAGGATTAGGAATTGGTGATCAAGCATACCAGAACATGATACGAAGTACGGCATCTGTGGTGAAGTTTGGTGGTTGTCACATCGATCCCTTCTTGTAAGTGGGTCCAGACGACCAGCAGCAGAAGTCGGAGAGAGCAATGTGTGTTGTGATAGTGTTTTGCGTGTAGTTGGAAAACGGTACGTTTCCCGACATGAGTTCCTAGGCTATAAGTCCTCAAAGTCTAGAATTTAGACACACCCTATATATTGAGGAATTGCAAAGCAGTAACAGCTTAAAACTTCAACATGCTGTAAAGCAAAAACCTCGTCGTGACAAAACAAAGTGACAATGTGAGTTAAAGAGGAAATTGTAGAATTCCATTGCTGTTATCTTACCAATAAAACATATGGCACCTAGCATGCCCTTATCGCTGGTGGTGAGATTAAGGTCGCATTGTGCTGATGGTAGAAGATACGCTACTCCAAGCGTCTGTGCGATAACAGCCAACAGGCACAGTCCTCCTGAAACGAACACCAAATGGTGGAAACGGCCATAACCTGCAGGAAGAAAAAACACCAGTTAAGAATGTACATAGTAGATATATGAATGATTTAATCAAAGAACTTGCCAAATCATACAGAAATTTCGTGGTTTGCTTTTCTGCCTTGTCAAATGTTCCGTTTCACGCTCCTGCAACATAATAGCACTTTACCGTACCACTTATATTATTACTTCCGAATGAACAGGTGCTTTAGTGCTTGAATATGGGAGCTTACTTAATTTAAATACTCCTCTTATATTAAACAACGTTAGTAGAAGTTGCATAGAAGTATGAGGATGGTCCAGGAAGCAACGCCTGTTTGACATGTATTAAAAAAATGTTTTATTTAAAACGCCACTTACAGAATCGAAGCCTACTTTATATCTCCACATAATCCTCCACTATTTAAGCATTTAGCTCATCTCTCCACGAGCTTTAGAATACCCGTGATGTAAATCGCTGCCGCCTGTCGATTAACCCAAAATGTCCGGATACAATTTCACCTAAAGAGAACGAAAAATATTTGGGAAAGAAATATGTAATATATCTAGGGTTACACGTCTGTCTTGCACGATTTTATTGTTCACGTGATTCTTCAAATCTTGATATGTGACGGACGTACGGATCTAGTTTCGTCATACTTTGTTCGTCCATTGTTGATCATTTCACACCACTTTCTCATACTCCTTTCGTTCATTTCTATATCACGATATACTTCTTTTAGATGACGGTAAATTTCTGCGTATTTCAACTTCCGAGCACCCAAAAATCAAATATCTCTCACCTCACAGTGGGCTGAACTTTGTATCAGACAGTTTTCATTTTGGACATTCGCAGAATGCACAAAAAAACTTACTTCTACTGACACGCACACAACACTGAGAACATATGTCGAGGAAACGATTCTAACTTGGATATAAGCAAAGGGAATGCGGAAATGGTCGTTACTTCCTGGACATTCTCGGATAAAACATTCAAACTATACCACTGATGATAATGCTACGAACGTACATTATCGAGATTGCCATGTCATCATCGCGGTTACATATCAGATCGCCCCATGACATTTTCGCGCTGGTAGAATTTAGTGACATTTCCGCTCGGGTGTTATTAACACTTATGTTTCCGAGAAATGGTGAACTGTATACCATCCCCATTTTGCCTGGTCAGACCTAGTTGTGACATTCACTATCGCCTAATGAGTAATTCAATGATCATCGCTTATTCTCCTTGTAGCTCTGCGTGCATGCACTTGTTAGCCAGATTTTTTGAGAAAATCACTATGGAGATTACAGAACCATGGGTAGAGAATTATTGCCTTTCAATGGTCATAGATATCGAATGGGTGAAAATAATAAGGAAAAAGTAATCCACTGGCGATGTATAAATGAGAGAAATGAAAACTGAAAGGGACGGATTAAAAACGACAAAAATAAAAAGAAGAAGAAGAAAAAGAAAAAAGTAACTGTTTTGGCTGAAGTGTCTCATAGTTGCATACCAGATATAGAGCATCTGAAGTTTCTGTTCAGTTGACTAAAGCAAGAAAACGAGCCAGGGACTGCGACGATTCTATTTCATAATTCTATCTTGAAGAAATGGGCCAGATTTTCAACAAAGGACTTGATTCTGTTACTCATTTGCCGTCTCAAAATTCTGCCAAGCAGTCACAGCATCGGGTGAGAAGGAAGATCTTGGGTTCGTTACAAGGTCCTGCTCACTCTGAAGATATTGTAATACCCTTAGAATTGTTGAAAATGAATGACGGAGAATGCGTTCTTCTTCATAACGAACTCCTAGGACCAAGGGAGAGAATGCATGTGTTTTCTAGTGCAAAAGGCAAAACTACTTTGACTCAGTGTAAACTTTTTTTTTTCGACAGCAATTCCAAAAGCTCCAGTAAGCAGTTTGAGCAGGTTTATGTAATCCATGCGGATCTAGGAAGCACCATGGAGGAAACGAATGTGATTTTAGCTGTTAATTGCCTTCTTCCAAACAAGAAGAAAGCAGCATATGATAGATTCTTCATTACCAACACCAAGAAAGTTATCCCTGGATGGTCTCCCGCTTTAGCGGTCATGGACTTCGAGACAGCTGCTATCGAATCTTTCACAAACTTGTTTCGGGCTACAAGGGTTACCGGCTGCAACTTTCTCTTCAACCAGTGTTTGTGGAGGAAAGTGCAGCAACTTGGTCTTGTGAAAGCTACAATGAAGACGAAGAAATGAGGCTGCAGTTCACATGTGTGCTGATTTGGCTTATATTTCGCCAGATGAAGATGATGCATGGCTGCTCATACAAGAAGACACTCCTGAAAGCGAGAAACTGAGAAGATTTTATGACTACTTTGTAAAACAATGGATGGAAAGCTCTAATATTCCAAGACATATTTGGTGTTACTATGGAGAACGACACAGAACTAACAACGTTGCAGAAGGCTGGAATCGAAGACTAAACAGAATGGTAACCAGGGCTTACCCTAATGTGTACATCTTAATTTCAATTTTTAGGCATGATACTGAGTACTATGATTACACATTTGATAGAGAAGCCCCAATAAGAGGAGAAAATAAGCAATAAGAAATGATAAGGAACTGCTGAAAGCTCTGGAAACATTACGGAATACCGGATATCTCAAAACATGCTTGAAAACTATAGCCTACGATATATACAGAAGCTGGAGTAAAATTTGGCATTCCAACTTAAAAATAAATGCGTGTAAATATTTCTCTGTCTGCATGTACATAATATTATGACAAATTTCTTTAAAACGCAACTTAAAAAAACCACCACGTAGAATGACTGGAGACTACCTCCACGGGATGCTCCCTGGAAACAGCTTTTAAGTCGGCTAAGAGTCTTAAAATATTTATGAAATCACTAAAACATATCGAGGCTGCACTCGAATTCTTTATTTTACTTTCTCTGCACCTAGGGTAGGGGACATATTGCATTTCACTCAAAAATTGGATGACGAGTTTAAACGGAAATATAAAAAAAATCAAAAAAAAAAAAAAAGACGAGTGTGTTTGTGTGCGAAAACCATAACTCAAAAATGAAAAGTTGCATGAATGTCAAAGTTTATATAAAGTCTTGTACAAACTACCCTTTACCTGAAAGAATTTTCGTTAATTTTTATTTTCTCCAAAACTGCTCTAACGATTTTGATTAAAATGACAAATGGTTGCGACAATAGCATTACAATTAAAATGTATATCATGAATTTTCTGGGAAAGCACTGTGAGCTCCGCTTTACACTCAGTGAATATTAGTAAATGGAAGACATAAGAGATAGGAAGAGGTGTTTCATAAAAAAAAATGGAGCTCATTAAAATACACAACTTTCCTTAAATAACTTTTTCCCTAGCTTAAGTCACTTCAATATATTTCATGCTATATCTTTATATCTTGCCAGGATTAAGTAAATTTTATAAAAATACCTCAAAATTCGTGATTCTGAATTTTTACCGTATTGATCTCATGACAAGAAGCAGAGCAGTACCGTCGTTAAAGAACCATGCATTATTATTATTATTATTATTATTATTATTATTATACGATAAAGAATAAAAACTTTTAATTCCCACCCTCTGGTTCCGTGTTTGAATTCTGCTTAGGCTTATCCGCTGGCACTTTTGTCATTTATTATCTGATGTTTTTAATTGTCCTATTAAAATAAATTGAAAATTAATATAATAATATAATATAGTAATATGCAATAATAATATGTAATCATATTAATAGTAACTGTAATAATAACAATAACAATGAATGGACTGCTGATAAATAATACAACAAAATGAAAATAGATTAATATATTAAAGCATAAAACTAATCCCTATTTATATCAAAGTTATTCTCTTGATTATAGTGAGCAGAACTCACAAAGCTCTAGGTGTACAATAATACAAATGATTGTTGCACATTAGCTAAGCTCTACACAAAAAATATACATATGAACTTCAAGGCAATATCTACATAATTCTTAAATTATGAGTTCAATTGAAGAGAAATAAAGAACAAAACGTATCGGAAAAATTATGCTTCAGTCCTGGATTTTCTCAAATACTGATTCATAAATAAGTCAATTTGCATCCATTTACTTGATAACTATTTAAACCTTCTCTCAGAAAGAATTAGAATAGTATTTTATAATGCGTAGATGCTCTAAACGAGTGCTATTCATGGTTCACATCGTGTTCATGGATAATAAGATTATAACACATACAAAAAAGCAACAATTCAGTCGTTATATTTTTATTCCAGGCAAATGTTTTCTACACAACTCCGTGTTTTATAAAAAATTAATAGTGCGAACAAATTCTGTTTCTTTTATTGTTGTATACATCAGCCTTTAGATTTTCTCGTGGAGGGGGAAGGAGGAAAATACATGTAGTTAAAGTGAGACTACCTGAAACCTGCTTTCGCCCAAAATAATTAAGAAAGGATGGTTTGGCGCCAAAAGGTCACGGTGCGTAAATGTCCCGCACCGATCATCGCTTCCTATCCTGCCATTCATTCTCCTATTTCGTTTAGCAATAATAGATGAGTGACGGTAAGATAGTGCTGCTAAAGTGTACTACAATCTATGGCAACAAACTTGAGACCCCCTTAGCTTATGAAAAACCACGCCTCCACCAGCAGTCATGTTCTATCAATCTGCAGCACAGCTTTCACTGTAGCAAACTGCTACGAAATACAGGGATGTCCAGTTTATTTTATTTCTCTTGGCAGCTTTCCAGAGACAATCCAAAGTTTAAGGCCGTGTCTGTTTCCAAGGGCTCTTATCAGTAACCCAAATGCACAAAGCTCCATCAGTGATGCATCAGATGACTTAACACAGATGCCGCTGTAAGGCATGGCATGTATTCCCACTTCTCTCTCTATATTCCCCCAAAATTTGTAGGTTGAAGCAGATGTATGGCTTGATGCTTTATCCTGATGCAATCAGACTTTATTTACATCCTCACCATAGAGAGCAGAAATTTCTTTATGAAAAATTGGTATCAGGACCTTAGTCTGATAATATGCCGAGTTGATTTTCACATTTTATGTACACGACGAATGGCCATTATAACTGTACCTTGCTATTACCATGAAACCACTGGGGATATTTTCGTTAGTTTCCTTATATAAACTTTCAAAACCTTTTTCTGCCCTTGATGGGTAATATATATATATATATATATATAACCCGGTTTGTTACGGTCACTTAGATAAACACATACCTCAATTAAAAAAACAACAAACATCCACTTTCCACCAGCTAGGTATCATTCATACAGCTTCCTGCTGTTAGTGGCACGTTCTGCAATGTGTTTAGGCAACAGCATATATCCTCGGCTCCTATGGCACTTTTCTAGATTCAAATCCTGGTTGATTATGGTGTTCACAATAGTAACAGTTCAATGGCCCTGTGAATTGCAGATTTGTTCCAGAGGCATGGGCCTTCGCCTTCCAAATTATCTCCGGGGTGCGACTGGTAGCTGGTCGTGGTTTTCCCTGTTTCTTGACCTTTGGAATAAGTCCTGATGTGGCCTTACCTTTTTGTTGATCACTGTCTTAGATATGGTAACACTACGCCTCTCGCACATCTTAGAATACAAGTATTTTTCAGCTCAATACAACGGCAATAATATACTCTTATCAGAATGGCTCCATTTTTGACGTCATTTGATGCAGCAAGAACAAGAGCACACAACTGAGCAAACACAGTGATACACTCATACTGCTGAACTTTCATTCGGTTCCACGTGTTTCAGCGCGGAGCTATCGTGCTCGTCTGATATTGTTACCATAGATCTAAACAACCCTCCATGTAAACTCTGGGTCTAAGCACTTTATCTAAGTTTAAACTCAGAAACGTATGAATGAGTATAAATGAACGCTCGGAGTTTATACTTCTTAATTATTATTTATGCAACATACTAGTTTAAACTCACATTGTTGGCTAGAAAGTACACCGTTGTGATTCCTTGTTACCTCGCGGCTTTATTATTGTTACAGCACTGGTTTACCACGGTTGCATTGGATTTGCATGTAAACGAACAATTGGTGTTAACATGTCAGATACATCGAGTATTGAGGACGTCAGCGAATTTAATTTAACAGAAGATTTCATGAGCGTGCTTAATAAGATCCTGTCGAATTTTGCAAATCGCAAACCCCAGCCGCAAGGTAAGAAAAGAAAGCTGCACTAAGGAATAGCCGCATACATTTGAATGCTTCCAAATTCGAGAATCATGCGCTGATACCGGCTAAGAGACATCAATAATTATAAATACTCCTTACGAAGTAGCCGTTACGTGGATGCTTGTAAATTGTGTCCTGTTTATGTATTCATCCCTGTGGATTGATGGCTTTCTGATAAGAATGTGCGTACAACCCAGAACACTTATTGCTCATGCCAAATAACATTTCCGTTGCCAACCCATTTTGGCATTTTCAAGAGCCACGGCTGTGTTTGGAAATTTAATCCACACGTTAGCTCTGGTAAAAATACTATCTAGAAATGGTTTTGCATACAGTGGAATGGTGTAGACCTAAATGTTCTCCAACACCCATCTGAAATCCTGGGTCACCCTAATACCTCAGAAAAGTGTGTAGGCGTTGTTCAGATGAAAGGGCTTCTCTCCTGGTTTCCCTGCTTTCACCGAAAAGACTTCTGCCAACAACCTAACGTTCTTAAATGTTCTCCAACACCCATCTGAAATCCTGGGTCACCCTAATACCTCAGAAAAGTGTGTAGGCGTTGTTCAGATGAAAGGGCTTCTCTCCTGGTTTCCCTGCTTTCACCGAAAAGACTTCTGCCAACAACCTAACGTTCTTAAATGTTCTCCAACACCCATCTGAAATCCTGGGTCACCCTAATACCTCAGAAAAGTGTGTAGGCGTTGTTCAGATGAAAGGGCTTCTCTCCTGGTTTCCCTGCTTTCACCGAAAAGACTTCTGCCAACAACCTAACGTTCTCTCTTTCAAATGTGTACAAACTCTTGTAATTACGTCATTTCAATCGCGACGCACTGAATACCTTTTTAGTACGTAAGTTATCCATAACTTCAGTCATTATGTGTAACACTCCTGAACAACGCGAGGTTGAATCTGCTACTGATCAACCTCAGCCTAACAGAAGTACAAACTCACCGTCAAAAGTGCATGCTCTCCTTTATTCATACTATTTTCAGAGTTCATACTCCCTCTCGAATATAGACTCTAAGAGTTAAGTTTGTAATCTCAATTAAGTTTATACTCCAAACCACCTTATTCATATGATTCGTAGTATAAACTTCAAATTTGTTGAGCAACAGCACATACTCATTTTTATTAATACCACCCATTATGTTCATTCCAGTGAGCTAGGTAATGTAACACAGTACGCGAAAGGCAGTGACTTTACTTACGATCCATGGTAAGTAATGACTAATGAGTGATATCTCTGTATCAATACAGTGGATTTTTTCTACAGGATTTGCACAATTATCTTCCAATTTGTGAAAAGCAAGGAAAAACGTTATTTTACAGGGTAGTGGGAGAGAGAGGCAGACAGACAGACAGATATAGACAGAGGGAGCGAGGCATGATTTTCAGTTCATTTTTCTCTTTGATATTTTTCTTGTGGCACTAAATTGAACACCTTGACTGTCAGCTGGTACGTAGAATCACGAGGGTGGCATCTGATAAGGTAAGCAAACAAAGCCACCCAACCTAGCTGCTTACGTAGCCAGAACAGCTGCTGCTCTGTGGAATAGCTGTTAAAGACCTCGAGGTTGAGTGTGTCCCATTCCAAATCTTCCAATTTTCTAACGCTAAACTTTCTAAATGTATTAAGTTGGTATCCTGTTATTATAAGGTGACAACGAATAACCCATTCTTGTGTGTTTCAAAGAAGTAAAATGGTGGAATATTTCTTGTTTGATGAGACTCCAGTTTTGCACTTTTCTGATTGCTAACATTTTTTACTGCACTTATTTAAAATGTTCTGAAGCGACCCTTATTATTGGTTCATTACTCTTTTAGATGCTATTGATGTGAAACTTTTATTAGTAGTTATTGAAATTAATGTTTATATAAATTAAGAAGTTGTTAAACTATGTCAGTTTTCCTTACAGAGATTCCTAAACTCAAGTCATGTTATTTTCGCGAGAAATGGAATTGACTTGTTTAAGAAGTGATACTATAATTGTTATGACTGTTATCTGAAATAATAATCTTATTTAATTGCAACAATTTATTCACAAGTGTACTACTGCGATTGATGCCTCCAGCGTATACAATACTTGAAACTCTCTTCGCATCTCCAAACGAAACTAATGTAATATTGCCATTAAAAGTGGGAAAAGTTATGTGCAATAGACACAAATCTTTTCCCACTTATTATGATTTATTGTCATGGCCATTCTGCAAATTATTTATTTAAAGCCCCATTTTTCTATAGAGTTTCTGTGAATCGTCGCAGATACAATTGCCAGAATTGTTTTCCTGTCGTACTGCGGCAGTGCAGAGTTTTATATTTATTAAAGTCACTTTAACCAGAGGTCATATCGCTGCATCATATACGTTGATTTTACACTATTGTTATAGGCATTCAATTACAAATAGTAACAGCTGGATAAATTGGAATATTTCATAAACTTTAGGATGTTACGTAAACATAGTTCATTAACAGTGCCACACAGATTGTTATGTACAACCTGAATGGAAAGTCGAGAACAGTCTTTACTTATTATTAGATGCTGGACCGTGAGTGTGAGTTGACTCTGATCACATGTGATGGGAAGATATGCATGGCTTAATGTTGTGTGCCCAATGTGGAGTCTGGTGAGAACAACTTGGTCTTGTCACTGAAGGTACAGTAATGAACACCTGGATGTGGGTGCAGGACTGTTACATTGTGTTAGAGGTAGAACAATAATAGTTTTCCAATTGTTGCAGGATAGATATTTTTATGTTGTAGCAGATTTTAAAGGAACTAATTTTGAAGAATACTTTGCGTCGTTGCGATGCTACTAAGTCGAGAATCTTTATCTTTGGGCTTGGCCATAACGAAACAGTAAAAGGTTCAAAGAAGTTCAGATTTTAGAAATGTATTTAACTTTCATTGAATAACTCAATATATTTTCAATAAACTGAATAAATATACAGTAAAAGATTATTAGATTCTAATTACTGCTGTACTGTCGTTTACCTATTACTTATTATGTCGTAGTCTCAACCCATTCCTCCCCGACGTAATATTTTTATCGAGTGCATCAGCACGTCAACGTTCTACGAAAGACTCGGGAGAAGTGATTAAAATTTTCGTATTTATTGAATTTTCTGTTTAGTTGCTATAGCATTGAGTAACCAAATTGGTGGCTTGTTTACTCTCCTACTAGGCGAGACAAAACAAACGTGTTTTCCGTAATTTGCAACTCATAAATTAATGAACGACGTGATAATTCCATTAATTTTGAATAAAACATAATCTAATTTCAAAGTAGCTCTCATAATCCGACGTCAACACAAAAGCGATTCACAATGCATTCAATTAATGACAATAATAGAATTAATAAATATAAATTAGGAACATTGTATAAGTCATTCTTTACCATTCATAATTAAATATAACTGACTGACAAGCATCAAAATACACACTCATAATCTGTTACAATGTACTGGTAGTCCTGATGAGGAAAGTTTATTATCTCTAGAGGCTTCTTCGGCGGCGTTATCTGCGGTCTGGTTGCAAATTATACCAACATGTGATGGAATCTAGGTTCTGGCATGTTTACCTGCATGATTCACTAAATCCCAGTATTATCAAGGACAAGGTTCATAATGTCATTGCTATGGAGATTAAAAAAAGACTTGTTACATGCGTGTTATGAACAAGCAGAGGGGTTTTAGTAAGTAAACCATCAAGTTAAGAACGCACCGAAGGTTGGTAGCGAGGGAAGGTGGAAGCGATTGCGTCCTTGCAGTGCTCTCTGTAAACAAATATGAACATTGACTGCACCCTGCTTTGAAAGCAAGTTGATCAGGATTACGCAGTATCGGAAGAAAACATTGTAGAATTGTCTAGCTATTGGTAGTGTGCAATGAAGTTACTACACCATTTAATTAAATTATTAATGTACATAAATCTGAGTTACATTGGCTTTTCTTTTACATCGTGAGTTTTACAATGTGCAGTAATGCATTTTCGAAATACATTGAACATAAATCGCATGCGATTAGCACGTAGACAGTTATCATATTTTGAAAAACTACGTTCCATACCCCCCGTCGTAGTAGGAGCAATTAAAAAAGAAAATATCAGATTGCTTGAGGCTCCGTGCCTCAGTAATGCATTCCTCGTTTTACAAATTTATGCGTACCCTTAATTCTTCTATAGAATACTTGTAAGTTTATTTGTCACCCTTCCTTTAAAGTTCCAGTTTATACCTTACTCAGTGTTTCTGAAACCTGTTGTATTGCCTCGAGAGCTTCTGGTATTTTCAGTGTCTATGCTTGCAAAGGCATATGGCGTTTAGTTGTAATATTACTGAAATGATTCTAAATAAATTAAAAATCTTAAAACAAAGCTAGTGAAACTATTTTCTTCACTGAACGTATAGCAACATTTTTCTCTCGTCATAGACGTAAATTATATTAACACCTTTGTTGTAATATTGAGCTTAGTATACTACAGCCTGTAGTCATGTCCTCCACCGAGTTAAAATTGGTTGTAGAGCCAAGGGAATTCAGGTTCCCCCTTAAACATTTTGATTCTTGAGGGTGTCTTGCGAAATAGCTTTTTAACGTTGGCTATAAAAGTATAGACAATCCGAAAAACAGGCCATCATTTCTTTCGCAACTCGGTAACGACGTATTAATGTTGCATAATGTTTAACGTAATATTTTAAACCTCTTTGAGCTCGATGTTACATGTGATGGTTTCACCATTTGTGCTGAAGTTTTTCTGCCAAATTTCGCCACAAACGTCACTAATTGTGCGATAGTTTTGGTGAGTGATTCTTCTTTACTTTAGGCACATTGCCACAGTTCTCCACTGTTTTTAAATGGAACAGTCGCAACGAAACCGGGTGTTGTGAAGGGAAGGGGAGGAATCTGTTCGTCACAGCACCGACGTCACCTATACTCCGTGCGGTAACACGATTGTTCTGTTTACTTACTAAATCCCCTCTACCTGGTTATATCAAAATAACAAAGACGTGAAATATAGTTTGCAAATAAATTCGAAGTAGATTTGCAACATAGAATACTTTCTAACAGTAATGTGTGTACAATGTTTTACGTTAATACAATGTTCTATTTTATTGTGGTAACTAAACATCCGCATTTAACCAGTTCCTGATAAATAAAATATTTGTTTTATGGAATATATACAAGCCTAGGCTTTCATGGCCGGCATTGGTATAAAAAAGTAGACACTGGCTGTGGTTCAGGAGATGGAATGTAACCTGAGGTTTCACACATCTCTCTGACGGGCATCTTCAGAGCAGGTACTGACTCCTGCCTGATTACGACAGTGAGAATTCTCGACGCAAAGGCGGGCGAAATGCCAGGTGACATTTCATTTACAGGACTACGATGCACAAACTTTTTATTACATTATGAATCTAATATGATTATCATTATTTTGATTCAATTAAGTTAATTTATGTAACTGCTAGTGGAGACTCTCATGGCAGCTATCAATCGGAATTGAATATTTCAGTTGATAATCGTTTCAAGTTTTTATATTTAGAAGCATTTGGACGGAGGAAATGAGGCCTCGGGTCCTTGATTATGGGACCCGAAAGAACTTCGAAACTAAAGAGTTTGAATAACTTAACGTGGAGAATATTTTAATTATCAATTTTTGTAATTCTAAAGTACTCACCTGTTTTCACAAGAGCCTCATCAAGCGTTGGCACCGGGTTTCCTGCCTCTTTTGCTTTTTCAGTATTTTCAGCTATAGACACTGCAAAATGAAATTGAAAGTTTGTTATCACATGCACAGAGCTAACAAGCGTGTGTTGGTTAAATTAATAGAATTATTTAACTTTCCTGTAAGGGGTGTTTCAA
Organism: Deroplatys truncata; assembly: GCA_030765065.1. NCBI lineage: Eukaryota > Metazoa > Arthropoda > Insecta > Mantodea > Mantidae > Deroplatys > Deroplatys truncata. The sequence goes on from CM060976.1 coordinate 31,751,013, forward strand.
GAATGTTTCACTTTGTTATACATAAAAGATAAAAATCTGATTGTTACATTCACATGACTTTTCTGCCTTCTATCGTTTATTAGTGGGTTTACAAATTATTTCTACGAAAGTTTATTTTACTATCTACTTAATTTTAACCGAGATAAACATTTCCGGAAATAACTGCAGTTCGCATTTCGTTATAGGAAGAAAGGGAATAGCGATAACCAAAAGTTTCAGGACTGGGCGCTAAAATTCCATATCTACTCTTTTCGCGACAAACAGCTGAAAATCGACAGGACTTTAAAAGAATGGCTAAATATTGAACAATTTGAATAATTAATAATGGATATATCCGAAATGGCTGATGCCGCTAGAAGGCTTTTGAAATAAATTGTGTGTCTTAAAGAGATCTACATTTTTGTGTAGTACGTTTTCGTAATCGCCTAATGTTTACCAGTTATGCAAGATTGTATAAAATTTCTCCCTAATGAAGAGGTGGAAGATATTGAACCTAAATACCAAGTTTGGTATTTATCCGAGTTTTCGTTTTTGAGTTATGTTGTTCACAGTCACACAGATACACATACACACACACGGACCTTTTTCAAAAACGGTTTTTTTCTGGATTCAGGGGACCTCAAAACATATATTTCCGGTGAAATCTCGGTATCGAATTTTCGGGTGGAATGCAATACCTTCTCTACATACTAAGTAGTGGCAGAGAAAGTAAAAAGGGGTTTACTTGTATAGGATTAATTTGTATTTATACATTATACAGGACACAAAAATACTTTCGCAAACTTTGTCAGATTTCTGACACCAAAACAAAAAACGAAGTCCATATAAAACATCTGTCCGAAAATCCTTGGCATTTTAATTATATCTCAACTCAGGAAAACAGTTGGTTTGATAATGTGTTGCTAACTAGAGATTGATTTATTATTTATTTATTTATTTATTTATTCTGATAACACTTGAAATGAAGGAGACTGAAAGACAAAATTCTATTAGTATGAATAAAGCAGTTACTTCTTAAGCTTCGATTTATGGACCAGATTGTAAAATTTGATTGCTACATTCACATGAATTTCTCTACCAGTTCTTCAACAAATTATTATTACACGAGTATTTGAACATTCAAACAAAGAATATCTCTGAAATGGTTAACACCACAAAAAGTTTATTTGGTATAAACTGTACGCTTTAGCAAAATGTAAATTTTAGTGTATTAAGATTTTAAGATTTACCAATTATACAAAATGCAGTCACAATAAAGACAACTTCACAGGCTATTTCCAGATAATTCAAGATAAACCTACATTTTATTTGCTTTGAACAATCTTAAGCATTTATAATTTTAATCAAAATTGTTAGCCCTTTTTTAGAAAATAAAAAAATAACGAAACCATTTCATGTTACTGTTGGTTTGAATTGGAGAGATTTTCATGAAAATCTTCGTGTCGTACCTTTGGAAGATTCAGAACATAAATACCAATTTAAAATTTATGGGACTCTTCGTTTTTTGAGTTGCGCTGTATACAGACACACACAGATAGACAAGACACATACACACACGGACCTTTTTCTAAAATGCTTCTTTTTGGAGGATTACGTATATTTCCGGTGAAAAAACTCTATCGAATTTTTGGGCGGAATACTTCTGCATATTGTAAGTACAACCGAGCGACGCATTCGGGAGATTCCGCGTTCGATTTTCGGCGGGCCTGCTACTCTGACTATGGTTTTTTCGTGGTTTCCCCGGGTCGATAGGGATAGTTCCTCTTCTATCACGAATTTCCTGTCCATAATTTCCTTTACACATCATTTTATTTCACTTGCTTCACGGCTTTCGGTGTGTTGTGTCAGAACGGCGGACTGTGCTCTTTGGAAAGGTTTCTCCCTGGCATTTGGCGGGTCTGCTGAGGCTTCAGTTCCTGGGGTGGATCGGGTCCCTGAGACTCCCTGGGGGGGGGACGGGGCTGATGTTTGGATATCTGGCGCAGAGTGTGCTCCATCAGGAACCGTTAGGGACCCCTCCTTGCTAGTGCATATCGTGGCCGGGTCTGTTCGCCCTTCATCCCTCCCTCTCGCCCCGGTGGAAGCAAGAAGGGCCGTGTTTTGCTCAGGTTACTGGAGGCCCTCCGTATGTTTACACCTACTTCTGCTCTTACTGTAGGTATGTAAGAGAGCTAAGCAGGGATTTGTTGTCTGGATGTTCACAAGTCGAAGAGCAGCATTTCAGCAACAAAAAATCTGATGTGTTACACTCACATGACTTTCTCTACTCTTGTACAATCTAATTTTACAAACGCCTATTCTCCATATGCTTCATGTTAAACGAGATATCGAGATATCAAACTTATTGCTAATTTTCTTGTAGATGCAAGGGGAATATGCTAGCTTTTAAGCGATAGTCAAATATTTTAACGCTGGTTGCTATGTGGCGCATTCCATTCTCTTTGCATGTCCAGGACATAAAAAAATGAATAACGAATTTGAGAAAAAGTATAAGTATTGGAAAATTTAAGGAAATAACAAGCAATATCTCGAAAACGGTTCACTCAACAAAAGAAATGTATATGACATAAGTTGTGTATTTTAACGCGATCTACATTTTTTTGTAGTAAAATTTTGTCTATCTCTTATGGTTTACCAGTTATGCAAAAGTCGTTCACAATGAAGAATACTTTTGGAGACATTCCCAGAAAATTGGAGATATACATTTCATTTCTCATGACATTATCTTAAACATATGATATTTTCATCAAAATCGTTAGAGCCATTTTTGAGAGAATTAAAATTTTCGAAAAATCTTCCATGTAAAGGGTAGTCTGGGGTGGGGGGATTTTCTTGAAAACCTTCGTGTCGCATCTCTGGAAGATACTGAACCTAAATACCAAGTTTGGTGCGTCTCCGACTGTTCGTTTTTGAGTTATGCTGTTCACAGACACACACACACACACAGACACACACACAGACACACACACACACAGACACACACACGGACATGTTTCCAAAAATGCTTTTTTTGGATTCAGGAGGTCTCAAAACATGTATTTCCGGTGAAATCTCGGTATCGAATTTTTGGGTGGAATGCAATACTTCCCCTACTTACTATACGTAGTAGAGAAAGTAATAACAGTGAAGCAATGAACATAATAATATGCCTGTGTTACCGTGCGAGGTAGCGCGGGTGACTCGCATTCAAGAGGTCGTGAGTTCGATTCCCGCGGCTGACTTTCCTGACTCAGTGGTTTTTTCGGAGGTTTCCTCGGGTCGCTAGGCAAATGCTGGTAAAGTTAATTACATCCCCCGAATGTCTTGTCCTTTATTTCACCTTCTTTCTCATTTCGTTTCACCCTTCATCTACTTGTTTGTTTGAGGATTGCAAAAGTTGGCAGGAGTCTCGACATTGCATGGCAGGGAAAAGGATGCTCCGTGTAAAACTTCGTCCCCGGAATGGAGGCGATCTCCGAATCCCGGCTCCCCAGTGGGATGTGCAAATATGCAGCGGGGAGGTGAGCCGGTTGTACCAGCTGCCACCGGGGAGTTTTAACATGGAAAATGTAGGGACCCTGCCCTCTGCTCTGTCATACCTCCTGATCCGGATGCCTTCTGCCACCTCTCAGTGCATCCCGTTAGGGGCCTAGGCACAAAAGATCTGCTTAGGCCGAGGTGCTAAATTCCACTCGGCTCCTAGTTCTAGTTTTAATCCTATATTATGTTCCTTCACCTTTAATATTTTATATATAATAAACTCTCAGCGATTGTTTCCGCACTAGAAGCGACAACAAAGATTTGTATTTTACACAGCAGCTTAACTTAATAGTTTTAACCGCTTTGGACTTGAGATTGTAAACTTCTGTATAGCTTAGTGTTACGTTACAAATAAATTACACCAGCTATGGTTTTAAAGAAGGTCAGAACTAATTAACATGCTAGCGCACTTCAAACATATATAATTTAATTATCCTGCAGCACTGGGTACATCCAACATGGCCGGTTACCCGATATTCAGGAGTGGCTTTTTAAACCCGGAATGATGATTGGGTTAATTTAATTTGCGCTCCCTTATACTCTTTATGAAATTATTATACAATGACCGAGAAGAATTTTATGGTAAATCTTCCCCTTTAATCCCTAATAATCGTAATTTCGTTCATCTCTGTGATATTCCTCAAATTATGAAGAATTCCTTGATATTCAATGAAAATGGATAGTATATATCTGCGGAGCTTGTATTTTTACTTTCTCTAATACGTATAGTAAGTAGCGGAAGTATTTCATTTCACTCAAAAGTTCGATACTGAGATTTCACCCGAAATACATGTTTTGAGGCCCACTGAATCCCAAAAAAATAATTTTTAGAAAAATTTCACTATATGTTTTTGAGTGTCACCTTGGATGTGTGTCTGCGTGTCTGTGAACAGCTTAACTCAAAAACGAAAAGTCGGATGAATACCAAACTTGTATTTAGGTACAGTAGCTTTCAAATATGCGATATGAAGATTTTCAAGAAAATCTCCTACCACAGACTACCTTTTACATGCAAAATTTTTCGAAAATATTTATTTTCCCAAAAATGGCTGTAACGATTTTGATTGAAATATCATATGTTTAAGATATTTTATGGCAAATGAAATGTATATCATGATTTTTTGGAATGTCTACAAAATTTCTCTCCATTTAAATGTCTTTTGCATAACTGAAAAACCGTGAGAGATAGACAAAATTTTACTACACAAAAAATGTAGATCTCATTAAAACATATACATGTCACATACATGTTTTGCCGAGTGAACCATTTCCGAGATATTCTTGTTATTCGTTTGAATTTTCCAATACTTATACTTTTTTCTCAAATGGAAATTGGTTATTCTTTTATTATGCCCTGAACATACAAAGAGAATAGAATGCACCACATAGCAACCAGCGCTTAAAAGATTTGACTATCGCTTAAAGTTACCATATTCTCCTTGCACCTACAAGAAAATTAGCAATAAAATAGTTTATACAAAGGCTTATCTCGATTAACATGAACTAGGTGGAGAATAAGCGTTTGTAAAAATAGTTTGTACAAGGGTAGAGAAAGTCATGTGAGTGCACACGTCAGATTTTTTATTTATTAATATTCCCGCTAAGAGTTTTTTTAAGTTCTGGAAATGGTGTATAGCCTGAAAGTACCTTTTGTGGGCGAAACAATCATAGGAATGGTTGATTTTTTTTCGTTCATCACAGCAGAAGTTACAAACCCTGTATTTTCTCTTTAGACGTGTAGTGCTTTTTCTTTAGCAGTGGTTAACGACCCTTCTTATATTCTTACTGCGGCACATGCGCGGTGGACACTTATAACCATGAAATGAAATGATAATTGCAAAAGAAATATGGGAAGGAAACAAAGTTATAGACTTATAGAGTATCTCCCCGGAATTTGCAGTTATGAAGAATGAGGAAAACCTGGAAAAGAACCTGGCAGGGACGACGGTTCTGGCGGCATTTGAACTGTCCAAGTCTTAACGACCTCTACCACCCGTAGCCTACACCATACTCATATAATGAGAAACCTCTAACATAATTTACGATGTAGACTCTCAAATGGTGAATGTGAAGACTGCCCTCTTCCAGGCTGGAAATGGTACCTAATCCGTAACCATCAAGAAAAATAATCTTCTCAGTTATTATTTATAAATAAACGGTTAACTAACTGTTGATATTACGCAGGTTAAAAGGTTCTCTTTATATAACTATTTATCAGTAACGAAACATATGGACATAATACATACATATCGTACCGTCATGGGACGTAATTGTCATTTGTTTCGGAGTAGTCTGTTTTTTTAATTGCAAAATCGTGAACATGTATTGCTTGGAATTAAATCACATGCTCTTTCCATTCTTATCTTTTACATGCATTTTCCGAGGAGCAGCAACAATTATTTTCTACTCCGTTTTAATTTAGGAAGCCCCAAGATTCACGATGAAATTTACATACAGGGGACCATTTAAGTTGAGACTGTACAATATCTCCAAAACTAAGCCTTATAGAAAGAAATATGTTGAATAAACGTTGCTTGATATTATGGGGGGGGGGGAAAGTAAATGCCGTTAGTCGTGTTTTATTTGGAGGACGTTATGATGGTCATTTTAGGGTAAATTTAAGTTGACCCTAATTTTAGGTTCCCATTTAAAAATTAAATTGACCCTAAAAATGATCATCGTAACGTCCTCCAAACAAAACACTATTAATGGCATTTACTTTCCCCCATAATATCAAGCAACGTTTATTCAAGACATTTATTTCTACAAGACTTAGTTTGGGAGATTGTATACAGTCCTAACTTAAATGGTCTAATCTGTGTATAGTGTTTCGGTGAAATATAACTCTTTAAATTAAGGGAGTTCTAATGGTCCATAAAACTTCCCTATAGTTACTCTCCAAATAAACTTTTCTAGCCAATATGCAACGCTCCCGTTTTACAATAACACGGCCTCCTCTGGACAGCAATCCTATAAGATGTGATGTGTTAAATTTGCCATTCTGAATTCGGCAGAAACCTGCCATTGGGGAATTCATAAGCAAGAATTACCTTGCGAAACAGACAAGAGTGAATAAAATGAAAATCGGTGTTTATTACGTGGTTTCTTTTGCCATCGTTTTAAAATAACATAGAAGGGTTCGAAACTTCACTCATGACGACTGCGAAAGACTGTTAAACCTCGAAGATTGCACGAGAATTAAAAGTGTGATGTGGTAACCTGGACGGGTTAAAATGCTGGGAGACAATCGCGTCGGAGTTCACATAACCTTTGTGTTGGAGATTATTTGCTGATGTATTTCTCATTTCCTTGTGCTCCTTCTGCTATATCGAAATTTCTAGTATAATAACCATCCAACCGATATTGATAATGCTTTCACCAATGAAAAGACCATGTCTTTGTGATGGATATGGAACCATAAAATACCTTATAGTTTTATTCCATAAATTACTAAAATACTAATAAGATTTTGCAAATCCTGTGTATTAGGATACGAACACATCGAAGTAATAAAACAGCATACTTGCGAAGAAATCGGACGCCCCACTTGCGGGAATATCGGGATTTTTCATCGGTTACTAGGAAAAGCCAGGTCTGTACCCAATTACAATTATAAGGAGTAAAGGGGAGGATTAACCATAAAATCCTGAGATGTTTGTACAATGAATTCACAAAGAACTGCGGGGGTACCTAGATTGAATTAATTAAAACATCATTCGAGTATAGAAAACCAACTGTGAAACTTCGGATAAGCCAGCTAGTGCCTTATAAAATCAAGTTTATACATTTCGACTTCATCCAATGTTTGGAAATAATTTTGTCTCTCTCTCATGACCTTAGGCTTTCTCCTGTTATGCAGAAACACCGTTATTTCCTCGTCATCGTCCGATAAATTCAATTCTATAATTACTAGTGATAAGAATTGTGTCAGTGTGAACGTGAAAACTTGTTAATTGGCGTATAATGGGCGTATCAGCTGCTCCAAGTAGCCGAAAACTTATCGGCAAAGATATCTTCCGAGTAGTGTTATACACAGATTCCAGGAACCAATCGCTAAGAAATCCATTAAATAGCTTTATCGGCAATTTATCGGCAGTTTGTAGAACTGGCCCTAGGTGGCAGAAAACGTAAAACAAACAGTAAAATGGATCGTATTTTGGCAGTACAAGAATATGTAAATGTTAGAACTAACTTGACTTAATAACATCACCTGAATTATAAGACAGCTTTGCTAAAGTAAATTGATACTTAGGCTGATTAAAACTGAGCGATGCCTCAGGCGGCGACATGGTCCGCATTCGGGAGGTCGTGGGTTTGGTTCCTGCGGCCAACCTTCCTGACCCATGGGGTTTTCGGTGTTTCCCCGGGTCGGTAGGCGAATGCTGGGAAGGTTCATTACATCCCCCGAATTTCCTGTCCTTTCATTTCACCTCCATTCTCATTTCAGTTCACCTTTTATCTGCTTGGTTCCATTTCAGGGTTGAAAGTGTCGGGTGTCTCGGAGTTGCATGAAGGGGAAAAGGATGCTCTACGTAACCCTTCGTCCCCCGGAATGTGGGTGGTTTTCGGGTACCGGGCCCCCGGGATGTGTAAGCCCGCAGGGGGGAGGGGAGCAGGTTGTACCAGCTGCCATCAGGGAGATTCAATCTGTAAAATGTAGGGAACCTGCCCTCTGCTCTGTCGTGCCTCCTGATCTGGCCGCCCTCTCTCATCTCACCTCACCCCTCCCTCCAGAGAGCACTCCGTCAGGGGCTTCAGGCACAAAAGAAATTTTGGTCGGGATGCGAAGTTCCCCTCCGCAGTTAGTCCTACTCCTAGTCCAGTCCTAGGCTGATTCAAAGTTATGTGGTATAGAACACGGAATAGGTGCGATTTTACTCACGATCCCTGTTAAGTATTAAGTGGTATTTCTACATTATTGTGGTTGGCAATTCGGGATTGCATAATTATATTTTAATTTGTGCAAGGAATGGAAAAGGATTATTCTGAGGAGAGGAACTGTGAGGGATACGCTTTACAGTCTCATTTTATCTTATTACTTTCACTTACGGTACTAAACTATATTCCCGGACTGGTAGGCGTACAGGAGTGTGACGTGTGGAAAGCAGACGTCACAACCCTAAGCTGCATAAGTGGCCAGGGCCGCTGCATCTATTAAGGATCTCACCCCATTCCAAGCTTCCCAACTTTTTAGGCCAAATTTCCAGCATTATGTTGGTATTTTTTTCTCATCAAATTATAAAGAATAATCCTACACTTTTCTTCTTTCATTTTTACTTTTCTTTTTGTATTTTCGAAATAACAAGACGGGATATTTCTTGTCAGATTTTGTACTGTCTAGATTGCTAGTGCTAACTACATTTGGTGTGACCTTTTTGTAGATTTAGCTAATTTGTAGATGCTATATACATGACATTTAAATGGTAATTACTTTTATTACCGTGTTATATAATTTAAGAAGCTGTTAAGATGCTTAATATTGTCTGATACAGATTCTTAATCTCAAGTTGTGTGATTTTCGTGAGCAAGGGCTTTGACTTATTTAAGCTCTGATAACGTCTATTATCTGAAACGAGAATCTCGTTTAATTGTAACAATCTGTTCACAAGTGCATCACAGTGATCAGTAGCGGCTTGTGTGTGAAGATATTTTGGGTGTTCACATTTTAGTCAGGTAGCCTTAAAAATGTGAACTAGCATCTGCTGCATAATATTTATGGCTATGGACAAATTGATACAACTGCAGACGCACCTAATAATAATAATAATAATAATAATAATAATAATAATAATAATAATAATGTATGACTGTCTGACGAAAGAAAGGCTTTTTGTGGAGGTTTTTTTGTTTGTTTGTTCTCGACATAATTAATTATAACGTTTTAGGGCAAGATCGAAATAATGTGTACATTAAATTGTAGTTGAGATTATGGATGGTATGGGAGAATTTTCAGCACTTGCGAGCGTCACCTACTTCTACTACAGTGACTCTAATTCTATTATAGTGTGCTATCATCTAATGGCATTGACGTAAAATTGTAGTGATAGTATGAACAGAGAGCAGGAAAAGCTTCGCCAGCTCCTGCACTCTTCAAGTGTGCACTGCCCGTGTGGCCCCATAAGGTAATTACGTCATACAGTTGCGCATGCACAGAAGCTCCTTAAAACGTGCACAAGTCAAGTTGTTCTAGCGACCCTGTTGCCATGTTTTATTTAGTTTAGAGAAGTAGGGCGGTAGATTTAAAGGCTGTAGGTTTTAAATTTCCGATATATGCCACGTTTAATAAAATTTAAGGAAAAAAATAACCAATAAATCCGCCAGGTGTCAAGGGTAGGTTGTTCACGTGCTCTAATGCAGCAGCCACCACTGACCGCGATATATGAATTGCTGAAGTCTGCAGCGTATGCCATATTTGAAACGCTCTCCCTGTTTATAAACGAAACTGATTATATAATTATATTAAAGGAAAATAATGCTCTTCTGTGTAACAACCACAAGACTTTCTTTCTCAATCATAAATATTCCCCAGAAGTGGTTGATAGTGCCGCATTAATACCCGTTTTGTTGTAGGTGCACATGAGTTTGAGATAACAGTCAATTGTTTAAAATTCAGATCGAAGTAATATGCTAACCACTATAAAACAAACTCTTGAACAATCTCACAAGAAACTAAAAAAATGAAAATTACATTTTGAAAGATACTGTTAAGAATGTCGGTAACTTTTCAATTCTGGGAAATCGTTAATTTCATAAACTTGTTTTAAGCGAGTTTTTGTGTACCTGTGATTATTTCAAATTTAATAAAGTAAAGAGGTTTCCACAGGTTATTTATACAAAATGTATATCTTATTCATCCCAATATTTGGAACTTAAGACAGATATTAAAACAAAATTCTTTAAGTCATATTTGAGAACTTAAAACTAACAGAATTCTTCATTTGGAGGGATGCTCGGGTTAGGGACAACCCATGAAGATATTCATATTGCATCATTAAAAGAGCTTAACTGAAGTATTACATTTGGTATTTGTCAGACTTTTCATTTTTAGTTATGGTGCTTTCTTTAAATAAAATTTCTTTTATTTTTCTATTCTCATGATTCCATAACGTACACTTCCAGCATATGTCGATATCAAATATTTGGATTGTTTCAGTAGGCACTTCTCTATCTTAGGTAACCATTAGAAAAATAAATGTTATTAACACGTATACAGAATATAGAAAAAATGGCAAAATATAAAGTGCATTTAAAACTACCATTAATGCATTAAAACTGTAAACAAACAAAGAACCTACTGAATATGAGGCATTCAAGGAAGATTGCCAATGGTAAAAACACATCTGTGTTTCCTTGTTTACATATGTGTTTATGTATAACATAATACTATTTCGACGTAGTAACTATACAACATAGCAATGTTTGTTTCTCCTTGTTAAATTATAGTCTTCGGGTGCAAAAAGTTGGATTTGTATCACGATATCAATGCACTTACCTGTGACAGAAGATTCCGGCGCCATGGTTGTCCCTGAAAGAAGTGAAAATCCTTAAGGCATCTTACTTAACTTGCTCCGTGCCCTTGATTCTGTTTTGCCCATTAGTACTTTCTTTATAGTTTTATCTACGTTAGATTCATACGTCACAATCCTTTGTTGTTATCTACATGGCAACAAATCATCCTTGAGTGTAACACAGGATTAAGAAAACACAATTTTAAGAAAGAATGGCCCAAGTGTTGACTATCGCAATGTTCGAAGTTGAAAGTCATATTATCAGGTAGTGAGGTGGTTCTTTCATACTTGGTACGAGATAACAAGACGATCTGATGTCTGTCTCTTTGGGGTCTAAATCAAGCTGGGCTTCCTTCTGCACAAAGATGGCTTATTTTAAATCTAATAACATCGTTGCAAGATAATATTCCGTGTTAGTTACCCATCCCTTATATTATTTCATTTCATGCAACTTATGAAAACATCGGTACCTATCATACGCAAATACTGCAATATATATAGTTATACAACTAACAAAGAGGGCAACGTATAATAATATGGTCCCTGAATGTACCTCATGTATTTGTGCAACTGCAAACATTGTACATTACAACCATGCAGATATTTCACTTGTACGGATATCAGCAAGTGTCTGCATACTTTCTAAATAGCTCATTAGCAACCGATAACGTACGGTATGTGTGTAGGAGCCGCATTCATTATACATGTGGCACACACGGATCTACAAGATGATCTTTATTAGTTTCATAACGTTACTACACTAAGGAACACTACCTGACGTTGAGGTTGGCATTTTTAATTATATTTTGTCACTTTTGTTCTGTATTAACACGTTACGCAACTCCCATCACATTATCTTTATTAGTTTCAGAACGTTATTAAACTAAGGAAGACTACCTGACGTTGAGGTTAGCATATTTAATTATATTTTGTCACTTTTGTTCTGTATTAAAACGTTACACAACTCCCATCACATTATCTTTATTAGTTTCAGAACGTTATTAAACTAAGGAAGACTACCGGACGTTGTGGTAAGCATATTTAATTATATTTTGTCACTTTTGTTCTGTATTAAAACGTTACACAACACCCATCACGTGCATCCCACCCGAGCCATTACGAGAGCGTAGCTTGTGTTGTTCTGCTGCCAACATTGAGGGCTCTAAGCCGCAAAGCGTAGCCCAACATATCGGAAAGCGTAGTCGTACGACCTGTGAGGCTAAATCCCAAGGATCCATGGCAGCGTACATTCTTACCTTTTACGGCGACAACCCTTAAGCGACATTTTTTCTTCTTTGTTGGCGACTCTTCAGTACAAAATGTCACCTTTAACACTATATAAGGACGGCCGCTAAGAAGGGTGGGAGGGGCAAATTAATTCGTTCCGGCAACAACTCCTACATAAAGCAATTCTCTACCGACACCTCTGGAATGTTAGATATCTCGTTTTCGTAAGTATTTGCGTTGCATTATGCCCCTAATCACATACCGTATAGTGCCATTTGGATCCAACCTGAACATAATAGAGAAGCTGCGTAAGGAAACAGCTGTATGTTCTTGCTATAGAGGTTTATTTTTATAATCTGCAGTATTAAAAATACAATTGTGCTAATATTTTATGTTTTTAATTATTACGTTGCGTTTACCTTATAATTACCTTGTCTCCTCTTCCCTCCCGCGCTCATGAATGTGAATGTGACCCTTGAAAAGACATCTGAGTAGGTACTTTTGAAATTTAGGTATACTAGAACCGTTAAAGCACTTATTCACTCGAAATACAGACCATCAGCGCAAATAATAATCATATTAGTGTAGTTGCAGCTATGTAACCAAAACATAACTTTTTTTTAAGTTCCATTTATACCCCGCCTTAACTACATTGGAACTATCGGCGGCCTTTCTTTTGGAACTCGCTTGTCATTGGATTTCTTGCACTTTGGGTTTTTTAATCATTAGATCACACACACATTCACACCTATAGACTCTGGGGAGTATAGGAATAATCATGGCTAGAGAAAAATTCCCACTCACCAGCCGGGAATCGAACCCGGGACCCCTCGCACAGGCAGGTGCTCTACCGATTTAGCTACGGTGCCAGTCAACGCATAACTTCTAGAGGTTAAGATATTACACATTCCAGAGTTTTCGCTACTGCATAACGTTTTATAATCCGTATGCCGGATGCCTTTTTATTTCACCAACCTTTGGAAAATGGATCTTAAAGGGGAGATCATTCGACTTGCGTGGGGTTACAAAAGTTCGTTTACAACGTTTCGGGTGTGACAGAGAAGGAAATAAAACATACGTTTTACCGCAAGTGACAAATTTGTCAGGCCTGTCATTTAGACGCTTCGTGTTCGTAAGTGCTCTGACAAACAAACGTTCTTTAGAGATGTTCAAACTGCCTTCCATTTAACCGAATGCGCAATTGATCCCTGAGCAGTACTGTGTTTGCCTGATACGCTAGGAAATGCTACAGATATTATTAGATAAACTCCCAATTTGTTATTGTATCATAGTCAATAGTATACAGGAATCAATTATGTATTCAATTAAATGGAAAACAGTTTGAACGATATCTCTAAACAATGCTTGTATTCGTAAAAAGAGGGTGCGTAAACCAATTCGTAACAACTTATGAAGTCGGCGCGTCTAAAGGGCCATTCACAATGAAAATTAAGCATTATCATAACGATGTTAACTTGAGCATAAAGTTATTGCAACATCTTGTCTTTCACAACGACAAACGGAAACACAAACAGCAGCCAATGCAAGAGAGCGTGAAACAGTTGAGCTTAATATCGGCGGCCTGCGAAGCGACCACTGGCAGTATACATGACAAGAAATTACGTACATGTATCAAATAGACAATAGCTATACGGGTAAAGGACCATAAGCTCCCAAAAAGGCAGTAGCAATCACACAATTGCTGTGCCTTTTATGGATTTTCCACTGATTCCTGGCCCGTGATGTTACACAGAAGGGCAGCGAGTAAACACATGGCGACGGAAAATCGTATGAAAATGGTAGAAAGATCATGTGACGGAGAATCGCTTTCTCATTTACTAGTTTCTCTAATGTTTGATGTAGACTTAAAAATGAAAGCGTGTAGCTTGCAAACTTGTATAGCTTACGGTGATGTTAATGTCACGCAATGTGAATGCAAGCATTAAAATAATATGAAAGAAACTTCTATTCTTACGTTATGTTACGCCTTTAAACGACAAGTATGAGAAGTTCCTGCCACACATTGGTTTTACCTCATTCATCCCTGGGACGTAAAAAACTCTTTTAGATCCTGTGTAGCCACATTCAGCATTTATTGAAAACTGTGATCTACCATACAAAAACTTTCAATCTTTACACACACACGGCTGTACTCCCTGAAACGTTGTTGTTGTCCGCAGAGCTCATTTTGCATACACGGAATGTTTAAGAAATATTTACAATTTATGTATAGGAACTTCCAGGAGCGTCTCGTGAGTATACATTTTAGGTGTTCACAACATTTTTACTTTCTCTACTACGTACAGTAAGTAGGGGAAGTATTGCATTCCACCCAAAAATTCGATACCGAGATTTCACCGGAAATACATGTTTTGAGACCTCCTGAATCCAAAAAAAGCATTTTTGGAAACATGTCCGTGTGTGTGTCTGTGTGTGTGTGTGTCTGTGTGTGTGTGTGTCTGTGTGTCTGTGTGTGTGTGAACAGCATAACTCAAAAACGAACAGTCGGATAAACACCAAACTTGGTATTTAGGTTCAGTATCTTCCAGAGATGCGACACGAAGGTTTTCAAGAAAATCCCCCCACCCCAGACTACCCTTTACATGGAACATTTTTCGAAAATTTTAATTTTCTCAAAAATGGCTCTAACGATTTTGATGAAAATATCATATGTTTAAGATAATATCATGAGAAATGAAATGTATATCTCGAATTTTCTGGGAATGTCTCCAAAAGTATTCTTCATTCTGAACGACTTTTGCATAACTGGTAAACTATAAGAGATAGACAAAATTTTACTACACAACAAATATAGATCGCGTTAAAATACACAACTTATGTCATATACGTTTCTTTTGTTGAGTGAACCGTTTTCGAGATATTGCTTGTTATTTCCTTAAATTTTCCAATACTTATACTTTTTCTCAAATTCGTTATTCATTTTTACTTTCTCTACTACGTACAGTAAGTAGGGGAAGTATTGCATTCCACCCAAAAATTCGATACCGAGATTTCACCGGAAATACATGTTTTGAGACCTCCTGAATCCAAAAAAAGCATTTTTGGAAACATGTCCGTGTGTGTGTCTGTGTGTGTGTGTGTCTGTGTGTGTGTGTGTGTGTCTGTGTGTCTGTGTGTGTGAACAGCATAACTCAAAAACGAACAGTCGGATAAACACCAAACTTGGTATTTAGGTTCAGTATCTTCCAGAGATGCGACACGAAGGTTTTCAAGAAAATCCCCCCACCCCAGACTACCCTTTACATGGAACATTTTTCGAAAATTTTAATTTTCTCAAAAATGGCTCTAACGATTTTGATGAAAATATCATATGTTTAAGATAATATCATGAGAAATGAAATGTATATCTCGAATTTTCTGGGAATGTCTCCAAAAGTATTCTTCATTCTGAACGACTTTTGCATAACTGGTAAACTATAAGAGATAGACAAAATTTTACTACACAACAAATATAGATTGCGTTAAAATACACAACTTATGTCATATACATTTCTTTTGTTGAGTGAACCGTTTTCGAGATATTGCTTGTTATTTCCTTAAATTTTGCAATACTTATACTTTTTCTCAAATTCGTTATTCATTTTTTTATGTCCTGGACATGCAAAGAGAATGGAATGCGCCACATAGCAACCAGCGTTAAAATATTTGACTATCGCTTAAAAGCTACCATATTCCCCTTGCATCTACAAGAAAATTACCAATAAGATTGACATTTCGATATCTCGATTAACATGAAGCATATGGAGAATAGGCGTTTGTAAAATTAGATTGTACAAGAGTAGAGAAAGTCATGTGAGTGTAACACATCAGATTTTTTTCAGACAGCCCAGCAAATGTGAAATAGCATCTGCTACATAGTTGTGATTATGCATATATTGGTACAACTGCAGCCGCTCCCAATAACAACGAGGATAACGATGATGGTAATTATGATAATAATAACTATTATTATCAACAATAATAATTATTAAATACTAATAATGCATAACTTGAATGATGAAAGAAAGGGTTATTACTTTCTCTACTGCGTATAGTAAGTAGAAGTATTGTATTCCACCCAAAAATTCGATACCGACATTTCCCCGGAAATATATGTTTTGAGACTCCCTGAATCCAAAAAAAGCATTTTTGGAAATATGTCCGTGTGTGTGTCTGTGTATCTGTCTGTGAACAGCATAACTCAGAAACGAACAGTCGGATAAACACCAAACTTGGTATTTAGGTTCAGTATCTTCCAGAGATGCGACTCGAATGTTTTCAATAAAATCCCCCCCCCAGATTACCCTTTACATGGAACATTTTTTGAAAATTTTAATTTTCTTAAACATCGCTCTAACGATTTTGATTAAAATATCATATGTTTAAGATATTTTCATGACAAATAAAATGTATATCTCGAATTTTCTGGGAATGTCTCCAAAAGTATTCTTCATTGTGAACGACTTTTGCATAACAGGTAAACCATAAGAGAAAGACAAACTTTTGCACCACAAAAAATGTAGATCGCGTTAAGATACACAATTTATGTCATATACATGTTTTTTGTTGAGTGGACCATTTTCTAGATATTGCTTGTTATTCCCTTAAATTTTCCAATACTTATTACGTCCTCTACTACGTACAGTAAGTAGGGGAAGTATTGTATTCCACCCAAAAATTCGATACCGAGATTTCACCGGAAATATATGTTTTGAGACATCCTGAATCCAAAAAAAAGCATTTTTGGAAACATGTCGGTGTGTGTGTCTGTCTGTCTGTCTGTGAACAGCATAACTCAAAAACGAACAGTTGGATAAACACCAAACTTGGTATTTAGGTTCAGTATCTTCCAGAGATGCGACACGACGGTTTTCAAGAAAATTTCCCCACCACAGATTACCCTTTACATAGACGATTTTTCGAAAATTTTAATTTTCTCAAAAATGGCTCTAACGATTTTGATTAATATATCATATGTTTACGATATTTTCATGAAAAATAAAATGTATATCTTGAATTTTCTGGGAATGTCTCCAAAAGTATTCTTCATTGTGAACGACTTTTGCATAACTGGTAAACCATAAGAGATAGACAAAATGTTACTACACACAAAATGTAGATCGCGTTAAAATACACAATTTATGTCATATACATTTTTGTTGTTGAGTGAACCATTTTTGAGATATTGCTTGTTATCCCCTTAAATTTTTCAATACTTATTTTCTAAAATGGGAATTCGTTATTCATTTTTTACTTTCTCTACTACGTATAGTAAGTAGGGGAAGTATTGCATTCCACCCAAAAATTCGATACCGAGATTTCACCGGAAATACATGTTTTGAGACCTCCTGAATTCAAAAAAAGCATTTTTGGAAACATGTCCGTGTGTGTGTATGTGTGTGTATGTGTGTGTCTGTGTGTCTGTGAACAGCATAACTCAAAAACGAACAGCCGGATAAACACCAAACTTGGTATTTAGGTTCAGTATCTTCCAGAGATGCGACACGAAGGTTTTCAAGAAAATCCCCCCACCCCAGACTACCCTTTACATCGGACATTTTTCGAAAATTTGAATTTTCTCAAAAATGGCTCTTACGATTTTGATGAAAATATCATATGTTTAAGATAATGTCATGAGAAATGACATGTATATCTCGAATTTTCTGGGAATGTCTCCAAAAGTATTCTTCATTGTGAACGACTTTTGCATAACTGGTAAACCATAAGAGATAGACAAAATTTTACTACACAAAAAATGTAGATCGCGTTAAAATACACAACTTATGTCATATACATTTCTTTTGTTGAGTGAACCGTTTTCGAGATATTGCTTGTTATTTCCTTAAATTTTCCAATACTTATACTTTTTCTCAAATTCGTTATTCATTTTTTTATGTCCTGGACATGCAAAGAGAATGGAATGTGCCACATAGCAACCAGCGTTAAAATATTTGACTATCGCTTAAAAGCTACGATATTTCCCTTGCATCTACAAGAAAATTACCAATAAGATTGACATCTCGATATCTCCATTAACTTGAAGCATATGGAGAATAGGCGTTTGTAAAATTAGATTGTACAAGAGTAGGGAAAGTCATGTGAGTGTAACACATCAGATTTTCTTGGATATGCAAAGAGTATTAATCTGTGGGAAAGGGAATGGTGCTGCACCTAGCAACCAGCTATTAAGAGATATGTATGTGCTTGAAGGCTACTGTATTTCCAAATTGCCCTGGTAAATATATATTCCCCTTACATCTACAAGAAAATTAGCAATAAGATAGACTCTGCAAATGTTTATCTCGATTAACATGAAGTAGATGGAGAATAAGTGTTTGTATAAATAGTTTGTACAAGAGTAGAGAAGGTCATGTGAATGTAACACATCAGAATTTTTATGTCCTGGACATGCAAAGAGAATGGAATGTGCCACATAGCAACCAGCGCTTAAAATATTTGAGTATCGCTTAAAACCTTCCATATTCCCCTTGCATCTACAAGAACATTAGCAATAAGATTGACATCTCGATATCTCGATTAACATAAAGCATATGGAGAATAAGCGTTTGTAAAAATAGTTTGTAGAAGAGTAGAGAAAGTCATGTGAGTGTAACACATAAGATGTTTTGGATTCAGGGGGTCCCAAAACATGTATTTCTGGTGAAATCTCGGTATCGAATTTTTTTACTTTCTCTACTACGTATAGTAAGTAGGGGAAGTATTGTATTCCACCCAAAAATTCGATACCGAGATTTCACCGGAAATACATGTTATAAGACTCCCTGAATCCAAAAAAAAAAAACATTTTTGGAAACATGTCCGTGTGTGTGTCTGTGTGTCTGTGAACAGCATAACTCAGAAACGAACAGTCTGATAAACACCAAACTTGGTATTTAGGTTCAGTATCTTCCAGAGATGCCTCACGAAGGTTACTCTTGTTTATTTGTGGCTTGTTCTTGCTATATATTCAGCTTTAAGTTTTGTTGTTTAAGCTTTAATTCTACAACGTATACATTTTTAATCCTTTTAATATGGTATTCTCTTCTTTATGGGTATTTGCAGCTATATTTAATGCCCATTCAGATTGTAAATTACATTTGTATTTCTTAAATTATTTCTTGAGAAGTTTTGTTCTTATAAATTTGATATCTGGATTAGTGGCATTTCATTTTGCCTTGAGCAGCCACTTTTTATTCTGCTACACAAACTTAGCTTTTTACCTTGTAAATTGTACTCCATGTTTGCTTTTTTCTTCTGCATTAATGTTTCTCCCGTGCTATAACTTTCATGGCTATTTCGCTTAGCCATTTGCTTGTTTGGCTTGTTACGTGGCTTCCCTGCCCAGCAGAGTTTCAGTGAGAGCATTGAAGCCGTCGGCTTCACTTCCTTTTGGGGCAGGGGGGATATTTTGCCGTCTGCCCTCCTCATGGCACATGTAATCAGCCCATAAACGGCAAAATTATTCTAGAAAGAGGGCGTCATTCTTCGTAATCAGCTCAGTAATAGCATGAATGTTCAAGAACGATGACATCATTGTTGTCGTAGCTTATGGTAGCACTACAAGATGGTCGTCCAGGGCTACAGTTGGCTCGTTCCTCTTACGCTACTGATTGCAGCACCATCGAGGTTGCGACCAAGTTCAGCAACTCCCGGGCAGATTGGGGCTGCAGTCTGCGCACAGGAATCGAGCGGATAGCCTTTCAGAGTTTTGTGCTCTGTTCTTGATGGCGGGCTTCTAGCGTAATTCACCAAGGATAACCATGTCAGTCTTTTCTAAATTATTCACATTTCGTTAGTAAGGTTCAAAATTTAACTTCTACTCTGGTGTTTCAAAATTGGTATTTTGCGGCAGAAGCGTTTTCTTATTCATTCTTTCGTAAATTGTATTTGTATTACTTTGCTATTTCAAGAAGTGTTCACGAATTTGTAACGACAATTAAATGTCGTAAGAAGCTTTTTACGATTATTGTATTTTCAAACGTATTATTTGGAATTGTAGAACTGTCTAAATGTAAAGCAAGTTGATTTAAACTTGAATGGACTTGTTAAAGAATGCAAAGTTTTTCTATAATAATTTGTTAACATATTTGCTGTGATACTTTCTAAATCGTAGCTCGTTCGTCATTATATACGATCCAATTACTTAGAACCTTATGGGTATTGTAAACCCCAACGTAGCAACGCCAAACTTGGTACTTAGGTTCAGTACTATATACAGATACTAAGATACCAAGGCTTTTCAAGAAAATCCCCCAAACCAAATTACCCTTAATGTGGAAAAATTTTCGACATTTTTGGTTTTCTAAACAATGGTTCTAATGACTTTGATTAAAATATCATATAATAAAATGTATAGCTTGAATTTTCAGGGAATAGCCTTTGAAGGTCTATTCGCTCCGAAGGAATTTTATATAATCTTGTATAGCCAGTAAGCGCTAAGCGGTTGACCAGAACGTACTGCACAATAAATGTAGATCGCTTTAAAACACAGTTTATTTTAAATAACTTTTTTGTGGCATAAACCATTTCCGAGATATCCATTATTAATGGTTCGAATTGTTCATTACTTGAACATCCTTTAATACCTTCAGCGTTCAGTTATTTCTCAGGATTGCATGGAAACAGTATGGCATTTTAAGGCAGCATATAGCCGCCAATTCTTAAACATTTCACTTTCGCTGTTCCGTTTTGTATCTATAACAAAATGTGTAATGTGGCTATTTCTGTAAAATAGACTTAAATTAAATGAAGCAGATATAACAACAAGGTTTAGTAATAATAGTTTGTATACTCCCTATTAAACTATGGATAGCACAGAATGGGCATGTGACTGTATCACATCAGTTTTGTTATCATGTGATTATCATGATTTCTGCAATTGATTTTGCGAAATAATGATGCTGAGGTGGGTTTAAAGGCGCTCAACACTAAGGGGTTATTAGTACCCTTACAGCAAATGAAAGGTAAAAACCAAAACGAGCAAGCTGGCAGACAACTCCCCGAAGGATAAAATAATAATTAAAAGGATGTGCCAGGGACTGTAGAAGTCAAGACAAAAATGATGCCAAATACTTGGGGGGGGCATGTGAAACCCCCGGGAAAAACCAACGATATAATTCACATAATTAAAAGACGTATAGCTGCATCAAAAGCGCCAACTAAATCTGCTTTGACGGATAAAATTTATAAAACGTTCTACGGATTGCGCGTCATCTGCCAAAATGTTAGATATACCAACTGGCAGGGATACATGGACGCGTAATGGAGCTAAAACCTGACCCTCTGTTAAAATGTGACGCGCCGTTAAGGGTGTTACACATTGCTCAGAGAGTGAGGAAGTGTCTATGAATAAAAAGACAATGTCCGATACGTAATCGTGTTAAAATTACCTCTTCCCAAGGAGAAGAGATGAGGTGGCCCAGACAGGCGGAAGAGAGCTAACCTCCTGCAGTTTGTCCCCTCTAAGGGCCGCCCACTCATCGTGCCACCACGAGAGGATACAGTGACGTAAAGGTACACACAAGTCAGTAGAGGGAACAATAGAAGTAGACATTTTGGTGATAAAATTACATTTGGCAGCGGCGTCTGCAGACTCCTTGCCAGAGACGCACGGCACATGACTCGGTATCCACACAAAAGGAGACGCTGATACCAGAAACACCGAGTGAGTGGAGGAGAACATGTATGCGCTGTACGAGCAGGTGATAATTGTACAGCAAATTTCACATTCTGAAGGGCGCTAGAGAGTCTGTGCAAAACACACAGCGCCGTAAGTTCTGCCGCTGGATCTATAAAAGAGATTGATAAAACCAAATAGTTCGGCAGTAAAATCGAGCATTGCCACGATAAACCTTTTGTAAAATTCTGTTGTCCAGGAACAAACTCACAGCTTACTCCAAGATTACTGTTAGACCCATAAGCAAAAATAAAATGAAAAAAAAAAACCAAATTGCGCCTGGAGTTCTAAAAAGGCGGATCTAAGTACTGAAGAAGTGGTCACATTCTTCGGCATGGAGGTTAATCCAAGGTAGCAGTGGGTCTCAGCAGGCAGGCAGGTAGGAAACCGGGTTTCCCCCTGGGAAGGTGGGGGCAAGCGCCACGTGCAATTCCTGAAGAAGCTTGCGAAATCGAAATCCTGGAGGGAGTAGTGTAGAGGCGCTAGCTAAATACTGCTGATCGAGTGAATCATTGAAAAACAAATCGAAAGACGGGTGGTCAGGCAGGCTTGAGAGTTCATATGCATAGCTGAATAAAAATATCTCACGCCTAAAGGATAGCGGAGGTTCTGCAGCTTCAGCATAAAGACTGGGTACAGGGCTAGTATGAAAGGAAACTGTAGCGACTCTAATGCCACGATGGTGAATGACATTCAAGTAACGTAACACTGATGGACGCGCCCAAGAATATACAATACACCCATTATGAAGTTTGGAACGAAGCAGTGAGCGGCAAAGGCGGAGAAGTAAGGATCGAATAGCTTCCCAGAATGTGCCACTTAAAACACACAAAAGATTAAGGGAGCGGTCACACTTTGCTTTTAGAAAGGAAATATGCAAATTAAAACTCAGCTTGCGATCAAATATCAATCCCAAAAATTTTGCGTCGTTTGCGAATAAAGACTACCAGCCAAAGACGAAGAGAGGGCGAAGGAAAGACCTTCCGGCGCCAAACTCACACAGACGGTTTTCCCAGCGGAGAAACTAAAGCCGTTTTCGTTACTCCAAGCGTAGAGATGGTCGATACAGCTCTAAAGACGGCGTTCTAAGTGACAGATCCACCGAGAGTACAGTAGATGGTAAAATCATCAATGAAGAGAGACGACGAAATCCCAGGTGGAACACACTGCAGAATGGGATTGATAGCAATGGCAAAAATGTGACATTGAGGACAGAGCTCTGCGGTACACCATTCTCTTTTGAGTAAAGAAATGAGATAAAACCGAGCCCACGCGTACTCGAAAGACTGCGTCATGAACTCCCGAAGAAATGCGGGGAGACGACCACGAATATTGCAGGCATGGAGGCTACATAGAATACCACCTCTCCAGCGTCGTATACCTTCTCCAGATCAAAGAACACAGCTACGGTTTGACACTTTCGCAAAATCCATTCATAAGATACGTGGATAAGGACACCAAATGGTGGACCGTGGAACGATTGCGTCGAAACCTGCACTGGGCGTTCACAAGAAGGTTCTGAGACTCAAGCAACCAAGTGAACCGCTCGTTGATCATGCGCTCCATCACCTTGTAAATGCAATTGGTGAGGGAGACAGGGCAGTAGCTAGCAGGTAGCTGGCGATCCTTCCCAGGCTTAGGTATAGGGACGACGATGGCTTCGTGCCAAAATAACGGAAACTGGCCATCTGCCAAATACGGTTATAGATCCGCAAGAGAAAGCGTTTATTGTCGGCCGAAAGGTTCTGCAACATTAAAACATGAACATTATCCTACCCAGGAGGGGAGTGCTTGGACAAACGAAGGGCGTGCTCCAACTCCCTCAGAAGGAAAACCGCATTGTAAGACTCCTTGTTAAGACATCGAAAATTGAAGGCCTCTGAATCCACTTACTCCTTGATAGCGCGAAGCGTGGCGGAATAATGGTCGGAACTGGAACCTGCTCCAAAGGCAATACTCAGAGTGTTAGCTAGGGCAGGTGGGTCCACTATGATGACATTATTAACTTGAAGGCCAGACAGTACAACGAGACTCTTTACCAGAGAAGCGGCGAAGTTTATCCCAAAGTACAGAAGAAGGCGTGAAGTGATTAAAAGATTCCACAAAACGAATCCAAGACGCCTTCTTGCTATCTTGAATAATGCGTCGAGCCCTGGCGTGCGCTTATTTAAAGCAAACCAGATTGTGAAGTGTAGGGTGGCGTCGAAACACCCGAAGGGCAGTTCTACGGGCACGAACGGCATCCCGACATTCCACGGTACACTATGAAACCGGAATGTGTCGAGTTGTGAGGAAGATTGGGGAATTGCGCGTTCGGCGGCACAAAGAATTCTAGAGATAAGAGGTTGCAACACTAGGTCGACGTTAACGAAGTGTTGGTCGTCAAAAGCCGCGAGGCTGGAATAGAGCCTCCAGTTTGCTTTATTGAATTGCCAAGTAGGTCCCTGGATGTTTGGACGTGGCGAGAAAGCAAAGAAACGAAGGAAGGTAAATGATCACTGGAGTAGGCGTCAGCGACGACGTTTCACTGCAGACGAGAGGCAGCTGTTAGAAGCAAACGACTAAGGTCCCAGAAGAATCCGAAACAAAAGTAGGTTCAACGGTGTTGAGAATGGAGAGGTTGAACTGATCAAAAAGGTCTAGAAAGTGCCGTTTCCCTCGCGCAGGCCCTTGGCGAAACCCACAGGGGCGATGGGCATTAAAATCTCCCAACAGAAGAAACGGTATTGGGAGAGTGGATAGTAAATACTGAATGTCCGTACTAGCGAAGGAAGACGAGAGAGGTAAATAGACGGAGCAAATAGGAAAGAAAAAACCATGTAGATGAAGTCGAATGGCAACAGCTTACAGGTCAAACGTAAGTGTGATAGGCTGATAATAAACGTAGTTACGGACCAATATCATGACACCGCTATGAGCAGGAGTTCCCTCTTCCGGTGCAAGTTCACAGCTGTAGATCAAAAGGATCTTGTGGGCGAAGCTTAGTTACTTGCAAACATACAACGGTAGTTGAATGGGAACGCAACAAAAGTTGTAGTTACGCCCTATGCGATCATACACCACGTAAATTCCATGTCAGGTTAGCCATGATTACAAGGGATAAACCTCCTACTTGGAAGGGCGTTTCAGACTAACGTTTTTCTTAACCGTGGGGCTCGGGCTTTGGTTGGGTCGCCGATCAGGCTCCATAGGCTCCTCGCGTTTAATGCCAGAAACTGCTTCAAGCGCCGAGGATAGGTTCTGTATGGAAATTAGTGAAAAATACCGCTGAACGCGGCTCATCCCAGGAGCGTCCTGTGATTGCGACCTCCGAGGAGAAGGTGAATTCTTGAGAGCTCGTGTTTGCTGAGGAGGGTCTTTAAGAAAGTCTTCCTTTCTATATTTCTGCTTGAACTGTTACTCGAGTGCTTGGCATTTTATGCCTTTTGGAGGAGGTTTAGATGGCTTGGAACTAGTGCAAGGTATAGGCGGCCGGGTGGTAACGTCGTTTGTGGTAGTCAGGTCCAGGCCTGCGTTGCGGCATCCTTTAGTTGGACTGGCGAGTCAACAACGGAACTAAAGGTGCCGGATCGCAGGGGCGTAAGCTGGCGTGCTTAGTAACACCTCCGGGCCTCAGTGAGGGAAATTTCTCCTTGACCCGGAGCTCCTGGATAGCCTTCTTGTCCAATTCCGTGGACAGATAGAATATGAAGCAGAATGGTACCCTTTGCAATTCACATATACGGAAGATGACGAACAGTCGCCATCGTATGAGGTCTGAACACACGAGGCACAAATGGAAACGGCGCTTTTACAAGAAACTTGCATATGTCCAAAACGGCACTTGAAACAACGCAAAGGCCTGGGAATGTAGGGCCTCACAGGATTGCGTTGGTATCCTGCAGCGATACTGGTGGACGGTTCTACGCCATCAAAGGTGAGAAACAAGGTACGGGTGGGGACCAACACACCATCCCGTTTAGTTTGCACCCTATGTACGGCCGTTGCTCCTTGGTCGGATAAGTACTTGACCAGGTCTTCTTCCGACATTCCATCAAGGCAATAGGTGGTGACGACACTGCTACTGGAGTTTAAAGTGCGGTGCTTCTCCACAAATATGGGATACCCGTGGAGAAGCGTGGCTCGCAACAAGGTCTTGGTCTGCAGTTCGGACTTGCTCTCTACCAACAAGGAAGCATTACGAAGCCGACTGCAGGACTGAACCGCACCAGCAATAGAGTCAAGGTGCTTTTGAATGATAAAAGAATTCAGCTTCGCAAACGACTGCCCTTCCTCAGTAGGGTAATAATTAAGTAACAGCCAGATGACGGTGGCGTTACTTCCTTTTCAAAACCTCTTCGGCGCTCAGTAGATAAAATGGAGAAAGAAGTCTCCATGACGGACGAAATCCTCCACCATTGCAACTGTTTCCGATTTCAGGCTCTGACTCTCTGGGCATTACCCCGGCTTGGGGGAGTGGCCTATCAATATCTATCTCGCCCCAGGGTCACACCTCTCAGGACAAAGACAGAGGGACCCAATACCTATGGGAAGTCAGCAGCGCATGCAATGGCCCCTCTGCGGGTCTGCAGTTGTACAGCGGATACATACACAGATCCTACATGACGACCCCGGGTTTTGGGGGTGATGCTATTACTCACTCAGTGCACAGGTATCCGTTAGCCTGTATCCACGGAGGAGTAAAGAAAGAAAAGCTGGAAAAGAAACAAAAAAGCTCAAACCTGTTCGTGGACCAATATGTGGGTGTTCCGCGCGCAAGGTAGGCCGGCAAGGAAGTAAAAGAAATGACAGTGCGAATGGACGTGGTGCGAAATGTTTGGAAACGGAGACCAAAGAAGATAGAAGAAAGGGCGAGGGAGCGACATGGAACGAAATGTAAAGAAAGCACGAGAGCCTATCTTGAGTCCCCCGGTCACGACGAGGACGAACACACTTCGACCGGCGAAATATAGAGTAATTGACTCACACTTAATATTCTTTTCCGACAAAGAATGTTTCGTCACAAAATCACAGACATCGTAGTACAGAGAAACCCGATTTTACACACGAGATTCTCCTGCATGGCACGAGAATTGGTGTGTAATAAGAGGCGTGCTTTTATAGTAAGTACGTTTTATTATTTTGCCGCTGTAGCACTGCAGTCGCGATTTTGAACATGCGATATCGCTACCTCCATTCATTAGGTAGCCAAGCGCAGTTGTGAGCAATCGTCACTTTGTGTTATCCTGTTGTTAAAGCGTTTCGAAATGTTCAAAACAATCGAACGACCTACCGACTGTGAAGTCAGAGCAGTGATTGGTTTTTTGAATGCGAGAAATATTGCGCCAGCAAACATTCATCGCCAATTGTGTGAGGTTTATGGGCAAACAATAATGAGTGACAATGAGATACATTGACACAGCAGCCAAGCAAACTCAAGATCTCATAGCATCATAAGTTTTAATTACAATTCGATCACCATCCTTACAATCCGGATTTGACATCGAGCGATTTATGTTTCTTCATCTGAAGAAATTCCTTGGTAGGAAACATTTCAACGAGGATGATGTTGTGAAACAAGGAGTGCAGACATGGCTTTCATCTCAGACGGCATCATTCTTTGACGAAGGTATACACAAATTGGGCTAACGGCGTTGACCATTTGGAGAAGTAGTGTAAGATAATGAATAATAATAAAGTATTTGGAAAATAGTGTTATGTTATTTCTTGATAGTAGGTTATGATACAACGGGGTAAGTGTAGGATTGTGTTATTTGCGAGTAGGGATGTTTGCGAAAGAAAGGCCGCAAAGCCGAATTTCGCAGTCATACGAGCAAAATAAGACCACTTTTAAGATGTGTGGCAGGTACTGTTTTTGTAAAATACTATTAATGTTATACTGATTCCTAAAACTATCAGAGATCACGTTTAGAACGCGGTTCTTGAAACAGCAGAAATTACGTTAGAAAAGCTAGATATTTTGATGTTTTGTTGATTCGCTAGTAGTCATTTACAGTGAAATTATTTTCAACATTATCAGTGTCTTCGATCTGAACTGTAGTATACTCAGTAGAGCTTCCAAAATTTTTGAATACACAGTTTCATTGTTTTCCATATAACATAAGCTCCATTGCACGGAAAATAACTTTTCGGTTTTTGCAGGAGAAAGCCTGTTTCTAATTTTACTATGGATACTCCCATGCGCCGATACTTCTGTGTTCAACGCCTCCGGTTTCTAGAGGAATCCAGCAAACCACTGACTTCAAACGTAAACAAAAGATCGATACGAAGTAACGCCCGATAGGTATACAACAGACCTAACATACAGATAACGCGTGTAGGATCTTAACTGATCAATTCTACCAGGAAGGCTATCGTAGTTTACGCTTACTTACGATAGTCTACGGTAGCCTACGGTAGTTTTACAACTCTAGCTATAGTGAATAAAGGAATAAAGTTTTAGGTCAAAGGCAGAAGAAGGCTGCTAATATAACCTGTAGGTTAACTCTATAACGAATTGCGACAAATTGAAGTATCAAGATTTGTATTGCGAGTACCATGAGAAATTAATAATGTAAAAAGACATAATGAAAGGTAAAATCTAATCAAATGAAGTCGAGTTATTAAACATGTGCAAATACAAAGGGTAATTGCCATGTGATTGAAGTTCAAACCAAATTTGGCCACGGTGAAGATTATTGCACTAGTGCAACAATCTAAGAGCTTTTCGCTCGTGTGCAGCGTGTTAGAAGTTCTACTTTAGGCCATGCTGTCTAAAGTAATTATCAATAATTACTTTAAAAACACGCCTCGTAAATAGATTGAGAGTACTAGGTCCTGTATTTTTTAACAATAAGTATAGAAAGGTACAGAAATTATTTATACGATTTTTGAATTGACCGACGTAAAATGAGTTATATATAATTCTTTTTGGTTTTTTAGGATTTTTATACGTAACGTTAAGCTTATTCATTATGATATTTTAAACCAGTTCGTTAAAGACACCTCTGAGAAAATAAAAAACTGCGTTTAAAATCCAGTCGGGAGGATGAATATATATATATCAGGTGAGTCAGCTGCCCCTAGGTATTCGTATCTATGCAACCCGCAGTTTATAGTCTAATGCAAAAGCATCGACCCTTTTAGCAAACAAACTGTTATTGTAGCTCTGCCCTTCTATTTGGTACTATACGCAATCCCCATTAATGATTAAAGGCCTGAATGAGAACTAAAGAGCTGTAAAAGCCAAAAAGACGGTGTATCATGGATATAATGCTTGCAAGGAGATAGAGGAACGTTTTCCCGAAGAGCGGGATAAACTACGTGGGTTCTGGCCGAGTGGTTTAGCTGCCGGAATGTGGTAGAGCAAACGTTTGCTTGGGAGGTTCGGATCTCATATAAACATAAAATTTTTTCGGTTCTTTTCTTTTCCTCTCCTGGTGTTTATTATTTAATTTATTTAATTTTGTTACTGGCGCTCATGTGAGCTAAAGACATAAGAATTACAATCAGATAATTGTGTATCATATTTACCCTAATAATTTGTACCGTATCTGGTGTTGTAAACGTGTTACGTAGTTAGCTTTCATTCTCTTGGGCGCATATCGACGATATTAAATATAACAGATTTTGTTTCATGTTTAAAGCTTATATTTCACTCGTTCTATTGACAAAGGAGTTGTAAATGTGCTAAGTTCACGATAAACAGAATAATAAATTATTAAAGAGCGTGGATTTCATCAAGGAAGTAAATGTTCAAAATGACGACCCGCTTCATCAATGCACATTTGTGTATGTTGCCGGAGAGACCTTCTTGCATGCTGTAACATGTGCGGTGTAATCTGCCTGCATTTTTCATGTATGAGTGTGCCCGTATATGATCTGGGCTTTGCGGCTCTTCTTTGCGGTGGAAAACATGACGATTATTCTAGTTTGTACACACTTATAATGATATCAAAAATGTTATTTCTATCATAATATCAAATTATAGGCCCAAAGAGATACAACAAAAGGTAATAAGAAGTTTGAAATTCACCCGAAGGATTTGAACTCGAATTAAAGTGGCACAGTGTTAAAGCAAACATGATAATACCATTCGGCTAACGCTACCTTGCGAGCTGAGGTTCCTATACTAATTGGTAATCGCAGGACTAGACCCCACCTCGAATTTTTACACACCTTTTGCAACGTCATACAATGTTTTGAGCTCGGTTTGGTAGTTTTAATCCAATTAAATAAACTACATCAGTCATTACAATTATTATATGATCTGAAATACGCCATTGTTTGTGAAATAAGAGAAATTCTCCACCTAATACTTAGCATTTTTGATAAGGCTGTACATTGACTAACGGCTTAAATCTAATTGGTCGCACTGCCATTTTGTTTTCAAATGGTTCTATCAACCGATGCATGTGATAGGTGGTTCCTTCAGTGGCGTTTTCAAAGGGGTGCATGGATGTATGCTAAAGAATAAAAGTTTGTAAAATTGGCTAAAATTGTTACTGCAGCCTTAAGTGTCAGGGTAGGACTGTTTTTGCATCGATATACATAGCGATTGCATTCTGTCCCGTAAAACACTTATACACTGAGGTATGTATCCCTCCTCTATAAAATGTTATGCAAATCAGCCATTAAAATATAGGAGTATATAGGAGTAAGTCACATAAATTCAATTATGCACGTTGCATAAATTGAAAAATAAATAAGCGCAGCTGACTCATCTGGTATATTCATTCTCAGTATTGTCGGATAACTCCTAAATGAAAATCTTAGGCAGCTTTACCAACGGGAAAAAGAAGAGGCACTCTTTTACATCTGTACTGCCATAATGACCATTGATTTTTTAAAACGTTTTTTCCGGTTCTTTTGTGATTTTATTTGGTGTCAATGGTTCTCCGATTAATCGATAAACTCTAAGAAAATTTATTAGTTTAATAAATTCAAAAGTTATCTAATATGGGTATTTTTTGTTTTACTAGGTATAACTAGTGCTAGCCACCACAAACCAGTACGATAACACCTTCTGCTGTTTACTGCAATTTTATCCAAGTGTAAAGCCGATAATGATGATGGCTATGATGACGAAACTTTGAGTGGTGTCAATAGAAGCCAATAGAAGGTGTCAATAGTAGGTTTTTGGAGCCTTTTGTGCCTCTTGACTCGAGAATTTAATTTAGTCTAATAGTCCAAATAAAACAGACCACGTCATTGATATCTGACTTTCTTATGCTGCCCTCAAATTCCAAGGAAAAGGAGCTTAGAGATACATATCTGTACAAGGAGAAGCTTTCGCATTCGCATTGTATATGCTGGGCAGTTTCATATTCCCTTTCACATTTCTCACATAAAGGGTTTTGAGTAAGCCGCATTATGTATAAACATCTACGCAATACGTTGTGGTTGGAACATAACCAAGAAGTTCTTTGAGTTTAGATGCAGTTAAATTCAGGAGAAGTTCAGTATTTTGCGCCAGGCTCCGAAATAAAATCATGGATTTGTCTGGCAATAATTTGTTTATTTTAGATCTCAAGGCGAGCCTTCATAGCAAGCTAGTTTATTTCATACTTGTCACTTCTGGGAGATACACCACAGCAGGTTTCGGGTCCTATTAAATTAAGCTCTGCGGCCTTCTCGGCAAGCAGGTCCGCCATCTCATTTCCTGTAATGTCAGCATGTACGAAAACCCAAACAAGGTTAACAGGGAAGCTAGCATAAGTATATCCAACATTCTTTGTCATTTCTACATAAGTTTGGATGTAGTTTTGACCGCTTTAAGGGCTTTCAAAGCTTCCAGGCTATCCGAACAGACCTTCACCTCCGCCCGTCTGCCTGGAAAAGTAAAAATATGCATATCATAGGCTAAAATTGCATGTATCTCAGCCTGAAAAACAGTCGTGAAATTTATAAGAGGAATGGCAAGCCTGGAGTCTTAGACACCAGATTCCGTCCTGCTCCTGAAGCGGTAGCCATTCGTGAACCACGTCGGGCTCCCACCCTTGAGGGGAAACCCTGCCTCTGAGTGCGACTCCTTCCTTGAAGGTGTCACCACTGTATAAGATGTGATTCATCAAAGTGCAAATACCATTAATTTTTTAAATGTTTTATCACCTAAATTACTGTAATTAAAACTTTGTCATCATCTTCAGTCTTATTTAACCATTTTATTATCTAGCTTAAATATTTAGGAACAGCATATTTCTGTTTCTATATCTGAAACTTGGCTCTCTCAACCTTGTTGATTGACATTTATACAACAACT
This sequence comes from Deroplatys truncata, assembly GCA_030765065.1. Lineage (NCBI taxonomy): Eukaryota > Metazoa > Arthropoda > Insecta > Mantodea > Mantidae > Deroplatys > Deroplatys truncata. Next base: position 31,783,183 of record CM060976.1, read on the forward strand.
AGAGATTGGATACATACATATAATCGCAGGGGGTAATTTTATTCAGGATATTACGCAAATCACTCTTGAAATTTCAAGAAGAGATGGAGTTCAGCAAACAAATACTCTATTTTGAAAACAAGTTAATAGAAAAATAATTAAATTTGTTTATTAGATTGTTTCGTATTTATAGACATTGAAAACAGATAAACAAATAGAAAATAATGAAACTCATAAAACGGGAGATTTTCTAGTGTAATCGAAATAATAAAACGTTTGATAATAAAATTGATTTGTGCATTTAAAGCAATACTCATCGAAAGGGAGTTTAGTGATCTGTTTGCAAGCTTATAAATTTCGTCTTTTTCCAATGTTTGCAAAATATTTTGTCTCTCTTATGCCCTTAGTCTTTCTCCTGCTATGGAGATACATCATTATTTGTTTGTCGTCGCCCGATAAATACAATTCTGCAATGGTTATTGTAGCTAGTGATTAGAACTGTGCCAGTCCCGAATGTGAAACTTGTTATTTGTTTGATAACGGACGTATCTACTACTCCGACTAGCTGAAAATATATCGGCAAGGATATCTTCCGAGTGATGCTCAGAGATGCACTAGAGATTCTAGAACGCCAATCGCTAAGAAATCCGGTACATAGATATGTCGGCAATTTGTCGGTTGATTGTAACCAGCCCTATAATGGGTAAGCCTAACATCCTGCAGTTGCCCTCAAAGAACCTCAAAATGTTTCTAAGGGTACCTATTAACAGCTCAGTCACCACAATGTGGTTAAGAGAATCTTTCTGATTATAATAAGGAATTATAGTGTGGTAGATATTCTTTTTATCATCTTAGACCTCCTTGGTTTGGGTAGGAATGTTTCAAATCGTATTGTTAGAATTAATATGTAACCGTTATGTGCGCCAGGTTTAAAGTCATCTATATCAATACGTCGTCTGCTCCCTGTGTAGCATTTCCAGAGATCTCTTCGAGAGTCACATATCCAACCTTCTGGAGAGAATTAGTCACGTATAACGATTTGTGTGGTGACGAATATTCCTCTTTGCTTGGCCGTAGGGACAAAAAATCGAGGACGTGTGAAGGAGTTTCAAACACAGACAGCGGCTATTGACCTGACTTCGACACAGGACAGATCGCATCGCAGCAACGTTACATGTCCTCTTTAAGGCTTTCTTCTGTTCAGTGCTGGATAGTCCGTTGTGTTATAAAATCAAGTTGTTAGAAGGAGTATACTCCTTATATAGAATGACTCCTTTGCCTTTGTGAGGTGGCCCACACCACTGTTTATATTGTAACACCCCACGGGGGTGTTTACCCCCGCAGTAGGTGATTACACAGGGGGGTTGGTAGCTCAGAGGTAGGGGATGCGTTGGTACCGGGGTGGTAGGCAGGCCAGGGTGGCGTTCTAGGATAGGGGGTATTTAAATGAAGAACAGGGGATGCATTGGCCCAATAAATTATTATACTATTGCTTTAAGTGTGCGTACATTCAGTTCGGGGTGAAGCCCCGACAAGTCAATAGAACTTAGATGAGTCGCATGCTTACCTGGTTAACTGTTGGCGAGTGTGACAACGGATCTCTGATTACTCTCTCGTGGCAACTCTCGCGTAGCAACTTCCTCATAGCAACTCCCACGTAGCAACAACCACGAGGCAATTCACGTAGCAACTCCCTCGACCGAGTCAAAACCCTGTAGTATAAATACCTACATAAGCGCTGACTCGGCGTTGTGCAGCGTGGACGCTTTCTGTTAACCTGAATTCCACACTTGCGCTGGCTAACGAAATATGTTGCAATTCTCAATGCTCATCCTGGTCCGCTACAACATTCCTTATCTCGTAGTTCAGTCCTGATCTTACAGTGGTCAATATTGTGATCTTTGGGGTTCATGTATTTGATTGAAGGTCTTAGTTGTAATTGGTGTAAGCATTTGACCATAATTCTTTTAATATTATAGGATTTAGTATGTATGGGTCTATGCTTTTGGCTAAGTCGTTGAGCTTTTGGATTACTGCTTTCTACTAGCTTTGAATAATCTAAGGCCTTTGTACTTTCTATGTGCATATACCATATAATTAGGTACGTTCGTTGGTAGCTGAGGAATTTATTTAGAGTGCCTCTTATCATGTTTTCAGCATTAGTGGAATGACGGTGGGATATTTTCTAGAAGTGTGATTTGAAACGTAAAAATCAAAGCTGGACAAATCTGTGTATTGATAATATTAAACTTCTGGGTATATCAGTGACGAAGACGTCAGCAAATAAAGCTCGTTCGGTAGTGAACTGAGAGTAGCTTTTGGATCAGATATAATCGAGTCAGTAAAGTCGACGCCCAATTAATGAGCATATTCGATGTGTGTTATACACAGAGTGAGTATGTCGTCCGCGATATGAAAGATTCCTGTATAAATTTCCCTTTAGAAATTTCCATTTTGAAATGTTAAAGGCGACGTAATTATTATAGTTGATTGTGCGAGCTCATTAAAGCCTCGCACAGCTATTCGCGTTAGTTCCACAGCAGATGTTCGCTTCTTTGCTGTCAAAACAGTATCATTGGTGAATCCAAGAATTATGACTGGAGACAGATCAGATACTAATTATAAACAGAAGCGACAGATTCTTCGTACAGTTAATTTACGATTTCGTAAGACATGGTCATTTGCTAAATTGTAGAGAGCTGGAGAAAGTGGGAAACCTTGCATGAATCCTGTTTTCAGCGTAATCGGCGTAGATATTCATCGATTTTCATCGGGCTTGTCCCGAGAACAAGAGGCAAGTTGCTGCGGTGGGCAACCTCTTGGGGGCTGGGGGACGTGCAGGTGAGCGAACAAGAGGGCGTCGTGTGCGAGGAAACTTCCGGCGTGTGTGTCGCCCGTTTCTGGTGTGCCTGAGACGCAGGCAGAGGCGCCTGTGAGAGAGAGAGAGCGGGCCCAGGATTCAGAGGCCTAGCCAACCACAGAGTAGGCCGCGTCAACCAGCGAGGGAGCGACCTACACGACCTGAGAACAACGCAGACCCACGACAAGAACACCAACGACAGATGTACCACAGATGCCAGGATTCCAGATGGACCGACGCGGAGATCAGGATGTCTGCGGGCAGATCGTCGAGCTGCTGGCTACTTCGAGGGAGTCGGAGACCCGAAGCATCCTGGCCACCTACCGAGACGTTTTCCAACTCCTTACCTCTCCGGACTTCCTATGAACCACACATCCATCCTTAACCGTATAACCTGGAACGCAAGCGGACTACCAAGACACAAGACAGAACTTAAAGACTTTCTTGTACGAAATAAGACACACATAGCCCTAATTACGGAAACTCATCTCAGCGACAAATATAGATTTAACATACAAGGCTACACTACACACCTCAACGATAGAAACAGGCGCGGAGGCAGAACTGATATAATAATAAAATATAACGCATGACTTTGCAACACAACTCCGAACACTAGAAGCAACTAGCATTTACATTACATTAGATAAATACTGCGTACCAATAACGGTGGCATATTCCCCCCAGATGTACTAAATGCAGCGGATATAAGCGCACTCGTGCGATTAAAGCAGGGAGTACTAATAGATGGCGATATTAATGCAAAACACCACATTTGGTACTGCAACGAAACCATTCCGAAGGCACTACTAAACATAAAAATCAACCCAGATTACAAAATTCACACTCCAACGGAACACACATACATCCTCTTTAGCAGAAATAAACCAGAAATTATGAACTTAGAAATCACTCACAACTTAACACGCAGGAGCTATCATCTGATCATTTAACGGTATTAATAATTCTCGAGGGCTCAGCAGCCCAAGAGCCACCAGTTTAACACCGAAACTACAATAAAACGAAATGGGGAAAAGCTTACAACACCAGTAAACCAAAACCTACCCACAATGCAACTAAGCACGACTGAAAACGTGAACGCGGCTGTAATAGAGCTCGAACAAGCTTTCAAGACCGCAACAACCGGTACCGTTAAGTAAACCGAGAGCAATCCAACCTCCACTGCCACAAGACATACATATGCTAACAAAAGAAAGAAATAGAGCTAAACGAAAATGGCAGAAATCGCGGCGCATCGCGGATCAAGAATACTTCAGATACCTAAACGCCCTAGTAAGGGAAAGAACAACGAACTTAATCTCCCAGCAATGGCAGCATACACAAGAGTACCTCAGCCACGGACGAGATTCTGTATGGAGAATAGCTCGCTGCCTAACGCGAGACAAAACTGAAATTCCACCCGTACACTACAATCAAATAATCGCTTCAATAAGTCAGTAAAAAGCGGATACTCTTGCTGATGCGCTACAGCAAACACTTATACCGAATCCCACTCCCTCCTGTCCACATTTCATGGCAGAAACGAAACCGACAACTACAAAGAACAGGTAACTCACAACCTACTGCGAAAAACCTGGCCCAGCGAAATCAGATGGCTAATAAGACATCTCCCAAGAAGAAAGGCCCCAGGACCAGCATCCCAACAGCAGTCCTCATGCATCTGCTGGAGGATGCCATAAATTTACTCTCCAAGATATTCAATTATGTGCTAATATGCGGGCACTGCCCGGACAGGTGGAAGCGGCCACTGTGGCTCACTTCCCCAAAAATGGGACAAATCTGTCAAACCCGCACAACTACAGACCAATTAGTCTTTTGAGCACACTAGGAAAACTTCTCGAAAAAGTAATATTTAAACGACTCAACGCGCAGCTAATTAAAGAAAATATCCTAATTCCGGAACAGTTTGGGTTCAGAGCAAAACATTCAACAACCTTACAATTAATGAGAGCAACCGAAAGCATCATCTACGGTTTTCACATAGACAAATCAACAGGTGCACTAATGCTCGACGTTGAACGAGCATTCGACCGAGTATGGCACGCGGGCCTACTAAAGAAACTCGAAACAATAAACATACAAGACTCGCTAATCAAACTCATAGCGAACTACTTAAACAACAGAAAATTCCAATCCAGAGTGAACAATCACCTCTCGACGGAGCGCCCAATCAAAGCAGGAGTGCCACAAGGTAGTTTGCTCGGGCCGCCGCTATTTGAGATATACATCAACGATTTACCAAAAACCGCGAACACAAACTTATACATATACGCTGATGACACAGCAATAATGACACAATCAGGCAAAACCGAATACATACACAGAAGACTACAAAGCGCCCTCAATCTTGATTGGCTTACAAATGGAGCATTAAGGTTAATGCAGCAAAAACACAAGCGATAATATTTACAAAACCTCTCAACCACAGACTTCCCAAACACCAGCTACCGCCGATCAACATATTTGGTGAAAACATTGAGTGGAAAGACACGGTAACCTGATTAGGACTCAAAATGGATCAACAAATAACTTGGAAAAAGCACACACAATAAATACGGGGAAAAGCCAAGGCCCAATTAGGCAACTTCTACCCAATCAATAACATGGATTCCCAATTAAAGCTAAAATGGGACTCACGTTGTACAAAACACTAATACGTCCAATAATGCTGCACCAGTATGGGGATATGCCGCCAAAATCCACATCAAAATATTAGAAAGTTTCCAAAACAAAATCTTGCGCATGTTAGCCAAAGTACCTTACGCAGCTCCATTTGATTTAGTGCACGAAGAGCTTAAAATTCACATATGCACGAAAAAATTACACTACTATCACAATCCACTAATAACAGCTTTAGGAAATTACGATATAGAAAATAACAAGCATAACAGACCCCTATCACTATTCCACGAACGTTATCCATTGATCACATTGAAAAAATACAACACTTCCTTGACAATCTCATTCAATCATGACAAAGACGCTGACACAGGATTACTCTTCACCAAATTCCCAACATTAATCTTTTTCTTCTGCATTATGTTTCAGACCATAGTCCGTTGCAGTGCCCTGGAGCCCTCAGCAACTGCTGAGGCGGACCATGATCGACGTGAGCGGTGAATTTCGGGCTGCTGTATTATAGAGCCGATCACACAGATGACATTGGCAGCCTACTTGAACAACGAGACTGACGAACGCGAGAGAGTTGGATGCAAACGGACGGGCTACTGTGCACAACTGACGGGCAGGAATCACCTGCAAGACCGGCACAGGAAGCAACAACATATATTATTCATTAATATTAACATATATTATTCAAACAACTATTATTATAGTATACACTTAAGCTCTAACTCAACAGTACTATTGTACACTAACACTTAGCTTAAGCTAAAATCATGACAAGCAGGCACTCCCTGCACTCAGTTATAAGTAACATATAATACACATATATATTAGCTTAAGTTAACACCATGACTTGCAGGAACTCCTTGCACACACTTATAACATTAGAATGTAAGCAACTATAACATATATAACTTTAACGCATGACATCTCACTGGTATTATTCAGGTTCCAAGGACAATCCCAATAATTAACAATGGACATGCTCGCATGCCAGCAAATTAGCTATTCACATACTAACCGGTGTCATATCCGGACCCGACCATGCATGAATGCACGCGACAAAAAAAAAGAATAAACGATTGTAATGTATTTTTTTAGATGTATATGTCCTTTATTATCAAATGCGTTGCTTACATCCAAGAAAACAATAGTGGTATAAACGTTTTAAGTTTTAGTGTCTTTTAAAATCACTCTTGTAAAGAATGGCGGTGTTGATTAAAGTTGCAAGAGAATTGGTGAAACCTGAAAAAATTAAAGTTAAGTTTTAACTTCTATGGTTCTTATCATCCCATTCTATATTGTTCGTGAAAAAAAACGGAAATTTTGCGATTTATAAAGCTTGAGGTTGTTTTACATACCGTAAATGTACGACATGGGAACACCATCGGCTTTACTTCCTTACCGAAGGAGGCCATGCTAAGGATTTTTACGCCCGAAAAAAATCCATCGCCCTTCACCGAGTTTGAACCCGCGACCTCGGGAACTAGAGGCTAACATGGTACCCCCAGACCACGAAGGACGAGAGATGAAACCTCGCTTATATTTGTTGAACGTTACTTATTCGCACAAACGTCTGTCCAACACACTATTAATAACTCTGCTATGATGAACAAGTAATTATTAGACGCCAGTTGCTGATCTCCTTAACGTCTCCCTTTTTATAAATAATAATAACGTCCCTAGCTGATAGCAAATGTCAGTGTATATGCCCGGTTTCTGGCATTTTTGTCGCAATCGAGGCAATTATGTCGAAAACAGTTTCATCTTTAACCACCCTCATCAAAACATATTCTGGTCCGGTTGCCGTATTCATAGCTATGCTAAGACCGCTGATGAAACATCTTGTTTAGTAACTGTAACTTGAAACATGTAGTCTGTCTCGAAGTGTCTCTAATCTACTTCAGTAAAGTGCTGGTGTAATATGGATGTTGACTGTTGTTCTCATTGTAAAAATGTGAGAAATGAGCTTCATTCATTTATATATACAGTTTGATCATTGATTCTACACATCGGTTTGTTTGTATCGGTGACTGATCTAATTGCCTTATGCCTTTGGTTATAACAGTTGAATTGTATGAGTTGATGTTTATATTTATTTCTGCTCTTTTCTCTATTCCAATTGGTAGCCCCTTGAGGATTCCAACAATTAATTTGCTTCATTTGTGTATTTAAAGTTCTTTTATTTTGACGCGCCTCAAAGTATTTGATACAGGTTGCTTAGGTCCGGGCAAAATATTAACACCATTAGCTAACATTTATAAGAAATCGTTAACATTCTGATGAAACACAATTATGTCGTGGTTGTTTGTAAGCTTTCCAAACTAACAGTTCCGGTTTATGCTCAGATAATTTGTTTAGAGGTGAAAATTCTGAGTTCTAGGGCTTATCATTATCAAGGCTTTGGATAATGTTAAATGGGGTTTTTGTGATTTGCGACCGCCGTTCAACTAATATATTCCGAAGGACATCAGGAGTGACCTGCTAAAATATAGGACACTCCTCGATCGCTTAGAAAAGATTTATCGTAATGCGGCAGAAAGTTAGACGAACCACGTAGTCTGGGAGCTTAGTGAATTTTTGGAACGTTGCTCGTTATCATGACCTATTGTACCGAGCTAGTTCTTCTGAGATGCGTAGTAATGGCTCCTGGGAAGGTGCTTATTAATGCCACGCACTGTAAATGGTTTACTACATAACGTGCAAGTCACTGATTTTGTGGAGTTTTATATGGCGTGTGTGTGAATCGTTGTTAGTAAACATGTTAATTTCGGTCACCAAATGTGTATGACAATGCGACTAAAAACATTTACAAAAAATCTGATGTGTTATACTCACATGACTTTCTCTACTCTCTACAAACTATTTTTATAAACGCCTATTCTCCATCCACGTCATGTTAATCGGGATAAACATTTGCAGAAACTATCTTATTGCTGATTTTCTTGTAGGTGCAAGGGTAATATGGTAGGCTTTAAGCGATAGTCAAATTTATTAAGAGCTGGTTGCTATGTGGAGCGTTTCATTCTGTTTGCATGCACTGCACATAAAAAAAAAAAACGAATTCCCATTTGAGAAAAAGTATTGGAAAATTCAAACTAATAACAAGGAATATCTCGAAAATGGTTCATTCCGCAAAAACAAAACAAACAGACAGTATATATATGGTATAAATTGTGTATTTTAACGAGCTCTACATTTTTTGTGTAGAAACATTTTGTCTATCTCTTACGGTTTACCAGTTATGCACAGGCAATTCAGAAAGAAGAGGACTTTTGGGGTATTCCCAGAAAATTCAACATATACATTTTGTCATGAATATATATTAAAACATATGAAGGGTACAAGGGAAAAGCAATCAAAGTCCACTTTTTAATATTTTCAGTAATTTAATTTGAAGTTTAAAAACGCAGCAGATTGAACACATTAGACAGAAAGAAAACATTTGTTTTTCTGGAAAAATTCTAGGTAGGTCGTCGTGGAATTAAACTGGAATACCAAGATTTTGGCTACTTTTCAGTCTGTGCATGCCACGTTTTTTCAACAATAACATAGGACTCCCAGGAGCCATTGTGAGTGTGCAAATTTTGATAGTTCTAGAAGTTCTGTCAACTGCCATTTTTCCATTTCTCTTATCTTCATTGGATAGTTCTTTCTGTATTCTTTACTGAGAAATGAAGACCACGATTTGAACTTGTCTTGAGAACACCCAGTGACGTTGAAGCGACTTGGTTCCATGCGACATCCTTTGTTCATTCCAATTGCTGGGTGTTTCAATGTGGTCTTTTTGATTTAATAAACCCATATCTTTGTCACATTCCATGTAACTGTGCCCTATAATGAGAAAGGTTACTTTTATTAAAATATGTTGTATTTATGAACCATAGCGTGGATGAGGGGAATAATGACAGTTTTATTCAGGCCGGGGCAAAAATCACAAAAAATGTGCAAATGTCAAACTGAAGAGTCCAGATGATAAAAGCAAAAGCCAAACAACATTGATGCAACCTCATCAGCTCCCTTTTTGGTATGGTCTCCTCGTATGTATAAGGTATACTTCTCCGGAAGCGAGAACATGCACATTAAACATAAAAAGACAGCTGTCGCTTGTAGTGTACATAATTTGTACTAATATTAGGCAATGGAAGATTTTTCATGAAATCTATGCATATTGCCCCAAGTTAATAGCTTTGTCTAGCTTTTATATTGGCTCGACGTTTTCGTTGACAGAAGACTTCAGTCTTCTTCTTATGTAATAAATTAAAAGTTTCTAGCCGCTTAATTTCTATACCTACTTCTTCTGCACTGCTGCTTTTACTGTTTTCTTGCAAGAAGAGACTGTTTCTTTTTTTTTTTTTTTGCTTTGAATTCATCGCACGTAGAGCAAGTATCTGATCTAGGTTACCCAAAAGCAATATTAAATTTTGTCTGAAATATGCTGCGATAAAATTCGTAAGAAATGAGAAACTCTGGAAATGTCTCTGTACATTTGATGCGATATTTTACTGTTTATTCTTGAGGTAGATAAATTTTAGATGTATCTGAAGGCTATAGTGAGGAGCCTTGAAGGAAACTGATATGTTGCATCACATTTTCAACAGCTTCAGCTGTCTTTTTCGTGGGTCTAGTAGAATGAGTATCTCGCCGGTCAGTAATAGAAAGAGATTTCTTGATTGTTAACATATTCTGGTTTGTTATACTATGCACACTCATAAAGGCTTTGTAACAAACTGGAATTTCAATAATTTTTCCGTCCCTCTGTACACGTACCTTATAAGAGTAAGAGTGGTCTCCGAGGTTGCTATCTTCTTATAGTTTCTGGTCTTCTTTGTTTCTCAGGAAAAACTGAAATTAGTGAACGCAAGTGTGTACTCTGTATATTCTTATTTCCAAGTAAATTGAAATCACGGATTAATACATCGTGTTTATGTTTTGAAACTTTCGTGAAACATTGTTTTCTACATCTAATATCTTCATCAGGAACACGACTCATCGCTTTTATGTGTTTAGTTGCGTCATGAAGTCTACCATGTTTAGGTCTTTTCTTTGCTCTACTCTGATGAACAGCGGTAACATTTTCATCACTTGATTCCATGTCGAACTGCAAACTGCCTCTTTACTCGCCAGTAAAAATAGACTGCAGTATACTACCAGTAAAAATATAAGCCACAGCAATGTATAGGTATGTCACACATTTATAGCACCCAAGCTCACTAACATTTAAAACAATAAACTCTCCTGAAGTAGTACAAAATTACTCTCGTTTAAAATTTATACGGATTGTGATTGTTTTTCCATTTCACAGAGGACTTTGAGTGTTTTTCTCCTGGACACCTTTTTCCTACGTTGATTCTGTATGGATTGCATGTGGTTTTTCCCATGTATGAAGCTGTTGGAATGTAGTACTATATACACAGAATCCATTGGTAACAGAATCTCAAATATGGTCAAAAGTGGACTTTGATTGTTTTTCCTGTGTACCCTTCATATATTTTAACCAAAATCGTTTTGAAAAAATAAAAATGCTCCAAAAATGTTCCGTGTAAAGGGTAGTCTGGGATGGGGGGACATTCTTGAAAATCTTCGTGTCGCATCCTTGGAAGATACTGAACCAAATACCAAGTTTGGCATTTATCCGACTTTTCGTTTTTGAGATATGCTGTTCACAGGCACACACGCAGGGACCTTTTTATAAAAGTGCCTTTTTTGGATCAGGGGACCTGATAACATGTATTTCCGGTGAAATCTCAGTATCGAATTTTTGGTTGGAATACAATAGGTACATCCCTGACTATACGTAGTAGAGAAGGTAAAAACGTCGGTATAATGTTTACAGTATCCCAAAGACAGTTACTTCATGTAGCTAATATTATCTTCAAATTCAAGTGTACCAAATCTTATACAACACAACAAATAAACTTTTGGCCTTAAATATGTATATGTTAATATCATGGCGTACTACATGTACAGGGAAATCTATGAAATATTGATTACTACGCTAAAGGTATAATGTTACTTCTCCTAAAAGTGCTAAATGAAGCATATTTAATGGGACGTACTTTTACCAATACTTTTACAAATAACTTGCAAAATTATGCATATCAGGCATAAACAGTTTGTCAAAATACAGCTTTTAATTAAATGGTAAGCTATAGTCATTTCCAAACTTTTGAAGCATAATCTCTATTTAATGTGTATCAGTTCAAGCAAAGCTTCTCGTGTTGTATCTGTATGGCTGTTCTTACTTTTATAACAGATGCTCGAATTTACCATCGTTATCAAAGAATATACAAGGTGAGTCAGCCACCCCAACCGATACAGTTTTATGCAATCCGCAAAATATACTCTTAACACGGCCCCTAGGTATCTAAGGTAATAATGTAACATGGACATCTTTGGTTTCATACACAGCGAGATGACTAATAGGGCACATGTTGTAGCGGTTCCTGCTTAGTAGGACACTACTAAGTTGATGATGATGGACCGTTGGGAGATAATGGATGTTGTATTACATACCTGTAGGTCGTCTTGATGCCCGTACTCTTGTGATGCATCACGACATTCTCGTAGACAGGAATCTGATGATCCTATATCTGTATTCGTGTGTGTGTTAGTATGTTGTAATCTATATATTATAATTGTACCACGGCTGCTGTGGCTTGTGTCGGAGGGCGATTATGTCTTGTCAGCATTAGGTATGGAGAAGGTTAAACTACTTTGCACACACGTATTCTGTTAACTATTTCACTTATACTTTCGATACACCACATGTAGATATTCACAATTCACTGTCATCTTTGTTATTTTAAAATATGTATAACTGGCAGACATTAAGTACGTAGTTTTAGCGTCTATTTAGAGACGAGCTTATGCACGGTCTTCTGTTAGCGTTCCCTTCAACCGTTTTCTTAGCGTACGTATATGTTATAACGTTATACAGGGTGAATCACCTAAACCTTGCACCTCAAATATTTCGGAAATGGAAAGTGCTATTGAAGTGCAGTTTTCACAGCATTAATTGGTAGTCAGGGGCTCGTACATTTAGCCTATAAAATATTTTAATAATAGTGAGAAAGTGTATTTTTTAGCACACATACAATTTTTTAAATGGAACAATGCCTAGTTACATCCACACAATAAAGGTTGGGTAAATTAGAATGTCAATGGTCTTTGTTGCAGGATTCTAGTGCAGGTGGTTTACGAGAAATCAAATTTTGAAAAGTTTCCACCCCGACAATTGTTTGTCCCATTCAACCTGCTTAGTTGCTAAGTACGATGTTGTTATGTTTGTTTGCAATGTGTTTTCTGTTCATCGATTGCATTGCGACTTTCCGGTCAATTAGTTTGTGACAGTTCAAGCAGTAAGTCGTGAGTGGAGGATGGGGTTTACTAATGCAGAAAAAGACGACATGCTCATGGTGTATGGAGAGAGTGGGAAGAATGCAGTTCGTTCCCGTACGGTGTATGCGGAAACGTATCCCAATAGACGTCAACCATCTCGGTAATTATTTCTCAAACTCTTCAACCAATTACGTGAAAGTAATGCCTCGAAAACGTAACAGAAACAAACAAGTGACTGGAGAATGGGCAGAAATTAATGTTTTGGCTGCTGTTGCAATAGATCCGCAAATTAGTTCCCGCAGAATCGCACGTGGAAGTGGCATAAGTCAGGCAAGTGTACTGCGCATTCTCCATCGACATAGGTTCCATCCTATCACATCTCTCTCCATCAAGAACTGCATGGAAACGATTTTGAGAATCGTGTTAACTTTTGTACATGGGCATTAAACCATGATACTCCAGATTCATCATGTATCTCGTTTAGTGATGAGGCAACATTTACTAATCATGGCCATGTAAACCGTAGAAACATGTACTATTGGCCTTTTCACCGGATCTGAGCCCTTTAGACTTTTTTCTGTGAGGAAGGCTGAAATACATTGTCTACAAGGATGTACCAACAACACCAGACGATAGAAAACGACGTATTACTGCTGCCTGCTCTGAAATTTCCGCTGAAATGCTAGAGCGTGTGCAGCACCTTTCCATAGCAGATTGAAAGCGTGTATTGAAGCTGCCGGTGGTCATTTTGAACACAATCTTTGAAGGGTTATGTTCTCTTTGCTTGTAAGAATCCACAGAAGCATTGTAATTCCCTGTTGTTTTTATTTAGTTTGTGCTACCACAGATTGTACAAGTGTCGGTGCGTAAAAGTTTAAAAATAAGGTTTCTCGTAAACCACTTGCACTAGAATCTTACAACAAACGCAATTGACATTCTAATTTACCCTACCTTTATTCTTTTGATGTAACTAGGCATTTTTCCATTTAAAAATTGTGTGTGTGCTCAAAAAATATACATTCTCAAATTATTAAAATCTGTTTATAGGCTATATGTACGAGCCCCTAATACCTATAAATGCTGTGAAAACTTCACATCAATAGCACTTTCCATTACCGAAATATTTGCGGTGCAAGCTTTGGGAAATTCACCCTGCATACTTGTTCTCTACTGTATGTACTTTATGAATATATATGTTTTTAACATCCTCTTAGTTATTATACATAAAATATTATCAAAGAAGATACATAACACGTAAAACTTAGAACAAAATATTAAAGAAAGAAATTATTAAAGTGTTGATGCTGAGAAGCTGTGAATTAAACATCTTATATTCATGAGTTATCGTATTAGTTTGTCCGTGATAGTGCTGTATGTTGCTTCAATGTTATAGCATCATTTTTAAAATGCACACACAGCTGACACTAAGGAAACTTTTTCACACTTGAAAATGTGTACACTGTGTACATGAACTATGTGAACATAATTCATATTAGGTTAACTCGGTTAACAAATTTTCGTGTTTCTAGATAGCACAGTTGGAAGAAGTGTATCGTCGTAAAAGCCTTGTTGAAATCACGTGGGTGAACTTACATTTTCTTAACATGTTGCAACATTCGTAAATAATCTTGCTTTGAACTAATATTATGTTTCACATTGCTAATATTGCTTTAATTTACAGTTATGTTTTATTTCTGTTCTATAGTTTATTATTTATTAGGGTTTCTTTTTGGTAAACTACAGTTAGGCAGGGCTTAAATGTGACATAGATATGTACATTTGATGTTGAGGAATAAAGATTCTTCAATTGGATCTGTCTGACCAGGAGTGAGTGATTGGGGTTTAAGGGCCCGTCGACAACTAGGTCATTAGGGTCCGAGGTCAAAACTTAAAATCATAAAAAACTAAAAGTCATATATTAAAAAGGTAAAAAGGATGCTAAAAGACCATACAGGCACAGGTCTAGAAGTTCAAAAACAGAAGATAAAAAAGATAGAAACAACCTACACCTGTGTATGAAATCCAATAGTTAAAACAAACCGAAGTACCTGATCGACAGCCACGGTGTCGTCGCCTAAAAAAACACTTGTGCAGAACTATGACGGGAAAGGGAAGAGGCTTAGGATTCCCAAGACTTGCGTTTGGTATTCCGAAGAACAAAACGTGCCATAGCCCGAGAACGCTTAAAAGCAACAAAGTTCTCCTCTGTAGGATGCAACTGAAAGACACGCAGGGCACACAAGGCCTGTGTCCATATCACATCCATAGTCTAAAATACCTTACAGAGTCACAAACACTCTTATTAGTACCCTGAACATACCTGCAAATATGTTAAAATACCTTAAAAGCAACACAAAATACTTCGAAATATTCTGAAAAATGTTATAATCCTATATCAATACCCTGAACCTACCTGCTTCAGTTTCCAAAAACAAAAATGGTTTTGAAATACCTGAAATGTCCCTGCCGTGTACTAGAATGTGGTGAAAGCCTCTGTACGTATCTAAAATGCTCTAAAACAATAAAAAAATACCTGTACCTATGCTTAAAAGGTTCCTAAATGAATGTTAAAATGCTCCACAATTCCTAGTACGCTGGCTAAAATACTTTCGGAATGCTTCCACCAACACCTAAAATACGTACCTGTTTTTGTGTCTAAAACTCTTCTAAAGACAGTAATATGATGACCAATGCCTGCTCCGCTGCATTAAAACACCATCAGAATACCTGCAGAGTAAGCTAAACATGTAAACCCTCCTCCCAAAAAAGCTTCTAAGTGTCTTCTAAAATAGTTATATTGTGCGTGTGCTCTAAATCCCCCTGAAATTGTTACTCCTTCCTTCTGGAAAACACCCTAAATACCTTCAGTTCCTGTCTTCCTTAGTATTTATCCCCGTATTCTCTATCTCTTCCAGTATAAACGCATTTTCTAGTCCCCAACACCCTCCTAGTCCCATATAAACCCATATTCCGTCCTTCAACACCTGTTTAACCTGGCATCTCTGCTTATATTCCCTGTTTCAGTCCCATAAACCCCTATTCCGTCCTTCAATCCCTGTCCAGCCTGGCATCTCTCCTCGTATTTCCTATCTCTGCTATATAAACGTCTTTTCTAGTCTCCTACTCCGCCTAGCCTAGGACCTTTCCATGGTTTCCTATCTCTTCCATATAAAACGAATATTCTACTCTTCAACCTCTGTCTAGCTTAACATCTCGCCTCGTATTCTCTATCTTTCCCATATAAAGCTATATTCCGACCTTTCAAACACTATCTAGCCGACGTCTATCCTTGTAATCCCTATCTCTCCAGTATAAAACGTACATTCTGCCCTTTCAACCTCTGTCTAGCCCGAAAACTCTCCTCGTATTCCCTATCTGCCCCATATAAACGCAAAAACTGCGCCAGCTTCCCCTTATATATCCTACTCACCTTCACGAGCAAGTGCGCCCTCCTCAGAAGCAAAATCGAGGCATACAGGAATATACATAACGCAAAGATTAAAAGGATAGTGAACGCGAAGTTTTTTCTCCTGCAGACAAACAACAGTTAGGGGTAAATACGTACTAAGTGTCGGTTCCACCCTGTGCGCAGTAATTCTATGTGTATTCCAGGCAGGAGAACTGTATATTAGAGGGGATAAGCGATATATTCTGCCGGTTAAATGTGACGTTTTTCTTTCTGGTGAAGTTCAGGCTTTGTTTGAAGATCTGGTTATGAATATCAGTTCATCTGGTAATCTCCGTGGAAGGGAAGGAGGGCTCCCGCGCTCCATATTCGAAACCAATTATTTCAGAAGCAAATCGTTGCATTGTACCAAGTGCGGCTGGTGCTAGGGTCATCCTGGGAGTAGAATGTCCGAGGAGGTGAAGGGGAATTCTTCTTTTCCGCCTTGCATTTGTCAAACTGATTTGGGTCTACAGGTTAAAGCTACCTGTGTGCGGTTTATAGTCTACATGCGAACTAAACAGCCTATACACTGGATTACGTGAAAGCGATAGAAGGTGAAGTAGGTGTAGGTCAAAGGAATTAAACTGAGTTTTATTTATGCGCGCTGTATAACTGCTGTGGTCCTTAGCGTCCCATTCTATATTGGACGTGAAACACCGGTAATTTTGCTCAGAGGCCTCTTTATCAGATTTGAGGTTCTTTTACGTGCCGTAAATCTACGACACGGGATCACTGGCTTTACTTCCCTTCCGAAGGAAGCCAAGCTAAGGATTTTTAAGCCCGAAAAACATCTATCGCCTTCCGCCGGGTTTAAGTCGCGACCTCGGGAACTAAAGGTTAGCATGGAACCACTACACCATGGGGTACAATAAGGGGTAGGTCATATGCCTAGGTAACCATGTATCGCTTCTACAGTCACGACGATAGCGGAACTGAAGGTACAGGACAAAGGTGATGCTACTGTAGCCAAACCCTACCAGTTCAAACCTTTGAAAGAAATCGATGGGAAGTAATAGTAGTCAGCCGACAAAGCGATTATGACACTTATTGGCGACTATCATATCCGCTGTGTCAGCGCAAGTAATAATTATGGAGTGTGGAAAACATTAACTTTCTGTAATTTTTTCGAAGGTAGTGGATTATATACAATAGACAACGATTAAATCAAAATATATTAAAAAGTAACATGCCCCTTTTAAACTTGTTCAGAACAAACGTTATGTCCGACTTCCTAAAGTTTGTCGAACAAACTTGATTACAAATACTTAGTGCAAAGTTTTAGCTTATTAAGAAATTTGTATGAGTTCTCTTCACAGGCAATTTATTTGGATTTACAAGGATAGTACACTACACAAGGATCAGGATTAAGGCAAAGGATTTTGAAATCAAAATTCCTCAATGCAGTGGTGAATTCAATGTATTATTAGCAATGGTTGCCAATAAGTGCTTTAAAAAGCAATTAAGTAGACAGAATTTGTTGAGCATTGCTGTAAACAGCCACGTATAGAATAGCTTATCCATAATGTTAATTTATTTCAGTTTCTGACTGGAAGTCAGAAATACAAGTAGGAACTATCGCGCATGTATATCTAATCCCATCCTAACTTTAAAAATTTCTTTTTAAACCTACTTCAACTAACATAACAAATTTATAAGCAGTCATTACAATAAATAATATAAAATGATAATGTGGCATCAATAAATTATGTTAAGCGTAAGGTGAATTCTGTTACGGTAATGTAAGTTAAATACACAAAGTTACATTATTCTAAGATTGTCATGTTTGTTATGCTAGATTAAGTTTCTTACTAAAGAGTATACTATATCACTTTGGAACAATCCGCCATTGCCATGGTGATGGCAACAAAAGACCCAGGAGGCCTCCAGCTGCAACAAGTAAACAAATTTGAGTTAATTTGAAGTAATTTGTTTCCTTTCTTTCGTTATACTTAATTTCTTTCTATTTGATGAACTTTTAATTGATTTAGCTGTCTATGTTTAATTTGACAGAGTATCACAAATATAACATATTGCTACTAAATAATTCATATACGTCATGCTCTTTAATCATGGGAATAAAACCTTCCAGGTATGACTCATGGCATTAAAAAGGTTTAAACATTTTGAGGTGCATAATATAAAGTCTTCGTTTTATCACAGCAGGCAAATCTTTCACGTCAAAGTGCTACATGTGTACCTTAAATGACTATTAAAGTTTCTTTTGATCTGCTTTTTGATCAGCCAGATTAATAGTGGAGTTTATTCATAGACGATGGAACTCGTTCCCTAAAAGATTGATTCGATTGATTGACCTGCACGATTGCCTGTTTGAATCCTCTCAAGTTTTATTTTTGAGAAGACATGAAGAACATACTGTAAGCACGCGGAGCCCGTTCCTGACTAAGGTCCAGTTCTAGAGGGAAGTCTGCATGATAATTTTGAAAATGGCGCTTTGATTTTGAGAAGATTCGCAGTTTATGTTTCCACTCTGCGGTGGCTGTACTGCCAAATACCACATTTATCATGATGAAAATTATGGTTAAATGCCTTTCTGTTTTTTTTTGTGGGTATACATTCTAGTTTGATACCAACCTAACCTTTCTGTTCATTGGAATAGCTTTCCACTGGTAACCTTCTCACACTACTCATAGTAGTGAGAGAAAATAAACAAGTTCTTCGAATATGTACAGAATAGCATTCCTGGCTTTCGCTTGTTCCGAAAAAAAGTAAAAAAACTATAATAATAACATGTTTAAGCAAAGGGTTTTAGACGCAGTTTCTAAACGAATTTAAAGAACATTAATCTTATGTTCTAAATAATGAGTGAATTAATGTGATTCGTTAAGGCACCAAAAAGCAAGTAGCATTAAGAAAAAGGAAAAACCGAGAAACGCTTTCCTGGAGAAATAAAGTTTGTGTTATTTTCCAGAGGAAGAAAGTTATATCTAGTTATATTTCATGCAACAGACAAAAACTAGCCATTTGCCACTAGGGCGTAGAAGGGACAAGAGAACAGTCCAGTTGGTGAGGTCTCACGACAAAACGTTACAAAGAATTTATGAACTGCATCCCTGGATAAGGGAAGGATATCTCGCAAATTATCAATATCGTTTCAACAAGGATGGGATACTACCACACCATCTGAGGTATTCTAATGCGCTTTCCATGTAATACATCCAGAAAATGGGTAGCCAGAGAAGGACCAGATTACCAGACCTTGCGCCACTTGACATCTCCTTATGGGACCACATATAGCAAATGGCGGATACACAGGAACTAATGAACCCCTATCTCATTCGGAATTGATCATAGAGTTGCTGAAAATGTGTCGTTATAATAGGTGGTTATGGTATTTAGTGGGATACTGTACTTGACTTTTGGCTATTTTGCTGGTCATCATAATTTTTCTACCATATGTGCTTTTACTTCTCATATTTATAATATATCCGACTGTTTCCTAAAGTTTAGTTTTCCGTTTACATAAATGCCTAGATGTTTTGCCTCTTTTTGTCGTCTTATGCTAATATTTTTGTATTACATTGTAGAGACTCTCAAATTTTCTTTTTAAATATCATAAGACTAGATTTGCTCGGTACTATCTGTAATTGAACACTCTAAACCAATCTTCTATTTTTGTTGTTAGTGCATGGCAGTTTTGTTCAACGTCTCTCCTGCTTTCACCTTCTATAACAAATTGTCACGACGTATGCGTAAGCTTTCTTTACATAGTTCTGAAGTTTTAAATCGTCTGAAAGTATTTCCAATACGATGTTCTAGAGCCTGTCTTAGGATCGAATCCTAGCGACATTCCTTTGTAATTTCTCGGTAAGCCATACGTATTCTCAACTTCTCCAAATTTCACACTTCTGTATTTATAATAGTCTTTAAAAGTTTCATAAAGACGTCTAGGGTAGCCTTTATTGCCTAGTCCTTCAAACAGGATTGGCCAACAGAGGTTGTCAAACGCACCGGAAATATCCACTGGAATACCTAGGAAATATTTTGCATTTGAGGCTTCTGTAATTATTAAATCGTTAACTGCGCCATCTGTTAACCTACCCATCCGTGATCCGTTCTGTCTATTGTTCATTTCAATTATTACTCTGTATTATTTTAGTCTCCTGCGTATTGAAGTTTCTAAAAATTTCCCCATAATGGTAAGGAACAAATTGTGGTGTAGTATTTTGAATCTTGTTTACCCTTACTTTTCTCTGCTTGTAAAACTACATTGCCATAAGCAATTGTTAAAACGTTTGTGCAAATACGATGTTAATTTATCCTCCAAATACATAATGACTTCATGTTGAATACCATCTAGTGCGGATGCCTTATTTCTCTTTAAGTCTCTAATTACCAGCCTAATCTCAATAATGTCAAATGGATGAACTACTGTTTATGTATTTGCTTCCAATTCCATTGTCTTTTTAATATATTATGCATACCTTTGTCTTGTTTGGCGTCATCTTCTGGTAAACGTTTATTTAACAATACGTTTATTGACTCTTTCCAGTCTTCTGTTGTGCCATTACTTTTGTCTAGTGTGGATATAGTTTCCGTTATTTTAACCTTTTCCAATATTATTCTACAGTGCATGCTCCATACCTTGTTCTTTAAAGTGTACTCTGTAAGTTTGCTTAACGAATTCTTCGTGTTTCTTATAATAATTTTGTGTCTTATGTTCTGCTTTCTGCAATACGCTAGGTTTATTTCCAGTTCATCCCCAGATTATGGTTTACTGGTAAATTCTTCTTATTTTCTTAGAGCATCAGTTCGGACTTTATCTTTATAATCACGCTGTGTAATTTTGGAAACGATTTTGGAAATACTCCTCTGCACAGCTGTTACTGTGTGAAATACTACTTCGACCAAGTTAAGTCCTGTAAATTTAGTTGAAAATTACTAAATTCATGCTTCATCTTATTCCAACTAACTTCATTAGAATTATATAACTTTATTTGCTCTAATTTTATTCGTAAGATAACTGTCGTCTAGGTTAAGATTAAAATATATTAATCTATGATGGTTATAGGTTAATACATAATATAATCCGGATAATCCACTGTTATATTTTTACAAACAGTCCAGTTACTAATATATCCTACTACTTTCATGTTACATAAAGTTAAGCCTGTGTTTGCGGTAGCTCCTAATCTTTTCTCAAATGTTGATGGATCGTTAGTTATTGTAAATTTACAGTTGCAATTCTGTAATTAATTCTTCTAATTTCTCTCCTCTCTCAACTGAACCGTCACTTGGCATACATGATGATGTTTTTTGGGGTATGAAATGCTTATTTGTCAACTCTGGTCTAAATATGGTTCAATTTGATCCCTGTAATGAAAATAGTGGTTCCCCAAAATGAAATTACCCTTTTCATTCATAATGACTATACAATTTGTGTGTGAATTACTTAGTTGGGATACATTAACAACTTGGAGTTTAATAATTGCAACAATTGCCATAATGTTCTCCCCTTTACTTATGGATCGTACTCTAATTGGCGTGTGTACTAATTTTCCCCTCAGTGTATATTTCCTGAATGCAAAGCATATGTATATTGTGACGTGTTGGTAGCACTGGGGATGCTAGTTTTGGCAACACTTCAGTGTAGGTTGGTAACATGGACGTGCCGAAAAGGGTGGGGTTAACTTGATAATCGTGGCGAGGCTAGTAGGTGCCTTTCTGTTTGTGTTGTAAGGCAACTGGAGAGGCAACAGGTGTTAGAACATGGGCGGTCCACGTCGAAGCAACAAGGCAAAGTAATCTGTAAATTTCTGTGTAATATAGTGGCCATCCAAAGTTAAAATGGTTTGATTATTGGAACAGGTAACCTTACTCCATAATCCTTGTAATTTAAGTGTTATTAAGCATGTTTTAAGGAATATTTAGGCTCGCCCCCGTCGGCCTCGTGTTCAATGTGAAAAATGTAACGATCCCGGGTACCTTTCTGCTCTGCCATCTAGAAATTTAAGTTATATTAGTATGTGAGGCACAGCAATATTAAATTCTTCTGCAGCTTTTCGTAATTCTGTTTATACCAACTTACTCCGCTGAGCATCTATTTGGTCCATGTTTAAATAATATTTATACTCTATTAGTATTCTGTTAAGTCTTCTGTAGAAAATGAGGCCTGCGTAGGCGTATGAATAAAGTTTTATTCCTGTTCAGTCACCACTCTTGGTAATTTATTAACTCTTATTAACTGTTCGCCTTTATATTGAGGTTCCTAACTGTTGTTTGGTTTAGTTTTTCAACATTACTGGGATTTGCATTTGCATTTTCCCGAATTGTGAAATAAAGTATCCAATTAAGTGCTGTTTTTGACAGGTGCTTTGTGTTGGCTTTGTGAGGTTTATGATGATTGTATTTGGTGGTTTATAGCTAATATGTTGATTTATAAATATCTGTTTTGTATTATCAATGACTTCAACCTTTAAGAGGTTCAGTCCGACGTTCCGGTAAAGCAACTAAGGATTGATGACGTAAAGAAGCTATTAATATTGCACCTTAGCCATGGCTCCGCTTCCGTCGTGAAATTGCACAGACAACCAACACAGTACTCATCAGAGTATGACCTTTAAGGTGAAATGATGGAAAAGCCGATCAAGTCTAAATCTCGAGTGTTTCTTTTTGATTAAGTAGACACGATTGGCTTTTAAGTTAAATTTTGAATTAAAACATTGAGTATTTTAATGGTATGGTTGTATTCTTTAGGGCTAAAAGCATTTCCAGTCATACTCTTAAACTAAACTGACGAATTAACGCTTTAATTTCTAAATAATATTTTATATTACTCAAAATTTAAGAATTAATATTTTCAAAGTAATGCTAAATTTAATAATGTAAAAGTTAAAACATATTTCGAATTATCTTACATTTTATAATTAATTTGTCTTCTCCAATGTTTTTATTTCCAAAATGTCTCTCGCTCACTATTGATTTTTAAACGACTCATATCCAAACTAGTGCAACCAATTATTCGCAATTCAAGATTCAAATGGCTCAGAATACTAAAGGACAATATAAGTCAGATGACGACAACAATAATACTAATAATAATATATCGTGCGTATGTTCACTTTTCTCAATTTGCCAACATTTGTCTTGGGCAAGACACCTTTTGGAATTAAGCTCCTCTATAACAGAACTGCAACACTGGTGTGCTTGCGCAAGTATAACCACACAACTGTATTCTTTTTACGACAATTAGAATACTCGGAACATTGAAAATCTCAGTCAAAATATTCTGTAACCTATATTATGTTTCAAGTTTAAAAATATGAAAAGAGGTGAACTCCGCATTGATATTACATTTCACAGAAAATGACTTTAATTTTTAATTCTTAAGGTCATATTGACCATACGAAACATTTTCGAATAATCTTTTATAACAAGCAGTTGAAAGTTTGGAACAAAACGTCTTTGGTCGCTTCATATAAAATGTTATTGCTTTACATAAGCACAACTCACCTAAGAGAATGCCCCCAAGGAACATAAAGACGAGAGCACAGTTTACTTCCAGCAGGAGTCCCAAAATGAGACTACTTGTTACAGTGCCCACTCTGCCCATCAGCATTGCCATGCACACAGCCATAGCTCTGCAAATTAAAATTGTTTGTAGTAGATCTTTATGTTCAAGCTTTACATAAACAGTTTAGTACTGTATCTTTGGGTCATCGTCATAGATCACTAACTTAGCCAGCTAAAAAGGTGTAACTCTCATTAAGTTACATTAAGTAACTCATAAACTCTCAAAAGAAGAATCACATTTGAATATTTCGGATGAAATGCAACATACGAACTACCTGCTATTCTGAAAATCCCTTCATTCCTTTGCTGTAGCATTATGTATTCTGTGTATTGCAAACTTTGCTATTTACGCTATACTTCTAGTATGTACTTGCGGTATTGCTAGTGCTTCTACTTCATGCTTTCCTTACTTTTTGTTATTTTGTAGTTTTGTTTGTTTTTTGAAGCACCTGTTACTTTTATACATTTATTTATTCTATTTATCTATTGAGACACTTATTGGTTATGTATGTATAACTCTGTTGCTGGCAACCTGTAGCTGTTAAAAGAAGAAAATAATAAAACAAATTAATTTTTCATATACATTTATGTATTTACCTGAGTTGTGTTGGGAATATATCAACGATGATGGAGTTAAGTACACTGGGACTTGTCATGGTAAGTGCCTCCAGTACACTGGACAACATTAACATTGCAATTGAGGATCTGACGATGAGCAGGGCAAGTCCAGCCAATCCGGATATTAACAGACAGCTCACTGAAAAGATTATTATTAAAGTTACTAAGTTGGCAGTGTGGAACAGTATTATGATCACACGTATGAGAAAAGAGGGGTAGAAAAGTGCGTAGAAGCGAAGCTAGGTATACATAACTTGAATAAGCGACTGACTGACTGAGAAGTGGAGCATACGAAAGATATATTCTGTTTTATTTGGTCAAGAATCTGGGCATTTGTATGCTAAAAGCACATTATTTTGGTATCTTTCTCCAATCAAAATACACATATAATGCTGCAATATTTAGGAACATTTTATACACAACTTTTTTGCATTGCAATGCGTTACTTTTATCAGTAACCAATTATTATAGGATTTTAAACCACTATTGATACTTTTCTAAAATATCAGCAACAATGACTATGAAAATATTGCTAATAACTTTATTTACAATAATAAAAAGGAAACTTTCTAAGATATGTCATATATTTTAAAATTTAAAGGACAATAGATAACGCACGGAACGACAAACCACATCTAGTCAGGCTTGAAAATGATAATTCTTAGCAGATATTCATTCAGCTATAAACTTTCAAGAGAGTTCACCAATCATGATGAATCGATTTCGATGTAAGTTACGGTTAATTTAAGTTGAATACAACAGTGTTAGTTCATTTGTTACTGAAATGCTCAAGATTTTTATTTCACAACAATCTGAAAAGTATACGGAGCGACATTGACTAACACTTTCCCTGGTGTGTGAGTATATATCATATTGATCTAATATGTACAAGATTGATAAGATGCCTTACTTTTTAAATAGTTCCTTCACGTTAAATGGCGAATCCTAGAAGAAGAATTTGGGCTATTTTGCTTTATTTGTTATAAGTTAAGATACATTTTTATGCATATTCAAAGTGGGAAAAAACGCTTTAATTGGTAGTTGAAAGGAATGCTTGATTGTAAATATAATAACATTAAGATAATTTTAAACCTCTGATAAGTTTAGCCCGTTTTACAAACAAATAGATAAATTAAAGTTGTCAGCACTGTACGAGAGAAGTTTAAGGCCAAATAACAATGAATATAAGAAAGTGTTGAAAACATTTGCTTTCTCAAACTTAAATGGAAATGAAAATCAGTGCATTTCAATATAAGCAGAGTATGTGCAACCACATTCAATACTCAAGATTTATGTGCATGCAGAAAAGAGGCATTATCACGAGCTGAAATATGTAAAGTGACATCAAAATATGTTTTATAAATAAATGGAAATCTGAGAATCCCCAAAATATTAAAGTAAAATAAAATTAATTGTAACTTCGGCAAACGAAGTAAATATTTAGTGAAATAATCCAGGTTTGTAAGAAATCCATAAAAGCATATGTGTAACCAAGCTTTAGAAATATAAAGATGTTGAGCATCATTATAATCTTACTATTTTTAAAGTAAGGTAAAAATGTTGGCTGTTTTTAGACATTTTGAGCTTGACAAAATTTCTGGATGAGTTGAAAAAGTTCGCGGTGATGTTCCATTAGCAAATTTAAAAGCACCCTCAATGAGCGACCAACACCATTGAAATCTGTGAGGTTTAATTAGATGAAATGAAATTTTCATCAACGTTCATCAATTCCTTGGGCGAAGTTTTCTAATAGCAATAAGCATGCTCTAAACTTGGGAGTCCATTGATAAATTACTTGCTATATTGTAGCGCGCGCGCGCGCGCGCGTGTGTGTGTGTGTATTGTCGCGTCGGACACATTATTGCTGTGTATAATGATATTGTTGAACTAATTATTTCGTTTGTAACTTTGAATTCTTGTCCGACGCGGCATACCTACTTCCCTCCAATTCCTAGTCAAGGGGGCTGAAGGCAGATTGAGAGAAGAGCCTCTTTGAGTGCATGGCGTTACCAGTGGAGTCAGTCTAGTGTAGGTCTTCTGAGTGTGTGGTTTGTATGTAGGAGTGCGTGTTGCCGTGTGTATGCGTGGGACGTCTCCCCCAGTGTTTGTCTGTAACCTTTTGTGTTCAATGTAGGGAACCTTATTAATTATAATATACCAGATTTAAATGTGAATTTATATGTATTATTTATAAATATCCCACGCCCGCTATAGCTTTGTGCAGCAAGTTCCTAGTATCTCTTGGTTGCCACTGATGCTACGTCCCCCAATGTTTATGCCGGGGTAACTAAACTTAATATTTTAGCTGAAAACCTTTTGGCCTCACCCCGGTGTATAACAATATATTACTCTACCTAAGATGTTCTTCTTGCCCACGCGGTTGATGACCAGGCCCACGACAGTGTTGGCAAAGGCAGAACTGGCGCCAATAATAAGACTCTTCTGGAACACCACTGGAGGAACTTCAAAAGATTCGCACGATGACACGGTGACGTTTTCCAAATTGCCATCATTCGAATCAACGCCAGTAGAGTTTGCGTAAAGAGCATTGATAGCTTCACAAACTGTTGCTGAACCGACTTCCGGAAATCGAACAGCGAATTCGGACATCCTGTTGAACATCTCCGGTAACCATAACAGCAAGCCGTTAAAGCTGTAGGAATAAACATTTCGTGAGTTTTATTCAAAACATATTAATGTAATTAAAAAAATTTAACGATGAAATAAAATCCTTTCTTAATAAGCATGAACTCCTGAAAAAGAGACATTTTATAAATGTATGTTTTAAGGCTACAAAACGTAATACCATTATCAGGTTTAATGAAGAACCAGCGTCCGCAGTTTAAATTCACCGCAACGCCCACCGCTGGTTCTTACTTGGTTTCCATGTAGCTGCCGATATTTTTCTCGCGAACTCGCGGCACTCACTGTTGAAGAGGATGGATTGCTTTATTTGAAACGTATATCTGAAGCCCTAAGTTGCAACGACCGATGCTCAGAGCTCGCGGAATATACCGGTAGGACAAATGGATCGCCAGACGAACATTTACACTGCGGTCGATTAAATTGCGCACTTACTCTCTTAATGCTCTCTTATGGAAAAATCTGGAAAACCATTAAAGAAGTTATCTTCTATGCGTAACAGTTCTCATGCTACAGCCATAAAATTTAAACAATTAGACGTCATACAACGCATATTTGAGCGAGACAGAACACATCCTAGTATTGATATTTACCCCGGATCTCACGAACCAGTCTTCTGTCCCTGTTGCGTCTTTCAAGACAAAGACAAGGAAGGTCGATAAGGGACTGTGCAGAAGGTAAATCAACATTCAACTGGTTATCGTGATTTGTTGCAGAAGTGGAGAAAGTGGCGGTTGCTCCGAAAAGCAATTCGGTGATATGAACTCAGAGATGAATAGTGGGCCTTTAGGGTGCGCAACTTCGAATGACAATAGCACCTTGACAAAACCAT
This sequence comes from Deroplatys truncata, assembly GCA_030765065.1. Lineage (NCBI taxonomy): Eukaryota > Metazoa > Arthropoda > Insecta > Mantodea > Mantidae > Deroplatys > Deroplatys truncata. Next base: position 31,811,080 of record CM060976.1, read on the forward strand.
AAAGGTAAGTAAAAAGGGACCAGTGCTGTACTCTTAAATTTATAAAATAGAGATAAAACAGTGGCTAACACTGATGAAACAAAAAACTAACTGTGTGAATTTTATCACCTGTGCAACAGGTACACAAATTAGACTCTGTCAAACAAATTGCAAGCACGTCTCAAATGCAAACACATCGTCCACAATAGTGCCAAGCAGGGTGGAGGCCATTTGTTTATAAAGCTCGCATTATAATTTCTGAAATTAAGGGGTTTTGGACGCACATAACTTTTTGTGAAAGAACACATGTCAATTTTGGAGACAATTGACATAATGTCACACATTCCTTTAGTGTAGATATATGTTTCCTTAATAATCACACATTCTCTATGTAGCTTGGATATCCTACATATATCGACGATAGATTTCATTGCTTATCTGAAAAACCCACTGCTAACATGTGTTGTTTCACAAAAAATAGTTGAATTGAAATTTTAAACTCAAGTGTATTTGTCTTGTAGTGTTCTTAAAGTTAATTTTATTAATAGAAGTGTAACTTATGGCTAGAGAACGCGTTACCTAGTTGTACCTAGCAAAGATGCCGAACATAAGTACACAGCCCAGCAAAGTGGATCGTAAGTGTTTGCCCCTGAAGAGAGGAATGGTTTGGGACCACATCTGTTTCAGCATTCCAGGAGAATTCTTCCGAATTTCCGTACTGTCGTCCTGGTACGCTTCCAATTTATCCGTAGTGAGTGAAGATTCTCTCAGCAGAGCTTTCACCTATGGACAAGAAACAAGATGACAAATAAATACAAAGAAAATTAAGTTGCTTGGAAAGTATTTGATACCCAGACTCTTCCTTTTGCGTTTTACTTTCTCTGTGGTAGGTAGCATTTAACCCAAAAATTCAAATTGAGATTTCACCAGAAATACATGCTTTGAACTCCCCCTCCAAAAAAGTCTTTTAAAAGGTTCGTATGTGTATCCAAGTTCTGCAGCGAGCCACGTATAAGACCATACACACGGCACTTACCGTTTTAGCCGCCATAGCGCTGTTAGCGTGCTTCTCCTGCCATAGTAATTAGTCCACTGCATGAAGTTTGAGCACGAAATATTGCATATTGTGATACTTTGTTGTATTAACTACTCCCAGTGAATAATAATTGCGGATATTGAATAAATCTATTATAATTATTGTGGAGGATAACGTAGTATCCAGTAATTCTAACGCGATAAACCAATGAGGATTTCTTATTTTCACGAGAATGTTGCAATGGAATGTGAAGAAAATCAACACTAATCTTAATATAAAACTGGACAGCCACGCCAACCATCTGAGGAATATCTTTATAATAAACTGCTATCTGCAGCACAAAAAGGCATTGTTTTCTGGGTTTTCACTTGAATGAAGTTTTACTCCGTCATTACATAGCAGCTTTCAATTACTCATTGCTATCATGTTAAATATGTATAACTATATACCAAATGATACGAACAATCAGTGTCTCTTTCAGTAAAACTATTCTGAATATTATTGGTGTACAGGTAATAGTAGAACAAGTCCCAGAAGATATTCAGTAAATGTTTTGAAAATTTATATAGGAATACAGTTTACATGGAATGAAAATTAATTTTACGAATACAAAATATATAGTTGCTGGAGGGAAGGGAGATTTGGTTGCAAATAACATAACAATTAGAAACGTAAATCATTTCAAATATTTAGGTACAATTATAGATAGTTCTTGTACATATGAAAAGGAAATTTACAATAAAATCAACCAAGCTAGAAAAGCTACAAGGTCTTTGAATGGCTTCCTATGGAGTAGAGAAATAACAAAAACAACCAAAAAACTTATGCTGAAAACAATAATGGAATGTGTCCTTATATGGGTCAGAGTGTTGGACTTTGGCTGATAGATGCACAAAAAAGGTTGAAAAATGGATGGGTTAGATGGGTTAGGTATGAGAGTATTTCGACTAGACTACAGGAATAAGAAAATTGAAATTGAATTTTATTTATGAACACTCTTTAACTACTATGGTCCTTAGCGTCCTATTCTATATTGGGCCTGAAAGACTGGTAATTTTGCTCAGAGACCCCTTTATTAGGCTTGAGGTTCTATTGCTTGCCGTAAATCTACGACACGGCACCACCGGCTTTACTTGCCTTCCGAAGGAAGCCATGCTAAGGATTTTTACGCCCGAAAAAATCAATCGCCCTCCGCCGGGTTTGCACCTGCGACCTTGGGAACTAGAGGTTAACACGGTACCAGTAGTCCACGGAGGACGACACAGCACATCAGGAATGATGTTATTAGAATTGGGATGAAAGCAGAGATACCGTAATAAATGTAATGGAAGAATGGAGGAGGAAAGATGGCCCAGAGAATAATTGATTGGTCTCCCACAGGAAGAAGAAAAAGAGGAAGGGCTCGTTTGTTGGTGTGATAATGTAAAAAAGGTTGTTAAATTTGGCTTAAAAGACGGACACTGGAACAATAGATAACTATGGCGGATAGTAATTGGAAGCAACCGCTGAAAAGTGGACAGCTGAATTAAGAATTGGTGTACAAGTGAATTAATCTGGGCTCAGTCACCGACAGTAAAAGCCCTGAAACCTTCATTTGTACAGCATTGGAATTTAAGTGTACTTGAATTAAAAAAATTGTGTACTTGAAAAATTCCAAAATTTTTATTTTCTCAAAAATGGCTGTAACGATTTTGATTAAAATATCAAATGTTTAAGATATTGTTATTACAAATAAAATGTATATCTTGAACTTTCTGGGAATGCTCCAAAAGCACTCTTCTTTCTGAATGGCTTTTCCATAACTGGTAAACAGTAAGAGATTAACATTTTTCTACACAAAAAATGTAGAGCTTGTTAAAACACACAATTTATATCATCTACATTTTTTTGTAGAGTGAACCATTTCCGAGATATTCCTTGTTATTGTTTGAATTTTCCAATACTTATACTTTTTCTCAAATGGGAATTCGTTATTTGCGTTGTATGTCCTGGTAATGCAAAGAGAATGGAATACTCCACATAGCAACCAGCTCTTAAAATATTTGACTATCGCTTAAAGCCTACCAATTCCCCTTGCATCTACAAGAAAATTAGCAGTAAGATTAACACGAAATAGATGGAGAATAAGCGTTGTAAAATAGATTGTATAAGAGTAGAGAAAGCCATGTGAGTTCAACACATCAGAATTTTTTTTTCTCTCGAGATCATGCAAAGAGGATGGAATTTCAAAGTTCCCTTTCCTTCCGTTTTCTTCTCATCTTTCTGTGCTTCTAGGTTATGTGGTGTATGGCGATGCCAGACACATGGCGCGGATGTATGCTCACTGGAAAGAATACTCGCTATGGACACCAAGAGGTCTGTTCGACTGGTGGGTCGTTCATCGCCCGCTCTAGCGGCTCCTGAAGTGAGACGGATCTGCGAGTTTGGAAGCGTCCCTGTGGCTTGTCTGCCCACGGTCTCCTGTGCAGTTCCTTCACTTCATCCCTTCTTCCTGGGGGGTAGTAGGCACAATAGACCCATAAGGAACAAAAAGACAGGTAAACGTCTTAAGTAGTTCACATTAACAGACACATAGCTTTAATACCAATGCAGTCGAAGTACAGTGCTTATAAAGCTAATGGTGAAAAATAATGGGAACACAACTGTAGTACATATCTGTGCATTTATCGGTATTGAGTTACAATAAAGCCTTTAGCCTTCTCACAGTGCAACACTTTTAAAAACAGTCGCGCGTGTAAGTGCAATATCTGTGGGTGTTGTTGATACAGCAACAACGACACTATATTTCTATAGTTTCTAAGAGAGCAATGTGATTCTATGAAGCACTGTGCGCTTTCCATAAATTATAAAATGATAATATTGGATGTATTTTCAAGATAAAAGGCGTTTACAATTTTTAAATCTACGCATTTTGTGTTAAAATCCTGAATACTCTGAATTCCTAAAGCGCATTAACGAACATTAACGGAATCAATTCAGACAATAAATAATCGAGTTTTCTTGGGAAAAAGAGCATTTTCTGGAGAATTCGCAGATTAAATGTTTCGTATCTTAATTAGAAAACTCTGCCGAGGAAGAAGCTATAAATGTGGAGCAAGATTATACAAACATTTATGGATGGATGGACGAATGGAGGATGGACGGATGGATAGATGGAGGGACGGACGGATAGAGGGACGGATATGTTAGAATTTTTGCAATGTTGAATAATTATACACAAGAATAATTAAGCACAAGGAGTAAAATCACTTACATGTTTCTTTACATAAAGAGACAGGCCAGAACATACATCGAGGGCAAGGTGAGTAACCTGATTAAATAAAAAGTGGTTTACAATGAGCTAGGTGAAGCTCCATATATTATTCTCAAGGCCATCTTTGGCAGTATAAAAACTGCATGGTTACCCCATAATAATAGTCCATAATTCATAGGACTGTGAATATAACTATAATAAGCTGCAATGTGATTCAATGGTTACATTCTTTTTAGGATTCTTAAAATGAACAAGCCCTTAGTTACTCATTTGGCAACATGTGCAATATGGGTTTGCCAGCACAAAATTTAATCAATACAAACCTAAGAATTTTACTGATTTTTTTTCATCTGAATTAACTCTCTTTAAATTAAAGTGTAATGTCTTAATTTTTGTACCATTTAAAATTAAATTATTGGCACTGCAACGTGTTTGAACACCATTAGTTAATTCACTGAGTTTAGTATTCAATAACTCAGTACTAGAATGAATGATATTGATAGCCAAATCGTCAGCAAAACACGTATGTCTCAGAACAATAAAATTAGGGAGATCGGTCATATATATTAAAACAGTATTGGTCCCAAAATTAACCCTTGAGTACTCCATGTTTTAAGAGTTAAAAACAGAAAAAAAGAAACTTGATTACAATTTAAAAATGCAGCTTGGTATCTATCGCTAAGATAAACAAATAAAGTTTTTACATTTGTGTCATTAAATCAAAATGGACTGCAGACTAAACTACCAGACTCAAAAACCTGAGAGGCAACGTTTGTAAAACAGTATGATTGCATCTATCGAGAGTTATCCGGAAACCATACTGATGCTTAGTTAATACTTGAACATTTGTTAATTGATTAAAACATCAAAAACTTTTGACATAGCGGGTATGATGCAAATGGGCCTATAGTTTCCATAATCAGTTCTGTTAACTTATTAAAAAACTGGAATCACCTTAGCATATTTAAATGCATTAGGAAATAGAGTAGAATCGATACAAAGATTAAAAATCTGATGTGTTACACTCACATGACTTTCTCTACTCTTGTACAAACTATTTTTACAAACGCTTATTCTCCATATGTTAATGGAGATATCGAGATGTCAATCTTATTGATAATTTTCTTGTAGATGCAAGGGGAATATGGTAGGTTTTAAGCGATAGTCAAATATTTTAATGCTGGTTGCTATGTGGCGCATTCCATTCTCTTTGCATGTCCAGGACATAAAAAAAATGAATAACGAATTTGAGAAAAAGTATAAGTATTGGAAAATTTAAGGGAATAACAAGTAATATCTCGCAAACGGTTCACTCAACTAAAGAAATGTATATGACATAAATTGCGTATTTTAACGCGATCTACATTTTTTGTGTAGTAATATTTTGTCTATCTCTTATGGTTTACCAGTTATGAAAAAGTCGTTCATAATAAAGAATACTTTTGGAGACATTCCCAGAAAATTCAAGATATACATTTTATTTGTCATGAAAATATCCTAAACATATGATATTTTAATCAAAATCGTTAGAGCCGGATTTGAAAAAATTGAAATTTTCGAAAAATGTTCCATGTAAAGGGTAGTCTGGGGTGGGGGGATTTTCTTGAAAACCTTCGTGTCGCATCTCTGAAAGATACTGAACCTAAATACCAAGTTTGGTGTTTATCCGACTGTTCGTTTTTGAGTTATGCTGTTCACAGACACACAGACACACAGACAGACACACGAACATGTTTCCAAAAATGCTTTTTACTTTCTCTACTACGTATAGTAAGTAGGGGAAGTATTGCATTCCACCCAAAAATTCGATACCGAGATTTCACCGGAAATACATGTTTTGAGACCTCCTGAATCCAAAAAAAGCATTTTTGGAAACATGTCCGTGTGTGTGTCTGTGTGTGTGTGTGTCTGTGTGTGTGTGAACAGCATAACTCAAAAACGAACAGTCGGATAAACACCAAACTTGGTATTTAGGTTCAGTATCTTCCAGAGATGCGACACGAAGGTTTTCAAGAAAATCCCCCCACCCCAGACTACCCTTTACATGGAACATTTTTCGAAAATTTTAATTTTCTCAAAAATGGCTCTAACGATTTTGTTTAAAATATCATATGTTTAAGATAATGCCATGAGAAATGAAATGTATATCTCGAATTTTCTGGGAATGTCTCCAAAAGTATTCTTCATTGTGAACGACTTTTGCATAACTGGTAAACCATAAGAGATAGACAAAATTTTACTACACAAAAAATGTAGATCGCGTTAAAATACACAACTTATGTCATATACATTTCTTTTGTTGAGTGAACCGTTTTCGAGATATTGCTTGTTATTCCCTTAAATTTTCCAATACTTATACTTTTTCTCAAATTCGTTATTCATTTTTTTATTTCCTGGACTTGCAAAGAGAATGGAATTCGACACATAGCAACCAGCGTTAAAATATTTGACCATCGCTTAAAAGCTACCATATTCCCCTTGCATCTACAAGAAAATTAGCAATAAGATTGACATCTCGATATCTCGATTAACATAAAGCATATGGAGAATAGGCGTTTGTAAAAATAGATTGTACAAGAGTAGAGAAAGTCATGTGAGTGTAACACATCAGATTTTTTTGGATTCAGTGAGTCTCAAAACATGTATTTCCGGTGAAATCTCGGTATCGAAATTTTGGGTGGAATACAATACTTCCCCTACTTACTGTACGTAGTAGAGAAAGTAAAAATATGCATTAATGGTTCTGATATATAAATCGCCGCCAATTTTAATGTTCTGGAGTTTATACCATACACGTCAAGCAAAGAGTTGTCATTTAAATCCATTATAGAAGAATAAACTTCGTCTACACCGACATGTTTGAAAGCAAAATTAGTCTTAGTTTTAGACACATTTTCCATGCTACTCACAAGTTCATCAACTTTGCCAATAAAATATGAATTACATGTATCAGGATGTACATCAGAAGCTGATATTTTTTAGTTATTATTTACAATGTTTTTGATGACAAACCAGATAGCTTTAGTTTTATTTCCAGAACGCATAATCAATGTAGAAAAAGAATTAATTTTTGCATTTCTTAAGATCTGATATAATTTCTTGCCTAGAGTATAATTAACCTTAGTTTGTGAGATACCATGGTGTAAATACAAATTGTAATATTTGAAACATTCCATGTTAAACTTGTGGACCTCACTATTACACAACGTTTTATGATAAGTCCTATTTTATATCTGGTTTTAAACAGGATTATAGGAAAAGCTATATTAATTATACACATGAAAACCAACACACTTGACTGAATAAGAAAGTTGACGCAGGTAACTCTTTCTGCCCCAAGTTTAGGCGCAATATGACGCAGCCACGCTACGTCCTCCAAAAATGAAGCAATACCTTTGCCTCACGGTTGCTGCTTGTCTCCTCCTAGATGGTTCTTCTTTTGCCACGGCTGCTCCAGCATGAAACCTTTACCTCAGGGTATGCGTGGGTGTGTACAGAGAAACACACAAACGCTGTCTTGGGACACTTTTATTCACTATTTAAAATAATACTGCGGTTTGCCGATCACTTGTAAATGCATACGATGATACTTTGTCTTTACCAAGACCGAAGAATATTAACTACAGCTAAGCGTTCTACCCTCTAGCATGTTCGCCGCCAATGTTCACAACTCGACGAGAATGTTGTCCCGTCCTCGCCAGGCACTCAGGACAGACTGCTTTTACCCACGCTGCACAAGGAGGAAAAACTTCTAACTTCCCCTCTCACCCCTTAAACATTCTCCTCAAACTTAGCGTAATGATGCCTAGAGTGGCTTTCACCAGGCTAAGTGCAGCTGTACTCGGCGGTTACCAGGAAAAACTTGCTTTAATGGTATTTACCCTTTCTACCTGGGGATGGTCCCTAATTAACAAAACTGTGCCTGTCTTGTCTTTCTGTCGCTTTTACAGTCAACAATTTTCGCAATGCTTCTCCTTTTTATACATACACTGATTTTAAATATTTTATTACTTATTTTATATCACTATTCCTTCTCAGGTTTATGATAATTATTGCCCTTATAATTTCGGCTTCAAAGTAAAATAGCAAACACTGCAATCGTTTATAACACGTTTCAAATTAGATTATTGGGATTGTCGCTGTCATTTTTAGTTGCATCCACACTAAGTCTGTCAACATTAAAGCAAGCTATATAACATCATGATCAGAAAGAATTGCGAGTATAACATGCACTTTCAATACTCATCATAAATATTGGTGACCATATTATCGATACTTGTAGCGACAGCATTAAGTGTGACAGGACGTGTAGAAGTGTTGATTGAGTGTCTATGCCCAAAACTTGAAAACAGATTAATGAGATCTTGTATAATGCGTTGTAACGGGAATTATGATATAGTTATTTATTTTAAAATGTTATTTAACAACGCCAACCTAGCATGGCTAATCCAATGTAACTAAAAATGTAATATATTTGTAATGCTACATTTTTGTATAAGTTTAAGATGTTATAAAATTAAGTCATGTCATGTGAGTCGTTAAGGCGAAACACGACACTTGTTTGCCACAAACACACAATGGTAAGGGAGAGAAACCCTAGTACAAAGGAACAAATCAAGGTCTCGCGGCTATCTCTTAACAATAAGCCACCCTCCTGAGAAAGCTGGGTGACAGTTTCGTCAACAAACCAATAAATATGGAAGAACATTGCTGTTATTGGTTATATCGAGGGACACGCCATCCATAGAGCCAATCATGGTTAAGCTACAAGTTTAAGTTCAAACATCGAAACGATGTTACGACATTCTTACTGAAACAACACGATCACGTAGTTGGTTTCTCTCAGTGAAGACGTGTATAAACAATCGCGTAGCTTGTTACTCTTAGTGCAGACATGTATAAATAGTCACGTAATTGTTACCCTCAGTGCAGAAGTGTATAACTCGTGTCGTGGAATAACCTTAACAATAGACATACATACAAGTTCATTACGACTCTCAGGCAGGCTTCATAGGATCTGTATAAACGTTTTCATCTTTTTGTGTGTAAACAACACAACGCAAGTTTAATATATAAGTGGTGCTACATATGCCTAACCTACATAACAGTGTACTAGTTATTCTACATAACTCCTGTGTCTTCTCACTCCCTGCAAGAGCAAAGTGCCTCCCTGAGCTACCGGAGCATATAAAAACAAAAACCTACATTTTAATAATATACACCCACATGAACCACACAAGTAACTCACACCAACTGGAAGGAGAAGATTAACCCGGCTACCACTACGGAGATGACCAACGTGCACCACTAGACCTTCAGCACTTTCATCAGGTACGTGCCACACCATATCATCACACTGCACAACAATTACGCGGCAGCGCAACTGTTACACACATGAATTTTTAACGGCATACAACATCATGTATGCAGCTCACTGCTGTTTTGATTTCTTATTGTTTTCTATGAATACTTACTCATGTTCATAATTGTTTTAGTTAATTAATACGTTAATCATAAATATGTGTTGACGTCCTAAATATAAAGAAAGCTTCATCAAAACTAAGCACGTGTTATTTAAAATCGCGTCAGAATTTCACAGCTTCCTGTACATGAAACTTCGTCGCCGTAACGAACATTTCTATTTGTTCTGTAAAGACATAAAGTAAACAAATTATTAACGTCTTGTTGTTCCGTACACCACAGAAATACGTCAATAGGTTATGTTATAAAAAAGAAGAAGTAATATCTGACACTTAGCATAGATCCATTATGGCCATCCGACTCGTTACGATACCAGAACAATAACACATATAGGCGAGGTTGATATACAAGATTAATTGTTTGGATTTATGGAAATTAAGTTTTATTTAACCAGATAGATAATAACGGTTTTAAATTAAGATATTGAAAATCTATAATTTCGTCTTATATAATAACTGGTTCTCGCAAACCCCGTTGTAGACAAACAAGTTATCGTCAAACCGCAAACCAGAGCACTTCTATATATTTATTAAGACAACGATCTTATCACCAACTTAAAATGTAGACCTACGTCTGGGTCTGAGCGATGAACTCGTGGCTCGCTTTGTCTTCCACTTACACTTCAAATGGCGCATAGTGTTACGGTCATTATATAAGTCCACTTCGGTTCAGATGTAGCTGGCGAGCGATCTCATTTAGGACCAGCAGAGGAAGATAGACATAACGTTAGCAGTTTCCGGGAACAATTATTGCTAAGAAGCCAGTCCAAGAATTATGACGAGAAGTATTTTTACTCTGGGAGAAAAAATTAGTGTCAAATAGGAGATTTAATATGCTCGTATCGTTATTGCATATAACAGTGTTACATACTGTTGCTCAATCAAAACCTTTTAGAAGAGAGTAGCAGTATGGTTTCAGAGATATTGTTCCCTAAAAGGTATTAATCCAGGCCTATCGAAATGATGTTACGTGACTGCCTTTAGACACCCTCTTCCTAGAGATTCTGGATGTGGTCCACCTGGTTTCTGCTTCTTGTCTTTTATGTGCTGCTTTGTGATATACTGCCTAAACTCTTGGGATTCCGGGAGAAAGACGCTTTGACTGCCAATATTTCAAGATTTACATGTATGAAAATTGTTTCAAAAGTACACATTTACACTCGTTTTCATTAAACTAAACTTATTTCCAACTATCCTAGGAAGTGATTTATTTCCCTAGGTTGTTTGCAGCAAATGAAATGCAGGCGCCAAATATTTTAAACAATGTAATTATAGTGCACTGTCATTACATTCTTGCTTCCACATTATTCCAGTTCTTCTTAGGAGACGGTGTTGTGTAAGCAAGAGTTTTTTTTTCTTTGATAATACAAGATCAATCTTGAAATAAAGAATTGCTTCTATGAAGTGCAGTAGAACTACAGCAAGAATTTCACATCCTGAGCCGTGAAACTAGATCCAGACAAATTACTATTGTATAGTGTTAATAGTATACGAGAAATTTATTTTAACTTTTCTCCTCCTCCTATTGGGTTTATTCATTACTACTCTCTTTTTGAGGTTTCCCGAACCTCCCAAATAACATTTTTAGAAAGAGTCCGTGGTGTGCGCGCATGTGTGTGTGTGTGTGTGTGTGTGTGTGTGTGTGTGTGTGTGTGTGAGTAAATACAATAACTCAGAAACGAAAACTACCAAGCTTTGTATCTTCCAAAGATGCAACACGAAGATTTTCAATATTTTCCGAGCCAAACTACACTTTACATGGAAAAAGCTCCGTTTTTCTTTAATTTTTTTTAAAAAGTGACTGATCCAATTTGATTAAAATATCTTGTGTTTGAGATATCGAGATTAATAATAAAATCTTTATCTTGAATTTTCTTCAATAGCTTAATCTGATTGAACTTTGTATAATATTGTATAGATAGGAAAACGCAAGAGTTAAACAAAATTTATTATAGGAAACATGCAGATCTCCTTAAAAACTGCATTTTAAACTACAGAGTTTTAGCGGCATTACCAATTTACTATTGGTTTGAATTTTCCAATACTTTGTCACACATTTTTTGAAGAACGACGTCACTATTCTTTATTTTCTCGTAACATCCAAATAGTATGGAATCTCAAAGCCAGCATCTAGGGATCCAATTTAACTATCGCCTCAGCCTCCCACATTCCCTTTGCACCTACAACGGAATGTGTAATGGAACTATTTATGCAAAGGTTTATATCGAGTAACATTAAGTAGATGGAAAAGTAAGCTCTTATAAGAATAATTAATGGAATAGAAATAAAAATAAATTATCGTGGATGAGAATTTCGTGTGAATGTAACATCAAATATTTTGTTTCTAGGTATAAATCGTGCTGATAAAATATACAAGCAGTTACTTGAATTAATCATATGAGGCGATTTATCACTCCCCACCACCACGCTCCTCAGGGGATAGAAAATGCTCTCAGCCGCCACAGGTTGACATCTAAACAAGGAATAGAGTAAAATCTAGGTTTGCAATATGGATAGTAACTGCATTCACAGCGTGTAGGAATATGCAGCGGGAGTGGTCCTCAAGCAGATGTCACCCTAGTGGTCCTTGGTTCGGTGTTCGCCTGGCTGCTCGTACCTTTAGAACCTGAGAATCAAGCCCTATCTCTATCTATCTCAGTGTTTGTGTGTGGGTGAAGGCAACTCGTTAAATTATAACCAGTGATTCAAGTTTTAACTGCATTTTATTAACGAGAATAATTGTAATGAGTTACTGAACAATATGATTAATAGCGACATGGCTAGCGACACATTGCCCCAAATCAACAATGAAATGATCTTAACCCCACCGTTTGAATATATTCCATATAGTAACTATCTTAAGTCACACGCAATCATTTCTCCCCCTTCCCTGTAAATCAAGATGCAGCATGGAGTCGACACAACCAGCACCAGAATAATTTGAGCAATGAGTGAATTTCGGGGCATGTTCCCTGTTTTTATACGTTCTTCATATGACGCTACTTTTCGCGCCTGTATATGTAACGCACCTTTTGATTGGCGGTGACAACAGCGTTGGCTGAGACATATGAGAAATAATTTGTACACTTTCTGTAAGCGTAGTGTTATTGTGATACACTGGATTTTTCTATATCGTCTGCCTCCTTGCTCGCCAAGGGATGCCCAACCTTGCAGAGAGAGGGGATGAAGGCAAATTTCCTTCCCAATCGTTTCCACTCGTGCTACCAAGGACTGAAGCTTGAGTGGTTTAGCTTGTTGTATGTGGGGTGAACTTGGACTTTGAACCTTAACTCTTAAGAGAACAGGTTGGGCTTCACTGAACATGAACATCTTTTAGCCTGTTCCCTGTGCCGGGACTGACGCTTCCCAGAACTGAATGCATTGCTCTGTGCCTGTTGTTTTCCAAATCCCTGGGTTAAAAGGTCGCTAACTAACGACGTTTACAACGTATTAATAAAGTCTGATATTTTGAAATGCATAGGTATACATTGTTTACAATATCATCTACTTTTCTTGTGATACTGATGTTTTCCCTATTTACAAACTATTTACATTTGCCTGTACTTTCCTGCTATTTCCTTCCCGTATCATTTTCTCTCCTATCTTACTTTATTCGTGTTTAATATAATATACATATCTGATTATTTATACCCATGTCGAATATTGCATGAAGGTGGTATCTTACAAGAAGTCGCAACCACAAATAGTAGGAGTAGGAGTGCATATCACGAAGGGAGTCCCGAAGCCGGGGAAGAACACCGCACGTAGGCCAGTGAGCCCTTTGTGCTTCTTACTTGACTACTGGGAGGGAAGTGTGAAGGGCGACCAGATCCGCGCGACGATGTGCGCAACCATGGACGAGGTTTATAAGAATTCTAGATGAACGCATCCGACGCCGGTCAGCACAAGCCTCAGGCCCCCGGGTGCCCCCTAGAGCCCAGGGATTCGCTTCCGAAGGCGTGTCCGTCAGCAGTTTAACCAACGCTAGGGAGAAACCTTTCCAAAGCGGACCACCACCGCCCAGGCGCAACACATCGAACATCATCCTCTGGTCCTTCAACCCTGAGACAGATATAGGAAATGACGAAGACTGGAAATTATGGACAGGAAATACGGGTTGAAGAGGAATCACCGCAGTATTCGCCTACCGGCAAGCGGGAACCAAAAAATCCCGTGGTGAGAGTGGCCGACCCGACGGGAATCAAGCCCGGGATATCTCGCTTGGTATCAATAGCAGAGTTTCACATATTTCTGCTGCATATGAACGCAAATAGCGGTAGCCCCAGCATTGTAAGAAGACGTATAGATTACCCGGAAGACAAGGAAAGAAAAGAAGTACAAGAGGGCTTTGTTTTAATTGAAAAACTGAAGGGGGTTTGCTTAAAAGACTTAAAAAGTTGTTTTCGCTAAACAAAACTTACAAAAAATAAAAAAGTCACGAAAAATAAAACTGCTGTAGTTACTTATTTTCCAAGATAATAAAATAAAAAATCGTTACTCTTAATAAATTTATCTTGTGGCTTTTCATACTTAAAATGTCACTTTTAGTCTAGGATTTCCGAATGTTGATACGCACCATTGTTTATGAGATGGCATTACACCAATACCTAATTTGGCGAAGACAAAAATCATAACTTAGGAACATGAATGAGAATAGAGAGTGTATGATATTGTATATTCTTTTCTTTAGTTTACAGTATTTTTCCAGTATCTCGTTTGTTAACCAGAGGCTTTCACCCAACAGCTTATTTTACAACTTTCCTAAAATTCCATTCACTACTTGAGATTAATGAAGTACAGGATATGCTTACTTTGTAGGTGTGTCGAGGTCTCCTGGTGTTGAGAAAGTACATGTATTGCAGGACAGCAAGCGCCTCTTTTTCTCGATCCTGAGCTAGCAGAAACTTGGGGCTCTCTGGCACTGCTCCCAGCAGAAGACCTGCAGCCACGAAACTCGGTACTCCACATAGTACCACGAAGAGGCGCCACGCTCGATACTGTAGTCCAAACACCGAGACACTCCAATGATTGGACATCAACAGCCACGCTGCTCCTGTAATCAATTAAAATTTCCCATAACTATTAACTATTAAAAAGAAAAAGAACAAATGTGTGTGTTAACATTCACATGCCTTTTTCTACATATTCTTCGACAAACCATTCCTAGAAAAGCTGATTAATCTATATACTCCATGTAAATCGAGATAAACATTTACAGTTTTTTTACATATACCTATTTTGCTTGTAGGTATGAGGGGAGTAAGGGAACGCCATAGGATTAAGGAATAATTTAATCTTTTAAGAACAGTTGGCTGCTATGTAAAAATTCCGTTTTCTTTGCATGGCCAAGCGAAAAAGAATAACGATTTTGCAGTTGAAAAAATGTAAAGTATTTGACAATTCAAGCCAATAATTAAGAATATATCACAAATGGTTAATACCACAAACATTTTTACTTGACCTAAATTGTGTGACGAGCTCTACATTTTTTGTGCAGTAGGTTTTTGTGTATCTCTTACGGTTTAAATCCATTCAGAATGAAGAGCACTCCTGAGGCTATGCCCAGAAAAGTCAACATAATATACATTTCATTGCCATGTAAATATTTTAAATACTTATATCACATTTTCATCAAAATGCTATAGCCATTTTTGAGGAAATCAGGAATTTCGAAAATTTTTCCATGTAAAGGGAAGCTTGTCGTGTTGCATCCTTAGAAGATTCTGAAGTTAAATACCAAGTTTGGTATTGACTTGACTTTTATTTTTGAGTTATGTTGTCCACACATACGCGCGCAAACGGACTTTTTCTAAATTTTATTTACTTGTTCAGGAAGCCTCAAAACGTTTATTTACGATGAAATCACATCAATTTCTTTGGGGAGGGGTGGAATACAATACTTCCACTTACCTGCTAAAGGTCTCCCTACTATTCCTTCCCAGAGGTCAGACAGTAGGTACATATGAGGCTCTCATTCGTGTTTATATTTGCTATATTCAAGTGAGGGATGATCTCTGCGTACTCTGTCTTAAAGATAGTTTCCATGACGTTATAAGTTTCGCAATACCGAGCGCGATGGCTCAGGCGGTAAAGTCTGTGGCCCGCATTCGGGAGGTCTCCGGTTCAAATCCCGTGGGCGGAACAAATCTGTCTGAGGTAATTTTCGTGGTTTTCCTCAGTCGCCAAGGTAAATAGCGGATTGGAAATTTTAATACCACGACCCAAAGTTCCAAATTCTAAAACAATAGTCAAATGAAAAAAAATATGTGGTAATAGCGAATGCTATGACATCTATCCACAGACAATGTAAGCAGCCATCTGCACAGCATGAAGCAGGGGTTACAGAAATGAGATCTAGGAGGCTAAATGTCTACCACATATCGTTCTAAGAGATATTGACCAAGGAGTTAAAGCGACGTAAAATAAAATAGAATAAAAAAAGTTTCGCAATTATATTTTAATTCAGTGCGCATGCGCGAAAGTTAGTGGCGACACTTAGTTACGTCACTGGCAAGTTTCGACTACTTCCAACTTTTGGCGGAATGATACTAGTTCTAGCGTTTGATTTTGAAGTTATATTGTGATTGCGGTTCGCAGAATGAAGTGGGGAAGTGAAGAAATAACTAAATGTATGAATTTACATGTAGCGGGACTTTTAATGATACCACTTTAAAACTAAAGCGAAACATGCTGCTGTGATTAAGTTAATTTTAAGAGAATTTAATGTGGATAAAACGACAATAGGAGAACTTCAAACCGTATTCATCCCATAAGAACAACCTAAACAATGAAATGCAGAAGATCGAAAAGAGTAAGAAGTCCGGAACTGACCTGACCTCAGGAACAAGCTTTGTAATTATGCTTTTTGGTACACGGTACAAACACTGTGACGATGAATATGAGTCATCACTTGGAAGATATCTCAAATGCAATTTGTAATTTCATCTTTGCTTCATGAATGCTTCATGAATTAAAATTTCTTTAATCCATTTTTACTTTTGCAAAACGATAAACTGCTCCGAAGTCATTCTCAAATGATTGTGATAATCTTTTGGATCTTCTGAATTCCCTTTAACAAAGCTGCGGAGCATCCTAAAAATGACCTCGGAATTCAAAATCTAGTCCATGTTCGTCTATTTCGGTTTCCCTCACTTTTAAGGCCAGTAATAATATCTCTGCCACTACTTAGGTTGTTGCAATACCTTGACCATTCTTTTTTACAAACTACGTGTCCTCAAAGATGTTAAACGTCATGAAACTACAGTATACGCAAGTGTCATCATGAAAACAACTATTGTGTGAATAGTCTCCCGAAAATGATTTTACGAAACTAGATGTAATGTAAACTAGGATTTTGCTTGGTGCAACATCCGGTACCAAATCCGGATGTTGCACCGATGCCCCACGAGGGGGCAGCCCCGGAAGGGAGGGATAAGGTGAAGGGAGATACCGGTCGGCCGGAACCAGGGGTGACGTCACAACAATGTCAGAGTCCCTAAAGTTTCCAGACATAGATGCCCCGACAATAGGACAGGTAGAACGGGGACCGCACCCCACTCAGGGTCCAACACCCCCACGGGACGGTCCTTATACCTTGGCAACTTCCGAAGACCAAGGGAGGGGAAAATTCACATAGAGCATCCTTTTCCCCTGCAAGGCTACATCGAAACGTTTTTGTCCCTGAAATAGACCAGACAGGGTGATGGATGAATGAAATGATTAATGGAA
Source organism: Deroplatys truncata (assembly GCA_030765065.1). Taxonomy (NCBI): domain Eukaryota; kingdom Metazoa; phylum Arthropoda; class Insecta; order Mantodea; family Mantidae; genus Deroplatys; species Deroplatys truncata. Next base: position 31,828,556 of record CM060976.1, read on the forward strand.
CGAAATGGAAGGACAGGAAATTCGGAGGATGAAAGAAACCACTCCAGCATTCGCCTGACGATCCGGGAAAATCCCCCAAAAACCCATAGTTCAGAGTGGGCAGTCGCCGGTGATCGAACCAGAGACCTCCCGAATTGAAGGCCACAGACTTACCGCCTGAGGCATTCCGTTCGGTAAACTAGGCTTTACTATACAACATGTGATAGGTATAATCAAATTTTCTGACAATTCGATAGCTTAAATCATTTTTTTCTAATATGTTTATGAAGAAACTACCTGGCTTAGAATAGGATAGGACTAGAAACGGAGTGCACCTCGACCGACGCAGATCTATTGTGCCTAGACCCTTGACGGGGCACCCCCGGGAGGAGGGGATGAGGCGAGAGGAGACAGAGTGTGCATGACAGGCAGAGGGTAGGTCCCTACCATTTACAGATTTGAACTCCCCTGGTGGTGGCTGGTGCTGATGGCCCCGCTTCCCCAGAGAGCTTACACATCACCTGGGGGGCCCGGGACACGGAGACCGCTCACAGTCCTGAGGACGAAGGTTTCACAGATTCTTTTCCCCTGTCATGCACACGCAGAGCCTCCCACCGACACTTGCTATCCTGAAAGATACTAAACAGATGAACGGTGAAGTGAAATGAGAATGGAGATGAAATTGAGGGACAGGAAATTCGGGGATGTAATGATCGTTCCCAGTATTTGCCTGGCGACGCGGGGAAATCCCTGAAAACACCCACGGTTCAAGAAGGTTGGCCACGGGAATCGAATCCAAAATTTCCGCATGTGAGCCACAGACGTTACCGCCTAAACCATTCTAACTGGCTTACCTGACGTTGCACGGATAGCTTTCTAAACCTTGAATGACGATTAAATTAATTTGTCACTTAACTCTAACATTAGAGGGTCTGACCTAATCAGTCTATCTCTAAGGATTGACGCGTCATTTTGACAATACCACTATTTTGGATATGTAGGAAGATTTAACTATTTACGCGTGTAAAGTCTAAAACTAGAAATACAACTTTCATTGTATTGGTTTTTTATTTTGGAGTAAGAGCTAATAAAGCGAGCTGTGGTAATCATGTACAGTGCTTTGGAGAACTTTGGAACCATTAAAAAGAAAGTTGTGAGGAAATTCTGAAAGCTAATACAGATTTAGTATAGAAAAAACTGTAAGGAACACTTCTTGAAAATTATCTGAATACTTTTTGCTTACAGTCATTTCGGGAGTGAGTTAACACATTTTGAACACCACCTTTTGTTATATCTGTGCACTTTCCAGAGACGGGTTTGTTGCATCCCATATACACATAATGAAATTTGTTTGCCGCACAATTAGCAACTTTGCACCTCACTCGCGTCCCTATGACTCTTGGGATCTTTTCTTCATTTATCATAAAAGCTTTCTGTGGATTTGGCAGTATACAATTTCAGTGTTCATATATGAAGTACGAAGATCTAGGACCGGCTCCTAGATGAAATCTCTGCGACTGATCCTTCTTCCCGTTGCCAGCTTGTACAAGATCCATGCATTTATTGCAGCTAAATCAAGTATGTTGTACCATATATGTATTGGTCATCTCCGAGAACCACACTTTACTATGTACGGCCCAGACATCTGGTCAACTATATCAACACCAAATTTGGTTGAATTGTATGTTGTGGTCTCTGGAGTCAACAGTAGGATGCATACGAAGGATTGTTACATTTTTTTAGGTTTTCAATGCTAAATAGTCAGTATTGTATTAGAGCCAGCTTTCTGTAGTAAAACTGTGCTTCGTGCTTTGGTGAGGTTCTCACCCTTCTTTTACTAATGGAGGTATATCCCGCCTTGCACGATTCACAGTGCCAACTAAACTGATAGATTTATTTTTCAACCTAACTGCAAGCTTCGATGTAAAGAAATTGTCTGCAGTAACATTTAGGCCTTCTTCGGTGAAAGAAGTCAGCAAGCGGGGAGCACACTTTCACCAACAGATTCGTCAGCAGGTCGTGTATTATCTTTACCTGTCTAGGGGAAACCATTGCCCACGTACTTGGTATCTACATCTACAGAAAGCCAAAAATTTATTCAAAATTTATCAGGCTTAATTTAATATACTGTAAAATTGATACCTGTGATTTGATGGAAACAGTTGCTCATCTACATCAAGGGTGGCGAAAACGACTTCCTTCCGCGATGAAGCCGAAATTATGAAGTCAATAATTATCATAATAATCTGAGAAGGATAGTGATATAAAATAGATAATAAAATATTTAATTTCAGTGTATGTATAAAAAGGAGAAGGATTGTGAAAATTGTTGACTGTTAAAAGCGACAGAAAGACCAGACAGGCACAGTTTAGCTAATTAGGGACCAGCCCCAGGTATAAAGGGTAAAACAGCTGAAGCCAGTTTCTCTTGGAATTAGTGGGTGCAGTTGCACTGGCCGCGATGTGAAGGACATTAGAGGCTTCGTGACACTAAGTTTGACGAGAGTTTTGAGGGGAAGTTAGGAGTTTTTCCTCTTTGTAGCGCGGCGGTGAAATTCATTCCGTCCTGAGCGATCGGTGAAAGCGGGACGACATTCTCGTCGAGTTGTGAACATTGGTGGCGAACATGCAAGAGGGTAGAACGTTCAGCTGTAGTTAATAATCTTCGGTCTTGGTAAAGACACAGTAGCATCGTATGCATTTAAAAGTGATCGGCAAACTTTAAGTTTTACTTTAAATGGTGAAAATAAAAGTATTCCAAGAAAGCGTTCGTGTTTCTCTGTACACATCCACGCATACCCATTCATTACGATTTCATGCTCGAGCAGCTGTAGCAAAATATAAAAAAAACAACTAGGAGGAGACACGCAGCAATCGTGAGGCAAAGGTATTGCTTCATTGTTGGAGGACGGAGCGTGGCTGCGTCAGCGAGTCACCAAATATGCAACATGCACTGCATCACTCAGCAGCATGTGAAAAACAAAGGGACGGTTGCAGAGAGGGAACGGCGCCTACGAGTGAAAATGACTCGCGAGTCACGTTTTCGCCACCTCTGATCTACACTAAGATTTGGCCCTGTTGGAACACAAAATACAGTTCTATATGAAGGAATTCCATATTTCAGATGCAAGAGCAAACTTGTCTGCAATCAAATGCTGTCTGCGGGTTGCCTTTATGTCAAACCTTAGGTACTTCATGATTTCTGTAAGTCGATCCCTTGTCATTAGTATATATGTGAAGAAGTATGAGCCCCAAGTTTTGTTCCACAGGCTCTTTATTGAATTTGATCTCGTCCCATATACTCCACGAGCGTACAGTATAGCACAGAAGGCATCTAATTCTTCCAATGTGATGGTCCATATGGGATCTTCTGTACATCTCTTGATGTATCTCAGAATGTTCTTACTTACCATTAGACGCCAGGCACTGCATACACTACTCTCAAAGATGTTTCGTCTAGCGTAATCCTCTCCTAGAGCCACTGTTCTTACATTTCTTTGGACTCTCGAACGATGCGATTGTATTCGGGAAGTTCCTGTTTCTCGCAGTCGTATTGTGCGGCAGTAAAGCCGTTGTGATGAGGCAAATGTCTCCTTGGATAAAGCTTGTATAAAGAACTCGTGCCCTTTTTCATTTCTCCAGGTAGCATCATAAACATAATGCATGTCTGTCAGTTATTCTGCGTACTGAAAGGGGATATACTATACATATATAAGAATTGTACAGTAATAATATAATTACCCAAGAAACATGTTAAAATATTCAACATCCAAGATTTGTACAGAGCAAATTGTAAGAAACGGGCGAGCTAGCAAAATTCCAGGTAAAGCATAATTCTAAGTAGAGCACACCATTCACGAAGCCAACGAGGAGGGAACCGGTAACGGTCAGGAGAAATAGAAAGGAGACAGATAGAGAAAAGAAAGAGACGGAGATAGTAAACACGCTTCACAACGCGCAAGGGTGACGCGTAAGAGCACGAATTTGCAGCAACATATTCTCATACATGTTAAGGTAACGCGGTCTGAGGACCAATTAGAAGCGTCGTTACATTTTTAAACGCAGAGGTGAGCGTCACTAGGCTCAGGTATATAAGGACAAACAAGGCCCCAGATTGCCCAATCTCTATCTTCTAGAATTTCGTCGACACGAAGTGTTACGCTCTTAGCGACAGATGCACGTGTGTGTATATGGGTGGGAGTGCGTGTGCAGATAGTTAGGCTCCTGACTTATTTAAAGTGGTGGGATTGGAATAATGGGAAAAGTTAGCTGCCCATAAGTATTTAAATTGTTAATTAACTATACCGATTAAGGAAAATGCAGCTTATTTTTAATTTGCCTCATCCACGATAACCTAAGAACCAAGAGTTAGATATATATAGGGAAAAGTTAGGAATGGAAAACGCAACTGTAGACGAGCATCCATAGCCGAGGAACAACGCTGCAGCAGATAGCATCAACCCAACAATCGACGCTTTCCAGACGCCATTGACCGACGATTTCCCAATACAGTACGTAAAGGGAACATTTTTACAATAGGCTGTAAAATTGAAAGTCCTTCCAGTAAACGCAGCACTTAGTATATCCTGATAGCTGAGATTACCTACCTCCCACCTCTTGTAGGAAGCACAAGATAACAAACTGCTGTGTAAGATGCAATGGAATCCCTTACCACGTAAATCACAAAACCCAGATTTACGTTAATGGTAATATAAACAACATTAATAACAGAACACAAGCGGTATTTCTAAACGCAAATAAAACAAAACATGAGTAAAATAGTATGCCGTGGGGGTACAGGGGTCTGTTACAATTTCATTTAACTGACGCCGACGCGGCGTTTGAAAAACGGTTAATGCCCATAACTTGATAACAAGACGTTTAAGGGGCATACATGTCCTACAATAAAATACTCAAATAGAACCACTGAATCACGCCTTAAAATAACTCGGTGTTATTCTAACTCATCCTGTATGTTACAGGTTTAACACAAGCTTTCTGTACCTGTTCAGTTACTTTCAGTTATCAAAATGGTTGCCTTTAGCGGCCAGACTTAAGTTAAAACGGCGAAATATTGCTTGAACAACGCTGGTCAGTGTGTCTGCGGGGATTTATGCACATATTGCTGTAATTTCTTGACCAACGGCTCCAGCGTAGGTAGTACCCTGAGATAAACGGCATCCTTCAAGGTCCTCCAAATAGGAAATGGCAGAACGAATTTTCAGGTAACTAAATCTCTATATTATCGTGTATGCTAGTGATGCTTATGTTCACGGTGATAATTTTTAAAAAGAATTCACATTTTCGTGTTAATAATGCAACAAAATTTCGGATGATTACGCAAAACAAAGTAAACACATAATATATGCGTTGTTCAGATAGTAAGTCGGCCCTATGAATATGGGTTTTTCGTGGTTTTTCCTGGTCGATAGGCGGAGGGTTTCTCTTATACCATGTATTTCCTTTCCTCTTATTTCCTCTCATCTTGCTCCCCCTTTCATGTTTCACGTGAGCTTCGGAGCTGTGCAGTGTCGGACAGATAGCGCAGATGCTCACTCATTGGGAAGAAGTTTCTTTCGGTCCTGCCAGATGGTATAGCCCTCTTTAGCCGCCTCAGGTGGTTCGGGTTCTCCTCGACTCTGAAAGAGGGAGGCTTTCTCTGAGCAGCCCGAAGGTCTGATCCAGTTTGGAATTGTCTGGGACCTCTGCGTGACCCTATCACCTGTCTACCTGCGGCCTATAGCCTCCTGCGGTTTATTCACTTCATCCGTACCTCCGTTTCCTTGTCATAGTTATAGTCACCAAGATGAACAAATTATCCAGGGATCACTGCATTCACGTATCTCACTCAATGTTTCTACACAACAAACAATTACGTTTCCAAGAGATTGCACAACTATCACGCAACACATGTGCAACTGCCCTACTATCTACCGATCTTGTAATCCTTTCGTCTGCCCCAAAGAGGAAGGTGATGAAAAAAGGATGAAGCTTGTAGCAAAACTTCTGGTCGGTGAATGAGGCCCCACGTTTGGCAGCCAATGTGCGGTGGTACTTCTGGTTGTTTTACGGTACAGGATTTTTAGGAAAGGTCCTGGGTTCGGTACTAGCTCAGGGTTCTTTGCATGAATCTTGGATCTCGGGTTAGTGGTGAACACGACTGTTGGTTTTTCTGCTCGTTTATTTTACTGTCACCGTTTTAACATTTGATTCCTGCTATTTACTTCGACACACACACGCGCGCTTTCTTATTTGTTACACTTCATATCATTGCGCTTATCCGCTGTCTTCTAAACTTCTCTGCCGCCCATCTCTAAGAAGCTACAACGACCAAATGTGTCTTCCAAAATCTCACGACGAAGTGTTCATTCTCAAATCTCACGACCAAGTGTTCATTCTCAAATCTTCCGTTTCTCTGTTTCAAACGTTCTATATTTCCTCATTCCACTAGCACCTGATTCCTAGCTTCTTTCATTGGAGGCCTAAGGCTATCTGGCTTTTGCCGAACATTGACCCTTTTCTTCTAGTCTGCGTTCCCGGCAACTGTAGCGGGGGTTTGGAAAATAAAGGGAACGTTTTCTGGTTGATATGGTCTTGGTGTAGGGTTTCGGGTACAAGAGGTGATTGCCGGCTACTCAGGTAGAGGATGATTGGTTGTGAGAGTCTTACCTCAGGGATTGTGTGGATGGGAGGTGAATTATACTCACAACTCCTCTCAATGGCCCATTTATTATGAAGATCCACACTTGTAGTCGTACTGAAGGCCCTTCACACAAGACGCGTTCCTATCTGTTTTCCCCCGTTACAGTCTCCGTGCTTCTACCCTTGATTTTATTTTATTTCTGAGTTACTCACAATATGACTTTTGTCATCCCTAGCTACCCTATCTCTCTTCCCGATACAAAGTTCTAACACAAAATTTCACGTCCTCTTCCCATCTTTTCCCGACACGAAGTTTTTACGTCCTCCTCCTAGCTTTTCTCGACACGAAGTTTTACATCCTACTCATAGCTCTTCCCGACACGAAGTGTTCCATCTTTCGCGTGTCGAAAACTCGCTCCAGCTCCTAGACAAAAATCTATTTCACGCCTCTTTTCTAGTTTTGTTCCCTGGTGTTACTATTTACGTGACATTTATTCTTCCTTATTGGTTCTTTAACTCCTGTGCGCTTTTTCTCCCATTGGTTCAATTTCAACAAACTTATGCTTAGCTAGCGTCTCTTCTGTTTCTCGTTATTCACGGCTGATTTGATTTTCTGTCCGCATGAGTGACTAGCACATCCGTTTCATTGTTTTGCTCGCCGGCGAGCTCTCGGCGATTTCAATAGAACCTAACTGTTTCTCCTGCTAGCCTTTCCTGTTTCTGGTTCCTTTCACATTCTTTTCCTTTCTGATTTATTTATACGTGTCTCTACTTTATTTTATTTCATCTCTACTTTATTTTATTTCATCTCTACTTTATTTTATTTCATCCATAATAATGTTTATTCCCCCCTTTTCTTAATCTTTAATATTCTCTTTTATCTCCTTCTTATTTTGTTTGATTAGCGGATTAGTCTTAAACTTTTATTCTTGCTATGATTATTGTGCTCGCGGATCTTATCACTTAACAACCTAACGGGACGCTTAACAATAGAGGGAACAACCACCCGTTTCCGGCCGCTGATGGCACTGTCTACCCTGCTCATTTAGTAACATTCGCTTCCCAGCCTTTTGCAATACTATTCCTAGTGTTATTGATACTTATTTTCCCTATGATTATAATTTTATTTTACTACTCAAAGCATACTGCTTCAAGCTGCACACTACGAATGAGTTGTGATTGTCGTGTAGCTTTAGAGCTGCTAACTACTACAAATGAGTTGTGAATTGTGAATGTTGTTAAATTTGAGACCGTAACAAATTTAAAAACGAAGCTTGAAGGGTAGAGTAACTGTTGAAAGTTTCTCATGACATTGTCGTAATGAAACGTATTCCAAATAACTCACCTGGTAGAACTAAAATTGCTGATGATATAAAAACTGCACCCCACATGATGGCTCGTGCCCGCGTCTTGTCTGTATGAAACTCTCCCAGGTAAGCGTATGTCACAGCAGAAGGAGCACAGATACTGCAGTAGGGAAACAAACACCAAACTATAAAACTGTTAATCAGTTGTACAATTACTTTCTAAACTTTCATTTGGATAACTTTTATCATGGTTTCAATTCAGGATAAAAAATCTTCTTTGTATATACCTAATTTTAAGATCTGCAACAAATGCGTCATGAAATTCAGATTAAAAATAATTATAAAGTATATTATTAACATTTCTCGGTAAATTGCATAGCATAGAAATAAAAGAATGCAATACAGTAAACCTAAGTACATAATTACTGCAAAACTGTACCGAGCGGGTTATCTCAGGCGGCAACGTTGTGGCCCGCATTCGGGAGGTCCCGGGATCGATCCCCGCCCACTCTGGCCCATGGATTTTTCCTGGTTTTCTCATGTCGAAAGGTGAATGTTGGGGTAGTTCATCTTCTACCACAACTCTCCTCACTTTCGTTTCCTGAACCTATTATATTCCTTGTCATCTGTTTCAGGGTTGTACGACCAGACAATGGTGTTCGGCGGGTTGCGACTGGGCGGTGGCTTGTGCTCTGTAAAGGGTTCATCTCTGGTGTCGCTGCAGTACCGCTCGTTAGGTCTCTCCTCCAAATGAGCTCCGACCTGGGGACCCTGGGGGTTGGTTGCTTGTGGGCAGGAACCAGACGGCGTCGGATGCTTTCTACGTGGAAACGTTAAAGACCCTGTATACGCTTACGCTAGTCGGCATTCGGATCTGCTCACCCTTCGAATCCCCCCCTCAACTCTCCCTCCCAGGGGTCACGTTGGAAGCAAAAAGGGTCGTTACCGCCTCCTTGCGGTTATGATGCTTGTACGTCACTTACTACACTGGACATACCTTTGCTGTAGTGGAATCAGAGTAAGCAGCCCTTAGTTAAGTCCCTTCGCCAGTACCAGAGTGAACCAGAGAGTAGAGTTCTATATTTCTGATTATTCCTCAAGATGTTGGCTACATTGCGACGAAGGCAAGTTTCTCTAAACAGCCGCTAGGCTTGCTCGCAGCACCTTACGGTCGAGTTTACACGGCATGCTGTGATTGGATCTTTCCCCTCTCATCAGCCAGTTGGAGCTTGCTTGCTAGCCAAAGTGAACAAAAATTCTTGAGTAGAACTTCGACAAAGAAGGGGTTTTAGCCAATTACTTGGCCAAAGGGCCATTGTAAATTCTCGCATGGAAGAACTAGGACTTTGTGTTGAGCTAAGTATCATGGGATATGTATTCTGGTTGTAAATTGTACTTGGATACGGGTATTAGAGGCACGCCTCTCATTAGGGTTTGTAATATCCGAATTTTCTAAATTCACACATGTCTTAACATATTTGTATATAAAACATACAACCAGGGCTTGGAGCATATTGGTAAAGATTTAAAGGCGTGTGTAGCAATAGATGTGTTTTATCTTAACAACTTTCTAAAAGTGAAATTGTGGAATGTACTAGGCAGCCATTTTGTAGAACAGCTCCAAGTATTAGCTTTAGCTATGTGTGTTATACCACGCTCCTGATGGGTGAAATATTTCATGCTCACTTAAGTAAATGATTTTGTACATTTAAAATATGGTGCTAATTTCTACTTTAATCAGTTTAACATTAAGTATTATCTGAGTATAAGTTCAAGAGTAGCTGCAACACAGAAGTCATTACTCTTGGACGTGTGCTACCGTCCTAATTTCATCCAAATTCAACTAAATTATTAATATATTTTGCAGCATCATTGTATACCATTACACGTGGGCGATTGCTACCACAGTACCTTTCAACTTTACCATTGTTCTACAAACAGAAATTTTAACCGGTGTAGTTGTTTTAAACTTTCAATACATATATAATTTTCAGTTAAGAGATTTAATTGCATTTCTGCAATACGTTCTATAACCTGCAATCTCCTCATGCATCTTTCCATGCGGGTCATTCTTTAGTATTGCTTCCAGTAATGACTTACTCTAACTGGGTTTAGTACAATTCCAAAATACATCTCCCAACCTGAATAAAAGGTAAGAGGCTGGTCCCGTAGCTCAGTCGCAGAGACAATAAGTTCCTGAGGAAACGCCGATAAGACCAATGTAGTTAAAAGGCGGGGTATAAATGGAACTAAAAAGAAAGAAAAAAAAGAGAGAAGGGCATTGTAGCATGCGGTGTTGTTGCATTGCGCCGATGGTCAAAATCCATTAGGATCCGCCTAATGAGAGGGGCAGGAAGGACCTGTCAATCACCGCGGTTTAAGGAAAAACTGGTTACTCAAATGGGACCACAGGTACAAGAAAGAGGACAGGATTTGGTACATCAGAATAAAGTTTAAAAATTTATTTGCAGGAAAGATTTTCGCTAACATTTTAAATTTATATCCAACTAGGTATTGTTATTGCGCCAACGATCAAGACGTTCTCAGACTACATCTTTCTTTTTATACTGTGTTTACTAATGAATATCTATCCCATGTACAGCAAACGGAACCGCGAGTTTCGGGTTATTGAAATTTTCAAATATCGCAAAGTGCAGCTTACACTGGCCGCTCAGAAATAGTGGTGTATACGTAAAAACTGAAACGCGCATTTCATCTCTGAGGTATATGACGACGTGAGTTACAAACTTGTTGGGGAACGTAATCAAGATTCAGCAAAAAATAAAAAATAAAAAAAAAATTGCTAGTCAATATGTTTTTAACAGCTTACATATGTTTTCCTTGCATATAATAGTATTCGTCTCACAAGTGATGCCTGAAATCCTGCCTTAATAATGCTCAAAATGTTTGGCTAGAAATGATTTCAAATGAAGCTACATGGCTTTGCTATGTTTATTTCGCCATGCTGTTGCTTATGTAAGAAAGTCGGCTTGCTTTCTCTACAACCTACCTAAGGCGAGTTTTCACACGAAAATACATGTTTTGAGATCCCTGATTCAGTTAAGTTCTATATCTTCCAAGTATGTGATATGAACATTTTCACAAAATTTTATCCACCCCAAACTACTTTTTTGTTATTTTTCATTTTGTTAAAAACGGATGCTAACGATTTTGATTAAAGTACGAGGTAACATATGTTTGTGAATATTACAAAACTGCATTTAACTGAGAAGCCATTAGAGATAGGCAAAAACAATTTCAGGAAAAACGTGAAGCTCATTAAAATACAAACCTTGCCAAAATAACTTTTTTCTTAGTGTCAACCGTTTTGGAAACATTTCATGAATAATACATTTATATTTTGTCAAGTAAAGTACATTTGGCAGATATAGATTGAAAATTCGCGAACAGTTCATTTGTTTACCTCCATGATCTCATGACAGAAGCACAGAGAGGAGAGAGAGAGAGAGAGAGAGAGAGAGAGAGAGAGAGAGAGAGAGAGGGTTGTAACACCTCACTGCCTTGAATATGACCATGTAGAAACTACTAATTCCGCTAAACTTGAAATCATTTCCACCCAAATATTCTATCCTAGTGAACGCAAGGAAAAGGAAGAATTGTATTTTGTATGAATAGTAAATACCTGTGAAATCGTAAGCAATAGGGAAAGTCATGTAGGTGTACCGCATCATTTTTCTCGTTTTTGATGAGATTATGCGGGTGGAAAAAAAAGAAGAATCGCATACTGTGCAGATATACTTACATGTGGGAACTGTAAACATACGACAAGAAATATTTCTATAATGCATTAGGAAAAAAATTATTTTGAACATTTTCTTGAGATTACATTTTTTATATGAAAGGTTTTTGTATATTCCTTATGGTTTTAAGTTGCATGAAATTCACATAAAGTAAAAATGGTTTTGTAGGCTATTCCTAGAGAATTCGAGATACACATTTTATTTCCCATTTTAATATCTGAAACATTTGGTGGGTCCTTTTATGAAAAGCAATAGGTAGGCTGCAGAGAAATTAAAATGTCGCACTGATATGCTGTATCGTTACGAGCATTTTAAGTGCGAAAAATTATAAAATACAATTTCTGAGAACATTGGTTTTTAAGTTATGTATTTCCATAAACAATACAATATGGAAACAGGAAACTTTGCAACAATTTTTTAGCAAATTCGGGATAAGTGAGGAGTAGAGATTTCGAGAAACGTACAAATTCCCTATCACTCTCTCAGTAACACCATCACAGATGTTTGATATTGTTATTTCAAATTCATCGAGGTAAATGGTTTTACACAAAACTGTGCCTAAATAATAAGTGTTAATGTTAACTAAATCAACTTAAACTCTTTACTTACTATTTTCCCCAATTTCTCCTTGTATGTACGTACATAACGCATATAATTATTACTTTGCAGAAGTATACAGTTATACTAATGTTTTGTGAAGATTTGTTTAATCCTTTTCTTCCTTCTATCTGTGGTCTTAGTTGTGTAACCGGGTAATTTTTCCTTAAACCGCAATGATTGATAGCTCCTTCATAATGACCTCATTAGGAAAGTGGCCATGGGCGCAATACAAATACACCGAATGGGATTCCTGGAAAAGAGGACGTGGGAGAAGCGACCGTCGGCGCAATGCACTATTACCCGTAGCATGGTGCTCTCTTCCGGTTCCAGAAATCCATGATACGTACCTTTAGCTTTATCGCGCAACAGTAAAACAATATCCTTCTAACAGACACAATATTAATGCCAGACAAGGGCAAAATCTGTAACAACTGATTTCATTATGGGTTTTTAATTGTTATATAATAGCGTTTTGAACCTCTTGTTTTATTTCGAAGTGCTTTTAATGCGAGTCACAATGCTATTTGTTTCGATTTAGTCTTCACTGAACCAATGGCAGGAATATTTTTTTTTAAAGAATGAAACACTAGTTGGGAGTATTATGTTTTATAAGGAAATTATTATTTTACATCATCGTTCAGCGCACGCGTATACGATAATGCACTATTGAATGAAAAGCACTCGAAGGTGCATGCAGTTCCCCGTCTCTCTCTCCTCCCTCACCCCTCCCTTCCTCCCTCCCTCCCTCCCTCACTCTCTCTTGAAGGATATTCTAACGTTTGAAACAAGAAAAACCTACGGCATAATTCATATAAAAAATCTAACATGACTCTTGTACAAACTATTTTACAAACGCTTATTCTCCATTTACTTCATGTTAATCCAGATAAACATTTACAGAAAATATCTTATTGCTAATTTTATTGTAGGTGCAAGGAGATAATGGTAGGCTTTAAATGATAGTCAAATCTTTTAATAGCTGGTTGCTAGGTGCAGCACCATTCTCTTTGCCACAGATTAATGCTCTTTGCATATCCACGACAAAAAATGAATAACGAATTCCCATTTGAGAAAAGTATAAGTATTGGAAAATTTGAGGGAATAAAAAGCAATTTCTCGAAAATCGTTCACTCAAAAAAAAAAAACGTATAGGATATAAATTGTGAATTTTAACGCGATCTATATTTTGTGTGTAGTAAAATTTTGTCTATCTCTTATGGTTTACCAGTTATGCAAAAGTCATTCACAATAAAGAATACTTTTGGAGACATTTCCAGAAAATTCGAGATATACAATTCATTTGCCACAAGAATGTCTTAAACTTATGGTATTTTACTCAAAATCGTTAGAGCCATTTTTGAGAAAACTAAAATTTTCGAAAAATGTTCTATGTAAAGGGTAATCTGGGGTGGGGGTATTTTCTTGAAAACCACCATGTCGCATCTCTGGAAGATACTGAACATAAATACCAAGTTTGGTGTTTATCCGTCTGTTCGTTTCTAAGTTATGCTGTGGCAAAAAGAATGGTGCTGCACCTAGCAACCAGCTATTAAGATATATGTCGATGCTTAAAGGCTACTGTATTTCTATATTGTCCTTGCAAATACAAAACATGGGGAACATAGTAGGCCTTAAGTGATAGTCAAATATTTTTAGAAGTGTTCGCTATGTGTAAAACGTAATTCTCTTTGCATGTCAAAAGATCGTTACTGCAAATGTTTATCTCGATTAATATGAAATAGATGGAGAGTAAGAGTTTGTAAAAATAGTTTGTACAAGAGTAGAGAAAGTCATGTGAGTGTAACAAATAAAATTTGTTTATGTCCTGGACATACAAAGAGAATGGAATGCGCCGCATAGCAACCAGCTCTTAAAATATTTGACTATCGCTTAAATACTACCATATTCCCCTTGCATCTACAAGAAAATTAGCAATAAGATTAACATCTCGATTAACATGAAGCATATGGAGAATAAGCGTTTGTAAAAATAGTTTGTAAAAGAGTAGAGAAAGTCATATGAGTGTGACACATCAGAATTCTTTTTAGACAGTGCTCATGTTTCTAAAATACCAATTAAATAATATTATATTGATTTTTGAAACTAGGACAAATTATATTTAGAACGGGATCAACTCACATGTATAGTGAGATTCTGAAACAAGAGAAATGGCGCTAAAAGCGAGATCAACCCTCGCGTGCAATGAGATGCCAGGTGTTTTTATGTTTTGTTGATTATCTAGCAGTCATTTTCAGTGAAATTATTTTAGCACGTTTTGCCTTACACTAGGCAATGAAGCGATTAAATGTTATGATTATTGCTTTCTGGATCTTTTGGTTAAGTAGTCTAGTGTTATTCTTTCTGCTGCTTCTGTAATTTCACCTGGCTTTTCCATTTCAGTTTCTTCTGAATTCATAATTGCCACCATTTAATTTATTTAGATAAAATAATGTTTTAGATCAAAGAAAGCACAAGGCTGCCAATATAAGGTATAGGTTAACTCACAGCGAATTGTGATAAATTGAAGTATGACGATTTGTATTGTAAATAGATAATGCGACCATGAGAAATTTATCATGTGAAAAGACATAATGAAAAACCTGATGTGTTACACTCACATGACTTTCTCTACGCTTGTACAAACTATTTATACAAACGCATATTCTCCATATGCTTCATGTTAATCGAGATGTTAATTTTATTGCTAATTTTCTTGTAGGTGGAAGGGGAATATGGTAGGCTTTATGCGATAGTCAAATCTTTTAAGAGCTGGTTGCTATGTTGCGCATTCTATTCTCTTTGCATGTCCAGGACATAAAAAGTTGAATAACGAATTCCCATTTGAGAGAAAGTATAAGTATTGGAAAATTTAAGGGAATAACAAGCAATATCTCTGAAATGGTTCACTCAATAAAAAAATGTATATGACATAAATTGTGTATTTTAACGCGATCTACATTGTTTGTGTAGGAAAATTTTGTCTATCTCTTATGGTTTACCAGTTATGCAAAAGTCGTTCACAATGAAGAATACTTTTGGAGAGATTCCCAGAAAATTCAAGATATACATTTTATTTGTCATAAAAGTATCTTAAATATATGATATTTTAATCAAAATCGTTTGAGCCAGGTTTGAGAAAATTAAAATTTTCGAAAATGTTCCATGTAAAGGGTAATTTTGGGTGGGGGGATTTTCTTGAAAACCTTCGTGTCGCATCGCTGGAAGATACTGAACCTAAATACCAAGTTTGGTGTTTACCCGACTGTTCGTTTCTGAGTTATGCTGTTCACAGACACACAGACACACACACACACACGGACATGTTTCCAAAAATACTGTTTTTTGAATTCAGGGGTCTCAAAACATGTATTTCCGGTAAAATCTCGGTATCGAATTTTTGGGTGGTATGCAATACTTCCCCTACTTACTATACGTAGTAGAGAAAGTAAAAATAAAACCGAATCAAACCAGGACGAATTGTTAAACATGTGTAAATACAAATGGTATTACCATGTGAATAGAATTGAAACCAAATTTGTTTACAATTGAGTGATATAAAATTTTTATCGCACTAGTGTGATAATGTAAATCTTTCAGTTCGTGTGCATCATGTTGAAATTTCTAGTTTTAGGCCATGTCGTCTAAAAATAAAATTATAGAATGAAATGAACTTAGATCGACGTATAGCATGCATAATATTACTTTATCATTCAACTTAAGAGGAAGCACTGATAATGGCGCGTGTTCTATTTTTTAAACTTTCCAGACGAAAACTAACAAAGAATGCGATATAAGTATGAACATTGTCTTGAGATTGAAACTCTGATGTGTTACATTCACCTTTCTAAACACATTGTTATTTATTTTTTATATTTATTCTACCAACCATTCAAACAAAGGTTTATTTTTCTATATACTTCATGTTCAATGTGATAAACAAGCAAAAGTATTTTCAGTATACCTTTGAGAAACACC
This sequence comes from Deroplatys truncata, assembly GCA_030765065.1. Taxonomy (NCBI): domain Eukaryota; kingdom Metazoa; phylum Arthropoda; class Insecta; order Mantodea; family Mantidae; genus Deroplatys; species Deroplatys truncata. The sequence continues at coordinate 31,844,820 of CM060976.1, forward strand.
TGAAGGGAACACCACTTCAAAACTGACAAGTTACTAGCAAATTCAAAGCAAGTATTACAAAAATGTGTCGGAAATGGCTGATTACACAAACTGTAGGAGATAAATTGTAAACTTAAACAGAGGTTTACTGGAAGTCTACCCCTTATAGTTTGCCATTTATATAAGTTATAAAACATTCATTATGAACGAAGAGAACTCCACAGACTATTCGTAGAACATTCGAGATATAGGTTTTGTTAGTCTCTAAAAATCTTAAATTTATTCTGTATTAATCAAAGCCTTTAGTACGAATTTTCAGAAAGATAAAAATAATTAAACTTTTTCCATGTGAAGGGTAGTTTGGGGTGGGGTATCTTGTGAAAAATTTTCGTGTCGGACCCTTGGAAGTAATTGAACTTAAATACTAAGTTTCGCATTTATTTGGATTTTCGTCCGTTAGGATATGCTGCACACACGCGCGCGCGCGCACACACACACACACACTCTTTTCTAAAATTGTTTTGTTCAGTAGACTACAAAACATATTTTCCGGTGAAATCTCAACATATATAATTTTTTCTACCTACTATGAATACTAGTGCTAGAGAAAATAGTTACACACCGGAGGTCTTTTAGCAGAAATGCACAGGGATGATACGTTTTAGCATTCCAAATTTGAAAAACACATGAAATTCTTAGCTTCAAGCAAGACCTCTGGGAGCCAGCGCCTCAGGTCTAGTACTCGTACTTACTATCACCGTCCCTTGGAGGAACTTCAAATTTACGACTATCGAGCGAGATGACTCGACGGTATCGTATGAGGCTCGCATTCGGGAGGTCCCGGGTTCGATTGCCGATGATCGCCCACTCTGACCATGGTGTTTTACGTGGTTTTCCCCTGGTTGCCAAGGCGAACGCCGGGGCGCTGTAATCTACCGAGATTTCTCCATTCCCTCTCATTTCATCTCCATTTTACGCTCCAGGTGTGCTTTCAGTGCTGCGGTACCGGGCGGATGGCATGGATGTATGCGCGTTGGAAAGATTTCTCCTCGTAAATGCCAGCGTGAGCTGTCCGTCCTGTTAGGGTGGCTGCATCGCCCTGTTGGGATTCCTCGCCAAGTGTGTGTGTCCCAAACGAACATGTTAAAGACCTTTGTGAGTCTCTGTGGACCTGTCTGCCTGCAGATCTAGGACCTCCAACGGCTCCTTCACTTCATCCCTATCTCTTGGAGAGGGTAGCCACAATAGATGAAGATAACTGCAGTGCACGAGATGTCCCCCTCCTATAAACACATCCTCCCTCCCACGTCTGAAGGAGCGTTACGAACGTTGATGTAATGCAGGAGTGGTCACTGCTGTTTTGTTAAAATTGCACATACTTGATGCATAGATATGCGATCCAAATAAAGAAAGGGTCGACTTTGTGTACTAATGACAAACTTATATATTATACAATTCATACAAAGATATGTTCTTCATCCACGTTACTTTACTTAGGATACATATAATTTTACCTTGGATAAGTACTTAGTTATCATATGTGAAAACAGCATTCAAATATTTATTCATGGTAAGAAGTTCTTGCGACAGGAAGAAAGAAAAAATGATACTTTACATTTACATGGCTTTCTCTACTCACCGTCGCTCATCATTGGATACACAACTTATTCTAACGAAAGTTGATTTTGGTATCTACTTCATTTTAACCGAGATGAAATAGCTGTATTACACATTTCGTTATAGATACAAAGACAACTGCGATAATCAAATGTTTAAGAAGTGGAAGCTATATGCTGACTTTTAAAATTCCATACTGTTTCCATGCAATCGCAAGAAATAGCTGAAAATCGGCAGGACATTAAAAGAACGTTAAACAACTTGAACCATTAATAATGCATATCTTGGAAATAGTTGATGCTACAAAAAAGAATTATATAAAATAAATTATGCGCTTTAAAGACATCTACAGTTTTTTGTACAGTATGTTTTCGTCAAGCACTTTAAGCTTACCAGTAATACAAGATTGTATAAAATTTCTTCCAAATGAAGTGGACTTCAACGGTTATTACCGAAAAGTTCAAGATTTACATTTTATTTGTCAATTAAATATCTGTAATATAATATTGTATTTTAATCAAAATCGTTAGAGCCATTTTTGAGAAAATCGAACATTTCGAAAAATATTCCATGTTAAAGGTAGTTTGGGGAGGGGAATTTTCTTGAAAATCGCCGTGTCGCATCTTTGGAAGATATTGGACTTAAACACCAAGCTCAATATTTATCCGACTTCTCGTTTTTGTGTAATGCTGTTCATAGATACACACACACCACACCCCCACACACCACATACGGAGACCACACACAAGCACACCCCAAACACACACACACACACAGAGCACATACATCATAAATATACACACAACACATACAAACACACCACACCCACACACATACCCCAATCACACACACACACACACACACACACACACGCAGCACATAGGTACATCATAAACATACACATACCACATACACACACACACACACAACATATGTATACCACACGCACATCACATATATACACCACACACACCACATGCACATCCCACCACGCATACCATACACACACCACATGTACATCAAATACACAGTGCACACACACACACACACACACACACACACACACACACACACACACACACAACTGCTTTTGTTTTTATATTCAGCGAGTCTCAAACCGTGTATTTTCCATGAAATCCAGGTATAGAATTTTTGGATGGAATGCAATATTTACTAAGCAGTAAACAATGGAGAAAATAAACACGATAAAAGAAGTGAGTTAATTACTTTAAGTACTTACAAAAAGCCGTTGAAGAAACGAAATGACACAAATAGCCAGTAGGAATGAGAGAAGCTTGATGCCACTGCACAGAAGCCGTCTACAAGAAGTGCACATATCAGCATCATCCGACGTCCTCTTGTGTCCGCCAGAAAACCCCAAAGATGTGAGCTGGTTATCATGCCTGTCACAACAACAAGAAAATCACTTATTGACTTAAAGAACAAACAATGGAGCTGCTTGCTTTAGCGAGATGCCACATGACACAGCTAACTATCAATACATTGTATATTATATAACTTACATATAATTTTATGAAAAAATATTTCGTAAATGTGATGCAGATTAATATAAAAATCTGATGTGTTACACTCACATGACTTTCTCTACTCTTGTACAAACTATTTTTACAAACGCTTATTCTCCATCTACTTCATGTTAATCGAGATAAACATTTGCAGACTCTATCTTATTGCTAATTTTCTTGTAGATGCAAGGGGAATATATATTTACAAGGGCAGTATCGAAATACAGTAGCCTTTAAGCACATACATATCTCTTAATAGCTGGTTGCTAGGTGCAGCACCATTCTCTTTGCCACAGATTAATTACTCTTTGCATATCCAAGACAAAAAAATGAATAACGAATTCCCAGTTGGGAAAATCAGTATTGAAACATTTAAGGGAATAACAAGCAATATCTCGAAAATGGTTCACTCAACAAAACAAATGTATATGACATAAATTGTGTATTTTAACGCGATCTACAGTTTTTGTGTAGTAAAATGTTGTCTATCTCTTATGGTTTACCAGTTATGCAAAAGTCGTTCACAATGGAGAATAATTTTGGAGACATTCCCAGAAAGTTCAAGATATACATTTTATTTGTCATAAAAATATCTTAAACATATGATATTTTAATCAAAATCGTTAGAGCCATTTTTGAGAAAATTAAAATTTTCGAGAAATCTTCCATGTAAAGGGTACTTTGGGGTGGGGGTATTTTCTTGAAAACCTTCGTGTCGCATCTCTGGAAGATACTGAACCTAAATACCAAGTTTGATGTTTATCCGACTGTTCGTTTCTGAGTTATGCTGTTCACAGACACACAGACACACAGACAGACACACACACGGACATGTTTCCAAAAATGCTTTTTTTTTGGATTCAGGGGATATCAACACATGTATTTCCGGTGAAATCTCGATATCGAATTTTTGGGTGGAATACAATACTTTCCCTACTTACTATACGTAGTAGAGAAAGTAAAAAGAAAACCACAGCTACATAGGTGATTAATTACTCTTGATATAGGTCTATGTTTCATAGACGTGATGATTAATGGACAGGAATCACTAATTGTATTGATGTTATAGGTAACATCTGTTGTTATGTAGGCTTAATTTATATAACAACTTAAATACATACTTGTAGATGGTTCCATGGACATCAAATAACCATCTAGTGCATGTACTTATTCAAAGCACTCAAATTCTTTGATACACAGCATTCTGGTAAGTGCGTGCTTCACTTTGTGATGCTTTCGGTTTATAAGAGGGAGTTAAACGCACAGCGTCTACTCCTTTAGCATCTTCGGCCAGTGTTGCCAGCTGTACTGGAATTCCGCTACGCGTAGCGAAATTTGAGCCTTTGTGAGACATTGCGGCGAAAAACGAAAAAGCGCGAAAATGTAGCGATTTTTGTAAATTTTAGAAAATAAAGGCATGATTATTACTAAAATAAACATGTGGTAAGTTTCAGTTATATTCTACAAAATTAATTTACTCATTTTAAATGTTATTAATTATATATCTAAAAACGAGTGATGGAAGGTACCACCCCCTAAGAAAAAATCTGATGTGTTACACTCACATGACTTTCTCTACTCTTGTTCAATCTAATTTTACAAACGCCTATTCTCCATATGCTTCATGTTAATCGAGATATAGAGATGTCAATCTTATTGGTAATTTTCTTGTAGATGCAAGGGGAATATGGTAGCTTTTAAGCGATAGTCAAATATTTTAACGCTGGTTGCTATGTGGCGTATTCTCTTTGCATGTCCAGGGCACAAAAAATGAATAACGAATTTGAGAAAAAGTATAAGTATTGGAGAATTTAAGGAAATAACAAGCAATATCTCGAAAACGGTTCACTCAACAAAAGAAATGTATATGACATAAGTTGTTATTTTAATGCGATCTACATTTTTTGTGTAGTGAAATTTTGTCTATCTCTTATGGTTTACCAGTTATGCAAAAGTCGTTCACAATGAAGAATACTTTTGGAGACATTCCCAGAAAATTCGAGATATACATTTCATTTCTCATGACATTATCTTAAACATATGATATTTTCATTAAAATCATTAGAGCCATTTTTGAGAAAATTAAAATTTTCGAGAAATCTTCCATGTAAAGGGTAGTCTGGGGTGGGGATATTTTCTTGAAAACCTTCGTGTCGCATCTCTGGAAGATACTGAACCTAAATACCAAGTTTGGTGCTTATCCGACTGTTCGTTTTTGAGTTATGCTGTTCACAGACACACAGACAGACACACACACACACACACAGACACACACACGGACATGTTTCCAAAAATGCATGTTTTGGATTCAGGAGGTCTCAAACATGTATTTCCAGTGAAATCTCGGTATCGAATTTTTGGGTGGAATGCAATACTTCCCCTACTTACTATACGTAGTAGAGAAAGTAAAAATGGGAGTGACCAGGAGAATTGTCGAAAAATGAGAAAGCGAAAAAATAGCTGATTTCGGATAAGCGGTTGAAAGATATTTCGAAATGGTTAAAACCAGCTAAAGAAAATAGTGCAAAAGCAAAGTAAAGAGCAGGGAAAGTTGTTTTGTGGTCAAAAGGAAACACTGTGAAAGCCAGAAACATATGAAGTATCTAAAAGCTTCTGTCAGCACTAACATTTCTCAGGTAATTAGTAAATTAAGTTTATTACATTTTACTAAGAAATGTACAATGATTATACTCATTTAAGTTAATTATTCCTTTAGTCAAAAGCCACATTACTGCCAATAAAATAGGGCTAATTTTCCAACAGAGAGACTAATAATTTTTTGCGTGACTTATAATAATGAAAGAATGTAGTATTTTTGTAATGGAAGGTAGTGGAATTTAGTTTGACCTGCAGCGAGATTTGATGCTTTTTGGTTGGCAACATTGTCTTTGGCAAAGGGAAATGCAATTCTTTCCTCCTGTATTTCCAAGTAATCCTGTTAAGTTAGCATAACTGAGCATCGTTAAGTTTTGACGATGATGTGCACTAGGATGATGATATAAAATGCAACCAGTTATGTAGTGGTACTTCTTCAAAGTGGCTCACGCACACATCTTGCCATTGCAGGGAAGACCATTCATTAATGATATCTGTCGTAGACGCTTCCTGGAGCTCTCATATGTTTTAAATCTTTATTGAGAAATATGCGTGACGTCGGAAAAATAAACTCACATAACTCTCAATAATTACAATATGCTGAAACACAGAGATAGAGCATGCAATAAACTACTCAATTTAATAACGAACTAATTCTTAAATAGCATATTCGAATCAAATATTTAAGAGTGTATTTGTTTCTGATTCATTTCTTGCAGTAGAACTGCAGACTAAGAGGACAGACTCGCATTAGGCGCTGAGATATATATACTTAACTGACGGTAACGCGTGAGGCTCGATTCGGGAGGACGCGGGTTCGATTCCTGTCGTTCTGTCACCCTGACCTTGGAGTCAATAGACAAATGCTGGGGTGGTTTCTATCTACAACGATTTCCTTTCCATCATTTTCTTCTCATGTTTCAGGTGTACTTCTAGATTTCGTGGTGCATGATGATACCGACGCGTGGATGCTTTCTCAAAGAAAAAAGCGTCCCCCGTGGACACTGAAAAGCTGCTTGATGCCATCGCACATCGCCCTCTCTAGGCAGCTCCAGCAGAGGGTTGGAGCTTGGAACTGTTAGGGACTTCCACGGGTCTCCGTGGCCTGTCTGCCTGCGTCCTATGGCCTCCTGTTGTTCCTGGTGGTAGACGAGAAACCACCCCAGTATCCTCCCACTGACCAGAAAAAAACCACAAAAAACCCAAGGTCACAGAGGGCGGTCGATGGTAATTGAAACAGCGACCTCCCGAGTGCGAGTCTCACACGTTACCATTTCAATCGGTAACGGAGAGATGAGATTTCGTCGAAGGGAAAAACGCTCAAAACTTATTAACGGTGTTAATGCGCATTAAATGAAGAGAAACTGGATATTTTATTTCAGGCGCTTATTCTAAAAGCTGTGCTGATATGTTGTATGTACTACGTGTTATTGTTGTTGTTGTTATATACATATAGCCAGTCACTTGTGTAGCCTGCTTTGTTTGTCTCCGTGCTTAGTTAACTCTTTGTTGTTCCCGTTTTCTTTCCTCTATGTATTGAGGGCGTGGTCGGCGTTTGGCCTTATGTGAGGTGGTGGAAGGGGATTTTGCCGCATTGCAGATACGGTGGGCTGACCGGTGAGCGTATGTCCGAGAGTGGAAGCATTTTCTTGTTTTTGGTGTTCGCCAGTTATGCCAATATTTAGCAGTTTTGATTTGTTTTATCGACTAGAATTTATTAATTAAAAGGAGAGTACTTTTTCCAAATTTTGCTGGCGGTGTTAGTATTAAAAGGACACCGTTGGAATACGCCTGGAATTTCTTCATAAGTGAAGTTAGGCTTTGTCCTCAGTATTTTTGTATTTTGGTTTGGGTGAGTGGAGTATAGGGCACAAACCGAAATATACGCTTTACCGGTATCGCAAGTGACTGGCTTTCATTATCCATAATTTTAAGTGGCGCTTGTCAAAATTGTTTTATTAAATTTTATACATGGTAGTTGGCACAGTTGGCGATAAATGTATGTGAGGTTGTGTGAATGTGTGTGGCAAGTATGAGGTGGTATGTGTATGCTGGTATGTATGAACTGTGTGTATGAATGTGTGAGTGCAATTGTTTACATGACTTTAGACATGCGTGCAAATGAAATATGTAACATAGAAGCATGAGTAGAACCATTCATGCATAAAAATTTTCATGTGTAAATTGCAAATGAAATCAAATATCACTTCATCAAAAAAATTCATTAATACTAGGTTGTGATACTATCTAGAACTATGTTCACGGTGTGGTACCAGTAGCATTTATTTGCCCTTGATTTTGTTTAAATGTGCTGCTTATCTTGGAAACAATCAGGCTAAAGGTGGTAGAAATTTAATTTTTTGCATCTTGGATTTTCTAATACGTGTAAGCTTTGCTAATGTGTATTGATTGATATGTTAGATACCAAGATATGTCAACACGAGCATAGGTTCCAAATCCTGTGATAGTACTATTATGCATCACTTGAAGCTTTAGATAAAAATTTCCATCGTTACTTGACGATTTATATTCATATCAATGAAGATGAAACAAAACCATTGCAGTACAAAGCTCTATTAAATGTTTTATACAGAAGGTCCACATTATTAAAAAAAAGACTAGGTATTAGCTTAATTTAAAGCATTCAGAGAGAAATTCATTAAGAACACGTTTGAAACAAAATTTAGGAACACCTTAAGAGAAATTGTTAACTAAGCAATCTGTGTTTTCGAGTTTTGAATATTAGTCTTTATTTTCGTTTTGTTCAGTTAAAGTTTGCTTTAATGTGATCATTTAAAGTTTTTTGAGTTTTTCTCTTAGTGGTATATTTATGAGGATTTCGGTTCAGTATTTATGATTTGAATTAATGTTTGAGTAATTTTTACTTTTCCATTTTGAAACTTTTCTAGGGATTCTGTGTTATTAGTTGATAAGAATTTGGCAATAAGAATACACTTTAGTGTTTGTATTTTATGTTCGTTATTTGGTGAAAACTGAAGGTTTATAGTTAGGGATTTCATGGAATAAAGCCAGTGAAAATTATCTTTTGAATTATATAACTTTTTATATTGGGACATATTTCCTGACGAAGATTATTAATTAATAAAGGTTTATTAAATTTGAAAAACGTTTAAAAAACATACTTTTTTTGGGCCGTTCCTTTCCTATCTTCGTTTCCGAGTTTTGGTTAGAATCTTTAGCTTTCCTGTCCCCTACGGCATTTGTAAGGGCTTCCCTTTTCATCTGACCGGGGTTCCCTAATGCAGACACGTCTGTCGTAAATGGCTGCTTGGCTTAGGTGGCCTCCTCACTCTTGTTCGTTTTTGGCGAGGCTAGCAAGCCATTGCAAAGCTATAAAACTAAACATTATTAATTTTAATCTTCTTTTCCTCTTTGTCTCTTTCCGTATGCAGAAAGTATATAGGAGGAAGTGCAAAAAGGGACAGGAAAAAGATAAAAATACTCACAAAGAACTTTCGAACAAAGGAAGAAAATCATAGCTAATTCTGTATGCGAGAAGTCAATTTTGTTACTTAATTTAAAGGCAAAAACAAAATCTGTATTACGTACCAATGTAATTCATTCTTACAGATAATATTAAAATAGTATTCTAAAGTATGTGAAGAAAACGTTGCTCGTTTTAAAGAGGAGGTTGAAGTGAAAAATTACTGCACCAAGGGACTTCCTTAAAAGTTTTCGTAGGCACTTTTAAAAGTCTGCTTCCATGAAAATATCCTAAATGATAAAAGTTTTCGTTTCTATGTGTACCATTGTTGTACTTCATAAAAAGTTTTTAGAATGAGGTAAAAAATCGAAGTGCTATGAGAAATTAAAGTAAGGTTTTTGGTCCTATTTTGCTATTTTTCGACAACTTATGTTTTACTAAATGCACTCCTCAAAATGTTTAAATGAAACCTCAAAAAATCTAAGTAGGTTATTATAGAGAGAGCGAGGCCACTTTTTGGGCATATATGGGAAAGGAAAGGGAAAACGACGCTAGATGGGGCGGTTCAAGGAGGAAAATGCGTTTATATGGGAGAGATAGGGAATACGACGACCGATATATGCTAGTCAGAGTTGAAGGAGGGAAATACGTTTATATGGAAGAGAGAGTAGAGAGGTGTTAGGCTAGACAGATTTGAAGGGTAGAGTGTGTCCTTTATATGAGAGAGGTAGGGAACAGGAGAAGAGATGTTAGGCTAGACAGATTTGAAGGGTAGAGTATGTCTTTATATGAGAGAGCTAGGGAAAAGGAGGAGGGGTGTTAGGTAGTCAGAGGTTGAGGAGTAGAGTATGGTTTACATGAGAGATATAGGAAAACGAGGAGAGGTGTTAGACTAGGCAGAGTTGAAGGGTAGAGTATGTCTTTTATATGAGACAGATAGGGAACAGGGGTAGGGTTGTTAGGCTAGACAGAGGTTGAGGAGTAGAGTATGGTTTATATGAGTGATATAGGAAAACGAGGAGAGGTATTAGGCTAAGGAGGTTGAGTATGCCTTTATAAGGAGAGACGAGAAAACGGAGAGATCCTATGCTAGGATAGACAGGTGTTAAAGGTAGAATGTGTTTTATATAGGTTAGATAGGAACCCAAGGAGAGATACCCAGCCTTCAGGGGCAGGAGGGGAATGCGCTTTATGAGAGGTAAGGGATACGGGGAGAGATGCTAGACTAGACAGAGGTTTAGAGTAGAGTATGCGTTTATATGTATGAGGGATATAGGAACAGGAGGGGAGGTATTAGGCTAGACAGAGTTAAAGGGTAGAGTATGTTTTTATATGAGAGAGGTAGGGAATACGGGGAGAAGTGCTAGGCTAGCCAGAGGTTGAGGAGTAGAGTATGCGTTTATAGGGAAAAGATAGGGAAAACGAATGGAGCTGTTAGATTAGACAGGGCTTGAAGAGTAGAATAAACCTTTTATATGGGAGATATAGCAAACCGAGGAGATGTATTAGGCTAGGAGGGTTTGAGTATGTGTTTATAAGGAGAGACGAGAAAACGGAGACAGATCCTATGCTAGGATAGTCAGGTGTTAAAGGTAGAATGTGTTTTATATAGGTTAAATAGGAAACCAAGGAGAGATACTCAGCTAGACTGAGGACAGGAGGAGAATGCGCTTATGAGAGGTAGGGGATACGGTGACAGATGCTAGACTAGACAGAGGTTGAGAGTAGAGTATGCGTTTATATGTATAAGAGGTATAGGTACAGGAGGAGAGGTGTTAGGCTAGACAGATACTGAAGGAGTACCAATATGGGTTTATATACAGGAGAGATAGGGACTAGCAGGGGAGGTGCTAGACTTTGAAAGCGACTTTAGACGAGAGCTTCCTTGAAAGCTGTTTGTTGTCAATGCTAGCACACAAATTCTAGATAGCTGTAGCACGTAACCCACTCAGCGAAAAAGGTGACACTCAGGGAAAAAGGTGACCCAGACAGGGAAAAAGGTGCCCCGCTCAAGGTAAAAGGTGACCCCCTCAGGTAAAAAGGTAACTCACTCGTGGAAAAGGTGACCCACCTCGTCGCAAAAGGTAACCCACTCACGTAAAAAGGTGACCCACTCGGGGAAAAAGGTGACCCACTCAAGCAAAAACGGTGGCCCACTCTCGCAAAAAGGTGACCCATTAACGTAAAAAGGTGAGTAATTCAGGTAGCATCACAGGGTAGGACAGATTCCGGGAACCGGATATAGCATAGTTCCGTATGATTTCACAGGTAATTTAGATGGTATCGTAGGTATTTAGGAGAATGCAAGTATCATAGGTGTTTAGAGTCACTCAGCTAGTATCACAGGAGGCTAGATTCCAGGGGCAGGGCGTATCATAGCTGTGCATGATTTCACAGGTAATTCAGCTAGTATCATAGGTATTTAGGCTAATTTGCCTCTATACTCTAGAATATATCACTTAGATTGATGCTGTAACTGCATAGAGGTGGTTTAAACATGTCAAGCTAATATTGTAAATAATTTTGTTTCTGGTGTTCTGGGTTCGAATACAGATAAGATGAAATTTATTTATAAATTTAATACCTCCTAAACTAATTAAAGATAAAGACGCCAAATAAACTTTACTGCGTTTATGTTATTAGTTAGTATCTTGTGGATGTATAATTAGATACATGGCGTCCTGGATTCGATCCTTAATTTTAAAATCTCCATTATCTCGGAAACCAAGAGAGATAGAGGGATGAACCAAAGCATGTTTGATAGCTCTTATAATGGGTAATTAATGCTGTATATAATTGTCAATCAGTTTTTCCTTAGTTCGAATCCCGATCTTTTAATGATTTCCTTAATTTGCCTCTATACTCTAGAATATATCACTTAGCTTGATGCTGTAACTGCTTACAGCTATGTTTAACATGTTAAATTAATATTATAAATAAATTTGTTTTTAGTGTTCTGTGCTCGAATACCGATTCAATGAAATTACTTAAAAATTTAATAACTCGTAATCTAATTTAGATAGACACGTTAAATAAAACGTAAATAGAGTACCTAGTCTCTAAATATCGTTATCATGGCAAAAATTAGTTTAAAGTACTCAGATCGAATCTCAAAGGGGTGATTTCATATATCTTCGAGCCTATGGATCATATCAGGTTCGAGTAAAGTTTATATGGTAGAAGCTGATGTGGGGGAGCTAAATTACTAAAAATGCATTTATTAAAAGTATTACCGTGTTCGAGTCTAGAAGCTTAGAATCTGTATAACTCTGGAAAAACTACTTTGCCCGTGATTGTAGTGAAATGTAATGTCTTTCTGGAAGAAGATGGAAAGGAAGAATTGAAAAGGGAATGAAAACCTGGAATAATGTAGTATATACATTCAATTAACTAAATAAGGGGGGAAATCTACGCTACCTGTTAAGTGTATATTTCTGAAGTACTGTGATAATAAAGCTGGAGTTAACCTTGGTGCAATGGATAGTGGTAGCTGTGATGGCGGTGACTGTTGTGGTAGGCTTTGAGCGGAAAATATCTGTCTGAATGAGCGTGTGGGAGTACTTCTTTTGTTGGTGTGACAGCATATATAGCTAGTTTCGAGACGAGTTTAAACGTGTTTGATACTGCCAGACATCCTGTCTCTGGGTGTGACGTCATAAACATCCTGTCTCTGGGCGTGAGGTTATATGACGGAGGTTAATGCGCGTAGAGCGATCATATACAACTAGTTATGGAGCGAGTTTATGATTGGTCTAAAAGGTTCGTGCTCCTTCTATAATTAGGGTGATCTAGGACATTGGACTTCATTGCGCTAATTAGTCTTGAGGTGTTAACATTGTGTTATCTCCAAGAATAATCAGCTTTCTAAATGATATCAAGATGAAGAGGTCTACATTTCCCTTGAAGAAGGATTAATACGTTATTACATCAAGAATAAAGATGAATAACTCATCGTATGCGGATATTATTCCAAGCGCTACTGGATACGTTTGCGGAAAATGTGGGAAGAAGTTCCTCCGAGGTTATCACAAGAGAAGACACGAGGTGAGCTGCAAGAAGCTCTTCAAATGTAAGCATTGTAGCTTGACCTTCAATGATGGTTATAAGGGCCAGCGACACGAAGATATATGTGAAATAAGCAGTCCTCAGAAGAAAAGCAGATTGGAGCCTACTAAACATCAGTTACTGTCAACAATGGAGGACTGTGATATGAAAGAATACGAAACTTCATTCGAAGAACGACTGAAATCGTATTTTATACGATGCGAATCACCTAAGGACCTGAATATGTATCTGCATGAAGCAAAACCACGGATAATCCAGACTGTGCATAAAGCGCTTAGCATTCACAAGAGTGTTAAAATTAATCTGCTGGCTGAGTGTCGATTTGTTAACAGTATTGGAGAAACCTGTGACAAAACATTTAAAACACGGAATCATCCTGTTTTCCTAGAAACATATCTCGACTCAACACTGGAAGCAAAATTCAAGAAATTGGTGACTGAAATGGAGGAGTCTCAGCTTAAGGGTAGCAGCTGGGCTTTCCTTGCTGAGGAAGGAGTTCGACTTCGTATCAACAAGTACAACCCGTTACGAGGAAGTAGCTACATACCACTACCGTCATCTGTCGGAGCTAAAGAAGCGTGTATAAACATTCAGAACTTTAGTGATGAGAAATGTTTCATGTATTCTATACTGGCCAAATTCATCAGCACCAAGCCTCAACGCGTTAGCAAAGATAAGTACGACTTCATCTGCGTTTCCTATCTTACTCCACTTTCTCAAATACCTAAATTTGAGAAGCTTAACAGGATGTCTATTAACGTTTTCGGGCTGGATGGGAAGCATGAAGTGTATCCAATAAAGGTTGCTAGCACTGAACTACCTGAACATCGTGACCTGCTACTATTGAGTGACAGTTGTGGAAAACATCACTATGTGTACATAAAGAATTTTGAGAAGCTCGTTCGACGTCAGAAAACTAAACGTAATGGACGTGTTTATACCTGTAAGCGCTGCTTTACACATATTGATGAAAAGAGCGGACGAAGTGGACTGGAAAAACTACAAGAATATGCAGCCATCTGTGTTCAACTTGGTATCGCAAGGGTAGATATGCCTACAAAGGAGAAATCAATTGTACAGTTTAGAATGTTGAAAGGATGCTGAAAGTACCTTATGCGATCTACGCTGATTTTGAGAGTATTCTCACACCATGCCATACATGTATACCCGATCCTGAAACTTCCTATACAACCCCTTACCAAGAGCACCAATGAGCTTCTGTGTTTACGTGAAGCCACCATCCTGTGTTGAATATCTCGAAACTGGTCTTCCTAAGCAACCCTATGTATACCGTGGTGTTGATGCTGCTCAGAAGTTTATGCTATATCTGACATCTCTTGCAACAATGATTGACAACATATACAAATCTGTCAAGCCTCTGAATCTTACGGATGAACAGCAAAAAGAATTTTGAGTCTTCTACGGTATGCTACTTTTGTGGAAAACCCTTTACAGAAGAGAACTACAAAGTACGCGACCATGATCACATCAGCGGTGAATATTGTGGAAGTCTTCATAATGAATGCAATTTAGCCTGCAGTTTTATACACTCAGGCAGCAAGATAGATCGTTGTGTAGGTCGTGAAGTTCTGCAGGATTCTCGATGTCAACTTCTAATATGTACCCATGAGGATCATCTTCTTGTAGTCTTTCTAAGTTGATTTCTTCAGGCGACACACACTGAAATCCACCAAAAGGAAGAGCGTGACACTTTGCCCACCCATATTGGTTATTAGCGTCCTCGTATGTGATAAATTGGGTTGGTCTCGACGGATAAAACTTCTCCATGTAAGTGTTATTAGCCTCTGCATACCGATGAGAAACTTGACATAAATCTCCTCTTATACCAGATTCCACCATGAGAAGTTGATCATAATATTGTAAAAGCTCCAACTTAATTCCAGTATACAGTAACATGGCGTCCCATGTAAGACCTGGAGAGGTAAAATAATGGGCCGGATCAACTTTAGGTGTTTTGAGGGTTTGCTCTCTGAATGTCTCAAAGACATCAGCTAGAAGAAGTACATCCGAAGTTAAGTAGAGATCGCTGTACTCGCCCAGGCTTCTCACATTAAACAGCTCCCATACATTTCTAGCATGATCGTAATCAGTATCAGTAATATCTTCTTCATTTAATCTATTGTAGAAGGAGTCCTTAGGAGGCAAGCAGGACTCGTTCAGGACATCCCATGACGTGACAAAATCATATGGAAATACACCCTAACGTGTCATCAACTTCAATTTGTCTTCTCCAAAGTACTTTAGTGTTTCAGGATATGAGGTTAGATTTTTTACCAACTTATCCAAGCTTGTACTGAGGAATCGGAAGCTATCCACAAACCGAAGCTTTATATCACCTACATACTTAGTGAATGAGATATAGCTTTCTTCAGAGTTAGGAATTAACTCTACACGTTCACTTGTACACCCCAACTCCTTAACAATGAAATGAGAGTCATATCCGCTAAGGTTATGCATGAAGATAGGAATATAAACTACAAAGAAACTGATAC
This sequence comes from Deroplatys truncata, assembly GCA_030765065.1. Lineage (NCBI taxonomy): Eukaryota > Metazoa > Arthropoda > Insecta > Mantodea > Mantidae > Deroplatys > Deroplatys truncata. The sequence goes on from CM060976.1 coordinate 31,860,560, forward strand.
GCCATCTTGGACCTCGAAAGAAGTATGTAGTGCATTACATGGCTTTGAAGCAAGCTCTTAGTCATGGACTACGACTAACAAAAATCCATCGTGTGCTACAATTCCAACAGTCTCGGTGGTTAAAACCTTATGTGGAATTTAACAACAGGCTACGACAACACGCAGCAAATGACTTCGAGAAGGATCTCTACAAGCTCTTTAATAACGCCATGTTTGGAAAAACTGTGGAGAACCTGTGTAACCGTATGGATATACGACTGGTGAAAAATGAGAAGACGCTGGAAAAGTTGATCGCCAAGTCTACGTTCATCGATAGGACGATATATGCCGATAATCTAGCTGCTGTACATATAGCCTCTCGTCAGATTGTATTCAACAAACCCATATACATTGGCATGAGTGTGTTAGACATCTCCATGACATTAATGTATCACTATCATTACGACGTGTTTTTACCACATCACGGAGCTGAAAACCTACAGCTTATGTACATGGACATTGATTCATTCATCGTGTAACAACTGAAGATGTGTACCAGGACAAGCTACGTTTTCTCGAGCATCTGGATACAGCTGATTACCCTGCAAGCCATATGTGTTATTCAGCTCTAAACAAGAAGGTGCTTGGAAAATTTAAAGATGAGGCTAATGGCAAAATCATCCTACGATTTGTTGGACTACGACCTAAGATGTATGCCTTAGATATTCAAAGTTCGATGACAAAAAAGATAAACGGTATAAAACGTAGCGCTATTAAGCAGTACATTACATTTGACAGCTATACAGACTGTCTTAAAACCTGTGAAATCATCAGAACGCCCATGAATCTAATCCTATCACGAAAGCACGCTGTTACTACAGTGCAAGTGAATAAAATTACATTGAATCCCTTTGATGATAAAAGAGTTATTGCCGAGGGTGGAATAACTACCTATGCGGATGGACATTACAGTATTAAAAACAGTACTTAAGAGAATGCAAGTCGAAGATGAAGATTTTTTCGTGAGTCTACAATCTTAAAAAATGAAGATTATTCGTGTGCTGTGTATGCAACTAGCAGACGCCAGATGAAGAAAGAAGAAGACAAAAGGGGAGGTGTTAAATCTGCCATTAGGAGCAATCCTAGTGCTAGTCTCAAGCCTAGATAAAAGGGGGAGGCACGTACAATGAACTAAAATAAAGGTATGTTGACGCAAAGCTTTTCAGTTTGTAAACCATATACAGTTTATCCCTCTCGACCTCGCACACTAACAGTTTAACATATAAAAGGTTTGTAAGACTTAGAAAAAAGTATATAAATTGTTGTAACGTTGGATGAGAAATGTTTATAATCTAATTACTCTCTATATTAACATGAATACCTATGATATGATCTGAATTATGTGTTAAAATGACTTAAATACCTGTGATAATACCCTAATCATGAGAAATTACCTTAAATAGCTGTGATACGAATTCCTTATCGAAATTAACACTACCACCTGTGATACTATCTGAATTACCTGTTAAAAGACTCAAATACCATTAATACAATGTAAATTACCTTAAATAGCTGTGATACAAATCGCCGATCAAAATTAACACTAATATCTGTGCAACTATGTCGATTACCCAAATACTTACGATACTACCTGAAGTACCTGTGAAATACGAAACTATGTTATAACCGACCCTGGAATCTATCCTCCTGTGACACTAGCTGAATTAGCCTAAATACCTACGATACTGGCTGAATTACCCGTGAAATCATGCACAGCTATGATGCAGTTAGCCTCTGGAATCTAGCCTCCTGTGATACTAGCTGATTTAGCCTAAATATCTATGATACTAGCTGAATTATCGGTGAAATCATGCACAGCTATGATACGCCCTGCCCCTGGAATCTAGCCTCCTGTGATACTAGCTGAGTGACTCTAAACACCTATGATACTTGCATTCTCCTAAATACCTACGATACTATCTAAATTACCTGTGAAATCATACGGAACTATGCTATATCCGGTTCCCGGAATCTGTCCTACCCTGTGATGCTACCTGAATTACTCACCTTTTTACGTTAGTGGGTCAGCTTTTTTGCTTGAGTGGGTCACCTTTTTATGTGAGTGAGTCACCTTTTTACGTGAGTGGGTCCCCTTTTTCCCTAATTGGGTCACCTTTTTCCACGAGTGGGTCACCTTTTTACCTGAGTGGGTCATCTTTTTCCTTGAGCGGGTCACCTTCTCCCTATCTGGGTCACCTTTTTCCTGAGTGGTCACCTATTTCCCTGTGCGGGTCACCTTTTTTCCTGAGCGGGTCACCTTTTTCGCTGAGTGGGTTACGTGCTACAGCTGTCTAGAATTTGTGTGCTAGCATTGACAACAAACAGCTTTCCAGGAAGTTCTCGTCTAAAGTCGCTTTCAAAGTCTAGCACCTCCCCTCCTAGTCCCTATCTCTCCTGTATATAAACCCATATTGCTACTTCTTCAGTATCTGTCTAGCCTAACACCTCTGCTCCTGTACCTATACCTCTCATACATATAAACGCATACTCTACTCTCAACCTCTGTCTAGTCTAGCATCTCTCACCGTATCCCCTACCTCTCATAAGCGCATTCTCCTCCTGTCCTCGGTCTACCTGAGTATCTCTCCTTGGTTTCCTATCTAACCTATATAAACACATTCTACCTTTAACACCTGACTATCCTAGCATAGGATCTGTCTCCGTTTTCTCGTCTCTCCTTATAAACACATACTCAAACCCTCCTAGCCTAATACCTCTCCTCGGTTTGCTATATCTCCCATATAAATGGTTTATTCTACTCTTCAAGCCCTGTCTAATCTAACAGCTCCCTTCGTTTTCCCTATCTTTTCCCTATAAACGCATACTCTACTCCTCAAACTCTGGCTAGCCTAGCACTTCTCCTCGTATTCCCTACCTCTCTCATATAAAAACATACTCAACCCTTCAACTCTGTCTAGCCTAATACCTCTCCTCCTGTTCCTATATCCCTCATACATATAAACGCATACTCTACTCTAAACCTGTGTCTAGTCTAGCATCTCTCCCCGTATCCCTTACCTCTCATAAACCGCATTCCCCTCCTGCCCCTGTCTAGCTGAGTATCTCTCCTTGGGTTTCTATCTAACCTATATAAAACACATTCTACCTTTAACACCTGTCTATCCTAGCATAGGATCTCTCCGTTTTCTCGTCTCTCCTTATAAACACATACTCAACGTCCTTAGCCTAATACCTCTCCTCGTTTTCCTATATCTCTCATATAAACCATACTCTACTCCTCAACCTCTGTCTAGCCTAACAACCCTACCCCTGTTCCCTACCTCTTTCATATAAAAGACAAGCTCTACCCTTCCACTCTGTCCACCCTAACACTTCTCCTCCTGTTCCCTACCTCTCTCATATAAAAGACATACTCTACTCCTCAACCTCTGACTAGCCTAACACCCCTCCTCCTTTTCCCTAGGTCTCTCATATGACATACTCTACCCTTCAAATCTGTCTAGCCTAACACCTCTCCTCCTGTTCCCTACCTCTCTCATATAAAAGACATACTCTACCTTTCAACTCTGTCTAGCCTAATACCTCTCCTCGTTTTCCTATAACTTTCATATAAACTATACTCTACTCCTCAGCCTCTGTCTAGCCTAACATCTCTCTACTATCTCTTCCATATAAACGTATTTCCTTCCTTCAACCCTGACTAGCATAGTATCGGTCGTCGTATTCCCTATCTCTCCCATATAAAGCCATTTTCCTCCTTGAACCGCCCCATCTAACCTCGTTTTCCCCATCCTTTCCCATATATGCCCAAAAAGTAGCCTCGCTCTCTCTATAATAACCTACTAATCTTAAATATAAAGAAAATACCCTCTCTGTGTCTAGTTATTAAATTAGGAGTAACGTATTTGTTTGTGGATTATGGGCACGAGTCTCACTGGCCGTACAAGTTCAAAAGAATGAATTTATTGCGACTTCTTGTTATTTATTATTTCCAATAACTTAAAATCGGATAGAGAAGTTAAGTTTAGTATTTACCGTGCATAATTTTCTTTCTTTTTTACTTCCTCTACTACGTATAGTAAGTAGGGGAAGTATTGCATTCTACCCAAAAATTCGGTACCGAAATTTCACCGGAAATAAATGTTTTGGACCCCCTGAATCCAAAAAAAGCATTTTTGGAAACATGTCCATATGTGTGTGTGTGTCTGTGTGTATGACTGTGAACAGCATAACTCAGAAACGAACAGTCGGATAAACACCAAACTTGGTATTTAGGTTCAGTATCTTCCAGAGATGCGACACGAGGGTTTTCAAGAAAATTCCGCATCCCAGATTACCCTTTGCATGGAAAAATTTTCGAAAAATTTAATTTTCTCAAAAATGGCTCTAACGATTTTGATTAAAATGTCATATGTTTAAGATATTTTCATGACAAATGAAATGTATATCTTGAATTTTCTGGCAATGTCTCCAAAAGTACTCTTCATTGTGAACGACTTTTGCATAACTGATAAACCATAAGAGATAGACAAAATTTTACTGCACAGAAATGTAGATCGCGTTAAAATACACAATTTATGTCATATACATTTTTTTGTTGAGTGAACCATTTTCGAGATATTGCTTGTTATTCCATTAAATTTTCAATACTTATTTTCTCAAATGGGAATTCGTTATTCATTTTTTTGTTTTGGATATGCAAAGAGTATTAATCTGTGGCAAAGGGAATGGTGCTGCACCTAGCAACCAGCTATTAAGAGATATGTATATACTTAAAGGCTACTGTATTTCTATATTACCCTTGCAAATACAAAACAAGGGGAACAGTATGCATTAAGCGATAGTCAAATATTTTTAGAACTGGTCGCTATGTGTAAAATGTAATTCTCTTTGCATGTCAAAAGATAGTTCCTGCAAATGTTTATCTCGATTAATATGAAATAGATGGAGAATAAGAGTTTGTAAAAATAGTTTGTATAAGAGTAGAGAAAGTCATGTGAGTGTAACATATCAGATTTTTCTTATTCATTTTTATGTGCTTCCAACCAAACGTTCAATATAATCTTCTCCGCTATGATTTGTTATATGTTTTTCTGCATTCAAACTCTGTCTCCTATCATGGTTTTCACTTATGTGCACTTTAAGAAGAAGGTGGTGAGTGAATTGAAATTTACAAGTCCGTTGCAGCACACTGCGCATGTCGAGTGTCTCCTAAACATAATACTGCATTCTTCGTTATCGCAATATCACCTATATTGTGTTCACTCTTAGGTTGATCCGCGGCAAAACAAACCCATATGACCAGTGCATCGTAGCACAACATGGTAGCAATTTGCGTAGGAAAGTAGACCCATCCTAATAATCTTAATTTTAAAATTAATTTTGTCTTAAATAATATAATATTCTATATAAATATCTAAGGTTTTCTTAAAAGCCCCAACACGTATACAATTGTTCTAAGGGAAGGTACCAGCAACCCCTCTTCCAACTGAGCCAATACTTACCCGCTGGGAAACTTAGCTGTATGCTACCATTTACTATGCCGAGAACTTAAAATACGTTAAAAATGTCAATGAATTGGATGAAACAGAAGCTTCCTGCATTGCCAAGACTAAGAAATCACTGAAGTGTCCCACTCTTGCCGCTTCCCTTGTGTATATTAAGACATATTTTTGTTTTATACCAGAAGCTACTCTCCGGTTGGAAAGTACAACTTTGCCATTGAAAGATGCTCTAGATAACATTGGCTTTCTTTCCAGTAAAGAAATACAGTGGGAGTTGCATGTTATTCGAAGTTGGAGAAGATTCTTCAACGAAATCCTGGTTTTGAAGATGTGAAAATCATAAATTCAGTATTGCAGGGAGAAAAGTATATAGGAAAACTACCCCTAGAACCTGCTCCACTAGCATCTATGTTCTACACTCCAATGATGTCATGTTCCGTTGAAGGAACCTTTTCTTCATACAAGAATGTGTTACGTGATAATATGAAATAGTTTATGCCAGAAAATTTGGGAATGTATATATCTACTGACATACCAAAAAATAAATCTCACAAATAAGTACCAGAAAAGCAAAATTATGGATGCCTGTATTGATCCACGAAGCAAAACATAAAAAACTATTTTAAGCATATAAGAAACCTAAAATTAAGATTTATTCCACTTAAAAATCCGGGCCCTAGTTATTACGTACCAGTTACTTTATTTTTCATAATTTCTTTTAGAATTAACTGTTATTATATGTGCAAATATTTATTTTGTTGCAACTATCACATGTAACTTCTATCAGAATATGCTAGTCACCGTTTAAGTTGTCAAAAAGGATCTCTTGTTTTTGCACTACGCAGTGTGTATACTCGCCACATGGTCTGAATGTGTGATAGTATTTCTGACGCAAATGGTGGAAGGATACATTAGAATGGTGCAGTTGTCATCTGGGGTTTGTTTTGGTGCGGTTAAGCTTAAGAGTGAATACAGAGTAATACGTCTACTATCGTAACGCATTCTCAAGGAATTGACTATACCTGCAATTCACATTGAAATAGTGACAGATAATTGGAATACATTGTTTTTATTGGCATTATACGCGGAATATAAACATGGCAGAAAGACAGAATTATGTCTATTTAGATGGCAAACCGGTGGTCTTCAGTTATGTATTGGTTAGCATGACGGATTATCACATGGGAAACTGGAGGGGCGTTCATTACCAGAGAATTATTGTTTTTATCCACCCTAAATGTGTCTAACCCCAGGCAGCCGCTTGTAAGTCCTGGGGGGGGTGTAAGTCCTACATAAGAGGAGGGTAAACAGATAATGAATGAATGAATAAATGTGTACATACTACTACTACTCATTTGCAACAATGTTGATGATCATAAGTGTTCTTTTAGTTTACTTTTAATGCCATGGCAACATGTGTTTCTTTTATTATCTTAGAGCCTGGACCTGGGAAAGCCAAGTATGCCTGGACACGTCTTATGGTGCTTTCTCATGTTAAAACAATCTAAACTTGAATACTAAAGTTAAGTAATAAATTATGGAATAACACATATATGTGAAAGCATATGCCTCAGAGCAGCACCTTCCTCTCTTGCAATAAATGTATGTTAGAGAGAAATGGTTTCAATTGAGATGAATTGAATTTTTACATTATGTGATCAAAAGTATCCGGACACCCCACAAGCATACGTTTTTCATCTTAGGTGCATTGTGCTGCCACCTACTGCCTGGTACTCATTATCCGCGACCACAGTAGTCATTAGACATCGCTCCATGGAACTCACGGACTTCGAATGTGGTCAGGTGATTGGGTGTCACTTGTGTCAAAAATCTGTACGCGAGATTTCCACACTCCTAAACATTCCTAGGTCCACTGTTTCTGATATGATAGTGACGTGGAAACGTGAAGGCACATGTACAGCACAAAAGCGTACAGGCCGACCACGTCTGTTGACTGACAGAGACCGCCGATATTTGAAGAGGGTCGTAAAGAGTAATAGGCAGACATCTATCCAGACCATCACACAGGAATTCAAAACTGCATCAGGATCCACTCCAAGTACTATGACAGTTAGGCGTGGTGTGCTCATAAGCTACACATCACGTAGGAAAATGCCAAACGACACCTCGCTTGGTGTAAGGAGCATCAACATTACACGATTGAACAGTGGCAAAACGTTGTGTGGAGTCACGAATCACGGTACACAATGTGGCGATCCGATGGCAGGGTGTGGGTATGGCGAATGCCCGGTGAACGTCATCTGCCAGCGTGTGTAGTGCCAACAGTGAAATTCGGAGGTAGTGGTGCTATGGTGTGGTCTTGTTTTTCCTGGAGGGGGCTTGCATCCCTTGTTGTTTTGCGTGACATGATCACAGCGTCGACCTACACTAATACTTTAAGTATCTTCTTGCTTTCCACTGTTGAAGAGCAATTCGGGGATGGCGATTGCATCTTTCAATACGATCGAGCACCTGTTCATACTGCACGGGCTGTGGCGGAGTGGTTACAGTACTATAACATCCCTGTAATGGACTGGCCTGCACAGAGTCCTAACTTGAATCCTATAGAACACCTGTGGGATTTTTTGGAACGCCGACTTCGGGCCAGGCCTCACCGACCAACATCGATACCTCTCCTGTTCCGCACTCCGTGAAGAATGGGCTGTCATTCCCCAAGAAACCTTCCAGCACCTGATTGAAAGTATGCCTGTGAGAGTGAACGCTGTCATCAAGGCTAAGGGTGGGCCAACGCCATATTGGCTTCCAGCATTACCGATGGAGGGCGCCACGAACTTGTACGTCATTTTCAGCCAGGTGTCCGGATACTTTTGATCACGTAGAGTATCTAGCGCCCTCCACCGAATTCGAACATACAATCTCATTAACCTGAGGTAGCAACTAATAGACATTTAAGACTACTATGGAAGGGCCTTATAATATTTTCGAGATAAATTCACTCAACAATTTCAGACTCAATTCGGAGTATGGATCTTGTAAATCAAACTCTTACTTGCAATAAACTGAACAGCCCGTAGCAAAATTGGGGGAAAGGGAGGAGGATTGAAAAGTGTGACAGTTCTAATCTTCATATTACCTAATGTAATTAAAGAATAACTTTTAAATAGGATGAAGAATATCTTTCAACCATTTTATATTTGTATTATCCGAAGTCTGGATTTACCATGTGTGATGCAGCTCTTGGTGGGCGAGGAGATTCAACGTGCTTTGCTGACTGCACTCTCAAGAATGAATTAAGGGTATTCCATTATTAATTCCACATCAACAACATGCCTATGATTTTTAATGCAGTACAGTGCAACTGAGTCTATTGCATATAGGTTGACGACAGCACTAAGAATGGTTTTAATTCACAGACCTGCTTGTTCTCCATGTGATTATTTTAACTAAGGAATGTTTATATATAAGATTTATTCAAACAATTTCCACACGCTGGAAGAATTATAAGAAAACATCCTGTCTATACTGTGAATACTTCGGCCGCGAAATTTTGTTGAGTATACAATGAAATGTTCAGCCGTTCAAGCCTTATCTAGAAGCAGCGGGACATCCTTTCTAAGGTCACAAAAGTAAATCTTAGTGTAATAATATAGCTTCAGGTTCTGCGTTCGTGCACCGGTAGATTAGGGAAGAATAAAACTTTTTCGGAATACAATTGCCATTACAGAGCAAATCAGATGAATAAGATCAGGCATTAGCTTAGTTTTTGAACCAAGAAGACAATGCACACGCAGACGCTTCTAATTTTTCCTGTAAAATAAAGCTTAAATTCATGCTCTTACCAAGGTAAGAAATCGCACTAAGCAAGCCTTTATCACTGGAACTCATGTTGAAGTCGCACTGTGCAGCAGGCAGCAAATACGCCGTACCCAGGATCTCGGAGATCATCGCGACCAAACAAAATCCACACCCCAACAGCAGGACTGAATGAAATCTGCCATGACCTACAAAAGCAAACATTTAGATTAATACAACACTTTATATAAAGCTGTATTGGTGCCCATTTCTTTTCTTAAATTAAGTTGCATCCGAGGAAACATTTTACATACCCTAAATTAAAAACAAAATGTTCATACATTTCACATAAGCCACTTTCTTCAGATTTTTCAGAGAAGGGTGATAAAAAGCGATAAGAACGGTTTTCTCCACATTTGCCAGAGAAACAATCTGATGCGTTACACTCGCATAACTTTCCGTACTCTTGTACAAACTATTTTTACAAACGCTTATTCTCCATTTACTTCATGTTAATCGATATAAAAATTTGCAGAAACTATCGTATTGCTAATTTTCTTATAGGCACAAGGGGAATATGCTAGGCTTTAAGCGATAGTCAAATGTTTTAAGAGTTGGTTACTATGTGGACACAAAGAAACAAGTAACGTATTCCCTTTTCAGAAAAAGGGAAAGTATTGGAAACTTTAAACAAATAAAAAGGAGTATCTCGGAAATGGTTCACTGACAAAAAATATATATGACATAAATTGTGTGTTTTAACGAGATCTACATTTTTGTGCAGTAAAATTTTGTTTACCTGTTATACAAAATTCATTCAGAATGAAGAGGACTTTTGGAGACGTTCCCAGAAAATTCAAGATAGACACTTCATTTGCCATGAAAGTATCTTAAAATTATGATATTTTAATCAAACTTGTTGGAGCCAGTTTTGAGAAAATCAACATTTTCGAAAGGTGTTCTATGTAAAGGGTAGTCTGGGTTGGGGGATTTTCTTGAAAATATTCGTGTCGCATCTTTGAAAGATACTGAACCTCAATACCAAGTTTGGCATTTATCCGGCTTTTAGTTTTTGAGTTATGCTGTTCACAGGCATATAGACACACTTCCACAAACACACACATGGACCTTTTTCTAAAAATGCTTTTTTTTATTCAAGAGTCCTCAAAACATGTATTTCCGGTGAAATCTCGTTATCGAAATTTGGGTGGAATGCAATACTTCCCCTACTTACTATACCTAGTAGAGAAGGCAAAAATTAAAGAAAGAAAAAAGAACAATGATGGTATCAGAAAACTTCAAGGCTACCTAGCTCTGCAAACATTTACCGTTAAGTTGCATGCATGTTTGGAAACGGCTGACGCAGGCTTGTGATCTGAAGTCCAGTTTTGTTCGATCGTTGGTATGAATGGCTAACTTACGCAATGAGACAACGGAATATGTTGTACTCACCATTGGAAAAAACTGAAGAGTAAGAGACGTACTTCAGCAATTAATTCATGACAAAAATCCCATATTTAGAATAAAGCTTAAGGAAGGAAATTTCAATGCTTATAAATCGCTATTTTACTACCAATTGAAAAGAACATCGCGCGTACTTCAAGATAAACTTTGCTCAGCGAGCGCTTTGCTTGATCTGGTTTATCATATACGCAGGGAAATTTTAACACAACGTTCACTGGTTTTCCCCCTTCATAGTTGTATATAGCAATTTTTACCTACCCTACTACGTATAGTAAGTAGGGGAAGTATTGTATTCCACCCAAAAATTCGATACCGAGATTTCACTGGAAATACATGTTTTGAGACCCCCTGAATCCAAAAAAAAAATCTGATGTGTTACACTCACATGACTTTCTCTACTCTTGTACAATCTAATTTTACAAACGCCTATTCTCCATATGCTTCATGTTAATCGAGATATCGAGATGTCAATCTTATTGGTAATTTTCTTGTAGATGCAAGGGGAATATGGTAGCTTTTAAGCGATAGTCAAATATTTTAACGCTGGTTGCTATGTGGCGAATTCCATTCTCTTTGCATGTTCAGGACATAAAAAAAATCTGATGTGTTACACTCACATGACTTTCTCTACTCTTGTACAATCTATTTTTACAAACGCCTATTCTCCATATGATTTATGTTAATCGAGATATCGAGATGTCAACCTTATTGCTAATTTTCTTGTAGATGCAAGGGGAATATGGTAGCTTTTAAGCGATGGTCAAATATTTTAACGCTGGTTGCTATGCGGCGCATTCCATTCTCTTTACAAGTCCAGGACATAAAAAAATGAATAACGAATTTGAGAAAAAGTATAAGTATTGGAAAATTTAAGGGAATAACAAGCAATATCTCGAAAACGGTTCACTCAACAAAAGAAATGTACATGACATAAGTTGTGTATTTTAACGAGATCTACATTTTTGTGTAGTAAAATTTTGTCTATCTCTTATGGTTTACCAGTTATGAAAAAGTCGTTCATAATGAAGAATACTTTTGGAGACATTTCCAGAAAATTCGAGATATACATTTTATTTGTCATGACAATATCTTAAACATATGATATTTTAATCAAAATCGTTAGAGCCGTTTTTGAGAAAATTAAAATTTTCGAAAAATGTTCCATGTAAAGGGTAGTCTGGGGTGGGGGGATTTTCTTGAAAACCTTCGCGTCGCATCTCTGAAAGATACTGAACCTAAATACCAAGTTTGGTGTTTATCCGACTCTTCGTTTTTGAGTTATGCTGTTCACAGACACACAGACAGACACACAGACAGACACACAGACACACAGACACACAGACACACAGACAGACACACACACGGACATGTTTCCAAAAATGCTTTTTTTGGATTCAGTGAGTCTCAAAACATGTATTTCCGGTGAAATCTCGGTATCGAAATTTTGGGTGGAATACAATACTTCCCCTACTTACTATACGTAGTAGAGAAAGTAAAAATCTGATGTGTTACACTCACATGACTTTCTCTACTCTTGTACAATCTATTTTTACAAACGCCTATTCTCCATATGCTTCATATTAATCGAGATATCCAGATGTCAATCTTATTGGTAATATTCATGTAGATGCAAGGGGAATATGGTAGCTTTTAAGCGATAGTCAAATATTTTATCGCTGGTTGCTATGTGGCGCATTCCATTCTCTTTGCATGTCCAGGACATAAAAAAATCTGATGTGTTACACTCACATGACTTTCTCTACTCTTGTACAATCTAATTTTACAAACGCCTATTCTCCATATGCTTCATGTTAATCGAGATATCGAGATGTCAATCTTATTGGTAATTTTCTTGTAGATGCAAGGGGAATATGGTAGCTTTTAAGCGATAGTCAAATATTTTAACGCTGGTTGCTATGTGGCGAATTCCATTCTCTTTGCATGTTCAGGACATAAAAAAAATGAATAACGAATTTGAGAAAAAGTATAAGTATTGGAAAATTTAAGGAAATAACAAGCAATATCTCGAAAACGGTTCACTCAACAAAAGAAACGTATATGACATAAGTTGTGTATTTTAACGCGATCTACATTTTTTGTGTAGTAAAATTTTGTCTATCTCTTATGGTTTACCAGTTATGCAAAAGTCGTTCACAATGAAGAATATTTTTGGAGACATTCCCAGAAAATTCGAGATATACATTTTATTTGTCATGACAATATCTTAAACATTTGATATTTTAATCAAAATCGTTAGAGCCGTTTTTGAGAAAATTAAAATTTTCGAAAAATGTTCCATGTAAAGGGTAGTCTGGGGTGGGGGGATTTTCTTGAAAACCTTCGTGTCGCATCTCTGGAAGATACTGAACCTAAATACCAAGTTTGGTGTTTATCCGACTGTTCGTTTTTGAGTTATGCTGTTCACAGACACACAGACAGACAGACACACAGACACACAGACACACAGACACACAGACACACAGACAGACACACACACGGACATGTTTCCAAAAATGCTTTTTTTGGATTCAGTGATTCTCAAAACATGTATTTCCGGTGAAATCTCGGTATCGAATTTTTGGGTGGAATGCAATACTTCCCCTACTTACTATACGTAGTAGAGAAAGTAAAAATGAATAACGAATTTGAGAAAAAGTATAAGTATTGGAAAATTTAAGGAAATAACAAGCAATATCTCGAAAACGGTTCACTCAACAAAAAAAATGTATATGATATAAGTTGTGTATTTTAACGCGATCTACATTTTTTGTGTAGTAAAATTTTGTCTATCTCTTATGGTTTACCAGTTATGCAAAAGTCGTTCATAATGAAGAATACTTTTGGAGACATTCCCAGAAATTTCGAGATATACATTTCATTTCTCATGACATTATCTTAAACATATGATATTTTCATCAAAATCGTTAGAGCCATTTTTGAGAAAATTAAAATTTTCGAAAAATGTTCCATGTAAAGGGTAGTCTGGGGTGGGGGGATTTTCTTGAAAATCTTCGTGTCGCATCTCTGGAAGATACTGAACGTAAATACCAAGTTTGGTGTTTATCCGACTGTTAGTTTTTGAGTTATGCTGTTCACAGACACACACACACACAGACACACACACACACAGACACACAGACACACACACAGACACACACACGGACATGTTTCCAAAAATGCTTTTTTTGGATTCAGGAGGTCTCAAAACATGTATTTCCGGTGAAATCTCGGTATCGAATTTTTGGGTGGAATGCAATACTTCCCCTACTTACTATACGTAGTAGAGAAAGTAAAAATGAATAACGAATTTGAGAAAAAGTATAAGTATTGGAAAATTTAAGGAAATAACAAGCAATATCTCGAAAACGGTTCACTCAACAAAAGAAACGTATATGACATAAGTTGTGTATTTTAACGCGATCTACATTTTTTGTGTAGTAAAATTTTGTCTATCTCTTATGGTTTACCAGTTATGCAAAAGTCGTTCACAATGAAGAATATTTTTGGAGACATTCCCAGAAAATTCGAGATATACATTTTATTTGTCATGACAATATCTTAAACATATGATATTTTAATCAAAATCGTTAGAGCTGTTTTTGAGAAAATTAAAATTTTCGAAAAATGTTCCATGTAAAGGGTAGTCTGGGGTGGGGGGATTTTCTTGAAAACCTTCGTGTCGCATCTCTGGAAGATACTGAACCTAAATACCAAGTTTGGTGTTTATCCGACTGTTCGTTTTTGAGTTATGCTGTTCACAGACACACAGACAGACAGACACACAGACACACAGACACACAGACACACAGACAGACACACACACGGACATGTTTCCAAAAATGCTTTTTTTGGATTCAGTGATTCTCAAAACATGTATTTCCGGTGAAATCTCGGTATCGAATTTTTGGGTGGAATGCAATACTTCCCCTACTTACTATACGTAGTAGAGAAAGTAAAAAGATGTTTGGAAACATATCCGTGTGTCTTTGTGTGTCTGTCTGTGAACAGCATAACTCAGAAACGAACAGTCGGATAAACACCAAACTTGGTATTTAGGTTCAGTATCTTCCAAGGATGCGACACAAAGGTTTTCAAGAAAATCCCCCCACCCCAGATTACCCTTTACATGGAAGATTTTTCGAAAATTTTAATTTTCTCAAAAATGGCTCTAACGATTTTGATTAAAATATGATATGTTTAAGATATTTTTATGACAAATAAAATGTATATCTTGAATTTTCTAGGAATGTCTCCAAAAGTATTCTTCATTGTGAACGACTTTTGCATAACTGGTAAACCATAAGAGATAGACAAAATTTTACTACACAAAAGATGTAGATCGCGTTAAAATACACAGTTTATGTCCTATACATTTTTTTTGTTTAGTGAACCATTTTCGAGATATTACTTGTTATTCCCTTAAAATTTTCATTACTTATTGTCTAAAATGGGAATTCTTTATTCATTTTTTTGTCTTGAATATGCAAAGAGTATTAATCTGTGGGAAAGGGAATGGTGCTGCACCTAGCAACCAGCTATTAAGAGATATGTATGTGCTTAAAGCTTACTGTATTTCTATATTGCTCTTGTAAATATATATTCCCCTTACATCTACAAGAAAATTAGCAATAAGATAGAGTCTGCAAATGTTTATCTCGATTAACATGAAATAGATGGAGAATAAGCGTTTGTATAAATAGTTTGCACAAGAGTAGAGAAAAATCATGTGAGTGTAACACATCAGATTTTTCTTAGGACATTTTATAATCACAACACACAACAAAATATACAATGACGCTATTTTCATCAATGACTACTTAATGTTCTTGAAGGGACACGACCGCGCAGCTCTATGTGCTGAATATTGGCGCAGACCACTCACCATCAGGCATCTGCCGAGTCAGCGCTTCATACAAATTTCGCCTTTAGCAGATAACAAGAATAATTGCACTGACATTGTACCAACAAGAGTGGTGAGTTCTTAAATTTTTAACAGAAGGCCTCCCCAAAGAAAAACAAAAACAAAGTGTATGTCTGTCTATTTCTGTTTTGAAGCTAATATGACAACTCTTTAGCTTTAAAAAATTATGAGTTAAATTTATAATTTTGGAACTCTGTAGTTTTGGCATTAGTAAAGCGCATTTGTTATATTTTTATATACATTTTAGTTTTCTATTTTATGAAATGTATACTGAGCAATACTTAACAATATAGCCCAGATATTATTAAATTATTAAATTTGATGTTAACATAACATTATTACATTACAAAAGGAAAATAACTTTTTATAAGCATGCAGTTTCATCTTTTCATAAGATTTTTTTAGAATTATGAAATTGCACCTGAAGATATTTCTTCTACTTCACTGCCTACTTATATTCATGTTTTTTGACTGTCATAACAAACGTTAAAACCGAAGGAATGTAATAAGATTTCTTTAAACATCTTTAGTTGAATTTATTGATAGGCAGATTTTAAAACGGATATGAATTTTGAAATTACAAATTTTCACTTTCTCTACTACGTATAGTAAGTAGAGGAAGTATTGCATTCCACGCAAAAAATCGATACCGAGATTTCACCGGAAATAAATGTTTTGAGGCCCCTGAATACAAATAAAGCATTTTTGGAAACATGTCCGTGTATGTGTCTGTATCTGTGGCTGTGTGTCGGTCTGTCTGTGAACAGCATAACTCAAAACGAAAAGTCTGATAAATACCAAACTTGGTATTTGAGTTAAGTATCTTCCAAGGATGCGACACGATTTTCAAGAAAATCCGGCACCCCAACTTCCCTTTACGTGGAACAGTTTTCAAAGATTTTAATTTTCTAAAAAGACTAACGATTTTGATTACTATACTATATATGAAATATATTTACACAACAAATAAAATGCATTTGCATGAATTTTGTGTGAATACCCTAGGACGTCCGCTTTTTTCGGAAGGAATTTTGTATAATCTCATATAACTCGTAAACCTTAAGTGATAGACGAAAACGTACCATACAAAAATGCAGATCTCTTTAAAGCTCACAATTTACTTAAAATACGTTTTTTGTGGCATAAGCCGTTTCTGAGATAGGCTCGCATTGTTCAATACTTATTCTTTTAAGGTCCCATCGATTTTCAGTTGCTTCTCGCGATTGCAAGGAAACAGTATGGAATTTTAAGCCTAGCATATGCGTCCAGTTCTAAAACATTTGACTATCGCTGTATAATGTAGTTATTTTTGCAAAGGTTTTTTACTTTCTCTACTACGTATAGTAAGTAAGGGAAGTATTGCATTCCACCCAAAAATTCGATACCGAGATTTCGCCGGAAATACATGTTTTGAGACCTCCTGAATCCAAAAAAAGCATTTTTGGAAACATGTCCGTGTGTGTGTCTGTGTGTGTGTGTGTCTGTGTGTGTGTGTGTGTGTGTGTGTGTCTGTGTGTCTGTGAACAGCATAACTCAAAAACGAACAGTCGGATAAGCACCAAACTTGGTATTTAGGTTCAGTATCTTCCAGAGATGCGACACGAAGGTTTTCAAGAAAATCCCCCCACCCCAGACTACCCTTTACATGGAAGATTTTTCGAAAATTTTAATTTTCTCAAAAATGGCTCTAACGATTTTGATTAAAATATCATATGTTTAAGATAATGTCATGAGAAATGAAATGTATATCTCGAATTTTCTGGGAATGTCTCCAAAAGTATTCTTCATTGTGAACGACTTTTGCATAACTGGTAAACCATAAGAGATAGACAAAATTTTACTACACAAAGAATGTAGATCGCGTTAAAATACACAACTTATGTCATATACATGTCTTTTGTTGAGTGAACCATTTTCGAGATATTGCTTGTTATTTCCTTAAATTTTCCAATACTTATACTTTTTCTCAAATGCGCTATTCATTTTTTTATGTCCTGGACATGCAAAGAGAATGGAATGCGCCACATAGCAACCAGCGTTAAAATATTTGACTATCGCTTAAAAGCTACCATATTTCCCTTGCATCTACAAGAAAATTACCAATAAGATTGACATCTCGATATCTCGATTAACATGAAGCATATGGAGAATAGGCGTTTGTAAAATTAGATTGTACAAGAGTAGAGAAAGTCATGTGAGTGTAACACATAAGATTTTTTTGATTAAGTGTAGTAGATAGAAAATAACGTTTAGTAAGAATGGTTTGTATACCCACTAATAAAGATAGAGGGTAGAGAAAGTCACATGAATGTATCTCATTAAGATTGTTTATATACATACATTTTACTATTTGCAGCTGCCATGAACATTAGCATTTTAACGGAATGCTATGAACCTGTTTGGTGAAATTTATTAGGACTCTAGGCAGAAAAATCTGAATATTAAAACAATAATTTATATAAACAATATTTAACTCTGTTAAAATAGGCATTGTCACCGATTCTTGTACGTCTCCGAATGGCTGAGGCCTAAAATTTCAGCATGGACTAACTGCATTGGCCTGGATGGCTTCACCAGGCGAAATTACGTGATGGAGCCACCGAAATCAATTAGCCGCTTACGAAAACACGTCTGCAACCTGAGGAGGCCAGCAAGACGCCACAGGGGATTGTAAAACAAAAACAAAGAAACATTATTTGAAAGCTATGGTATATCCAAAGGGACGCAGGCCAAAATTCCTTCTTAGTAAACACAAACAGAATACCCGCATCGAAAAGCTTTGTTTTCTACACATGAATGAATCAACCCCATCATAGCAAGAAAGAATCACAAATATATTAACAATAAAATAATCAAAGTCCTGAAAAAAAATAATAAATGATATACAAACAAACTAAACACAACAGACCCTATAAATAATTAATATAGATCAAAAGTATAATAACACGCCATTGATTAAAGTTAATAGCAAACGTTAAATTGTTCATTTTACCTTTAAGCCAAAATCGATAAGCAAACTTTTTAAAATGAAATAGTAATTGAAAACTTTATGTCAGCAAGTAATAGCTTGAAATGTATTAAAGCAGATTTAATGTAATAGCAAATTTAATAATCAGAAAAATAAGGCATTTAAACAAATTTAAATTTAAAACCTAAAACTAACAAGAGGGCTAAATATAATAATATCCTAGTTATTTCAGGACAGTTTAAAAGTTTTAAAATGTAACAAGGAAAGGCAAAATAAATGTAAACCGAAAATAACACAAGTTTTATTAGAAATAATACTTGCTTTTAAAGTTCAAAATCATTAAACCACAATGAAATCTAACATTATTTTCACACAAAATAAAGGGTAAATGGAAACGATTTACTACCACAGAAGTTGGGTAACAGCACATATGCAATAAACGATGGTAGAAAATCGTGAAGACTTTAAAGGTTATACAGGATAGATTAAAAATGTTATTAAAGGTGAAAAATATATGATCCAAAATGAATCTACACAGGCTAACAAAGGCACAAGGGCTAAGCACCTAAGGAAAACAAAACTTTACCAAAACCCACAAGATAATGAAAAATGGCTGAGAGTCAGCTTTCATACCCCACGGAATCCAATATATATTGAGGTAGTAGGCAAGCGGGACGTAACGTGAAAGATCAAATAGAACAAAACAAGGAAATCGGAAAATTGCGGTGTAAGTGACCTAAAGCAAATGTAAAAGAAAATTAATACATAAAACTTTACAATCAGCACATAACACACATAAAAACTTTCGTGCAAAGCATCTCCCTTAATTCAGAACATGTCAAACTGACCTCCTGCTGAGTAGAACCCTCTGTTGCAATAGACTGACTAAAATAGATGCCAATATCTCTTTACACGAGCGGTTAGGCAGCTTACCCTAGAAATGCTCTGCGCTTAATTATGGAAAACTGCGGTCTGTGCTGAAAATGGTTTATTGGTTGTAGAGAAAATGACATCCACGAATATATGAAACATTTTATCGATACTTGCTTTACTTTCTTTGTCGCTTACTTTTGTTGACAGAGGAAGTAGTATATTTCACCCAGAAATTCGTTATCGAAATGTCACCGGAAACTGACCTTTCTAGGTCTCTTAAATCCAAATTTTCAGAAAAACGAATAAATGCGCGGGTAAAAGAGAGATAGAGATAGTATGAACAGACTATTTCACTAACGGAATGTTGCATAAATACCAAATTCCATACTTAAGCGAGGTAAGGTACGATTTTCAGGAAAAGGTTGTTCTTTATTTATTATTTTCCGAAAAAGCTCCTCTTAAAGATTTTTAATTAAAAACGTACATATTTTAGTTAGGGAAGAAGACATCTTGGAAGACAAAGGAAATAATGGTCAACATATTTTGAATTCAGAAGAGGCATTCCTGCCTAATCCATGAAGTGCAGAAGAAATATATCTATAATTATTGAATTTTCTATTAGTTTTCTGAAGGTGTCTTTATTGCTATTGGGTTTTGTGTAACTGACAAACATAAAATATAGACAAACACTTACTACAGGAAGAATGTAAAAAATTCTCATCAAAATACACAATTTATGTCAAATCAAGTTATTTTGACATTAATTATTACCAAAACAGTTATTATTGCTCTTTTAAATTTTGCAATATTTTAAACAATGCTAACTTACCTGCTAAAGAAATTGCTGTTTCAAAATTCACCGCTTTTGGCTTGTCGCTGGAATCTACGTCGTCTCCATCTATTAAACACCAGAAATAACATCACAGTTAAACAGATCAGATATTAAAAATAGAAACTAACACTCAATTTCTCTTGCCTCAGTTTGGGGAATTCACAAATGAATTCAAAATTGTGATGCAGCTTACAATAGTTTAAATTACATATGAGGCTGTTCTGTAAAACTCGTAGTATAGCAGCGTACCGTGCCTGCCTCCATTCCTGAGGTTGCGGGTTCGAACCCGGCGGAGAACGGCGTCAAAATCCCTCTAATGGCTTCCTTCGGAAGGAAAGTAAAGCGGGTCGTAGGTTTACGGCACATAAAAGAACCTCAAGCGTGTTAAAGAGGCCGCTGAACAAAACTACCGATCTTTCACGCCCAATATGGAATGGGACGCTAGAGACCATATCAGTTAAAGAGCGGCCATAATTAAAACTCAGTTTAATTTTCCGTAGCAAAACATAAGATGTCTGTCATAATCCCATAATATGGTGTCCGTGTATATTTATTCAAAACTCAAGCACAAAACTGTTTTTTTTAAATGCTGTACTCTTATTGAAAGTCAAGAAGTAGTAAAGAAAGAATGTCTTCGTTAAAAAGATGGTTAAAACGGAAATAACATGAGTATTTTTCAGTCATTGAAGGTTATTTAAACCAACCTCTTTGTCCATGGCTTAACTGAAGTTTCCGAAAACAACAGTGTTCCGGATATTTGCACGCATATTAAATTAGTTAGAACCACCTCGCTGCTAAATTTGGATGGAGTAGGATTTCTAATTCCAATGTTATTTTCTGTTAATAAGGCACCAAATCACCCTAAGCATAAATCATCATCATCGTCCTCTTCTTCACTCCATGCTTTAGACATCTTTGTCTGTTCCGTCTTCACGTAATCCTTCCATCTTCTATACGGTATGCCTACATCTATTTTATCAGAAGGTCTGTAATTGTAGATTAATTAAAATCTTTTATTATACATCATATCTAAATGATGTAACCATTTTGATCTGTATACCATCATAATTTAGTTATTTACATATAATTCTTCTCTAGTTATTTCATTATTTATGCGATCCAATAAAGTGCATTCGTTTGTTTTTCTTGAAAATGTCTTCCCTGCTGCTTGTATTTTATTTCTAACTTTTCTAGAGTATCCCTATCTTAGATCCTTAAATTAATATAGGTTTAGCCACTGTTATATAAAATTTGATTCTAGTATCCCCTCTTGTTTCATTTTTTTTTTCAATTGTTCCACATATTGTTTGAAATACTAATTGAAATGCCAATTTTATATTTATATCCCTTTCTGGGTGGAAGCAGTTTTCATAACCCAAATACTTAAAATAAGATACTCTTGTTCTAGAGGAATTTCATCAAGTATTATTTTTTAACTGATGTGGTTTTTATTCTAAAATGCCATTACTTTTGCTTTGGAAATTTGTAGACCGTAATATTTACGTATTTTATTTAAGTAATGTAAAGATCTTTGTACATTATCTTCGTTTTCTGGGATAATTACCAAACCATCAGCATGTAACAACAATTTCATTTTTTGTTGTTTATTTTTCCATTTAAGAAAAAGTTCAATCACACAAATATTAAAAAGATTAGGTAACATTGAGCACCCATGCCTTCATTTGTTTCCAAAAACTTTTTGTGAGCTGTTTTACATTTGAAACGTGATTCTTTATATTTCAGTACCGCTGATTTCAAAAATGGCTTCCGTTTTTCTCCATCACATCAGGTTTTCTTACAAATAAAAAATGAAGTATTCACATGTTTTCTTCGAGGTGTATACTCATGAGATGTATAAGAGCTACAAATGAATTTGTGAGGTTTTCTATTTCCAAATATCACATTTAAACTCATTTTATAAACAGAAGGCCAATATAATCTTGTTTGTTTGGTATCGAATGCTTGTCTTTTGGGTTTTCTCTGGTGTGTTTCCGTGGAATTCCTACACAGCATCCAGCAGTAATCTGCAATCATTGAAGAATTCCATCGTCCTTGGTATCTCCTCTCCATTTGTCGAATATCCTGATGGGCCTCTCCCCTTGTTCCTCACTACCTGCCCCCAGGTTGTCAGGAAAAATGTCCAAATGTGAAAACAGAAAGTGTAATTGGAGACTCATTTTGCATCCTAAAGTTCTGAACTTCTGTAATATGTTGTTCACAAGTTTAACATAGTCAGGATGTTTATTGTTTCCTAGAAAGTTGCCTATAACTTATTTAAATGCATTCCAAGCATTTCACTCTTCAGAAGTCATACTAGCTTCAAATTGCCTATCTTTAAATAGAGCTGTGATTTGCAGACCCACAAAGATTGCTTCTTTTATTTTTGCTTCAGAAAGGGAGGGAAAACTGACTATGAGATATTTGAAACAATCACCGTCTTGATCAAGTGTTTTTACAAACCGTTTCATTAAAACAAGTTTTATATGAAGAGGTGATAAAAGAATTTTCTTAGGATCCACTCGGCTACCCCTCATTATGTTCTTACTATCTGACGTTAAACTTTCTCTTTTGGGCCATTGGCTTTGTTCCTAATGTTTGTCTCTTGCCCTATTATCCCACTCGCATAAATAACATGGACATTTTGTGAATCCCTGTTGTTGGCCTAATATCATACAGATTACTTTCAAATCTCCACACATCAACCACTGATGCTCAACGTATTTAATTCTCTCCAAAACATACTTCAAACCTTCATAATTTTCCTTCAGCTGCACATGAGTGCACTACTCGAACTGAAGAAAGAGCATTCCCATTGTGAAGCAGCACACCCTTAAGACTTCTTTTACTAGAATCAATAAATAGCCTCCATTCACGTGGATCATATGTACCACAACCCAATTTTTATTTTCTCTACTACGTATAGTAAGTAGGGGAAGTATTGTATTCCACCCA
Source organism: Deroplatys truncata (assembly GCA_030765065.1). NCBI lineage: Eukaryota > Metazoa > Arthropoda > Insecta > Mantodea > Mantidae > Deroplatys > Deroplatys truncata. The sequence continues at coordinate 31,883,827 of CM060976.1, forward strand.
AAAATTCGATACCGAGATTTCACCGGAAATACATGTTTTGAGACCCCCCTGAATCCAAAAAAAGGATTTTTGGAAACATGTCCGTGTGTGTGCCTGTGTGTCTGTGTGTGTCTGTGAACAGCATAAATCAGAAACGAACAGTCGGATAAGCACCAAACTTGGTATTTAGGTTCAGTATCTTCCAGAGATGCGACACGAAGGTTTTCAAGAAAATCCTCCCACCGCAGATTACCCTTTACATGGAACATTTTTCGAAAATTTTAATTTTCTCAAAAATGGCTCTAACGATTTTGATTAAAATATCATATGTTTAAGATATTTTCATGACAAATAAAATGTATATCTTGAATTTCCTGGGAATGTATCTAAAAGTATTCTTCATTGTGAACGACTTTTGCATAACTGGTAAACCATACGAGATGGACAAAATTTTACTACACAAAAAAGTAGATCGCGTCAAAATACACAATTTATGTCATATACATTTTTTTTGTTGAGTGAACCATTTTCGAGATATTGCTTGTTATTCCCTTAAATTTTTCAATACTTATTTTCTCAAATGGGAATTCGTTATTAATTTTTTGTCTTGGATATGCAAAGAGTTATAATCCGTGGCAAAGCGAATAGTGCTGCAGCTAGCAACCAGCTATTAAGAGATATGTATGTGCTTAAAGGCTACTGTATTTCTATATTGCCCTTGCAAATATATATTCCCCTTACATCTACAAGAAAATTAGCAATAAGATAGAGTCTGCAAATGTTTATCTCGATTAACATGAAGTAGATGGAGAATAAGCGTTTGTAAAAATAGTTTGTACAAGAGTAGAGAAAGTCTTGTGAGTGTAACACATCAGATTTTTTTATTAAGTCTGGAATGTTATTACAGTAAACTAGATTTTCTTTCACGTTACTGTCTGTATCTGAATTAAGTTCACTACTGTCTGTAGGTGGCTTAGGTATAGGAATGCCAGGACCATGGGTCACTGGTCTCATAGCAGATGGTAAGTTTGGGTATACAATTACTGTTTTGTTCTTTGCATTAAAACCTTTCACATTGCATGAACAAAAGTAAGTGTCAGTACTGTGATTGTGAGGTTCACGCCACAAAATTGGTAAACGTAGTCATTGTTTCTTCCTCTTTGTCCAATTTCATAAGTCTTCAACACAAACACTGCACACATTATGAGGAGCCCAAAACCTGGATTGATCTCCTATTTCAATTCCGAAGTAAGCTTTGTACGCTTTTCTTACAAATGAGGTTGTTTTTTCTGCTTCTTCACAACAATAAAACTACCACAAATATAACAAAATGAATTTGGATTATTTACATAACAGCTTCTTTCCATTATGCTGCACTGAGTTACATATGATAAAGATAACAAAATGGTATTATTTAAATGCTAATTTCTTGCTTTATACAACAACTATTAAACCCTGTAACAGATGAATTCCTAATACAAAATGGTGTAAGCCGCTTAGAATGTGCTGCCACCTGCCATAAAACAGTCAACTATTTCCTTTTAGTAGCTTTATTCAAATTAATGGTATTGTTGCTGCAGTAGTGCAATGGCTCATGATCACAAAAGACACACAAATAAATAAAAATGGAAGATGTTAACTTGAAATAAATGGTATGTGATACGACAATATGGACTTCATTTTTGAAATCAGGACATGGAAATTAGTATAAAAAGACCTGAAAATCACTGTTAACCTGTGATGATGATTATTATTATTATTTCTGATTTTCATGTATACTCTTAATCACTTTAGTTAATTTATTAGGATAACAATGTGCTTCCATAATTTACAACAGTAACATAAATGGTTTTGAAAGTAAATTGAATAAATAATTTTAACAAAAGCTTTGATGCAATATTTGAAAGTTTTATGCTCTCATTGCTTTTAAATTTATGCAGTATGTTTGATATAATATTTTATAGTATTTCATTATTATTATTATTATTATTATTATTATTATTGGCAATCAGCAGGAACATTTTACCATTAAAATATTTCGTGCAGCTATTTCTACCACTGATTATCCGATATACAGCTGAAGACAAAAACCTGGTTCGTATGTTAGAAAACTATATTGTTCTACAACTGGCAAACTGTAAAACTATTTGGGTAGAAAAAAATGAAATGAAGTATCGGCGAACATTTCGTTTTAAAGGTTACAATGTTGGTAATAGAACCAATTTCTCAGTACGACTAAAAGCTTTATTACATGATTGTTTGATACTGCAGCAAGAAAAAAGCACGACCCGAGGATGCAAGAAAACAGGTTGAGTCCTCATTATTAGTGCGATAAGAATATGTGTGTGGAATTTCGTGTTTCAGATAAATAAGCCGTAAAAAGTTTAGCTGGGCTTGATAGGTCTTTGATTATTCAATAATGTTAAAAATATCTACTAAATTTATACTTATCAGTAATATGGAAGTCTTAAGTGAATCTTAGTTGAAGTGTACCGCGTTGGTGTCATACTACTGTCCATTCCAAACCAGAGTGCCTTTCACTGAAAACAAACCCTTTGTATTATCCGCGCGAAAGTAGTTCGCAATCCCCGCCCATAATGGCTGCTTGTTCCCCTCCCACGTGCTTGTTGAACACTATTTAATCAATAAAAAGGTGCCCTGCGTGAGAATCATAGTTCAAAATGCAACCTGAGGTAACAATCGATTTTATAAGTATGCGGAAATGAACATTTTACTTACGTTAATCACAATCCTCGGGCAAAAGTGCAACACCCAAACCCGAATCCTCGGAAGATGACTCAGCTGCCGTATCAGAATCAGAACTACTCTCCAAAATAATGACAAGCTTATCCAAAATTCCACAGCACTGTTGCACTTAAAACAAGTTCCCACAGTTTATTCTCTTCTATGTTGTATTATGTCTATTTATATTGCCTGCTCGCTTTGGTTATACTTCTCACAGAAACGCCTGTAAAATCCGATATTAGTTTCGTAATATGTAATAATGCAAGTGTTGGGTATTTTTGTAATAGTGAGTTGAATATATGAAGTATTGTTTGTTTTTAGCCACTTTTTAACTGTTCCCCACTTCTGTGTTTGAACAGTTTATTCGCACTACACGCACCTTCCTCTGCCCTGTAAGCTCAAATACCAACTGACTAAATCACGAGATTTGACCTGAGCTGAGCATATGTGTGTTAGTGTATTATGAATGACTGTTCGCTTATCATATATCCTGTGTTACGCAAAGTGTTTATTCGGTACTCAGATAGCACCTCTGGGAATTCATTGCTGCATTTCTTGTGTATGTAAGAGAGTGGCAGTCATGCGTTACGGTTGGTATTAACAAGCAAGATGCTCTTGGGTTAGCGCAAAGCAGAGGAAAATAGTATTTTGTAATCTCTTAACAGATAGTATATATCCATTACCTTTAACGATGAGTCCTTATGATAACCGCAATAAAATGTGCAGTTCTATACCTTTCCTGCTCTAATATTTCATATACAATACATGTATTAAGGAACTATTTACGTTGGCGTAAGAGTATATTCTTGGGTTCGTGACAAGCCGAAGCACGTGCTGCTGTTTACATCAGAGGGAACTCTGGTTTGGAATGGACAGTAGTGGTCTATTTTACAGCCATTTATTTCCCTATAAGCAGGCCTAATGTAGACAAAAAATTAGTTCAAGCTTATTCTAGAATTAGGTTTGGTCATCAAAAGCTAGAACCATTTTACTTTTGAAAACTATCTTACTTGCAAAAATGCACGTATACCTTATTTATGCAAGCAACCCTTTACAAAATTACCACTAAGGGCGAAAATCTGAATAAAGCGGTTTTGGTCCAAAACAACTGCAAAATAGATAACAAATTTTAAAATTATTTCTCAGCACGGTAATGAAAATATTTGTGCATTAGCAGCATTTCTCTAGAGAAAATAAGGGATTTATCTCTCTTCAAAATTATTTTGGAAATGTTTCTTTCTCGTTGTACTTTTATGGTAGAAAATCTGGAAAACCATTTTCGAGATGATGCACTAACTTAGTTTGTCGAACAAATTTTGCAGCTGCAACAATGCCTGACCGTATCAGAAAGTCAGTAGTAGGCAGTAATCACTATTGCATTCTATCTAATGCCAGGCAGTTTAAACATCTCCACATTGCACATTCTGTGTGCAATTAAGTAACGGAGTTCCAGAAAACCAATTCGTAACAATACGGATAAGTGGCGCATAAATGACAAGTTTGAGAAGCTCATGTCATATACCTGAAAATATGTTTGTTTTTAACTCCTCTAACTTCCCTGAGACTTGTAAACGAACTTTTGTAACACCGCGAACTGTCATTTTAAGGCGTTTGTCCCAAAAAGAAAAAAGAAAAAAAAGGGGGAGTTTGCTTTTACCTCCTATAACATCCCTGAGAAGTTACAAACGAACTTTTATAACACCACGCAAGTCAGCGATCTACCCTTTTAAGGCGTTTGTCCCAAAAAACAAAAAACAAAATCAATAGAGTTTGTTTTTACCTCCTCTTAACGTCCCTGAAAATTTATAAACGACTTTGTTTGATACCCACAACCTTTTTTAGTTTATCACATTTAGTATTTCTAATGATATATTTATTGGCTGTCACTTTTGATAAATGGAAAAATGTGTTAGATATAGTTTTAAGCATTAAACATGTGCGTAATATGATGAAATTAAAGATATTAATTAGATGAAACTTAACAAACTAATTAAATTAAATATTTAAATGTTTATGGAACTTTAAAATCCAAAACTTGGGTTGCTTGTTAAACTTTCATCTCACCTGCCTTCATTAAAAACTTTTTTTAAAAACATTTAATCTCTTTCTATTATGAGACATTAGATGAAACTTAATGATCTGTGATTAAATACTGAATAATTCTAGAACTCAAAACCATTAGTGTCTGCTATACCTTTTTTTATCCTCCTCCTTTAAATGAAGCTTCTGATTCTATTGGTTCCGACGGTTGCAATGATATGGTGAAAATAAAATTATAAAATATATAAAACGTTACTTTACTTACTGCTTAAAGTGACAAATTCTTCGTCTATTACCGATATCGACTTCTGATTGTCTTCATTGTTATCTGGAACTAAAAGGAAGAATAGTAGTAAGTGTGTATTTATTATACAGACTTCAATATATTTACAAAATATCCTTTGCATGCATCTCTCGAAAATATACATTAATTATTACTAACAGGCCTGAACGGATAGAAAAAATGAAACGATTTTTTCCAACACAACCAGACATAATTAAAATCTCACTCTCACTCAATCACTTTCTTATTCTTCCTCGAGTGGCTCGCGCCATTATGTGTGACTCGATAGAGCAAACAGTTTATGCAGATAGCGAATCAGCAAGTACTTAACTAGTTTGCAGCTTTACTCCTAGAAAAACTGCCAGATAAATAAATCAATCTCGCCGTCTAAGTTACTCGTTGTGAGTTCACTGAATCCATTAAAATGTTATAAAAGGCCCGCTTAATTATGCTCAGAGTGAGGAATAGAGTAATCGTCTCTGTTGATTCTCAGGCGTTTGTCAATGATGCAAGTCTATGTTACAGTGCTATGGAAGGCAATTTATTGTTTTTCAGAAACAGAAGTTACGATAAGTTCATTTTGTTGCTATTAATCTACGTGCTGATGTAGTCCTCATCTCTCGCAGAATGCAATTTTTGTTGTAGTTCCTCGGCCTTAGCAACGGACGTTACTTGGAACATTAATCTTGCTATTGAAGTTCAATAGGTAGCCGGGAAATCATTACTAACTTGGCGAGTTCTCTGTCAGGACTTCAGTGAGATCTCCCTGTGAACATACTTCAGTTGTTTGTCAGTCGAACTACTTCAATTTAATGCAGCAATAGCTGTAAATTTATCTCCATCTGTATGTCCCAAAGCGAATTATTGCATCGATCCAATTTGGTACTACAAGCCAGAACTGAGACTTCACTGCCATAATCCACTAGTAGCCGCACTGTAGGCAGTAACTGACACATTTTGTGTAGCATCCCATATTGCAATAGTTACTATTAAGTAATCTTAAGTCTGTCGATACCTTTCCCAACTACTATGTTAACCTTCGATCTAAAATATCCTCTATGTTTGATGGAAAGTCTTTCGTTTTTACTTTCTGTACCATGTATTTACGGTAAGTGGAACAAGAATTGAATTGGATAGTGAAGCGGAGGGGATTCGGCACCGATCCAGGAATAAGGATATTGTACGACCCTGAGGGGGCGCCTCCAGGAGGGAGGCGACGGCACAGAAATTACGGGGCCCCTACTGTTTCCAGATATAAACGCCCCGGCAGTCGGATAGGCAGGCAGACCGGGGACTCCACCCCACACAGGGTCCAACGTCCCATGGGACGGTCCTTATACCCCTGCAACCAGCCGAAAGCCGAGGGACAGAGGAAGGTAACCGAGAGCATCCTTTTCCCCTGCTACACTGTACCGAAATACCATTGCCGTCACTTCTACCCTGAAGTAAACCAAACGGGATGAAGGATGAATAAAATGGTTAATGAAACGAAATGGAGGGACAGGAAATTTGGGAGATGAAAGAAACCACTCCAGCAAGTTGAAGAAATATTTTATTCAACCCAAAAATTCCATACGGTGATTTCACCGAAAATATGAGGCCCCCTGAAACGCCCTCCCAAGAAAAGCATTTTCACCTTCTCTACCATATACTAGTAGGTAGAGATGGTATTTGCATATATCCAAAAATTCGATACCACGATTTCACCTGAAATACAGGTTTGAGGACCCCAAATAATTAAAAAAAATATTTTTAGAAAAAAATGCTCTGAACAGCATAACTCAAAAACGAAAAGTGGATAAATACCAAAGTTGGAGTTTTCTGGGTATAGCTTGGTACATAAGTCCTCTTCATTTGGAAGGAACCTTATATAATCTTGTATAACTGATAAGTGGTAAGCGATACATGAAAACGCACTACATAAAAATGTAGATCTCTTTAAAACACACAATTTATTTGAAATAACTTTTTGTGGCATCATCCATTTCCGGAATATTCGTTATTAACTGCTCAATTTGTTCAATACTTTGTCATTCTTTTGAAGTCATGTTGACATTCAGTTGTTTCTCGTATTGCATGAAAGGAGTAAGGCCAGATCGTAGTGTCCAGTTCCTAAACATATGATGAAGCTATTTCTTTCGTATGTATAACGAAGTGTGTAATAAAGCTATTTCTGCAAAGTTTTATCTCGATTTAAATGAAACAGATAGAAAAATAAACTTTCCTAACAGAAATTTTTATAGCCGCTAATAAACGAAAGAGGGTAGATAAGGTCATCCGAGTATAACCCTTCAGATTTTTAGAAAAAAAGACATTACGTGTTGAACAGCATAGCTCAAAATGAAGAGTCCGACAAATAACAACAAAGCTTGGTGCCTGAGCTCAGTATCTTTCAACACGAAGATTTGTAAGAAACTTCCCGCTACCAAGCTACCCTTTACATGGAAAAGTTTTCGTTATTTTTTATTTTTTCAAAAATGATACGGATATTGTTTAAAATACCACATGTTTAAGCGATATCCCTAACAAATAAGACATATATCTAGAAATTTCTGGGAATAGCCTTTAAAGTTCTCTTCATTGTGAAAGACTTCTGTATTATTGGTAAACCGTAAGGGATAGACAAGATGTTACTGCACAAAGAGCGTGGATTTCAGTAAAGCATACAATTTATGTAAAATCAAATTTCCTGTGGCGTTAACCATTTCAGAGATATTAGTTTTAATTTTCAAATACTTTTGTTTTTCTCAAGTGGAAAAACGCTATTCTTTTTTTCTCGTGGCCATGCAAAGGGCATGGAATTTCAAAGCCATCGCCCAGCAACAGGTTTTTTAAGAATCTGACTACCGTTTTTCCTATCGTATCCTACAACGAAATGGGTAAATTGAAAGTTTAGCTGGATTAACAAGAAGTAGACAGAAGAATACGTTTTTGTAAGAATAGTTGTAGAAAATGACTGGAGAACATCAGAATGCAGCACATCAGAGTTGACTGGAGTTGATTCTCGCTTCAGTCCACTGTATCCCCTTTGTACCTACAACAAAATGTGAAACGAAACTATCTCTGCAAAGGTTTATTTCGATTAACATTACATAGAAAATTAAGCTTTTGGAAGAGCATTTTGCTACATGAGCTACATAAAAGTGCATGATAATGGCTAGAGGAAAGCATGTGAATGTAACACTTCAGATTCTTCAACTATGCTTTCCTACTTAGTGCCTATAAACGGCTAGTTTGGAAACAACAATTATTTATCAAACATTACCATATTTTAATCTATACTCTTACAACGTTTTATTGTTACATGTTTTAGTCGCGGAATTTAACATCCTTCATAAAACTGCCGCATCGTAATGTTGTGTATTACTGCCGGCCTTAGTGACTTGTGAACAATTTAATCAGGTAATAAGGCACTCTTTTGTTCCATTTAGGACCGGACCGGACAGGACAGGACTAGAAGCGGAGGGGAACTTAGCATCTCCATCTAGGCAGGTCTTTTGTACCTAAACTGTACTCACTCTTAGATTGATCCGCACCAAAACAAACTTCAGGTGACCAGTGCACCGTTATAATGTATCCTTCCGCCATTCGCGCCAGAAATATGTCATATTTTCACGACCATGTGACGAGTATAGGCAAAGAGAACATGGTCCGACAACTTAAACGGTGGCTAGCATACTCTATTAGGATTGAAGGTGATAAGATTGATAGTTGCAACAAAATACATGTTTGCACATATAATAATGGTTAATTCTAAAAGAAACGAGAGAAAAAGAAAGTGACAGGTATGCGATATCTTACATTTATTCGCTCTGGAAGCGGCGGTTTTAATCAACTGTTGGCGGCTCATTTTTAAAAAAAGCAATTGTATATTGTTACGTGAATTACATTCTTGTTCCATTCATGCATCTTGTATTTCACACGTTTTCTGTTTTTCCCGGTGTAACGACTTTCCCGTTTCAGATTTTTTAACGAGCACTGTTTACACTTGTACTCGAAGCACCTATGCACTCAGAAGTTAATTTCACCACTTCTTTCACGGGAAGTGTTAGATATTTCTCATATAACTAACAAACTTCCAACCCTATTGTTTTTCACCACTAGTGAATGGTTTGCCCGCTTATGCTTTACGTAAGTCGACGAAAACGTAAGAGCAAATCACCGTCCGCCATGATACTAAACAGAAACTGCTGGTTTCTGGCTAGAAACAATATTCTACGCATACCCGGATGTCAGTTACTTATATGAATTGCATGTTGGGACTTGTAGCTCTGTTTCACGGTACAAATTAAAGTTAGACTTTTAGGTATTTGTATAGATATTATACCATTTAAGGATATATTCATTCTAAAATTTAGATTATTAGCATGGGGCTACTTTCCTGCACGCACGGTACATTGGTCACGTGGTTTGTTTAGGCACGGATCAACCTAGAGTGAATGCAGTATAGGCCCGATGAGAGGAGACAGAGGACGGCCGAACCAGGAGTCACTACAGGCAGAGCCCGAGGTCACGGGTGATGGAGTTTTTCGGGTATGAAAATCCTTAACATGGCTTCCTTCGGAAGGGAAGTAAAGCTGGTGGTCCCGTGTCGTAGATTTATGGCACGTAAAACAACCTCAAGGTTGATAAAGTGGCCTCTGAGCAAAATTTCCGGACTTTCACGCTCAAAATAGAACAGGATGTCTAGGACCATAGTAGTTATTGAGCGTCCATAAATAAAAGTCAATTTAATTGACAGGGAGAGGGCAGGATCCCAGCATTTACAGATTTGAGCTCTCCAGGTGGTGCTGGTGCAACCGGCTTCCCTCCGCACCTGTGGGCTTACACATCCCCTGAGGCGGGTGGGACTCGGAGACCGCTCGCAGTCCGGGGGACGAAGGTATACCCAGAGCATCCTTTTTCCTTATCATGCACACACCGAGACCTTCTGCGAACACTTGCAACTCTGAAAGAAACCAAGCAGAAAGGTGAAGAGAAATGCAAAAGGAGATGAAATAGAGGGACAGGAAGTTCGGGGGATGTAATAATTCTTCCTTGGATTCGCCTGGCGACCCGGGGAAACCCAAGGGTCAGGAAGGTTGCCCGCGGGTATCGAAACCACGACCTCCCGAATGCGAGCCACAGACGTTACCGCATGAGTCATCCCGCTCGGCTTGTTCCATTTATATGCAGCCTTTAACATATATCATATCGGCGACTTTGTCTTTGGAACAATTGCTCATTGTAATGATGTTCACTCGTTTACTGTTGTTATATTCAGTTTTACTTTAGTTGTCTTTAAAATTTACACACATATTCATACTTTCTTTCATATCTCCAGACTCCAGGGAGCGTTGGGAATAATCCTGGCTATACAAAAACCCCCACCTCCAGAATCCGAGACATCTGCATTTAGAGGTTAGTATGCTAACCATCAGACCACAGAAATTGCAAGGAACTTTGCTTTTTTGAAGGAAAAGTCTATGCTCTTAAAGCTGAAATGTTTTATTAACTCGCTAAAACATGAGGATTACCAGAGGAATATATAGCACTAACATTTAAATGACTAATAAGCTATAATTTATGCTATTATTAGGGACAGAAATGATAGCATATTTATATGAATACGGTGGGATTGAGTTCCAATATTTTTCTCGACATTTATTGTAGATGCGAAAAAAATTTTATTTACATATAATAAAATTATAACCTAAACTTTTCTGGTAACTTTTTATTTTCGATGAATAATAAAATTTATATTATAAAAATTAAAATTTATATGTACCCTAAAACAAGAAATAAAAAAATTAAAATCCGCGCTTGTGTGTGTGTGTGTGTATGTGTGTGTGCGCGCGCGCGTGTGTGTGTTAACTTTTCACGCAAGAATGGACAAACCGATTGTTATGAAACTTGGTATATAATATAATAGTCGGCCACGAAATGAATGCGCTTGGTGGAGGGCGTCACTGTTTTCTTGACAATCAAGACTAGGGATCGGAGGGGAGTGAGGGGCAAGGCAACAGGGAAATTTACAGTCGCACGATGAAAACGGTAATATACATAGTGAATCTCCTAAAACTTGCACCGCAAATATTTCGGAAATGCAATGTGCTATTGATGTGCAGTTTTCACAATATTGATTGGTAGTCAGGGGCTCGTACATTTAGCCTATAAAAAAATTTTAATAACACTGAGAAAGTGTATTTTTTAGGCAAATATACAATTTTTTTTTAAATGGAACAATGCCTAGTTACTTCAATAGAATAAAAGTAGGGTAAATTAGTATGTCAATGGTCTTTGTTGCAGGATTCTAGTGCAAGTGGTTTACGAGAAATCGTATTTTGAAAAGTTTTCACCATTCAACCTGACTAGTTGCTAGGTACGATGTTATTATGTTTCTTTGCATTGTGTTTTCTGTTCATTGATTGCATTGCGACTTTCTGATCAGTTAGTTTGTGACAGTTCAAGCAGTAAGTCGTGAGTGAAAGATGGGGTTTACTAATGCAGAAAAAGCCGACATGCTCATGGAAGAATGCAGTTCGTTCCTGCACGGTGTATGCGGAAACGTATCCCAATAGATGTCAACCATCTCGTCAATTATTTATCAACCTCCTCAACCAATGACGTGAAAGTGGTACTGTAATACCTAGAAAGCCTAACAGAAACAAACAAGTGACTGGAGAAGAGGCAGAAATTAATGTTTTGGCTGCCGTTGCAGTAGATCCGCAAATTAGTTCCCGCACAATCGCACGTGGAGGTGGCATAAGTCAGGCAAGTATACTGCGCATTCTCCATCGACATAAGTTCCATCCCTATCACATCTCTCTCCATCAAGAGCTGCATGGAAACGATTTTAAGAATCGTGTTAACTTTTTACATGGGCATTAAGACATGATACTCCAGATTCATCATGTATCTTGTTTAGTGATGAGGCAACATTTACTAATCATTCCCAGGTAAACCGCAGATACATGCACCATTGGTCTGTTGACAATCCCCATTGGCTTCGTCAGGTGGAACGTCAGCGTTCATGGAGTTTAAACGTGTGATGTGGGATAGTGAACCATCAGCTCATAGGCCCTTTGTTCATAGAAGGAACAATGAACTCGCACAAGTATCGCAGCCTCCTGACAGACCATCTGCCATAGATGCTAGAGATGCTAGAAGACGTTCCTTTTCGGACTAGGAGGAACCTGTGGTACCAACATGATGCCTGTCCAGCCCATAGTGCACGAAATACTATATACAGCTTGTCTTAACGGATTGTTTCCAAATCGTTGGATTGGACGAAGAGGACCTGTACCTTGGCCGGCCCGTTCACTGGGTCTGACCCCTTTAGACTTTTTTCTGTGGGGAAAGCTGAAAGACACTGTCTACAAGGATGTACCAACTACACCAGACGATATGAAACGACGTATTACTGCTGCCTGCTCTGAAATTTCCGCTGAAATGCTAGAACGTGTGCAGCAGTCTTTCCATAGCAGACTGGAAGCTGTATTGAAGATGCCGGTGGTCATTTTGAACACAATATTTGAGGGGCTATGTTCTGTTTACTTGTAAGAATCCACAGAAGTATTGTAATTCCCTTTTGTTTTTCTTTAGTTTGTGCTACCACAGGTTGGACAAGTGTCGGTTCGTAAAAGTTTCAAAATAAGATTTCTCGTAAACCACTTACACTAGAATCTTGAAACAAACGCCAGTGAAATTCCAGTTTACCCTACCTGTATTCTGTTGATGTAACTAGGCATTGTTCCATTTAAAAATTGTATGTTTGCTCAAAAAATACACTTTCTCAGTATTATTAAAATCTGTACATAGGCTAAATGTACGAGCCGCTGACTACCAAGCAATGCTGTGAAAACTGCACATCAATAACACTTTCCATTTCCGAAATATTTGCGGTGCAAGTTTTAGGTGTTTCACCCTGTATATGTAGGCCTCAGCCTCGTTAGTAAATGCAACACGAGGCTGTGGATGTTTTCTATACCTGACTGTCCTTTCGATTCTCCGCCCACTTATTTCGTAACCATTTGGTTCCTCTTCCCACCACATGTATCCATATCGTGGCCGACGACTACTTAGATCTCACTTTGAAAATAACCTATTTGATATTTTAATTACACTGTCCAAAGGGAGAGGAGCTCCGATAAAGCACAAAATCAAGGATTCGAAATATCTCGCTAATTATTATTTAGCTACTTTACCATGCTATATAATCAGAGTTTAGAGGCATAATGTTATTCACAAAATATTGATAGAATGTATGTTTAAGAAACTATACTATTATTCCCATATTTAAACCTAATAGCACGAAAACAGCAAAGTGCGAATAGCATTGGAAGCAGAAGGAAGAAACAGAAGTTTGCATTTTGTTAGAACTTTTACTTACTTTTTATTTTAATAAATATCTCATAAAAACCACTGTTATTACTTTTTTAAACACTGACATGTATGAGCAGAAGGAGGGAGAGAGAGAATGCAAGGAGTGGAGGCGATGGAGAGGGAGAGAGAGAGAGAGGAATTGGGAGCAAAAGACAGAGATGTACGGAGAGAAAGAGGGAAGAAAAGTCAGTGAGAAAGCGAGAGTTTGAAAGAACACTTTTGGAGTTCAACGCAAATGCGCGAACACAGCTGCTAGTTCTGCAAGTGCGTAATAAACTTGACTATGGGATTCCATTTCAAACCGGAAAAAGAATGAGAAGATTCACCTCGTCTTTTTTAAAATCATGAATAATTTCTACATGTGTCAAGTATTATAAAAGAGAACAATTTTTATAGGATTATCTCTCAAATGTTTATAGTTTTTGAGTTAAAATTCAGTTACATTTGCGTCATTTTCCGAACGAACTAATTTCTGTAAGGTGTAAAACTGAAGAACCCTATATTGGAGTTCAATGACCTAGGATTCATTCTGAACTGAATGTCTGTTGTTGATGGTGGTATATACCAATAATAATAGTTATGCAACTCTTTACCTTTTTTTATGTATTAAGTATGATTACATTTTTCATAAAGATTAAACTTATACAGGTTTGACTCCTTTTATTACACTGATTTCAGCTTTCAGTTTTAGGGAATTCCAACTCTTCATCTGACAACTTATTTTATAATTAAATGGAGCTTTTTCTTGCCTTAATGCAGTAGATTTTCATATAAAATTAACTAAAAACTATCATATTCACAAAAATAACTTTATAACTAAACCACAGTTCGCATGGATGCACCAGAACCACACCTTGTAGCAAAATGGCTTGCTTAGTCAGGGGAACAAAAGAATTGTTTGTTCTATTCACGTTCTTATCGTCTCACAGCAAAACACGTAACAGCAGACGATCGACACGTCCTCGTCATGACTCATGGGTATTGCATGATATGGTGCTGAGCGGCTGGCGAATTTCACGCCGTTTTTAATTACTTTATTTTTTCTACAACTTTCCATTGAAGATACCATAAAAGTTATAACTAATATTGTTTTGAAATTAAATGCTGAACAATAAGGCATACTTTATATTCCACTTAAAGTTGCTGTTTTGAGAAAAAATGTGAAATATGAAAATTATACTAAATTTAAGTTCTGAAAATATCAAATAAATGCCACCAGAATCTATATAATGTTACCTTCATTTTGATTTTATTTGAGAGTTTTACTTTGAATAGTTTCTGAGCTATGAGTCTCAGAATTACGTAATATTATTAAATTATGATAGCTTTGACCCTGGAAAAAACCCGGAACCACTTGTTTAGCATAGCTGCGATTTTGCAAAAAGTATTTACTCTAGGTGACAGAAAATTGAAACCCCGCCCAAAAAATGCAAGGTTTCCTGCTGTCTGAATTGAAATGGAACAGCCCCGATAGATTCCATAACTTTTTACCTTCCCTACTACGTATAGTAAGTAGGGGAGTATTGTATTCCACCCAAAAGTTCGATACCAAGATTTCACCGGAAATATATGTTTTGAGACCCCCTGAATCCAAAAAAAGCATTTTTGGAAACATGTCCGTGTGTGTATCTGTGTATGTGTGTGTGTGTGTGTGTGTGTGTGTGTGTGTGTGTGTCTGTGAACGGCATAACTCAGAAACGAGCAGTCGGATAAACACCAAACTTGGTATTTAGGTTCAGTGTCTTCCAGAGATGTGACACGAAGGTTTTCAAGGAAATCCCCCACCCCAGATTACCCTTTACATGGAACATTTTTCGAAAATTTTAATTTTCTCAAAAACGGCTCTAACGATTTTGATTAAAATATCATATGTTTAAGATATTTTTATGGCAAATGAAACGTATATCTCGAATTTTCTGGGTATGTCTCGAAAAGTATTCATCATTGTGAACGAGTTTTGCATAACTGGTAAACCATAAGAGTTAGACAAAATTTTACTACACAAAATATGTAGATCGCGTCAAAATACACAATTTATGTCATATACATTTTTGTTGTTGCGTGAACCATTTTCGAGATATTGCTTGTTATTCCCTTAAACTTTCCAATACTAACACTTTTTCTCAAAAGGGAATTCGTTATTCATTTTTACTTTCTCTACTACGTATAGTAAGTAGGGTCTCAAAAGGGAATTCGTTATTCATTTTTACTTTCTCTACTACGTATAGTAAGTAGGGGAAGTATTGTATTCCACCCAAAAATTCGATACCGAGATTTCACCGGAAATACATGTTTTGAGACCCCCTGAATTCAAGGAAAGCCTTTTTGGAAACATGTCCGTGTGTGTGTCTGTGTGTCTGTGTGTCTGTCTGTGAACAGCATAACTCAGAAACGAACAGTCGGATAAACACCAAACTTGGTATTTGGGTTCAGTATCTTCCAAGGATGCGACACGAAGGTTTTCAAGAAAATCCCCCTACCCCAGATTACCCTTTACATGGAAGATTTTTAGAACATTTTAATTTTCGCAAAAATGGCTCTAACGATTTTGATTAAAACAGCATATGTTTAAGATATTTTCATGACAAATAAAATGTATATCTTGAATTTCCTTGGAATGTCTCCAAAAGTATTCTTCATTGTGAACGACTTTTGCATAACTGGTAAACCATAAGAGATAGACAAGGTTTTACTACACAAAAAATGTAGATCGCGTTAAAATACACAATTTATGTCATATACATTTTTGTTGTTGAGTGAACCATTTTCGAGATATTGCTTGTTATTCCCCATAAATTTTTCAATATTTTCTCAAATGGGAATTCGTTATTCATTTTTTTGACTTGGATATGCAAAGAGGATTATCTGTGAAAGGGAATGGTGCTGCACCTAGCAACCAGCTATTAAGAGATAAGATGTGCTTAAAGGCTCCTGTATTTCTATATTGCCCTTGTAAATATATATTCCCCTTACAATTACAAGAAAATTAGCAATAAGATAGACTCTGCAAATGTTTATCTCGATTAACATGAAGTAGATGGAGAATAAGCGTTTGTATAAATAGTTTGTACAAGAGCAGAGAAAGTCATGTGAGTGTAACACATCAGATTTTTTTTTATGTACTGGACCTGCAAAGAGAATGGAATGGGCCATAGCAACCAGGTCTTAAAATATTTGACTATCGCTTAAAGCATACCATATTCTCCTTGCACCCACAAGAAAATTAGCAATAAGATTAACATCTCAATTAACATGAAGCATATGGAGAATAAGCGTTTGTAAAAATAGTGTTTACAAGAGTAGAGAAAGTCATGTGAGTGTAACACATCAGATTTTTTTAACCATCGATGCTCTCATGCTTTAATTGGTTTGAAAAACGTTTGAGATGGCGAGAAGTTAAATGCTTAAAAAAAGTAAAGTACGTTAATTTGTAGTTATGACGTTGGATAGTGGAAAGGTATGTTCTAATGAATTGCAGATCTCACGAGTGAAGTACAAATAACGACTATAAAACTGTTAATGGAGTACAAAAAATAGATCGTTTGACAACTGCAATAACTGCTATGTCACTAAGAAGCTTCTTCTTGTTTACTAATTCTAGGGAAACAAAGGCCATATTTTTGTTCGCCAAACAAACGCCTTTATCGCATCTAAGCTTCACCATTGTGTGCATTACGATAACAATTGTCTGACTGCTGCACGTGAATAAACCTACATATCTAGCTGGAAGATTTGTGACAAGGCAATGTTGTAATCCAGTCGTCTCAGTGCACCACTTATTTTCATTTTAAGGAAGGATGGGTTTTAGATGCGAAACTCATTAAAACTATGAAAAATGATTACATAGCACGTGTTCTTATTACCGAGCGGTAGAGTCTGTGGCCCGCATTCGGGAGGTAGTGGGTTCGATTACCGTGGCCGACCTTCCTCATCTATGGGTTTTTTTCGGGGGTTTCCCGGGTTGCCAGGCGAATGCTGGGAAGACTCAATACATCTCCCGAATTTCCCGTCCCCCAATTTCTTCCCCGTTCTCATTTCACTTCACCCTTCATGTGATTGGTTTCTTTCAGGGTTGTGTCGGCGGGAGCTCTCGGAGTGTGCAAAACAGGAGAAAAGGATGCTCTATGGAAGCATTCGTCCCTCGGAATGCGAGCGGCTTCCAGGTCCCGGGACCCTAGGGATGTGTAAACCCACAGGGGAAGGGGGCTGGCTGCACCCGGCAATTCAAATCTGTAAATGGTAGGGACCCTGCCCTCTGCCTGTATCGTACCTCATGGTGCGGCCGCCTTCTGTTTCCTCTCATCTCATCCCTCCCTCCCTAGATACAAAAGATCTGCGTAGGTCGAGGCGCTAATTCCCCCGCCGCTCCTAGACCTAATATCCTATGTGCTATTATTTCTTAATCAACACTAATTAAATAAACCTGTACACTTAATGCATGACACTATCATTTTTAATAAAAATACAGATAGTATCAGATTATTTTGAGCCTATTTTAAATGAACAGCAACAAATAATTTGAAAAGGTTTGTCCTCTTTTTTCTCGGTATTAAAACAAACACTTCAGCTAAGTATTATGGGACTAAACACAAGAAAACACAATAAGATAAATACCCTATTATTCTTATTAAATACTTGTACGCAAACAAACATTTGAATAATGCGTAAACAAAGCTGAATGAAGAAGGTAGGCAGAGTAACATTTGTGCATCGTAATTATGCATTGATTATTAAGGAAGCAGAAAGAAAAAGTAAGTTTGACGAGTTACATCACATTACTCTCTCTACCCACTCTTCTACGAATCATTAGATAATTTTATTCTTCTTTCTACGTAATCCACACAAACGGTCGAAAACGTTTTTTAATTACACATTTGCGTATAGGTGCAAGAAGGGAACAGTAAACTGAAGCGATAGTCAAATTTTTATTCAAACTTTGAAATTTCGTACTCTTACAATAACATTACGATAAACAAATGAATGACGGTTACTCACTTTTTATTTCTCTCTTTTACAGTTTTAATGTCCTGAATAAACTGAATAAATACACTTTAATACTTCATATTTAATGTAGATAGCACAGAAATCTATGAAATATATGAAAATTCATACCAATAACATCGAATATCTCGAAATGTTTAATATCACAAAGCGTTTATTACATATAAACTGTGTGTTTTAACGAAATATGCATTTTGGCATAGTAAGCTTTCGTATATCTCTTATGGTTTACTAGGTTCAACAGTAGTATGAAAACGTGCCTTCAAACAGAGTTAATCCTTAACCCGGCTAGTCCCTTATAGTTGTAACAAGTTAATTTACATCCGACTAATTCCCTCTTAACCTTTTCTAATTTTAGATGGAAAATAATAACTTGATGATGTTAGGGATATGCGGTTGTTAATATGGGCTGCTTTTCCAATCCTGTCGTGGGTAAAGTTATGTATCTTTTAAAGTATATGAGTTAGATGAAATAAATGTTAAAAATAAATTCTAATTATTATACGGACAGATATCTACCTCTCTGTGAGATACAGTTGCTGTATGGCATTGTCGTCCTCCGTGGTTTAGGGGTACCAGCCTCTAGTTCCGAGGTCGCGGGTTCAAACGCGGCGGAAGATGATGCATTTTTCGGTCGTAAACACCCTTAGCATCGCTTCCTTCGGAAGGAAAGTAAAGCCGGTGCTCCCGTGTCGTAGATTTACGGCACGTAAAAGAATCTTAAGCCTGATAGAGGGGCATCTGAACAAAATTTCCAGTCTTTCACGCCCATTGTAGAATGGGTCGCTAAGGACCACAGTAATTAAAGAGCTTCCATAAATGAAACTATTTTTTTTGTATGGAATTTGAATACCCTGTCATGGGTAAAACTTCTAAAGTATATGAATTATAAAGATAAAATTAATTGTTAAATATATTTTAACTATTCTACAGAGAGGTGTGCCCTTCTGACATTTGATTCAAGCGCTGTCATGTGTAGTTTATGAAGTACCTACATGAGTTAGAAAGATGAAATAAAATTTAAAAATTACCATATTCGTCAATCTGTTTTAAACCTGACGTTGCGAAGGCTATAACTTCTAAAGTAACTATATCAGCATGATAATAAATGCTGAAAAATAACTGATGTAAAATCTCTCCCAATATGTGTATTTTTAAGAAACAAAGACTTCAATTTTAACACATAAAACTCAGTTCTGTTTATCGATAGAACAGCTGCAGGATGTTGGGTACTATGATTATTTTACCGTATTGACTGACCTACTTTGAGAAGGAAATGTTTAGCTACTGAGAGAAAAAAGACTTGTAGTAAATCTCACCTTAGGAATGTAGCCAGAAGGAAAGGAGATTTAGGCATATAAGAACGAAGACCTCTTTTTACCGGAAACGTGCTCATAATGACTGCTAGTTTTACACCTATTGACGTGGAGTGGTTTTGACAATTATGAAGAAGAGAAGAAGTATTGTTAGGAACATCAAAGCAATGGAAGAACGCATTCCATCACGTGTACCGATGTCTCTACAAAAGGAATTGGCTTCATACTTTGTATATACGATATACACCAGAAGGCAAACACATAAGTAGAAAAATAATATTTTACACATAGTTCAATATTAAATCAATATAAGTTCCAAAAATATGTTTTTTTACTGTTACAGATGCCCGGTCATGGTGTAGATGAAGTAGATCCAGTCTCTACTGAGGTAGATGCTTTCGGTAAACGGAAAGAGAAGTGAGAAGTGAGTGTAAGCTATAGTAAGAATATATTCTAAAATAAATATTTATTATATTCCTATTATGTTTCAGACGTTGCTACTGCTGCTGGACTTGTCCGAGCATTTCATCTCATTTCCATAGAACAAGAAAGCATTTATAAAACTGCAATATTTACACCTTTTGAGGTTTTTTAATTTCTAAAAAATGTTTTTAGGATTGCGTCGCCCTGCACAATCTTTTCAAAGACAATTACATTTGATTCTATTAGGCTTGGATTTTGCATTTGCGTATAAGATGACATTCTAAAGGCTTAAAAGCGCAATTAAGAGCATAAAAACTTCTTAAGTTTCTATTTAAGCGTCTCAACCTACACTGCTTATAGAAATGATATCAATATCTATTTTTGGTGTTGATGAAGTTCCATTGTTGGATTTTATGGCTGCAGCCGTAGAATATCGCTATTAATTGAGAGTTAACTATCTTTCATTATGCCTTAATAGAAACAGTACAGGACCTTCCTCATCGATTTTTAGGAATGATAAATTTCTACCGATGAATGCTTGCTGCTAGCTCAGAAACTCACGATAAATTATTTTCAATATGCCGCTCAACAAATAAGAAACACATAACTAAATTACAATGTCTACAGAAGAAATACAAACTTTTTGAAAATTGAAGGAAGATTCAGCAAATACTACACTTTTGACACACTCGGTTGCGAGGCTACTAACACTCTTAATTGTTGATATCGCAAATGTTGGCATACGAGCCCCACTACATCATTTACAGAATAAAACGTTAGAACCACCTGTATTATTTTCCAAAATGTTGAGCCCTGCTCAAAGGAATTACAGTGTATATTGTCGCAAGTAATTGGGAATTCATCCATCAATAAAATATTTTCGTCACGTGGTTGAAGGCAGAAAATTCGCTATCTGTATTAATCATCGATATTTGAATTTAAACAGAAATTAAACAAAACTTCGCCTCGACAGTTATACTGCATAGTTCTTAACTCATCGGTTTTGCTGCAGGCTAAGAAAATGTTGCCGATGCTTGCTCAAAATAAGTTCTATCGATCTTCCAAGTGGTACCACATATGATAAAATGGCAGAACTGCAACATCAAGATGAGACTTAAAAACTTTACGAGAGTAGCCATTATGCTCGCCATGTTCCCTGAAGTTTAAAACGTGACACTACACCAAAAAAATACCGCGTACGTGCCGGATCCGTAAAGCAATGCAGCCTTCAATTCTATTTACAGAATAGCTCGTCCTGGTGTACAAGTTTTTATAGAGCTCATCTGAAAACGTTTCATTTGATCATCTCAGAAAATATGTTAAACAATGGTTATGAACTTGTTTATTCTGAATGCAGTAGTAGCTTTTCATGAAACAGATTGGTGATTTAGCCACATCAATGTAGAGTGTGTGGATCGATTGCTAACATCAAAGGATTGTAAATGCGTTGTAACTATTATAGATCGATTTTCACGAAGGCCTGAGGCTATTCCAGTTAAAGAATTACCGCTGAAACACTATCGTAAGTTATACTTTCTACATGAATTGCAAGTTTTGTCATTCCAAGCAGAATTATTTCTAATCGAGGTAAACAATTTGATTGTATCTCTTTAAATATCTTACCATGTCATTAAGGATCAACCACATAAAAACAATAGCTTGTGATCCTGCATCCAATGGAAAAATTGAGCGATGCCATCGCACATTTAGAGCCGCTCTTAAGGCACATTGTCGAGCAACTGAGCTAAAGTTACCCAAGGTAATGCTAGGATTCAGGTCATACGTTATACAAAAAAATCATGTAACATCAGCAACTAACATATGGAGAATAATAAGATTATCTGCTGAATTCTTCTCTAAATCTGCTAATTCATCTCATGTCCTAATTTTCATTTATAAACTATCAGAGGATGTGAGAAATATTAAACCAGTAAAAATAGCACAACATTCTGTATTTAAGCCTTTTCAGCATTCAGAACTGTTATCCTTCTCGGATGTTTTTGTGGGACATGATGCAAGAAGTAAATCGATACCAACATTTATGAAGGACCTTTCACCGTGCTACAGCGTTCTGAGAAGCACTACAAGATCAACACCGCACTCAAACCACAAACTGCTTCTACTGGCGGATTGAAACCAACATTTTTACATAGTTCTGCAAATACAAGCTCAGTCATTGGTACTCCAGGGATTCCCCCGCATCACCTCACTCCAAGCCCAACTTAAAAGTAATATCTACTTTTAGATTATGACTCACCAAGGACATAAAAAGATACCCGCTCAGGAAGAAATGCAACTTTCCCATAACCTTTCAAAAATAAGGTTTTCTTAAGGGGAAGTATTGGGGCTATACAGAGACTATTAATTTTTGTTGTGATTATCATCTTAACTTATTGTTGCTTCTATGCTTTATGTTTTACTTTCTGAATATTCGGTTTTAAACGTATATATACTTACATATATTTAGATTATATATACATATCATTGGTAAGCTTTGGAGTAGTAGGTCTCTATTGGGTTTCATAATAGATCTCTAGATGTAAAGATAACATCTGCTAGGTGGCGCATACAAATATTCAGTCAAACGTGGAATCGTGATCTCATCACTGAAATATAGAGCCGATAAGTTGTATGATAGAAATATGTGTTATTCTTCTTTAGTGGTATTGTCATCAAAGATGGGAATGACACCTACATTTAAAATATCCATCATTGTAGAATGTAGCTTAAGTTATCGAGAAGCTTGCAATTAGATGATGTTAACTTCTTCAGAGTCAAGGACAGAGTATGAGTCATCTAGGGAGAATTGTTTCATTAGCAATCTCTCTGCATTTTAAAATGTATTCCCATTTCGTCTAACGTGCAGTCTCATAGTGATAACCTCATTTCAGAAGTCAAACGGCTTGCCGTTCTGGTCGACGACTCGATGCGAGACCTAATCTATAAAGTTTGTATCAATGACAGCCACATATTTAAACTGTGAAGGCTCTTGAGATACATGAAATCCAGGAGAAAGAGAAGGAAAAACAGTGTCCGCTCTACCATCGAGGAAAAAGTGTTGTAATACTACACTCAATACATATCATGCTCACTTTAAATACATGTATTCCCAAGATTATCAGATTTACATAACACATTAGCTTCCAGTTTTCAGTGAAAACTAGAATAGATCCAAAAGCATCTCTCTTAAAAATCAACTGTATAATGACATTTAACCTCTGTCTTCATTGTGCTATTATTTGGACAAATGAAGAAGACGTCATCGTTCAGTTCAGGTTTTGTCCTGATGAATGGATTAATGTCAGTCTCATATGTTCCGGGAGGAATCTCAATAACTGGAGGCCCATCGTTGGTAATATAATGAAATAGATTATAGGTCAGATCAATTTTTGGAACTGAGTAGAAAATCTCAAAATCAACCTCATAGATTCCTTCAGGATCCAGATGTAGAGTGGATTCAAGTAGGTGGAAATGACAAACTCAGTTCCGCTCCCTGAAACTGTTTAACTAATTTTGAATATTACACCACTATGCCAATATCTTTATAACAGCATAGCAGGCATAGATACTATAAATGACAGAGGTGAAATTCTGATACCTTTGCTTATTATATATTAATTTAACTTCCTTGAAATAGGTTTAAATTTTTTTGATGTTTCAGGTTACCGAAATTATCGAAATAGAATGTCAAATTTCCATCTTTCCTTATTGCCAGCCAAAGCATTCCTTCATTTACTGAATCATCCAAATTTACCACCATTTCTTAGAATTTTGATTTTGAAGATAGAGCAGCAATCATGAACCTCTACGTTTCAATTTCAAGATTGCTCAAGGTTTTCTTCTGTATATATTCAATGCAACACTCTTCCTTAGCTTTTACAGTCTTCCTCTTTAATATTTGCCTTCATTCTTAAAGACTTCAGCAGCAGCTATAGTTGGTGGCATGGGTAAAAATCCACCAAGTCCTTTACCTTTAATCCCAATTTCCTTATTCTGTCTCCCCACTTCAGCCACTGTTTATCTTTAGCCTTTCTCCTACCAATTGCGTAGGCAAGCTGAGCAGCTGCTTTAGTCGACGCAACTAAGGCTGCAATTCTAGCAATAAAATGTGAAAATCTGCCCTTCTCTTTTTTTTCAACACCCACAGAATCTTTCCCTTCATGACTGAGGTTACAAGTTAAGCTGCAAGTTTCCCTCCTAATGAACCGTCAACAGATTACATGCGGTGCCAGCCATTCTCTACTAGGGATGTGCCTGGCAAATGTCTCGAGGCTATATCTTTATTCTCGACGAAAGAAATGTTGTGTTCTTTGCAACCTTCGTTTAATTGGTGAATTCCGGGATCAACTCTCTATAGTAGTTTGTGTAACTTAGTACCACATGATCATCTGTAGCAGGCAAATGAGACTCAAAAGCTAGCCAATTAATAACTGAATTGTTAATTCTAGAACCTGCAAGATATTGTCATTCCTCTCATGGATATAATCATGTACTAGTCTTTATACGCAAAAAAGCTACTTATATGTACATGTATACTGACATATACTGTTATTATGATGGGACTTGTGCAGCAGCAATGTGCTTTACCCATACACCTGTTGGACTTCTAAAGCGACGTTAGAAACAAAAATATAGAGTTCTCTTTCCAGACAATGTCAGAGCACTTATTCTTGGGAGTTCAAATGTAGAAAAAACAAACTTATTAGTTCACAATAATGGTCCACTTTTTTATTTATAGACGCTATTTAACTGCTGTGGTCTTTAGCGTCCCATTCTATACTGGGCTTGAAAGACCGGGAATTTTGCTCATAGGCCTCTTTATCAGGCCTGAGATTCTTTTACGTGCCGTAAATCCGTAAATCTACGACACGGGACCACTGGTTTACTTCCCTTCCGAAGGAAGCCATACTAAATATTTTTACGCCCGAAAAAAATCCATCGCCCTCCGCCGGGAATAATGGTCCACGATTCATTTGTATATACACACGTACAGATATTTAGTAATTGTGTATATATATATATATATATATATATATACAGATTTACTTACTTATACCCAGTCTCTTCAAAAACTTTATATCAATACTTGTTCAAAGAGCTTGAGAAAATTCCTGCAGTTAATGTATTTACTTACGAGGATGGGATGTGTAAGGGACTGATTCTAAATATAATTCAATATTTATATTTGATGATGTCATCACTGAAAATCAAAGCAAGGTTACAGAGTATTAGAGTATAGGTAGACATTTAATGTTGGTTGCATATATTTAACACACATATATGCTGAAGTTCTCGGATATTTAATTCGAGATAATGCACTCTAGACAAGGCAATCTAAGCTTGAAACATACGTATGTGAAGATTATGTAAACACCAACAAGTCTTACAACAAATTTAAATACTTCTATAAAGGTGTATGGGAATGCGATGTTGTTGTAGCCTTTTGTTGTTATAGTTCCTGAATTCCCTCTGAACAATGGACGCTATAGAAATGCATTAATTGATGTATGTATGTATTTATCTCTGAAGAATTTAAGATTTATGTCGCTTACAACTATGTATATTGATAGGTTTTGATCTCAGAGATTTACTCCTGTCAAAGGGGTACTCAGTAGATATAGTAAATATAGATTGGAAAGGAAACTATTAATTCAGGAACAAGAGACTGGGTAATGTTCAAGATCCTGCAGAAGATAAGGATGTATGCCTGCTTCCTGGCATCATATGGTAACGAAATTGAGATTATTTTAAGATCTGGATCAATTATGAGATTGCAAACTACATTTTACGAGAGATAATGAAAATGACATCACATTTACATATTTGAACTGAAAGTATTATTAGATCCATCACATGATTATTGAGTACCCCAATAAAAAGTTTAGATTACTAGATACACCCATCTCGCACACAGTCTCCAGATACTGATGGTAACCTTTTATTTCGAAAGAAAAAGGTTAATTGATATAGCATATCCCCTTGGAGATGTTAATCCTTTAAATAAAATATACGTCAGAAGCCTGATTGTAAAGAAATCGAACGATACAAGTCAAGAGTTAAACAAAAAGCTGTCCAAAGAAAAATATATACATAGACAAGAACTAGAAATTGTCACTGCAAATTTCAACAAGACAATGCTTACAGTGGATGCTTGAACTATCTATAACAAAGGCACTCTAATTCTAGTAAACAAATGACAGAGATCTTGGATAAAAAGATAACCAACTTTCTGAGTGTAGGGAATGAGAATGTGAACAAATAAGAAGAAATTAAGAAAAAACAAATTTCAAGTTCAGAAGAGGCAATCAAGCAACTGAAGACAGAGATTTTGAATACCTTCAAAACCAATTCTCAGTGTGAGAATCTGAATGCATTAGAAATGAATGTTGAAATGTTGATTAATAATCTCAAATACTGTGTATATCAAATGTCACACCTAGAAGAGTGAGATGTGTT
Organism: Deroplatys truncata; assembly: GCA_030765065.1. Taxonomy (NCBI): domain Eukaryota; kingdom Metazoa; phylum Arthropoda; class Insecta; order Mantodea; family Mantidae; genus Deroplatys; species Deroplatys truncata. Next base: position 31,910,434 of record CM060976.1, read on the forward strand.
CAGGACTTAGATATAGAGTGCAAAGAACGATAGGGAATAACTGAGAACTTCAGTTGAGGTGATAGTTAAGACTCTTTGTACATTGAGAATTCAAGTCGGATTTATATTTTCTTGGGCTTCTAGCTACGTGGTAATTTTTGAAAATGGTATGGATGTATGGGCGGCGCCGTGGTCGAGTGGTTAGACCGCTCGCCTCTCACCGAAGCGGCCCGGGTTCAATCCCAGGGACCCGCATTGGGATTTGTGTTGGACAAAGCGGCGTCTGGGCGGGTTTTCTCCGGGTTCTCCGGTTTCCCCCGCCATCATCACCTTTCCTTTCATCCATTTCACCATCATTTCGTTTCATCTACTTCCTTCATCCCATACCAGGCATTGGGCTGATCACCCATCCTGGATATTCTGTCTGATCCATGAGTGTCTGCTCCTCGACGGGCCTCTGACCCCAGGCATCCGCTTGTAAATCCTGGGGGGTGTAAGTCCTACATAAGAGGAGGTTAAACAGATAAAGAAGAAGAAGGTATGGACGTATAACGAGTGTGTCACATTGTTTGTATGATTTATACTTCCATGGTTATATTGGAGAATATGTAATTTTAACTTGTAAATCGAGAAAGAAGGTGTTCTGTTTCCCCATTGTTTATTGCTTTATGATACATTATTTCAATACTCGGAAAAGAAGAAAACATTTGCCAGGAATTGAAATACACCTGTTGCTCATGAGATAAGTTTCTCGATGTTCTTGGTTGTTCCTAGCGGACTGTTCCCAGAGTTTACATCAGACCTGGTAGGAATTTACCATTCTAGACGCACAACAAATAAGATCTCATTAGGGTTATGACATCCACTGAAGGAGATAAGAAGATTGAACTAGGTCGGGAGAGTGTAAGTTCGTTGACCCCATACTTGTTCGCAGTCTCTTTCGGTAACGTGATAAAAGATCTGATTTGAGGTTTTACATAGCATCGCAATTTATTTATTTATCTAGAAAATAACGAAGAAATTAGCAAGACTTTATCGTTAAGACTCCCATAAACCGATAATATTATGTCCATAAACCTTCTTCAGAAGTTGGATTTTCACAGCTTAAATAGATTTGCTCTTACTAGCAATTTGGATTGAAGTGTGACAGGAAAAATTAAATTGAGCTTTATTTACGGTCGCTCCTTAACTCTTTAACTATATGGTCCTTAGTGTCCCATTCTATATTGGGTGTAAAAGATCGGAACTTTTACTCAGAGGCCTCTATTAGGCTTAAGGTCCCGTAAACCTACGACACGGGACCACCGGCTTTACTTCCCTTCCGAAGGAAGCCATCCTAAGGATGTTTATACGCCCGAAAAAGTCCATCACCCTCTGCCGGGTTTGAACCCATGACCTCGGGAACTAAATGCTTCTTGGTAACCCTAGACCCCGTAGGACGACAAAGAAGTGTGATAGATATGCTTAATATTCTACAGATACCTCTCCTACAAAATGTGTTAAATATTTGTTTAAAAACATCTTAGGAGCATTGTTCTTTTTGTTATAAATCATAAAACATAGCTTCAAAACATAAATAATGGAGTGCGACTTAGAAAAATATTAAATGAAGCTATATTCAAAGCCTAACTCATACGTCGCACTTTTATGACCAATAAAGCAGATGTTGGATCACCAATGGTTTCCAAACTTTCCAAACTGGCAACCAGTTTTTAAACCCTGCAGTTACTACGTTATTAGGTACAGTTTTACTTTCTTTACAATTTATTTATGGTAGGTAGAGATAGTAGTTCGATATCGAGATTTTAAGAGCCACAGAACTCCAAGAAAGCATTTCTAGGAAAATAGGCTACCGAATGTGAGTGTCTGTATGCATGTATGTATGTATGTATGTATGTATGTATGTATGTATGTATGTATGTATGTATGTATGTATGCATGCATGCGTATGTGTGTGGTAACAGGATAAATAACAGAACTATCAAAAGTCGAAGAAGTAGGCATTTGATGTTTAACTGAAAATGTTGGCCTTTCGTGTACAATATAGAAATGGCACATGTAGAAGCGATCCCTTAATTAAGGCGTTAATATAAACAACATGTATTAGCTTATTTTAGACAACAAAAATTGAAAATCTAAATGAGAAACAAGACCTTCGTATAGCAGATAGTCCCTGTTACAATATTGATGGTTTTTCACCAGACAGTACAAACTCTTTATATAACTAAAGACTATATGAAAAAAGCTTAGATCCAGAAATTACTGGAAGTACAGAAGAATAATACAAAAATATAACCTGGACTATACATTGTGCAGCTAAAGAAGCTTTGGGCTTGAAAGAAACCAGTCAAAAACGAGTATTCTGTTATAAAATACAAAATAAAATAGAAAACAAAACAGAAAAGTATTTAAAATATTTAAGTAGTAAAACAGAAATAAATAAGATACGATATAAAAGAACACAAAATGTAGCATAACAAGTGATTATTCAAGAAAAAAATATATGGGAAATAATTTGTTAATAAATTTGTTGATAAAACATTTGTTGTCAATTTATTGATAAATTTATAACCAAGGTTTAAGGGAAGCATTTAAACAACTATACAAAGGAATGTCTTCATGTATTAAAATAGGAAATAAAATAACAGAAATATTTTATGTAAACAATGGATTCGGGTAAGGACGCACTCTTTCTCTTACATTACTCAAAATTGATTGGTAGGAATATTAAAACGCTGGAAAGTAATTGTAAACCCCGATAGGAGACGATAGGATCTACACATTACATCTTTCGGATGACCAAGTAATAATGGCACAATATTATGAAGATATTGAGTTCATGGCAGGGAAGGTTATTTTCAAAATATGAGGGTGGTGGTTTGACAAGCAACAAACCACCATTCCATATATATAAGGAATATACATGCATTTCTATTCTAAATTTCTTTCTCCATTCGATCTTTATAGACCGTAATGACTAAGTATTTCTAGTTCTGTATGTTTTTAATAATCAAGTTACTATTTAGTGTTAAATCTTGTTGAATTGCCCTATGCATATATATTCTCATGGCAGAAAAGCGATATCCATACTCAATGGAATATTATGGAACAGACATATCACGAGTATATAATGTGGTGATTCAAAGTTAAAAAATAGTACAATATGGTTCAGAAATTTGGCCAATAAAAAGAAGAATTGAAAGGTAATGATTAGCAACAGAAGTGGATTTTTGGAGAAGAGCAAATAGAACTCCTAGGCTGGAAAGTATTAGAAATGAAGTAGCTCGGGAACAAATGGAAATGCAATACACTGAATAGACGAAATTAAAGAAAAACAGTTTTGTGTGGTATAGTCGTGTGAGAAGGATAGGGGAGGAAAAGACCTTCAGATGGAGTCCTCCGGGCAGAAAGAAGAGAGAGAGAGAGAGAGAGAGAGACCCAAGAAGTCATGTTTTATGGAGTGGAAGAAGACCCGAAGGAGAAAAACATTCCTGAAAACCTATGGGAGGATAGAGAAACTTGGACATTGAGAATATGAAAGATGTAGATAAGCATTAATAAAATAGTGATAGAGTTAAAATAAACAAATGTTCTTAGGATGTGTCAAAAATGTTTTATAACATTCCACCGCCAACCAACCGAGTGAGATAGCTCCGCGTAACGTGTGTGGCTCGCACTCGGGAGGTCCCGGGTTCGACATCCGTCGGACTGGTCACTCTGATCATAGGTGTTTTCGTGGTTATCCCGGGTCGGTAGGCCAATACTAGGGAGGTTCGCTTTCTACCACGAAGTTCCTGTGCATCATTTCCTGGCCCTTTCATCTGTTTCACTTCGGTTGTTTCAGGGTTGTAGGACCAGACGAAAGTGGTTGGTGTGTTGCGGCAGGATGGTGAAATTTGCGCTACGGAAAGATATCTCCCTGGCGCTTGGTGGGACTGCACCTTCCTTCCTGGGAGCGTCTCGTCTATTCCCGAGACACTCGGGTTGCGGGTGGCTAAGGCAGGCCTAGTCGACGTCAGGATTGGCGTCATGCTGGAGTCCTTAGCGACTCCGACCTTGCAAGCGCACAACAACGTCCGAATCTGGTCGTTCTTCGGGTCTGCCCTTCATCCCTTGCTCCCAGGGGTTACTTAGAGGCGCAAAAGGTCCATTATGGCTTACGTGCGGCGCTATGCTCCAGTTACTCGAAGCTCCTGCGTTAGCCCTAACTCCTAAGTCCCATTCCCTTAAATAACCTATATTAAGGAGTATCTTTCTTAATTGTTATTTTCCCAGAAATGATTCTAACGATATTGATTAAAATTCATATATTTGACATAATGATATGAGAAATAAAACATAGTTTGTGAAGTTCCCTTTAAAATTTACATGCCAGACTTTTCATAGTGCATCTATTGTGTATGAGCCGACTCCTTTTGACAAGGAAGAGTTACAGAGGTATTGCAAGAGTAAAAATGAAACTTATAGCACAGAATGAGAATGGGCTGAAAGCAACACTTTTGAAAGTGTAATTGGCGGTAGCGTGACACAGGGTTTGGAGGAAGCTGGGCGAGAGATGCCTGTAATGTACGCTACCTATATTTGAAAAGACTAGCAGTTGGTGTAAATAAACAAGAAATACACAATTAAGGTATAATGGCTTGCATAGTTTTCAAATTGTGACACTTTTATTTAACAGAGGAAAGAAAGAAAGAAAGAAAGAAAGACAAAAAGAAAAGAAAAGGAAATTGTGATACGTAGAATTGCAAACCTTACTTAGTATCATGACATAAAGTGAGAAGAAAGTCATACCATACAAGGACACCAAGACGACGTCATTCAGGAAGGTGTAAACATCAGATACAATAATATTGCATAGTAAGGAACAGATGTGCTGCGCCCTGCAATAGTCGGTGTTGTAGCTCCACTGCGCTTCTCGCAATTTGAAAGGGCATTTCTCCAAACATTCGATCCTTTACCGGGGACATATGGATTGAAAAGCACAATACTTTACTTATGTTACTTTGAATTAATCGTTTTCCTATAGGGTCAGCTTCATTGCTATTGTTGACGACTACTCCGCAACCCTCCCTTGTAAGCCACATAGCAAGACTGTAAATACACTACATGATCAAAAGTATCCGTACACCTGGCTGAAAATGTCGTACACGTCCGTGGCGCCCTCCATCGGTAATGCTGGAAGTCAATATGGTGTCGGCCCACCCTTAGCCTTGATGACAGCGTTCACTCTCGCAGGCATACTTTCAATCAGGTGCTGGAAGGTTTCTTGGGGAATGGCAGCCCATTCTTTACGGAGTGCGGAACTGAGGAGAGGTATCGATGTAGGTCGGTGAGTCCTGGCACGAAGTCGGCGTTCTAAAACATCCCAAAGGTGTTCTATAGGATTCAAGTCAGGACTCTGTGCAGGCCAGTCCATTACAGGGATGTTATTATCGTGTAACCACTCCGCCACAGTCCGTGCAGTATGAACAGGTGCTCGATCGTGTTGAAAGATACAATCGCCATCCCCTAATTACACTTCAACAGTGGGAAGTAAGAAGGTGCTTTAAATATCAATGTAGGTCTGCGCTGTGATCGTGCCACGCAAAACAACAAGGGGTGCAAGCCTCCTCCAGGAAAAACACGACCACACCATAACACCACCATCTCCGAATTTCACCGTTGGCACTACACACGCTGGCAGATGACGTTCACCGGGCATTCGCCATACCCACACCCTGCCATCGGATCGCCACATTGTGTACCGTGATTCGTCACTACACACAAAGTTTTGCCACTGTTCAATCGTGTAATGTTGACGCTCCTTACACCAAGCGAGGCGTCGTTTGGCATTTTCCTGCGTGATGTGTGGCTTATGAGCACACCACGCCTGTCATAGTACTTGGAGTGGGTCCTGATGCAGTTTGGAATTCCTGTGTTATGGTCTGGATAGATGTCTGCCTATTACTCTTTACGACCCTCTTCAAATGTCGGCGGTCTCTGTCAGTCAACAGACGAGGTAGGCCTGTACGTTTTTGTACTGTACATCTCCCTTCACGTTTCCACTTCACTATCACATCAGAAACAGTGGACCTAGGGATGTTTAGGCGTGTGGAAATCTCGCATACAGACTTCTGACACAAGTGACACCCAATCACCTGACCACGTTCGAAGTCCGTGAGTTCCACGGAGCGTCCCATTCTGCTGTTTCGCGATATCTAATGACTACTGAGGTCGTGGATAATGAGTACCAGGCAGTAGGTGGCAGCACAATGCACCTAAGATGAAAAACTATGTTTGTGGGGGTGTCCGGATACTTTTGATGACATAGTGTAGCTTACCGAAATGCATGCATACAAACTCCCTGAGTTGTCGCAGCGGCATTTTAACTTGTACATCGCTTCTTTTGCATGATGCGTGTAGTGACTCTACTTTGTGAGTCTTGTTCATGAAATATATAATCTGTAACATAAATATTGATATGAAGAAAACAAAATTGTAGATTTTTAGGACAGTGGGGGCCACTATTTTCATGCAACTTTGAAATAGCTGATGGGAGAGAACTACAAAGAGACAGCTGACCCATATTCATTAGATTAGATATTTGAAAGGGAGATGAACAGGAGGAACATAACCCTTCTTGTCCGCACTGAAACCTTAAGTTTATTGTACGGTTTCCTCCCTTTTTTAGTCATCACCTCCCTAAACTGTAAGTCTCAGGAGTCCATTAATTAGGTTTTTATTAGATATTATCTCATTTGGATCAACAGTTCCAAATTGATTGCGTCTATTCTCTTCCTGTCCTCACACTGGAATACTAAGTGCGAGACCGCTTTCTCCTCTACACACATCCTACATCTTGGGTATTCTAAAAGCTCCATTATTTGCAGGTGTTTTTCATTTTCCCTACTACGTATAGTAAGTAGGGGAAGTATGGCATTCCACCCAAAAATTCGATACCGAAATTTCACCGGAAATACATGTTTTTAGGCCTCCTGAATCCAAAAAAATGCATTTTTATTAGAAAAAGATCCGTGTGTGTGTTTGTGTGTCTGTGAACAGCATAACTCAAAAATGAAAAGTCAGATAAATACCAAACTTGGTATTTAGGTTCAGTATCTTTCAAAGATGGGATACAAAGGTTTTCAAGGAAGTCCCCCAACCCAGAGTACCCTTTACATGGAAAATGTTTCGAAAATTTTGATTTTCCTCAAAAATGGCTCTAACGATTTTGAATAAAATATCATATGCTTAAGATATTTTCATGACAAATGAAATGTATATCATGAATTTTCTGGGAATGTCGCCAAAGGTCTTCTTTATTCTGAATGAATTTTGCATAACTAGTAGACCGTAAGAGATGGACAAAACGCTACTACACAAAAAAATGTAGATCTTGTTAAAACACACAATTTATGTCATACATTTTTTGTCGAGTGAGCCATTTCCAAGATACTCATTATTTGTTTGAATTTTCCAATACTTATATTTTTTCTCAAATGGGAATTCGTTATTCGTTTTTTTATGTCCTGGACATGCAAAGAGATTGGAATGCGCCACATAGCAACCAGCTCTTAAAAGATTTGACTATCGCTTACAACCTACCATATTCCCCTTGTACCTACAAGAAAATTAGCAATAAGACAGTTTCTGCAAATTTTTATATCGATTAACATGAAGTAGAAGGAGAATAAGCGTTTGTGAAAGAGTTTATACAAGAGTAGAGAAAATCATGTGAGTGTAACAAATCAAGTTTTTAAAATTCCCATGACCAGTCATCAGACCCACCATGAGCCTCATCTGCTTCCTACTTAATTTAAGGACTGCAGTACTCATTCTAAGACATGACTGTTTGGTTATTAACTGTCTATTTCTTTATTTCTGGATGTTTCCAGTATTCTATGTGCTGTATTTATCCTTACCATTAATTTGTATTACCACAGAGCCGTTCTGGTCCTATAAATAGTGGTTGCGCTCCCAGTCTGCTCAGCTGATTCAACAGGCAGTGAATGGTCTATAGGTATAACATGAATAAATATTTTTATTTTATTTCTTTAATTAAGTTTATCCTAAAAATGATTCTTGCATTGCTTATATGCTTTAAAGTTGCTTGTTCAAGCTTTAAATTCCACAACTTAGATAACCTTATAATTTTAGTCCGTCTGGCTTTTCACATGACCCAGATGCTTATGGTTCATCACGAAAGCGTAAACACTTCAGATTAATAATGTACGGTCGAGACAAAACTTAAGGAAACCGGAACATCGTAGAAACCTTCAAAAATACCATCTTTATTTAATTTCTCAATGTTATATTGAGACTGCCTGTTTATATCCAATTCCTTCTGGTATCTTCAGATATAGAATTAACACTTCAGCATTTGTAAAATAACCTAGTAGAGGGCTTTAAAAAAGCAAATCTACAATTTATATCTTTAATTGGGAAAGCAGAATGGAACCTACATGTATGTCCATATAACAGAAACATTAAAGTTGATGTTTTGAACAGAGAGTTTATTATTTTCTCTAGCGCTTACTTATGTCAGAGAAAGTACAATATTCGTCCTAAAATTCGACGTTAACTTCACTAAATGTGCATCTTTTGAAAAAGTCCGCCTGTTTGTCTGTAATAGAGGGGCGTCCAATAAGCAAGTTTCCCTATATAATAAAACACATTACACACATTATAATGTTAAAATAATTTAATTTATGTTTACAATCCTCCTTTACTTCTCTTCAAAGTCGCCATGTTTTTTCCAAGCATGTTTGGTAACGTGATACAAGCTTTCCAAAGCAATGTTGTACCAGACCGGGTCCAATGCTTGTAACCAGTTGTTCACTTCTGATTTGACTTTATCATCGGTGTAATGCTATGTATGCCATCAAAAGAAAACGTCCTGAATTTTTGTCTCGCAAAGCTCTCTTCCTTCATGACAATGCTAGGTCTCATACAGCTCGAATGACTCAGGCGGAGCTCAGAAGATTCAACTGGAAAGCTTTCTCGCATCCACCATATTTACCAGATCCTGCCCCAAGTGATTTTCACATGTTCCTGCGACTCGAAGGTCATCTTGGAGGTAAACATTTAAAAGGTATAGTTTTAAGAACCTCAGGCGAAGCTTTTCATGCAATCACCCTCTCCTCCCTCCCAAAATCTTACACGAAAAGTATTCTGAGGGGTTTCTTTAAAGTATACATATGGGGTAATAACATAAATAATAAAATGTATTTACACTAAAAGATTTTGTTTAGCCTACAAGTCTTCATTCTCGTTAAATTTTCTACAACCGGAAGAAAAGAGACGGATAAAACATTACTACAGGCGCAGTTTGGATTTCCTTAAAATATACAATATAGGTGAAATAAAAATACTGTGAAATTTACTATTTCCAAAATGTTCACAGTTGTTCATTTACATCTTGTCGTATTTTAAGCTACACTTTTTGAAAGGTTATTTTAATTCGCATGATGAAGTAGTTTGTAACAACGTAACATTTTCCAAGATTTTGTAAACCAGTTAACAAATATTTGTCGCAAAATCATTTTTCACGATGGTGTATTTTGTAAAACATTTAAATAATAATAATAATAATAATAATAATAATACAAACTTCTGAATGACGAAGATACTGCCTTAATAAACTACACTTATGATAGGTGCGAATGAGTGAAGACATTTCGAGGGTCGTGAAGCCCTAAAGCATAGCAGTTATACTTAAAACACAGTCACATATTCATATATTACAGCATCGTTACTAGGCTGGTAAACAGGTTTTCTAGACAACTTGGAAACTTGTAAAATTCACTTTCAGTGGCATGTTCTTCCTAGCGACACGTTCAGAGTAATATAATTTATTAGAATGATCCCCGCGTAAGGCAGCTTTATTGTTTGTATCTCACCATGGTTGCGAATAGTTAAGTCATTTGCTATGATTTTTAACTGTGAACTGGATATTACGTTACTAAAGATGGAAGGACAAAGTTGCAAAAAGGAAGAAAGGGGTATACAGGGATTGGATACTAACGGAAAGACTATTTAACTACAGATACAAAACAGAAGAGAGGAGTGAACAAATAAACAAGGGGAAGACATGAAGAAATAATTGGTTTTAGTTGGAGGCATTGTGTTATAGCTTAAGGCTTGTGTGTGTCCTTCGTCCAAAGTTGTGGTTAGTTTCTGTGCATGGACATAATTAAGTCTGTTGCCTGTCTTGCTCGCACTCTTAACCTTGATACAATATTACCTTGACTGCGATGTGAAGGTTTTCATACCTAATTTCGATTATTATTTCAATAACAATTTGATGTGAACATTCGCAAAACCTTCTCTACCCATGAAATACTTGCATATATCCGTTTTGTTTTATGGTATTCATATAAAAATTATTCTTATATTCACGTCTTTAGGATATATTTTTACCAGGAATGATTTAAAAACTAAACAAAAAGTGTTTATTTCCGAACAGCATTCGAAAACAGCATACAAATGTTTAACCATGGTAATGAGCTCTTGTGATGGAAGCAGAGATGAAGATTCATAAACTTTCAAGTATGATGTGCTTGGGAAAGTGTAAACCTGCCATATGGAACATTTGTAAAACTGCTAACGCTACGAAAAGGAAATTTTAATGAGCTCTATGCTTTTCCTGTAGTACGTTTTGTTTATCTTGTATGATTATATAATTGCACAAGCTTATATAAAATTAAAATTAGCATGAAGAGAAATTAACTTATTTACATAAAATGGGGACATGCATTTAATTTTTTACGCTAGGACTTCAAATATGTTATATTCTGTCATTTATGAGAAACTTAAAAAAACGAAACATTTTCCGGTATGTACACACGAGGACAAAACAATAAGTCATGTCTTGAATGCCAATTTTTCTAAATCCTACTCAGCACAGCGCCTTGTATACACCATACGCAATACAGTTGTGTAGCCGCTGCAGCAAGTTGTTGCACGGCAGTATTAAACATGTTACCTTCCATGTGTCTTCTCTGTAGTGCTGTGGCAAAGCGTAGGATACTTCTGTGTTCAGGTTCACATGTAGTAAACACTTTTTTACTTTCTCTACTACGTATAGTAAGTAGGGGAAGTATTGTATTCCACCCAAAAATTCGATACCGAGATTTCACCGGAAATACATGTTTTGAGACCTCCTGAATCCAAAAAAAGCATTTTTGGAAACATGTCCGTGTGTGTGTCTGTGTGTGTGTGTGTGTGTGTGTGTCTGTGTGTATGTGTGTGTGTCTGTGAACAGCATAACTCAAAAACGAACAGTCAGATAAACACCAAAGTTGGTATTTAGGTTCAGTATCTTCCGGAGATGCGACACGAAGGTTTTCAAGAAAATCCCCCCACCCCAGACTACCCTTTACATGAAACATTTTTCGAAAATTTTAATTTTCTCAAAAATGGCTCTAACGATTTTGATGAAAATATCATATGTTTAAGATAATGTCATGAGAAATGAAATGTATATCTCGAATTTTCTGGGAATGTCTCCAAAAGTATTCTTCATTGTGAACGACTTTTGCATAACTGGTAAACCGTAAGAGATAGACAAACTTTTACTACACAAAAAATGTAGATCGCGTTAAAATACACAACTTATGTCATATACATTTCTTTTGTTGAGTGAACCGTTTTCGAGATATTGCTTGTTATTTCCTTAAATTTTCCAATACTTATACTTTTTCTCAAATTCGTTATTCATTTTTTTTTGTCTTGGATATGCAAAGAGTTATAATTTGTGTCAAAGGGAATGGTGCGGCACCTAGCAACCAGCTATTAACAGATATGTATGTGCTTAAAGGCTACTGTTTTTCTATATTGCCCTTGTAAATATATTTTCCCCTACATCTACAAGAAAATTAGCAATAAGATAGGGTCTGCAGATGTTTATCTGGATTAACATGAACTAGATGGAGAATAAGCGTTTGTAAAAATACTTTGTACAAGAGTAGAGAAAGTCATGTGAGTGTAACACATCAGATTTTTTCTTCTTTTAATAATGTTTAATCAACACATAGTGACTACTTATTTTCGATGCACACACTACGTTTTAACCCAAACAAATCTTTGCAGAAATAGCTACATTACACATTTATATATATATATATATATATATATATATATATATATATATGCAAAGAGAGCAGCGACAAACAAATATTTAAGAACTGGACGCTATACGCTATACGCTAACCTTAAAATTCCATACTGTTTCCATGCAATCTTGAGAAACAACTGAAAATCGATGTGACTTAATGTTAAAGTAATGAAGGAGTCGAATCAATAATAACGGATCTCGGAAATGGCTGATGTTAAAAAAATATTTGAAATAAATTGTATGTTTTAAAGCGATCTACATTTTTTGTGTAGTACGTTTTCGTTTATCGCCTAACATTTACCAGTTATATAAGATTATGTATAATTTCTTCCAACTGAAATGGACTTCACAGGCTATTCCCATAAAGTTGAACATATGCATTTTATGTTCAATGTAGATATCTTTAATATATGGCATTTTAATGAAAACCGTTAGAGTTATGTTTTATAAAATAAAAAATATCGAAACATTTTCCATGTAAAGGGTATTCTGGGGTAGGGGATTTTCTTGAAAATCTTCGTGTAGCATCCTTGGAAGGTGTTTGACCTAAATAACACCAAGTTTGATATTTATCTACCTTTTCGTTCTTTAGTTATGCTGTTCGCAGACTCACAAATACACAGACAGAAAGATATACACACAGAACTTTTTCTATATTTTTTTTTATTCAGGTAGCCTCAAAGCATGTATTTCCAATGAAATCTCGACATCCAAATTTTGAGTGGAACGCAATACTGTCCCCGCTATACAATACGTAGTAGAGAGGGTAAACAAATGTATGTATATATATTCAGGAGTTTCAGGAGTTATTCATTTTGCAATCGCTTGACAGAAGAAGAGAAATCGTATGGTTGGTTCCAGCAAGATTCTGCAACAGCACATACGGCTGCCGAATCATTACATGCAATAAGAGAGGTGCATGACGAATAATTAGTGTTGATTTGTGGCACCTCGTTCTCTTGACCTAACGAGTTGTGATTTTTATTTATGGGGTTTTTTAAAAGACAAAGTGTATCTTTCCAATCCTCGCACACTACAGGAACTTAGAAAAAACATTGTGCAAGAAATCACAAGAATTCCTGCTGCTGAGCTTCGGAGAATGAGCGAAAACATTTTACACGAGATATGCTGCCTGATTGAGAGCAGAAGGTCAACATTTTCAGCATCTATTATAAGATAAGTACTTTAGTCCGCCTCTGCCGGCGTAATTTCCCCGGCGACTGGCGGCCGTCTCGCGCAGTAGAGAGAGTCCGCAAGTGGGTTCGAATATAATTTAACTACTCTTTATACTCGTATATAGTGTGTGATCCATATAATCCTGAACCACTTTAATGAGCATAACCAATAATAGGACGCATGTACATTTTGGGAGAATAAAATATACAATTGGGAAATTACATTGTTTATTGTGCAGTGTTCCTCAGAGCAAACGTTGGAACTGTCCTCCACCGGCATCCATACATATCTGCACTCGTTTCACCATATTCTGTCACGTTCTACGAAGAGCATCCTCGCCAATGTTACTTATTTCGTTACTAATGGATTCGCGGAGATCAGAAATGTCCGAGATCTATTCTTATACACTCTATTTTTAAGATATCCCCATAAGAAAAAGTCCGGCGAGGTTAGGTCAGGTGATCTGGCGGGCCACAGACCTTGTGAGATTTATCGATTGTGAAAGAAATTTATTACAAATTGCATGGAGGAATTAGAAGTACGATATGACGGGTTGCTCCATCTTGCTGGAAATAAGCTTGTGTCAATTCCATATCCTCCAGCCGCTCCACAAATGTATTGACGATGCAGTGTCTATAGTCGTATCAAAGAATATGGGACCAACAATCCTGGAAACTGACACCGTGCACCATACTCCAACCTTTTCATCATGCAATGGTGTTTCGTGGATGATATGAGAGCAGCCCTTTGTGTGTTGATGTTGCCTGACAGATGAAACCATGCCTTACTGTAAAGCACATTATGGAGAGAATGTCTGGACGTGGAATAAGAAAACCCTGAAACCATCGACAATAACGCATTCGTTTTTCATGACCTGCTTCTTTCAATTGCTGTACCATATGCACTCTGTAAGGTCGCAATCCCGATTTCTTCGCAGCTCTTTGACATGTGCCATTGAATATCCTGTTTCCTGGCTTAATCGACGCAACGATTTCTTTGGAAAGGTCACTAGGCATCTTCGAACATTATCAACAGACTCTGCATTCAGTCATGGTCTCACTGACGAGAATACCAGTTGTCTCCAGCTTTCTTACTAGCGATAAAATTGTTGCATTTGTTGGAATATCGCACACACTGAATTTTCTTCAAAATTCCCGTTGTTTGTTATCAATGCATTTGTTTTCCAATACGTTTTCACAATAAAAACGCGCTCTCGAAGTGGGTACTGCATGTTTCTGTTACGACTGCAATCTAAAAACTGTCAACAATGCTAGTAATTGCCATCGAAATCAACAAAATAGTTAACACATGGCACCGGTACCGATTCTCCCAGAGGCACTTAGATCATTAAAAGAAATTTAATATTTCTACGACCTTTCACAGGGAACTTATGGCCCATTAAAGTAGTTCAGGTTTATATGGATTGCACTGTATATAAGATAACATACCACAATATTTTCTCTCCACTCAGTCAGGAAATAGGTACTATCCTGAGCTATCTCTCCTATGTAGGGTTGGAGCCTATACAACTCGGGTCACTAAAATACCAAACTGACTCAAGTATCCTCATCCAATTTAAAGAATAAGGTAGTAAAATACTTGCTGAAAATAATTATAAATGCAGCGGGAGCAAATGGGCAGTTTGTCATCGGCCTAATCTCATGCATGCTTCAAGGACATCATATCAAGGCTTCTGGCATTGCTGTAATCGATTGTGCAGACAATGCCCCATAAAGAACAATCACGGAGCTTCAACAGGGCGGACCAAAAGTTTTCCAATACATGCGATGTAAATCAAAAGGCTGTGAACGCAACCACTCATCTACACGTTCATTTATTATTAAGTGTAACCTATAGCCTGTTCGCTGAATCCATGTAAAGAAAATATGGGAATGTGCAGGTGACACCAACTATAAAGCACATTTTAAATGGTCATCTCGTTATGTAGTGTAGATCGTCTAGCAAAATTTTAGAACACCTTAAACATGTAACAAATAGTAGTGAAACCCAGGAAGGACCGAGCATTCTGGGCATATCGCTATACTATGACAAATATCGAATTAATATTGCAATATCAATTTTATACTTTTCTATACCTTACATAGGGCAGAGAAAGCATCACATTCGATCCAACCATAATATTATACATTGCGACTACAACCTTTTAAACACCTGTTAATCCTCCTCCCCTCCAGAAGATCTTTAATAAATGAGTGCGTGTTCGGATATTTTTGTCATCTAAGAAGCAGATAGCTATAAGCTACATCTTCTAGAGAAGCAAAGCGACGATTTTCCGTGAATTGTCCTAAGTCACTGATATGAAAAAGAAATAAAATTAGTTTTTCCAATACTTTCAAACAAAATAACTCTCACGACGTTCCCAAACGGGGACTGATGGCATGTTGCATATTAAAAACTCGCATTAAATAATTCATAATTATTTATGGGCGTTTTCATTACAGATAGATGCAAAGCAATTTTACACAATATTGATTACAAGCTATATTAGTTTCTGACCTATGTTGACTTATGAATTCATCTTATAGAGAAACGATCATGGAATGTATTTTTCACAAGAGTGTTTTCTCTAGCGCGGCAAACACTCTCCCTCAGATGTCTCTTCTTACATAAATGACACATGTGCAGGCTTGTAGTCTTGGAAACCGATAACTAAGTTGACGGTACTATGTTATATGAACCGGTTCTCTCCTGCCTATTGGGTAGATACATGCACATTCATTCCATCAAGCTACTAAGTAACTTGATAGCATTGCATTCCACTCTATCGGTACCTAAGATTATAAACCTAATCATAACGTGGTTATAGACGCCATTTAACACTGAAATCGTAGGTCCTGAATTAGGTACAAGCAATACCACCCAGACTGCATTTGATCAGTGTCTCTGTAACTGTACTGGACAAACCGAAGGGCAATTACTGTTGGACCACCAGAGGGACAGCGAGAGGGACTTTAACAGTTTACCTGCTCAGGTAGTCGATTTGCTTACTACGAAATGTGTGTATTATTTTTTTCGAGTGGAGAAGAAAATGCTGTTAAGCACTACCCAGCCCCAATAGAATTTCGGAATGTGAGAGTATATGCGATTCGACAAAAATCGGTCATACCCACTAAGAACTCCTCCACCGGAAGGAAAAGGAAGGCGTAAAATTAATAAAATTAAAAGGTGAAATTGGCGCGGTCCCGCGTAGCACACGCGTTGGTAGTCCAAAGTCCCGCGTAGTACACGCGTTGGTAGTCCAAAGTTACTGTGCTACCGCCCTATGGGTGGGAGCGGGTGAAGTTAAGGTCCTAGGCTACAGCCATGACAAACTACCCTGATTGCACCCTAGAGGTTGGAAGGTGATAATTAGGATTGGGTTAAGCGGTGATACTGTGTAGATAGAATAAAACTATTCAGGCGCAAGATGCTGTCGTCGTTTCTGCTTCTCATCCGTCTCTCTTCTCACGGCTTTCCATTTCTCGATGAGTCGCTGTTGGTCCGGAGTAATTAAAAAAGTTTGAGATGACTGCTGTGGAGTGGGTTGTGGAGTACTGAACTGCTGAGTTGAAGTTGCTGTGAAGCTCTGTTCCCGTTCTGCAGACGTGTGGAGATGTTATACAACGTGCAGGTCAGGTCGGCAGCGGGTTGGTTGATGCCTGTTGACTGCTGAGATGGTAGCATGCAGATCCTGGAGCTTCTTGGTGATGATGTTGACCCTGATCTCTTCTAGCGCATCTAGTCGGGCACGGATATTCAGTACCTCCGCGTGGAGATCCTAAACAGCTTCTGGAAGGGCCACGCCAGTTGAGACCTCCAGTGTTGTTTTGTCGAAGGTTGATGGTGCTGTTTGTCTGCTCTTCGTGTAGTGAGGACACTGGCCCTGGCGTGTGAAGTGTGTTGTGCCATCACATGTGGTACAGTAGCGGCGGCGGCGTAGGTCGTGTCCAGTGCACTCGGAGGTGAAGGCGTTGGTGCCGCAGTAGTGGCACTTTGGTATTGAAGAGCAGGCGTCAGCGCTGTGCCCGAAGGCATAGCAGAGGCGGCAGGGCACCTGGCGTTCTACTCGGTTGGCCTCGATGCGTAAACATCGCCCTAATAAGGGCAGGCTGGTCCTCAAGGCCGCTTCATAGTCGCCAGGATTTGCGAACTCCACCCTTACAAGTGGTGTAGGTGCTTGCTGGCGAGCTGCGGCAGTGAGGTACCTAGAAGGAAGGTCCCTAGGAACCCTGTATATGACAGCCCTGTGCAGCTCTTGAAGCACAAGCTGATGCGGCAGTGTTTGCTGCAGCGGTGAAGCACCGGCGGCTAGCGGCGAAGAAGTGGCAGAGGCGTAAGTGACATCAGGTTGCGTCGGCGAAGTGGCGGCCCTCTCGTTGGATGCCGGGAGCGCGGCGGAGACTCCTGCAGAAGCAGGTTCAGCGACACGTCAAATGTGATGCGTTATCTACAAAATATGTGTATGGGAGTAGGTGAATCACCCATGCTGCAATATCTAACATTTGAATGTAACTGCTGTGATGGGTATTACGCATTATTTGGCTCTCACTGCTAACACGCGTTACGGTATACGTTACAAAGTGAAGCCATGGGTACGGTATCTGACAACATTGTGTATTTTATATTATACTAGTGTGCGTAAATATGATGGGGCACTATAAAAGTGTTTACGAGCACATTCACCCCTTCTTCTAGTGGCCCATCTGTACCGATAACTGACTGAAAGTTTTAGTTCACATGAAAACAAATTCCATTACTTTCTTGAAATTGCAATCTTGATTGAGTTGCGAGTAATAATTATCTATTTTGTCTATATCTCCTGTTCCTAAGCTGAAGTTAGCATAAGGTTACACTGTTGTATGTCCTTCCTTTTCTAAGACCATTTCTCTATGATTTATTTGTATGAGAATTACGCTGAGCTTACGAGCGAGATAGTTCCGCGGTAACGTGTGGGGCTCGCATTCGGGAGGTCCTGGTTTCGATTCCCGTCCACCGCCCAATCTCACTGGGTTTTGCGGTCTGTATGCGAATGTTGGGGTGGTTTCTCATCTATCACGATTTCCGTTCTATAATTTTCCTTTCATCCCATTTCCTTCTCATGTTCCGGGTGTGCTTCTGTGTTTCTGGCGTATGGCAGTACGGGACAGATGGTACGGATGCTTGTTCAAGGAAAGAGTACTCCCCGTGGACACTAGAGGGTTGCTTGGTCGAGGGGTCGTTCATAGCTTCCTCTAGGCAGCTCTAACAGTAGGGTGGATCTTCGAGTTTGGAATTGTTAAGGATTTCCGCACATCTCTGTAGCCTGCCTGCCTACGGCCTTGAGCCTCCCTTCCTCTTGGGTAGCGGTAGCCGCAATTTACGAGGGCAGTCCAGAAAGTCCTAGACGTTTTGACCTATCGTGACGATAATTAGGGCTAAAGTCGCCATCTTGGTGTCAGAACGTTTCTACATTCAGTACGCATTCAGTTGTGGTAGCGTGAGGAGTGTGCCTTCCTTACTGTGCTCTCTGTGAGTTGTTAAAATGTGCGCTGCAATAGAAAATCTCGCCACTTGTGAAGTCCGGTTGGCTAAAAAGAACAAACCAATTGAAATTTATCGTCAAGTTTGTGATGTTTACGGGCAGGGAATAATGAGTGAAAGCCGAGTCAGGCAATCATGCATTGATTTTAAAAATGGCAATACCAATGTTCACGATGAGGGTTGCAGTGGTAGGCCTAGCCTTATGACTGATGAACTGTCAATGCAAATCAATGATAAAATTCGTGAAAATAGTCGTTTCACGATTACAGAAATTTCGGAACATTTTCCGCAAATTTCACGGAGTTTGGTGCATCAAATTGACGCTGAACTGCATGCCGGTGTAAAGCACTGATTGAAGTCGCAGGCGGCAGATTTCTACAGAGTGGGTATTGAAAAACTTGTGCCACGGTATGATAAATGCCTCAATTTGAATGGCAATTGTGTAGAAAACAGCTTAAGAGTGTACCTTTCAAATGTGGATAATAAACGTTGATATTTGCATTTTGTTAATTGTTTATTTAAAACTGTCTGGGACGTTCTGGATTACAATGGTATTCATGTAGACCACAGTGCCCGAGGCGTCCCTCTGCGTAGTATAACCTACACTATTTGTATACTACAGTATACCTGTAGTATTTGTCACAGTAGCCATTGCAATTCCATTTCATGACATATGAGTGATAAGCCCTCTTGTTCAGCTAGCTTATGGATATAAGAACAGATAAATTCTGCTCTATCACAAACATGATGTTTCCTATTAGTACTGAACGGTTGGTGAAAAAAATTACCAGCACATACGATGTAGGTATTTACCAGGAGTAGGCAAAATGTAAGCGCTAAAGCAGTAACTGTCACAGCGTTACACATGAGTCTAGCTGTTTCTAGAATCCATTGCATCACAGCTGTAAATGCAAAAACGTTATATCTTGTACAAAGGTTGATTTTGAAAACCGAATTCACAATTGAAGAATTCACAACAGCCATTAGACATTTTAGATGGTTGCATTTCGGTGCGCCCGCGCGCGTGTTGTCTGCATGAACAGTAATACCAAAAAACAAATTATTGGATAGTATCAAACTTGATTTTATGTTCATCTTCTTTCGGGTTGTGACATGAAGTTTTTAAACATAATAGTCATCCCAAACAACACTTTTACTACTTTTATTTTCTAAAGATGACTGTAATGGTTTTGGCCAAAACACGATATGCTTAAAATATGTACATGGCTTAAAATGTATATGTTGAGCTTTCTGTGATGAAACCCTTTTCATTTCGAATGAATTTTGTATAATTTTGCATAACTAATAAACATTAAGAGCAAATTTAAGAGCCCTTTAAAATGTACAATTTGTGCCAAATACCATTTTTGCATATTATCATCTTACGTCTGACAAATTGCGGCGATCACCTCCTCATCCGTTGCTGTAGCTTACCTTGATGCTTCTCCCGTTGCTTCCAGAAGTTCTCAGCGTGTTGGTTCTTCAATTTATCCTCGGCTAGCTGCAGTAATTTTCCTTAAATTATATGGGAGCATGGACTTATCCTCGGTAAAGGAAAACGTAGATCTCGGGTGGTGATATAGGAAGACATAGACTTGCTTTGTTTATGAAAAGATGACACTGCCGTTTCTTTTTATTTAATTAACACTCGTAGTATACAAAACTGGTATTGCCGCTGTAAAATACTGTCCACTGCTGTTAAACTATGGCGTGGATATGGCACGAAATATAACTATTCTTATTGTCGCTTTCAGAGTAGCGGATCTTAGGTGTGTTGCTAAAACTATTTTGATTCCCTGTTTTGGCGCGATATCTCACACATCCTGCAGCATCTCTCCCTGACCACACATGACATAAACTGTCCCGAATTTTCCCCAAACAGATCCATTTATAGTCTCAGGCTTCTGAGGCTGCTTCCTTTCCTATTGGTCCATTTTTAGCGCGACTCGACGCGTCTAACTATTTCGAATAAACTTTCAGGGATCTCATTGGTCCAATTTTAATATAAATTGCGGCTTTTCCTACATGTACCGTTAGATTGTCCTTCTCACTCACTTGGTCACGGCGAATTATCAAATAATGGGACAAAGGCTCTACACCCTCGCTGTAGGAATAATAGCACTGCGACCGGAGAGAGGTAATAAAACTAGGTTTTCTGCCTTCGAAAGCACTCTTCCTGTAGCTAAAACATTCCATCGTGGACAGTATTTTAACATAGCGCTTAAATTATTTACATTAAACCATTTATAACTCTACTAATATTAGTAACCTAGATAGATACATAATGTTAAATCACCCTTCTTAAAATATACAAGCAGTATTGAGAAAAAGATATTTACATAGTACGATTTAACATCAATAAAAGTTAATTAATAAATTGTCTAGAATTACTGTTTTCGGGCCCGGCCTAGAGTTGCCGTTTCAAATTGCCCTGTTCTGGAAAAGAATAAATTTTTCAGCACTTGATACAATTTTCTTTTCCAGAATAATTCCTCTGATTATGGCCTTTGTAGGTTTGTTTTGTTGACAGAGACCCTTCGCTATACCTGTTCCTTCACAAGGGTTCTGCCACACCAGTGGTGTTTATATTTGGGTCATTCACTCTACATTTGTTATGGTTGATCCCCTCTCACCATTTAAAAACAGGTTTCCGAGAGACATTCTTACACAATACATTTCGCGCACACGAATAACTTGTAACGCAAACAAATACTCTAATACCCAAATTAAGTTCTAGAACTTAAATCTATTTACATACATATTGGTACATAATTATTATGCATTTAGTTACTTCTTTACATCCTTATTTCTCGGGTGTATTACCTTTACTATTTGTTCACAGGGTTGCTACCTCATTTCGAGTAAAACTAACCTGATTATTTTCATTACATTCTTCACCCTTCTCATTCTCTAAACATTTGTACGGTTTGAGCAACTGTTTATGATATCTCCCTACGATCTTGGAATTCTTTATTTCTTGTAACTCAAATGTATCCGAGCCAAAAATGTTAATCACCCGGTATGGACCTTTAAATAAATTTTCCATTCTATGATACCTTTTGTTCAGAATGCTAGACTTTTTCTTGTCCCGTACCAATACTAAGTCTCCCAATTCGATCAACCAGTGTTTTCGTTTCTTTTTCTTAAACTTTTCTTTTCTTTTCTGCGCCTTATTGGCCATTCTTTCAAAAGCTTTCTTAAACATCTCTTCTTCCGTTAGTGCTTTCGGATCTTTAGCTTCTAGTGTCTGTGGTAATTCCCCTTCAAGTGTTTCCATTAATTTCCCCTTCATCAGCTCGATGGGCTTATAACCGGTAGTAGGGCTCACACTTTCATTTAAAATACTTTCGATGCGCTGATAGTGATTTGCCCAATCACTGTGTTTTTTATTGGCCAAAATTCTCAAATAAACCGAAATGTCCCGTATTATTCTTTCGCAGGGATTGCTTTGTGGGTGGTATTTTGAGCAATGATACAACGTGATTTCGTTTTCTTTTAAGGTGTCTACAAATTTTCTGCTGGTAAATATTGAAGCATTATCACATAAAATTGCCTTCATCTTTCCAAATTGTGGAACATACGACTTCATTATCTTCCTTAGGCATGTTTCACTTGTAATCTTCCTGACTGGGTAAATTTTCACAAATTTTGAAAATACATCTATTAACACTACTATATACCTAAATCCAAATCTACTACAAGGCATCTCACCATGACAGTCCAAGGCCACTAACATGCCAGGTATTTCTCTTAGTATGGAGTTTGTCTCGTATTCGTATTGTATATTCAGTGGCTTTGCTTTTTGACATTGTAAGCATGTCGAAATTATTCTCCTTACTTTATGGTGTAATTTTGGAACATACAGGTTTTCTTGGATCATTAAAGCGGTGCGTTCTGAGCCAGAATGTGCTAGAGCTTGATGGAACGTGTTTATGAGTTCATTCTCCATGTTCTTAGGTATATACGTCTTCCATTTCTGTATTTCACTGCCATGTAGTTTATACAACACGCCCCCTTTTACCCCTATGTTTCCCTTGATATTTTCATCTATTTCTGGGGCCTTTTTTATTAATTTATTTAACTTCTCATCTCGTCGCTGCTGGTCCCCTATTCCTTTTAATTCCTTTATCAAACTTTTACTCAAGGGTATTTCAATACTCATCAAGGTTACTTCATTTTTAGGGCGTTCTATTCTTTCCGGTATTTCATTGTTGTTATGTAACCTAGACAGCAAATCGCTAAAGACATTTGTTTTTCCTGGAATGTGTTTCACCTCAACATCATACGAAAGAATCTCATGGATGTACCTAGATAATTTAGTACTCGTAAGCCGACAACGTTTCATAAATGAAAGACTCACATGGTCTGTGTATATAGTAACCTTCTGTAGATATATATATGATCTAAATTTCTGTAGTGCGTAATACACAGCACAGATCTCTAATTCGGTAACCGAAGCATTTTTCTCTATTTGACTTAAACCTCTCGAAGCGGTACTTATCACGTGCAGTTGATTTTCCTCATCTGATTGTGCTAGGACACATCCATATCCGTGACCTGAAGCATCCACGTAAATTACATATGGTAGGTTGTCCTTGGGTCTCTCTAGTAGAATTGATTTCGCAAATAGTTCTTTTATCTTTTCAAAAGCTTTCTGGTGGACCTCGTCCCATTTCCATCGCACTTTCTTTTTAAGTAATTCGCGCAAAGGTGCTATTTCTGCGGCGTACCTCAGGATGAATTTGCTTTGATAATTTAGCACTCCAAGAAACGACCTAACCTGCTTAACACTCTTGGGCGCTGGTATTCTTCTCACAGCCGCTACTCTTTCTTCGTTTGGCTTTATTCCTCTTTCATTAATTACATAACCTAGAAATTCCACCTCACGGATGCAAAATTTGGATTTATTAATGTTCACCGTCATACCGTTTTCTCTCAGCTTTCTAAGCACATAATCCACATGTTTAATATGCTCATCAAAATTTTCATCAACTATTAGAAAATCGTCGATATATTGGATCAAAAATTCGTCGGCTGAGTCGCCAAATATTTTATCGATGGCTCTTAATAGTCCACTACATGACGTAAGCATACCAAAAGGCATTCTCAAAAATTCGAACTGTTTCCCAAAAAATAAAAAAGAAGTATACTTTCTAACATCCTCGTGAAGCTCAATCTGCCAGTATGACGCAGTTAAATCAATAATGGAGAAATACTTGCCTTTGGTTATTTTTGACAGCAATTTTTCTACACTTTCGCTCCGAAATCTGTCTGGTTGAGTATGTTTATTCATCTTTCGACCATCTATCGTCATCCTAAGTTCGCCATTGCGTTTCGTCACCCAACATAATGGACTGCTGTATGGAGAACTTGACTTTTGTATTATTCGGTCTCTCAACATTTTATCGATCACTTGTTTGGCTCTCTCCCTTAATGCAATCGGAATATCCCGATACTTGTGTGTGAAGGGTGCAATATCTTGTACCTTAAAACTGTGTTTGTATGCTTTGCACTTGCCTGGGACGTCCGAAAATACCGCTTTGTTTTCTTGTAACATTCGCCTTAATAGATGCCTTTGTGTCTCTGTGAGGTTCTCGGCAAGGGTCACTTTCTCCTCTACTGCTTCTACCTGGCTGCCGGTATCTTGGAATTCTTTATTTCGGGCGTAACCATAATCTTTCTCATTGTGCTCCGTATACCCGTTGTAAAACCTGTCAGCGATCGCATGCATCTCATCGGTTTCTTCCCCTTGTACTATAGCAATTAATTTCTCATTCCTACCTGTTTGTACTAATTGTACGAAAAATCTTTCTTCGGCTATATCTTCTTCTCCTTGGGTTTTGTTATAAGTATCCTGCTTCATACCCTCTACAAAAGGGATTTCTAATAGTTTCCTGTTCTTCTTTATTTTCAGAACTTTATCAGCAAAATCAACCCTAGCTCTTAATTCAAACAAAACGTCACACCCAATCAAAATGTCACAAATCAAATTATTGATTACCAGAAAAATAAACTCAAAATTTTCTTCTCCTATTTTCATGTTCAACATTACTTGCATTTTTATTCGGGTAACCTCTTTGTTAACTGCTACCCGGCATACCGTGTTCCTTATGGGTAATGTCATTAGCTTAATTCCTTTATTTACCAGGTTCTGATATAACCTCAGGCTGCATACACTCACATTGGCTCCAGAGTCTATTAAAGCGTTATATTCTTCATCCAATAATACTACTTTTATGCTAGGGGAATCTGTCAGATCCTTTTCCGAGTGATTTTGAATAGTAGTTATCAGTTCTCCCAGTATAAATTCATTTTTGAGCCCTGTTTCACATTTTCTGTTTATTTGAGAATTTTGCGCGCTTAGAATCCGCTCCGAGCTCTTGAATGGATCCTGTCTTAGTTTTCCGGGTTATCGACACTATTTGGTGCTCCGCTAGTCTCTTCCACATTTCCCTCTCTCTGCATTTGCCTATAGTTTCCTCTGCTTCCTCTAAAATGTCCCCGGGAATGTCTCTCTCTCCTGTCGTTTCTTTCTGGATAATTTTCGTCATACCTTTCTCCTACATCACTTTCCCCTCGGTCAGAAAAATAATGTTCTCTGGATCTGTTTTCATTGTTTCTGCCTCTCCTATAATTAAAACGGCCACTATATCTTGGTCTGGTTTGTACAGCATTTATGTGATATTGGTTATCACCTTCCCTCCTGAA
Source organism: Deroplatys truncata (assembly GCA_030765065.1). Lineage (NCBI taxonomy): Eukaryota > Metazoa > Arthropoda > Insecta > Mantodea > Mantidae > Deroplatys > Deroplatys truncata. The sequence goes on from CM060976.1 coordinate 31,935,911, forward strand.
ACGGTTATTTTGACAGTTTCTGTTCCCGGATTGAGGTACGTCGTTCCAGTATCTCTCTCTGGGGTTATAGTTCCCTCTCGCGTTTCCTCTCCAGTTCGCATTCCTTGCATTATCCGGTATTGGTCGAACTGTATAGTTTTGTCCGTGGTTCCTACTACTTGTCTCGAATGATGATACCAACTCAATCAATTCGGGAATAGAATTTGGCTTCGCAATGAGTAGGTAATGGTGTATGCGTTCTGGATAATGTGGTACAATCATATTAATGAAATCCCTCTCGCTTATGGGTGGCTCGATTAGTCTACTACTCTGTGCTTTAGTTAGCAAATAATCTACCATGCTTAGGTTTCCGCGTTCATCGTATTTGCCATTAACTAGGATAGATCTCACTTGGTTCTGAGTATTAGTACTCCAATACTTATTCAAAAATGCCCTTCTGAAATATTCAAAATTATTATTCTCTCCCAAAGTCAATCTTACCCATTGGAGAACCCTTTGACATAAACCTTTACGAACGATTAACATCTTTAGCTCGTCCGGAATTTGCTTCAAACGGAAATACTCCTCAAGGTCATTTAGGTATTGTTTAGGATTATCAGCCGAATTTTCCTCGAAAGTAGGTACCCCTATCTCATTTAATAAATGGTAGTTTGCATTACTTGCATGGTTAGATGTACATTGGTGCCCTGAATTGAAATTATATGGGTCGGCAGCTGGACTTTGGCCTCCATTTGCCTCCCTAAACGTGGTGCTAGTTTCACTGGGTGAGCTATCATCACTCTGTCTCACACTTATCCCAAGTCTACCAATAGAGCGTTTTAACTCCTTTACACAATTTTCATGCTCTTCAACCCTCTTCACAATTTCATGATGATTTGAGAGCTGTTCAGTCATTTTTGACGAAAGTTCATTCATCTTTCCCTGATCCTTTTCTAACACTATTCTAAATTCTTTGAACTCCCTTTGAATGTTAGATTCTAAGGTACTTTGTTTTTTTTCTAAAGAAACATTTACAGCTCTTAAGTCATCATCCAATTGCTCCTTTATGGCTAAGCTGGTAACACTTAATTCTGTTTCTACATCCTTCCTTAGTTTTTCTACATCGTTTCTTAGACATAGTTGTCCTGCCTGAATTTCTTGCACTACCTTCCCTTGCTGACTGAATTTGGAGTCCAATTGACTTTGTAATCGGGTGACCTGTTCACCTAAATATTCCCTCATCTCCTGAGCTAATTCCCCTCTCATCTTCCTGTTTTCCTCTCTGACATATTCACCTATCTGTATACTCTGCTCATTTAATTTCCCTTCTAAATTCTTACTTTGTTCACTTAATTTTTCTAAGTTTTTACTTTGCTCACCTAATTTCCCCTCTAAATTCTTACTTTGTTCACTTAATTTTTCTAAGTTTTTACTTTGTTCACTCAAATTTCTTTTTGACTCCTTACTCTGCTCATCTATCTTTGCGCTCAACTGTTGAAGCAATATTAGCAGCTGGTTTTGACCTGCGTCAATGACCTGCTCAATCGGTGATTGCCTTTCTAGTCTAACTTCTACTTCTGCTGCACCCATATTTTCTCCATCTGTTGTTATGCTGACAATAGCCTCCCCATCCAGTTCTTTCAAATCTTCCCTTGACCTACTCATGGTTCCGTTAGCAAGTTCTACCTCCTTAGTAATGACTTTACCCCCTCTCAATAACATGTGTTCACAAAACTGAATCACTACTCTGCATGCCTTTTTGTTTGTTTTTGAATAAATGTTCTAACCTGTATTTTTTTTTAATGTTAACTGATGCGTTCCGGGTTCAAATCCTGGTGAAGTTCTAGAAGCGATGTTCTCAGCCGTTTTGTTGTCCCACGTAGGTAGACTAGAAGTTCGCGTTGTAATTTTGTTCTGCTGTGCCCCTTTCCTCTGAAGATTCTTCGTCTATTCGTTGTTTCCTAGTCCTCCGTTTGTGGTCTTCCCTTCGAGCTCCACGTTATGGCGCCAGTTTGCGGCGATCACCTCCTCATCCGTTGCTGTAGCTTACCTTGATGCTTCTCCCGTTGCTTCCAGAAGTTCTCAGCGTGTTGGTTCTTCAATTTATCCTCGGCTAGCTGCAGTAATTTTCCTTAAATTATATGGGAGCATGGACTTATCCTCGGTAAAGGAAAACGTAGATCTCGGGTGGTGATATAGGAAGACATAGACTTGCTTTGTTTATGAAAAGATGACACTGCCGTTTCTTTTTATTTAATTAACACTCGTAGTATACAAAACTGGTATTGCCGCTGTAAAATACTGTCCACTGCTGTTAAACTATGGCGTGGATATGGCACGAAATATAACTATTCTTATTGTCGCTTTCAGAGTAGCGGATCTTAGGTGTGTTGCTAAAACTATTTTGATTCCCTGTTTTGGCGCGATATCTCACACATCCTGCAGCATCTCTCCCTGACCACACATGACATAAACTGTCCCGAATTTTCCCCAAACAGATCCATTTATAGTCTCAGGCTTCTGAGGCTGCTTCCTTTCCTATTGGTCCATTTTTAGCGCGACTCGACGCGTCTAACTATTTCGAATAAACTTTCAGGGATCTCATTGGTCCAATTTTAATATAAATCGCGGCTTTTCCTACATGTACCGTTAGATTGTCCTTCTCACTCACTTGGTCACGGCGAATTATCAAATAATGGGACAAAGGCTCTACACCCTCGCTGTAGGAATAATAGCACTGCGACCGGAGAGAGGTAATAAAACTAGGTTTTCTGCCTTCGAAAGCACTCTTCCTGTAGCTAAAACATTCCATCGTGGACAGTATTTTAACATAGCGCTTAAATTATTTACATTAAACCATTTATAACTCTACTAATATTAGTAACCTAGATAGATACATAATGTTAAATCACCCTTCTTAAAATATACAAGCAGTATTGAGAAAAAGATATTTACATAGTACGATTTAACATCAATAAAAGTTAATTAATAAATTGTCTAGAATTACTGTTTTCGGGCCCGGCCTAGAGTTGCCGTTTCAAAATTCGTTGCTATTGGTTTGAATTTTCTAGCATTTCATACATTTTTTGAAATAATAGGTCACTATTCCTTTTATCGCGTGACGTCATGCAAATACTGAACTTTCAAAGCCAGCTTATTGCTGCTGACTATCCCTTCAAGCCTTCTGTAGCTCCCTTATACCTACTCCAAATGTCTAGCGAAACCATTTCTACAAACGTTTATCTCGATTAACATAAAATAGAAAAATAAGCTTTTGTAAGAATAGTGTGTATAGATATAAAAAAAATCTGATGTGTTACACTTACATGAATTTCTCTACTCTTGTACAAACTATATCTACAAACGCTTATTCTCCATATGCTTCATTTTAATCGAGATATCGAGATGTTAATCTTATTGCTAATTTTTCTGGTAGATGCAAGGGGAATTGCTAGCCTTTAAGCGATATTAAAATATTTTAAGAGGTGGTTGCTATGTGGCGTATTGCATTCTCTTTACATTACCAGGAGAAAAAAATTCTGATGTGTTACACTCACATGACTATCTCTACTCTTGTACAAACTCTTTTTACAAACGCTTATTCTCCATATGCTTCATGTTAATCGAGATAAACATTTGCAGACTCTATCTTATTGCTAATTTTCTTGTAGGTGCAAGGGGAATGTATACTTACAATGGGGCAATATAGAAATACAGTAGCCTTTAAGCACATACATATCTCTTAATAGCTGGTTGCTAGGTGCAGCACCATTCCCTTTCCCACAGATTAATACTCTTTGCATATCCAAGACAAAAAAATCTGATGTGTTACACTCACATGACTTTCTCTACTCTTGTACAATCTATTTTTACAAACGCCTATTCTCCATATGCTTTATGTTAATCGAGATATCGAGATGTCAATCTTATTGCTAATTTTCTTGTAGATGCAAGGGGAATATGGTAGCTTTTAAGCGATGGTCAAATATTTTAACGCTGGTTGCTATGCGGCGCATTCCATTCTCTTTGCAAGTCCAGGACATAAAAACATGAATAACGAATTTGAGAAAAAGTATAAGTATTGGAAAATTTAAGGGAACAACAAGCAATATCTCGAAAACGGTTCACTCAACAAAAGAAATGTATATGACATAAGTTGTGTATTTTAACGAGATCTACATTTTTTGTGCAGTAAAATTTTGTCTATCTCTTATGGTTTACCAGTTATGCAAAAGTCGTTCACAATGAAGAATACTTTTGGAGACATTCCCAGAAAATTCGAGATATACATTTCATTTCTCATGACATTATCTTAAACATATGATATTTTAATCAAAATCGTTAGAGCCATTTTTGAGAAAATTAAAATTTTCGAAAAATGTTCCATGTAAAGGGTAGTCTGGGGTGGGGGGAGTTTCTTGAAAACCTTCGTGTCGCATCTCTGGAAGATACTGAACCTAAATACCAAGTTTGGTGTTTATCCGACTGTTGGTTTTTGAGTTATGCTGTTCACAGACACACACACACACAGACACACAGACACACACACACACAGACACACACACGGACATGTTTCCAAAAATGCTTTTTTTGGATTCAGGAGGTCTCAAAACATGTATTTCCGGTGATATCTCGGTATCGAATTTTTGGGTGGAATGCAATACTTCCCCTACTTACTATACGTAGTAGAGAAAGTAAAAATGAATAACGAATTCCCATTTGAGAAAAGTATTGACAAATTTAAGGGAATAACAAGCAATATTTCGAAAATGGTTCACTCAACAAAAAAAATCTATATGACATAAATTGTGTAGTTTAACGCGATCCACATTTTTGGTGTAGTAAACTTTTGTCTATCTCTTATGGTTTACCAGTTATGCAAAAGTTCTTTACAATGAAGAATACTTTTGGAGACATTCCCAGAAAATTCAATATATACATATTATTTGTCATGAAAATATCTTAAACATATGATAGTTTAATCAAAATCCTTAGCGCCATTTTTGAGAAAATTAAAATTTTCGAAAAATGTTCCATGTAGAGGGTAATCTGGGGTGGGGGGATTTTCTTGAAAACCTTCGTGTCGCATCTCTGGAAGATACTGAACCTAAATACCATGTTTGGTGTTTATCCGACTGTTCGTTTCTGAGTTATGCTGTTCACAGCAGACACACAGACAGACAGACAGACACACAGACAGACATACAGACACACAGACACACAGACAGACACACAGACACACACACGGACATGTTTCCAAAAATGCTTTTTTTGGATTCAGGGGATCTCAAAACATATATTTCCGGTGAAATCTCGGTATCGAATTTTTGGGTGGAATACAATACTTCCCCTACTTACTATACGTAGTAGAGAAAGTAAAAAGCGATGGAGGTCATATGACTGTAAGGCATTAGATTTTTACTTTCTCTACCACGTACATATGTAGTAGGTAGAGAAGGTATTGCATTCCACGCAAAAATTGGGTACCGATTTTGCTAGAAATACGTGTTTTGAGGCCCACTGAATCCAAATAAAGCATTTTTGGAAACATATCCGTGTGTCTGTGTGTGTGTGTGTGTGTGTGTGTGTGTGTCAACAGCATAACTCAAAACCGAAAAGTAGGATAAATACCAAACTTAGTAATGGAGTTCAATGTTTTCCAAGGATGCGACACGAAGATTTTCAAGTAAATCCCTCACCCCCAACTACCCTTTACATAGAAAATTTTTGATTTTCTAAGAAATGACTAACAATTCTGATTAATATATCATACATTAAAATATTTACATGACAAAATTCAAATTTTGTATTTTCTGTATATAGTTTAGGAAGTCCTCTTCATTCGAAAGAAATTTTGTATAATCTTGTACAACTGGTAAACGTTAAGCGATAGAAGAAAACGTACCACAAAGCATGTAGATCTCTTTAAAACACACAAGTTATTTAACATAAGATTTTCGTAGCATAAACCGTTTCTGAGATATGCATTATTAAAGGTTCGAATTATTTATTACTTATTCTTTTCAAGTCCCATCGATTATCAGTTGTTTCTCGTCATTGCATTGAAACAGTATGGGATTTTAAGGCCAACACTTAGTGTCCAGTTCTTAAACATTTGACTACCACTGTTCTCTTTGTGCATATCACGAAATGTATAATGTAGCTATTTTGCAAAGGTTTATCTGAATTAAAATGTTATAGATAGAAAAAATTCTTATGTGATACATTCACATGACTTTCTTTACTCTCTAACATTTATTACTGAGTATATATAAACTATTCTTACTAAAGCTTATTTTTAGATCTACTACGTTTTAATCCAAATAAGTCTTTGCAGAAGTAGCTACAATACACTTTTCGTTATAGATACAAAGCGAACAGCGATAGTCAAATGTTTAAGAATTGGACGCTATAAGCTAGCCTTAAAATTCCATACTGTTTCCATCCAATTGCGAGAAACAACTGAATGTTCAAAGGACTTTAAAAATGAGCAAGAAATGAACAATTCGAACCATTAATGACGGTATATCAGAAATAGTTTATGCCTCAAAAACTTATTTTAAATAAATTATTTTAAACAGACCTACATTGTTTGTGTAGTACGTTTTCGTCTATCACTTAACGTTTACCAGTTATACATATACAAAATTCGTTCCAATAAAGAGGACTTCACACACAAGTTTTTACTGTATTTTGCTTAGCTTCAATTGTATATTGAAACATTTTGTACATCCTTTAATAACATATACAGAGTGTTTATTCTTGTTAATACTACACTCTGCCAGTAAGATGCCAGTAGCTGTTAGTCTTCACCCTGTAGATTTAGGTTATGAGTGAGATTATACTTATATGTAAAGCATCACTAAAATTTACGGTCGCTGTGAATTCCTACAAAATCATTGCAAGTAGTAATTTGTGAGAAATGGGGATATATAAATTCATATAATATCAGATATATGTGATACGCTTGTTCCTACAATTTTGTAGGTTGGCAAAGCGTTCTGAGCAACTTTAATACGGATTGGTGTGGTTAAAAATGTTATATTTGTTTAAAAGTATAACTTTGTCAAACAGATAGGAGTTAAGGCTTGGTGAAAAATGTTTAAAATAGATATGTCAAGTTAAAGTCTGCAATAACGCCTTCATCAAGCAATGGCAATTCATAGGAAGATGCGTAAAGCACTTTCCTATTTCAGTAACAAACTGCTTACACATTAAAGTCACTACATACTGATCACAATCAATAGTCAGCCATTTTAATCCCATGGAAGCATGACTTGATGTCTGGCAAGCCTCAGAATAACAAAAAAATTAGATGAATTTTGTGATTATGTTTTTAATGCATTTGTAAGCAAGAAAGTGCTTTTCCGCTAGAACGTTAAGAGAAATAAAATATAAAAAATTAACATGTTTATTTTAAACAATGTTTGACTAAAGATTTATACCTAACTTTTTGAGAATGTTTTCGTTTTAAACACTGGATAAATTTAAATTTTTTATCACATGAGCCAGTATTAAGGTTGCTCTGTCGCAAGACAAAATTTTTCTCTCTATGCGGGAGGAAAAATGTTGTCTTTATAGGCATTCACATATCAAATTGTAGAAATTCATACATCATTAACTCTTACAATCCACAACTTTGTAGGAATCCACAAAAACGGAAATATACTGTCTCAAGTTTTGCTAGGTAGGTGAGCAGGCAGGCAGGTATAGGGTAGTTAAATAATATTCGAACCCACTCGCGGCCTCCCTGTACTGCGCGAGACAGCCTGCAGTCGCCGGGGAAATTACGCCAGCAGAGGCGGACTAAAATCCTTACCTTATAATAGATGCTGGAAATGTTGACCTTCTCTCAAACACGCAGTATATCTCGTGTAAATATTCTCGCTCACTCTCCGAAGCTCAGCAGCAGGAATTCTTGTGATTGTGCCGCTTTGGAGCGTTCGCCTCGAAAATCGCTGAAAAAATTAGCGCAGCAAACAGATGTATCTCGATCTTCTGCGAGAAACGCTACACGTCTGTTGAAACTGAAGCGCTATCGCTACACACGAGTATAAGCGTTAAAGCCAAATGATCCCACTAAACGTGTGAATTATTGTAACTGGTTTTTCCAATCCGTAGAAAAGTGTTTCATTGACCCACAGCTTTTGTTTTTCACTGATGAATCTTGGTTTCATCCAAGTGGACATGTGAATATTCACAACAGTCGATACTGGGCTTCAGAAAAACCTCTGATACTGGACGAAACGCCTCATTATGATCAGAAAATTGGAGTGTGGTGAGCGATTAAGTGCTAGAAGAATAGTAGGGCCCAATTCTTTGATGAAACAATAAATGCAGAGCGATGTCAGAGGTTGATTCTGAGGCCATTTTGCAATCGCTTGACAGAGGAAGAGAAATCGTATGGTTGGTTCCAGCAAGATTCTGCAACAGCACATACGGCTGCCGAATCATTACATGCAGTAAGAGAGGTGTTTGATGACAGAATAATTAGTGTTGATTTGTGACCCTCTCGTTCTCCTGACCTAATGAGTTGTGATTTTTATTTATGGGGTTCTTGAAAAGACAAAGTGTATCGTTCCAATTCTCACACACCACAGAAACTTAGAGAAAACATTGTGCAAGAAATCACAAGAATTCCTGCTGCTGAGCTTCGGAGAGTGAGCTAAAACAACCTTTGGAAGAGTTGACTCTGATATTAAACAGTAGAAATAATCAAACATATTAGAGATTGTTTCGCAACCATCAAAGGTGCGAAATGACACAACTGACCGCGGTATGCTAAGTATGCTAAAGAGCTCTAGTAGATTTGCTAAGTAGCATTGAGGACTGAACATATTCTCTTCTCAGCAGCAACGGGATTGCTGGTACGTATTTTAAAGATTCTTTATTTCTCTTATACGTTGGGATTTTACGATGTGAAACACACCATTAACTTTTCTTCTACCTAATGTAATAGAGCGAAAAAACACGAAAGATAGTGAACAAAACTCTTTTCGAGCCGAGAAATTTTTTTTATTTAATTTCCCTAGTTTTGTTTCTTTCTCCGAGTTTTTGTTTTGTTTTAGAGAGCACCTTATAGTTCATCGGTACTGGCCTGTTTAATTTCTAAACCTTTTAATAGCGTTTAACGCCCTAAGGCATATGCTCCACAGGTGATGGACGCTGAGTTGCCTGAAATGAAATAATTAAGATAGGAAATTTGGGAAGGTAACATTATAAACCTAAGTTTAGGTACCTCCTCGCCATTTATCATTCAAGAGGGCTGAGAAAAGCCTGGTGAAAAAGCTCTAGTCAGGGAAAGCCTCCTATTGGGATTCGAACCTTGAACCTCCCGTTCATGAGTGTGTGTCTTAACGACCTTGGACACTGTATGGGATCCTTCAGCTAAAAGAGTTGCATACCAGATTGGTCAGTTGCCACTTATTTTGTGGTTTTATGTAAATTACGAGTTATAATTATATGGCATCGATCCCCATGATGTACAAACATTGCTCTGTCTTTGCTTAAATCAAACGGAGAAGAATAATGCAAGATAATATACGTAGTATCTCGTAAACAATTCGAAAAATACACACTGGTGCTGAATAAAGAGTTTTTGGACGATCGTGTTTTTACTTTCTCTACCACGTACCTAGTAGGAAGAAAAGGTATCGCATTCCACCCAAAAATTCGATGTCGAGATTTCACCGGAAATAAATGTTTTGAGGCCCCAGAGTAAAAGAAATCCCTATTTATAAAAAGGTCCGTGTGTCTGTGAACAGCATAACTCAAAAACGAAAAGTCAGTTAAGTACCAAACTTGGTATTTAAGTTGAAATCTTGCAACGATGCGATACGAAAATTTTCAAGAAAATCCTTCCACCTCAACTACCCTTTACATTAAACATTTTTCGAAAATTTTTGATTTTCTAAAAATGGCTAACGATTTGATTAAAATGTCATAGATTAAAGATATTTACAAGACAAATAAAATGTATACCCTGAATTTTCTGGGAATAACCTATGAAGTCCTCTTCATTCGGAAGCAATTTTGTGTAATCTTGTATAACGTTAAGCGATAGACGAAAACTACTACACAAGAAATGTAGATCTCTTTAAAATATACAATTTATTTCACATAAGCTTTTTGTGGCATAAGCCATTTCTAAGATACCGATTATTAATGGTTCGAATTGTTCATTTCTTGGTCATTCCTTAAAGACTTTTTAGCATTCAGTTGTTTCTTGCGATTGCATGGAAACAGTATGGAATTTTAAAGGCCAGCGTATAACGTCCAGTCTTTAAGCATTTGACTATCGCCGTTGTTTTTTTATTTACAACGAAATGCGCAATGTAGCTATTTCTGCAAAGGTTTATTTGGATTAAAACGTAGTAGATGCAACAATAAGCTTTAGTAAGAATAGCAAATATATTCACTAATAAACAGCAGAGGGTAGAGAAAGTCATGTGAATGTATCACATCAGATTATTAGTACATCTCTCATTAATGCTGTCATGGCAGGAACTTCTTTAGCATTTTTGCTGTTCACGTGGAGTACTTATATCAAAACCTTATTATAGGCACGAAATATAATCATACTTTAAATTGTTATATTTTACACTTGCAATCTTATCTGTGTCTTTACTTTAGTTTTATTCCTTAATATTCTCTGTTCTAAGCAGAATCAAAATCCTATATATGTCCATTGTTCACCATAATTAGAAGCTATTGTTTTCATAGTGCTACCAGGCAAACTTAACCATAAAGGCGGATCTCCACTGCTTGTTGAGGTAAAACACGTTGACTCAAAACGTTCAGCTCAACATGTCGAAGGTTAACGAATGTCTCCACTGCCAACAAGTGTTGCGTAACATGTTGATTCAACATGTCTTGGCTAAAAATGTTGTTTTCCATCGGCACTGGAAAACATGTTGAGTGCGATATGTATTCGGCTAATTCGTGCAGTCCCGATTAACTTCGGACAGACATTATATAGACAACTGGCATATAAATATTATTCATTGTTTACTGGAGAGAAAATGGAATGGATGAAAGAAAAGAGAATACATTTAATTAATGAGATTCATGCAAGACCCCTCATCTGGGATATAGGTATTCCTAAAAGTCTACATAAGTTTGCCCGAATTTTTTAATGTACACCGAGGAAACAGAAAAAAATCTGATGTGTTACCCTCACATGACTTTCTCTACTCTTGTACAAACTATTTTTACAAACGCTTATTCTCCGTATGCTTCATGTTAATCGAGATATCGAGATGTTAATCTTATTGCTAATTTTTTTGTAGATTCAAGGGGAATTGGTAGGCTTTAAGCGATAGTAAAATATTTTAAGAGCTGGTTGCTATGTGGAGTATTCCATTCTCTTGGCATTACCAGGACAAAAAAAATGAATAACGAATTTGAGAAAAAGTATTTGAAAATTTAAGGGAATAACAAGCAATATCTCCAAAATGGTTCACTCAACACAAAAATGTATATGACATAAATTGTGTATTTTAACGCGATCTAAATTTTTTGTGTAGTAAAATTTTGTCTATATCTTATGGTTTACGAGTTATGCAAAAGTCGTTCACAATGAAGAATACTTTTGGAGACATTCCCAGAAATTTCGAGATATAAATTTCATTTGTCATGAAAATATCTTAAACATATGATATTTTAATCAAAATCGTTAGAGCCATTTTTGAGAAAATTAAAATTTTTGAAAAATTTTCCATGTAAAAGGTATTCTGGGGTGGGGGGATTTTCTTGAAAACCTTCGTGTCGCATCTCTGGAAGATACTGAACCTAAATACCAAGTTTGGTGTTTATCCGACTGTTCGTTTCTGAGTTATGCTGTTTACAGACACACACACACACACACACACGGACATGTTTCCAAAAATGCCTTTTTTGGATTCAGGGGGTCTCAAAACATATATTTCCGGTGAAATCTCGGTATCGAATTTTTGGGTGGAATACAATATTTCCCCTACTTACTATACGCAGTAGAGAAAGTAAAATGTAGGTTACGCCTAATCTCAATTCAGCTGGTATGGCTTTTCTGAAATTCGTCTTCTGTTTTGCAATTGTTGGTAAGATTATAGTCGGCAATAAATTGCTTCTTTAGACATTCTTAGCAAATACTTGAAGCCAAACCTACCCTTAACTTTCATCAGATAGGATGCTATTTACATTGTTTCTATTACTTCGCACCCATAACTTCTTTTATTCTTGCGGCCTCTTCCACCAAGCACACAAGGACTAAATCTTCATAATCGGAATCCACGTGATTATTGCTATTAACAAGCGCAACGTGTTTACACTGTGCTTCACTTGTTAACTCATGAAGATGGAATGTGGATTGGAATTCCAACTACACGTAAGACTCAACATGTTGTGCACTACATGGTTTAAGTTATTTTTGTTGAATGTTGTATGTTGATTGTTGAGGCAGCGAGGATCCACCTTAATATAACATTACATATAACACAACATCTAGCGTAACAGGGTCGTCTCATATTACTATATTCACTGCTGGTAGACTTGGTACTTCATTTTCAAAGAGCTCTTAATCAAAATATTGATGTGAGTAGTATTTCTTATTATTAAGGGGGGATGTATTCAAACTGTGTCAAAAACCGAATTTTCATAACATTTTTATTTCGTAGAGTGTACATTTAAGAATACATTTCCGGGATAACTGTTTCTTTTCCATCTCTAAGTTCATTAATAAATTTAATACTATGAGGGTGCAGCTCGGCTGCATTTTCCTTCGTGTGTATTTATATTACCACACTGTTATTTAATCCAGTAATTTGTTTATTACAAATGAATCCCAGAAATAAATAATAAATAATAATTAAAAAAGTGAGTGTAGTAATATGCTTAAAACATTTTCAAAACAGGTCTCACACTGGTCGCTTCTACCTGTCCCGTCAACATCCAGGAATGCCGTACCACCGATCATTTAACCTGGGCCCACACCATCCTAATTCACAGGCGAGTTAGAGCACCCCGTGCGTCTAATCACACTCCACCAATACCAATTTCCGGCCGTGAAATAGAGGCTCTCTGAACAGCAGGGAGTAGTTCAACTTGAACCAAAAGACTTGCAGTTTTCCGCCACTACGTAAATTGTTCAGCCAGGGCAAACTCAGTCCTTGAGAGTGGCCAATATAATCGAATTAAAACTTTACTGCTCTTCTTAAAGTAAAGAAACATGTGTGTTAGTGTATAATAATAAAATTAAAAACTTTGATGTTAGAAAATCAGGTATCACTCAATTAATGTATTACTTGTGATACGGAACAAAGATGCAACAAAAGGCGTAACTCTACAATTTATTTCATAGAATAAAGCTGTTTGAGTCAAGTAAAAACAATGATTGAACTTGCTAATAAGAGCAGATCAACAAAGCTAATACTATCTGATCCGTAAATGCAAGCCAGAGAGAAAAAAAACGAGGAAGAGAAGGGAGAGAAGAAAGCTGAAGGATAGAGCAGTTATCAGTATGGAAGTTTTTAAAATTCAGGTTAGCCTGTTATATGTTGAACTATTTGAACTAAATGTTTAAAATGCATTTTCCTCAACTTATATTTTATGGCTTAGTAACAGTCTTTTCTCAAAAACTATAACTGCTAAAGCTACGAAATTTCCAGAAACTGTAAAAAAGCATATTGCTGTATATTTGGAACTATAATGGTAACACTTTCTTAATTAAATTCGATTTACATGTATTGTATGTCAAGAAAAAATACTTAGTTTTGATTATGCAAATTCAAAATTTTCAAAATAAAAAAAATTAAGAATGTAGTTCAGTGATCTTATAATCCACATAGGATCACCGAGTAAATTTTTCCAAATGGAGAGTATAATTAGAATGTCAATTAAAACTTTTAATTACAAAGATCATAAATATTAAATGGGTATAATATTTTTGGCAAAAAGCCTAACCTTGGATTTTTCATTGTATTTTTACACTAATATACGACCCTTTATCTTTATACATGGGAACCTTCAGGTCTGTATCTTAAAAACTGTAGTTTTAATGCTTTTTTAAAGAAAAGTTTAAATTTTTGCGTAACATTCCCCCTTAACGCTCGTAAAATAGCAGTATGCAATACGGATCTGTTAAGTGCATAAGAGCATCTCAGAAATACCCGTAAAACCTTTTCCTTGATTCTGTCATTGTTATGCACTTACAATTCTCATATCGCAATATACTAACTATCGTTACTATACGTAACGGAAAATGTAAACTGCAACGAAGCAAGGGTTTCCCATGTACAGGTTTATCCAAAAAGAAGATTCAAATTTTCATTTCAACAAAGCACGAATCAGAAACGTACTCCATACACGTTGGATAGTTTCTAAAAGCAGGCATAGAACTTCTATTCAATAGTAAGTATAAAGTACCGAACGGGATGGCTCAGGCGGTTTTGTCTGTGGCCAGCATTCGGGAGGTCGTGGTTCGATTACCGTGGTGGACCTTCCTGACCCATGGGTTTTTTTTTGAGAGTTTTCCCAGGTCGCCAGGCGAATGCAGAGAAGGATTCTCACATCCCCGAATTTCCTGTCCCTCCATTTCATCTCCATTTTCAGTTCATTTCATCTTTCATCCGTTGGTCTCTCTCTTTGTTGGAAGTGTCGCCGATGGTGTTTCGGTGCAGTGTGGCGGGAGAAAGGGATGCCCTTTGTGACTCTGTCCATCCCTCGGCTGGCTGCTGGGGGTATCCGAACCCCCTTGAGGGCCGTCTGCCGGGGAGTCTCTATCTGGAAACTTAGGGGCCCTGCCATTCCTGTGCCGTCACTCCTGGTTCCGGCTACCCGGTGTCTCCTCTCGCCTCATCCTTCTTCTCGGGAATGCCCCTTGTGGGGCGTAGGTACAACATCCCCTATGTGGATCAGTGCCGAGTCGTAGCCAATGCCATTCAAGTATTAAATAATGCTGATTTATAGAAAAATTGTGAGCACACAAAAGATAATGTGTAATGCAGTTTGTTGCGAATCCATTGTTAAAGTGCAACAAATCACTTCTGTAGTGGATTTAGCAAACAGCAACCTCGTCATATGGAAACTTATTTATGGCTTACAGATCTGATAACTGGGGACCTATTGATTTTTCCGTGCAAAAGGGTGTTCCTGTTTCCTCAGTGAGCACAAATCTCCAAATTTTCCTCTAACCAGCGTCATTGACAGAATGTGTTTCTGTCTTTCCCAGTTCCATTGAGAAGAACTTGAAAAGTGCTCCTTGTGTACGTCTCCAAAAGTCTGGGTTGGAGCGAGCCTATAGATAGAACTATCACATACTGAAACGGCTATTGCAGTCTTTTGAGTTATTTGTTGTAATATGTCTGCAATATTAACTTGATATTGCTGTGCAGATCTTTCAAAAACTGCTAAAATGTTTTAAATTATGTTTTAATAAGGTTAAACCCTGGCCTTGAATCTATTGCACTTATTTTATTTAATGAGATTTCACACAATATTTCAATACGTAAACGATCATGATCCTACACAGGGCATATTGAAGTTACAACAGAATTCCTGAATCAGCTATACAATTAACCTTGACTTCTGTGGTTTAACAGGTTACACATGTTTCAGAAAAAATCTGATGTGTTACACTCACATGACTTTCTCTACTCTTGTACAATCTAATTTTACAAACGCCTATTCTCCATATGCTTCATGTTAATCGAGATATCGAGATGTCAATCTTATTGGTAATTTTCTTGTAGATGCAAGGGGAATATGGTAGCTTTTAAGCGATAGTCAAATATTTTAACGTTGGTTGCTATGTGGCGCATTCCATTCTCTTTGCATGTCCAGGACATAAAAAATGAATAACGAATTTGAGAAAAAGTATAAGTATTGGAAAATTTAAGGAAATAACAAGCAATATCTCGAAAACGGTTCACTCAACAAAAGAAATGTATATGACATAAGTTGTGTATTTTAACGCGATCTACATTTTTTGTGTAGTAAAATTTTGTCTATCTCTTATGGTTAACCAGTTATGCAAAAGTCGTTCACAAAGAAGAATACTTTTGAAGACATTCCCAGAAAATTCGAGATATACATTTCATTTCCCATGACATTATCTTAAACATATGATATTTTCATCAAAATCGTTAGAGCCATTTTTGAGAAAATTAAAATTTTCGAAAAATCTTCCATGTAAAGGGTAGTCTGGGGTGGGGGGATTTTCTTGAAAACCTTCGTGTCGCATCTCTGGAAGATACTGAACCCAAATACCAAGTTTGGTGCTTATCCGACTGTTCGTTTTTGAGTTATGCTGTTCACAGACACACAGACACACACACGGACATGTTTCCAAAAATGCTCTTTTTGGATTCAGGAGGTCTCAAAACATGTATTTCCGGTGAAATCTCGGTATCGAATTTTTGCGTGGAATGCAATACTTCCTCTACTTACTATACCTAGTAGAGAAAGTAAAAATAACAGCAGTTTTTCACCTGGTATGTAGATTTGATATAACAACATTTATTTCAGCACTTACTATCCAAACTTTAAAACTATATTGGTTTTGCCAAGCATTTGTGTTATCTCGATTCTTTCAATTACATAAATACTAAATAATTTATATATATACGTATATATACGTATATGTATGGCATACATGTATATTAAAAATCCAGTCTTCCCAAGATTATTTAAATATAACAACAAGCTTGTAGCTGTATACAGAGATAAAGAGGACCACGTGGATTAGTACTAAATTCATAATATGTGCAGCGTGCAAGTAATGTCCGAATCTTCGATGGTACATCTTCTATGCCGAAAATTGACAAGCTTGTGTGACATCGTATGCAACTTAACTGTATATGCGGACCGGTTTAAACCTTGGAATTTTGGACGTCTGCTGAAAAGGAGATGAACTGGTTCTAACCATAAAAGTCTAGAAGGAACTTTATCAGCACCATTGTCAGTGAACGTGAAAGTATGACGTCAGAGAAACCTGCATTAACAGAACGTTAATCAGGAATCGGTAGACGCTGAAAGTGAAGATACCCCTAATATATGGATTGTTGGAAGCAGGTATGAAGAAATAAGTTGCGAAAATGTGAAGATTTGTTCCTAAGAATGGCCGTGTGGGAATATAATTATTGGCTCTGACGCTGTTGGTCCACATTCGAAACCTGGTAGCGTAAACTTTTTGGCCGAGGTTTTTCGGAGTTTTTCTTTAATCCTTGGGGTGAATATCAATTATATTTAGTTCCCTAGAACTAGGTGTATGACTAGGAGGGAGAGGGACTTAGCAGCTCGACCTAAGGAGATCATCTGTGCCTAGGCCCCTATCGAGGCGCCCCCGGGAGGGAGGAGGCGAGAGCAGACAGAGCGCGGCCGGATCAGGAAGCAGGACAGAGCAGAGGGCAGTGTCCCTATATTTTCCAGATTGAAACTCCTCGAATAGCAGTTGGTACAACGGCACCCCTTCCCCCTGCAGGCTTGCAAATGCCACTGGAGGGCCCGGGAGTCGGAGACCGCCTCCATTCCGGGAGACGAAGTGCTCTCTGAAGCATCGTTTTTCCCCTGCCATGCAACACCGAGACTCCCGCCGACACTTGCAACCCTGAAACAATCAAGCAGATGAAAGGTGAAGTGGAATGAGAAAAGGGGTGAAATGGAAGGACAGGAAAATCGGAGGATGTAATTAATCTTCCCAGCATTCGCCTAGCGACCGGGGAAACCCCCGAAAAATACCCATGGGTCAGGAAGGTGTCGGCCACCGGAATCGAACCCACGACCTCCTGAATGCGAGTCACGCGCTACCGCCTGCGCCACCCTAACTCATTTGTATATTCCTTTCATACATATTTACCTATCGCGCTATATTTGTTACCGATTGAAGGGCGTTAAACATTTCACTGAAACAGTATTTAAAGGGAGATTAAGACCCTAGCTTGCCAATGTTATATCTGCTAAATTAATTACACGTTCATTATCTCAGAAACTATATAAAATATCAGGCTGGAATTTTCATATAATGTACATGTATGTCTAATGATCTATTTTTATGCAATACGCTTTCTTAGTAATAAAGTTAACATTGTTTTCTTAATTATAACGTCTTGAATTAATATGTACTAGCATTTAGCTTTTTTAAAACAATAACCAGCAATGTTATTAATACCAAGTGAAGACGTTTGCTAACACGATGGGCGCCAAGTTAGACGATGTACCCTTGTGCTTCACTTTTAACGTCGTCTCCAATATCTGTCGATGAATCTGCTGCCGCCTGCTACAGTAGTTGGTTATGAGATATTACTCTCAGCGTATATGTGGTTGGGGTGAGGGTAGACTACCCAATTAAATTAACAGAAATTTAATGTATGCTAATATGTGAGCTGTTTGAAGCGAGTTGCCGTCGTTTGAGATGAAGAATTGAACTGATTCTGAATCGTAGTACTGGGAACTATAACAACTGAACTATTACACCTGCTAAATTCTGCAGTATCAATTTACATTTTGAAATAACTGTTTCAGTAATAAAAACTGGAAGCGTAAATTGCCATGAGTCATTAAAATTCCATTTGCAGTTGCCGCTATGTGATGCAGTCGCGGTGTTTGGGCGCTGTGGAGTGTCGATCACTGCAAAAGACTGTAAGCCCCTAGGGCAAAAGAAAGAAAAAAGCGCTAATTTTAACGATATGCGTTGTTTTATTAACTTAAGCCCTGCCTAATTTATAACTACCCACCAAGGTTCCTAATCATATGTTTCCAAATCTTTCATATCTGAAACAACTTTTATCCTTTAAGTAACTAAATTTTAATAATTCTTTTTGTTTCTCATTTTCAGAACTGGTCTACATGCAGTTTCACATACCACTCTTATTTCTTAACGTCTTGAGTTTATTACCTGAACCTTGAGTTAATGGGTTTCTTGTTGACTGAGTTCGCCAGAACCTAATTGCCTTAGCTGCTCTACCTTCTAACTGCTTCTCCTTAACACGTAATTCTCCTGGTACTGACTTTCTTATTCATTTACAAGATTGTAACCCTTTCTTCTTCCATTATGCATTGATTTAATATATGACATTTATTGCAATTATTTATCTTCCTATCATGTCTTTATAAAATTATTAACCATAGGATTTAATAATTCCGGTATCACAAGTTAGATCACACAACATCACTTAGAAGTTGTTTTTATTATTCTAAGATTAATTCAGGTATCTACAATAGTTTCTGTGAAAACAGGTCGTTTATGACAGAAAAAGCTGTTCGAAACAGAATTGGAGAGAAAGTAAATTGCATATATTTTCAAAAACACATGGCTTAAGCACACAGAAGCTACCATATTTAACAGTAGTACCAATATGAAGAGTAAACTTTTTCTAAAAGATGGGTTAAAGATTACCTCTGTATTCCAAACTGCGTAGGACTGTCTTTTTCTTTTCTGTGAAGTGGTGCAAGATTCACAGCATAAAATGGTAAATACGACGCTATATTTAAAAATCTCATGTGCTATATTCACATGACATTCTCTATCCTCTATCGATTTCTAGCAGGTATACAAATGGGTATATTCTTACGAAAGTTTATTTTTCTATCTACGTCATTTTAATTGAAACAAAACAACTTTTCCGGAAATAGCTGCATTACACATTTTGTTACGGATACAAAGGATAGCGGGAATTTTCTTAAAAATCTGCGTGTCCCATATTAGGAACTTAAATACCAAGTTTGTTATTTATCCGACTTTTCGTCTCTGAGTAACCTATGTTGTTCACAGACACACATACCAACCGTTTTCTAAAAGACCTTTTCTGGGGGTTCAGGGACCTCAAAAAATATATTTCTGGTGAAATCGCATCAGATTTTTGGGTGGAATGCAGTACTTCCCCTACTTACTATACGTAGTAGAGAAAGTAAAAATATATTTAAAATATAAGTATTATGTCTGAAATGATAAATTATATATCAAATTATACAGGAAATTTCAATTAATAAGACTTCAGAAAAATTAAATTTACGAAGTCTCGCCATTTAGTCCCCCATGAATGAAAAATATTACCGTTACTACAGTTTGAGCAATTTTGGGAAACCCAACCAGTATGCAACCACATTTGAACATTAAATAGAGAAATGGATCCAGAATTATATAATAAAGGTAACTATGAGAGAAGAAGAAATACGGTCACAACAAAAACGTTAACAAATGAAGTAGACCTCACTGGTAGGGTAAACGAGGAAAATAATGCGTTGCACATTCATTTTTCGAAGACAAAGAACCACGTGTAGGCAGAAATGGCGGTTTTTCATACCACATTTTTACGAAAACTAATGACTGCAGCTACTATTCACAGACTATAGACTATATTCTATATTCACAGACTGTATTCTGACATCTCCCGCCATTCGTGGAACCTGGTGATACTTCATATCGGAATTCTTATCGAATCTTTGCTCTATAAATGTCAACTAAGCCAGTAGGTACTATATTTGAGGCACACTGAATGCATTGTGTATTAAAGAACCGGTCATCTATAGCTTGCCTCAACCTTAAAAGAAAGTATGGAGGTAAATGGGCTATTTCTGTCTCTAAATAACGCATACATGTTATCATTAGCTTCGTCCTTTTCTTCTCTCATGCTGTCGCCAAATTGCTAATACGTAATAACATGCTGTAAATATTCATTTGTGATAAATTTCAGACTTGAACACAGTATCCTATGTAAGTAGGATATATAGAGGAATTCGAGGCCACTTTTTTGCGTTTATATGGGAAAGGATAGGGAAAACGAGGCTAGATGCGACGGTTCAAGGAGGAAAATGCGTTTATATGGGAGAGATAGGGAATACGAGGACTGACGCTAGGCTAGACAGTGGTAGGAGGGGGAGTGTGCTTTATATGAGACAGATAGGGAATACGTGGAGAGGTGCTAGGCTAGACAGAGGTTGAGGAGTAGAGTATGGTTTATATGAGAGATATAGGAAAACGAGGAAAGGTGTTAGGCTAGACAGAAGTCGAGGAGTAGAGTATGGTTTATATGAGAAGTATAGGAAAACGAGGAGAGGTATTAGGTTAGGAGAATTGAGTATGTGTTTATAAGGAGAGACGAGAAAACGGAGAGAGATCCTATGCTAGGATATACAGGTGTTAAAGTTAGGTTAGATAGGAAACCAAGGAGTGATACTCAGCTAGAGGGGGGGGTAGGAGGGAATGCGCTTTATGAGAGGTAGGGGATCAGGGGAGTGGTGTTAGGCTAGACAGAGGTTGAGAGTAGAGTATGCGTTTATATGTATGGGAAGTATAGGAAAACGCGGAGAGGTGTTAGGCTAGACAGAGGTCGAGGAGTAGAGTATGGTTTATATGAGAGGTACAGGGAAACGAGGAGAGGAGTTAGGCTAGGCAGAAGTTGAGGAGTAGAGTATGGTTTATATGAGAGGTATAGGAACAGGAGGAGAGGTGTTAGGCTAGACAGATACTAAAGGAGTAGCAATATGGACTTATATACAGGAGAGATAGGGAATAGGAGGTGCTAGACTTGAAAGCAACTTTAGACGTGAACTTAGTGGAAAACTGTTTGATGTCAATGTTAGACCGCTAATTCTAGACATGCCCATCACGTAACCTATTCAGGGAAAAGGTGAGTCGTTCAGGGGAAAAAGGTGACTGCTCAGGGAAAAAGGTGACCCACAAAGGGAAAAAGTCGACCAGTAAAGGGAAAAACGTGACCAGCAAAGGGAAAAAGGTGAGCAACAAAGGGAAAAAGGTGACCACCAAAGGGAAAACGGTGAGCCATAAAGGGAAAAAGGTGACTGCTCAGGGAAAAAGACGACATGCAACGGGAAAAATGTCACCAGCAAAGGGAAAAAGGTGAGCAACAAAGGGAAAGAGGTGACTACCAAAGGGAAAACGGTGAGCCATAAAGGGAAAAAGGTGACCTGCAACGGGAAAAGCTAACCCACTAACACTAACAGGTAAGTAATTCAGCTAGTATTGCAAGAGGTTGACTGGATCATAGCAGTGTATGATTTCACAGGTAATTCAGCTAGTATCGTATGTATTTAGGCTAATTCAGCTAGTATCACAAGAGGATACATTCTAGGGTTGGGTATAGCATAGTTTCATATTTCACAGGTAATTCAGAGGGTATCGTGGGTATTTAGGATAATTCAAGTAACATAGGTGTTTAGAGTAATTAAGCAAGCATTACAGGAGGGTAGGTTACAGGAGTTGGGTATAACCTAGCTTCGTATTTCACAGATAGTTCAGGTAATATCGTAAGTATTTGAGGTAATCGACATAGCTTCACAGATATTATTGATAATTTCGATCAGAGATTTGTATCACAGCTATTTAAGGTAAATGCAGGTGATTCAGGTTGTATCAATGGTATCTGACTCATTTTAACAGGTAATTCAGGTAGTATCACGGGTGCTCGTGCTAATTTAGAGCAGGAATTCGTATCAGAGCTAGTTAAGGTAATTTCACATGATTCGGGTAGTATCACAGGTATTTAAATCATTTTCACAGCCAATTCAGCTAGTATCTTGAGCATTTAAGCTAATTCAGCTAGTATCACAGGAGGCTAGATTCCAGAGGCTAACTGCATCATAGCTATGCATGATTTCACAGCTAATTCAGCTAGTATCATAGGTATTTAGGCTAATTCAGCTAGTATCACAGGAGGTTAGATTCCAGGGTTGGGTATAGCATAGTTTCATATTTCACAGATAATTCAGAGGGTATCGTAAGTATTTAGGATAATTCAAGTAACATAGGTGTTTAGAGTAATTAAGCAAGCATTACAGGAGGGTAGGTTCCAGGGGTTGGTTATAGCCTAGTTTCGTATTTTACAGATAGTTCAGGTAATATCGTAAGTATTTGGGTAATCAGCATAGTTTCACAGATGCTCGTGATAATTTCGATCAGAGATTTGTATCGCAGCTATTTAAGGTAAATGCAGGTGATTCAGGTTGTATCAATGGTATTTGTGTCATTTTAACAGGTAATTCAGATAGTGTCTAGGTATTTGGGCGATTCAAGCATCATAGGTGTTTAGAGTAGCTCAGCTAGCATCACAGGAGGCTAGATTCAATGATCAGGGTTTCGTATCAGAGCTATTTAATGTAATTTCACTTGATTCGAGTAGTTTCACAAGTATTTAAGTCATTTTAACGGGCAATTCAACTAGTATCACAGGTACTCATGGTAATATAGAGAGTAATTAAATTATAAAACATTTCTCATCCAACGTTACAACAATTTATATACTTTTTTCTAAATCTTACAAACTTATTATATGTTAAACAGTTATTGTACGATGCGGAGAGGGATAAACTGCATATTGGTTCACAAATTGAAAAGCTTTACGTCAACATACCTTTATTTTAGTTCGTGTAGATGTCTCTCCCCTTTTATCTAGGCTTGAGACTAGCACTAGGATTGCTCCTAATGGCAGGGTTACCACCTTCCCTTCCATCTTCTTCTTTCTTCATCAGGCGTCAGCTATCTGCATATACAGCACACAGATAACCTTCTTTTTAAGATTGTAGACTCACGATAAAATCTTTATCTTTAACTTACATTCTTTTAAGCACTGTTTGTAATGGCGTAATGTCCATACGCATATGTCGTTATCCCGTCCTCAGCAATAATTCTTTTATCATCAAACGGAGTCAATGCAATTTTATTCACTTGCACTGTAGCAAGAGCATGCTTTCGTGATAGGATCAGATTCATAGGTGTTCTGATGATTTCACAGGTTTTAAGACAGTCTGTATAGCTGTCAAACGAAATGTACTGCTTAATAGCGCTACGTTTTATACCTTTAATCTTTTTTATCATTGACCCTTGAATATCTAAGGCATACATCTTAGGACGTAGTCCAACAAAGCGTAGGATGATTTTGCTATTAGCCTCATCTTTAAATTTTCCCAATACCTTCTTGTTCTGAGTAGAGTAACATATATGGTTGGCAGGGTAATCAGCTGTATCGAGATGCTCAAGAAAACGTAGCTTGTCCTGGTACACATCTTCAGTTGTTACACGATGAATGAACGAATCAGTGTCCATATACATAAGCTTCAGGTTTTCAGCTCCATAATAAGGCAACAAAACGTCGTAATGATAGTTATACATTAATGTCTTGGAGATGTCCAACACACTCATACCAATGTATATAGGCTTGTTGAATACAATCTGACGAGAGGCCATATGTACAGCAGCTAGATTATCAGCATATATCGTCCTGTCGATAAACGTAGGCTTGGCGATCAGCTTCTCTAAAGTTTTTTCATTGGTCACCAGTCGTATATCCATACGGTTACGCAGGTTCTCCATAGTTTTTCCAAACATAGCGTTGTTAAAGAGCTTGTAGAGATCCTTCTCGAAATCATTTGCAGCTTGTTGTCGTAGCCTGTTGTTAAATTCCACATAAGGTTTCAACCACTGAGACTGTCGGAATTGTAGCACACGATGGATTTTTGTTAGTCGTAGTCCATGACTAAGAGCTTGCTTCAAAGCCATGTAATGCAGTACATACTTCTTTCGAGGTCCAAGATGAGGTATCAGTTTCTTTGTAGATGATTCCAATGGTTTCATACACTCTGGCAGGAAAGGTAGATCGTTGTGTAGATCGTGAAGTTCAGCAGGATACTCGATGTCGACTTCTAATATGTACCCACGAGGATCATCTTCTTGTAGTGTTTCTAAGTTGATTTCTTCAGGTGACACCCACTGAAATACACCAAAAGGAAGAGCATGACACATTGCCCACCCATATTGGTTATTTGCGTCCTCGTATGTGATAAATTGGGTAGGTCTCGACGGATCAAACTTATCCATATAAGTGTTATTAGCCTCAGCATACCGATGGGAAACTTGGCATAAACCTCCTCTTATACCTGATTCCACCATGAGTAGTTGATCATAATCTTGTAACAGCTCTAACTTAATCCCAGTATACAGTAACATGGCGTCCCATGTAAGACCTGGAGAGGTAAAATAATGGGCCGGATCGACTTTATGTGTTTTGAGAGTTTGCTCTCTGAACGTCTCAAAGACGTCAGCTAGAAGAAGTACATCCGAAGTTAAGTAGAGATCGCTGTACTCTCCCAGGTTTCTCACATTGAACAGCTCCCATACATTTCTAGCATGATCGTAGTCAGTATCAGTAATTTCTTCTTCATTTAATCTATTGTAGAAGGAGTCCTTAGGAGGCAAGCAGGTCTCGTTCAGGGCATCCCATGACGTAACAAAATCATATGGAAATACACCCTTACGGGTCATCAACTTCAATTTGTCTTCTCCAAAGTACTTTAGCGTTTCAGGATACGAGGTTAGATTTGTTATCAACTTATCCAAGCTTGTACTGAGGAATCGAAAGCTATCCACAAATCGAAGCTTTATATCTCCTACATACTTGGTGAATGAGATATAGCTTTCTTCAGAGTTAGGAATTACCTCCACACGTTCACTTGTGCACCCCAACTCCTTTACAATGAAATGCGAGTCATATCCGCTAAGGTTATGCATGAAGACTGGTATATATTTAGGTGTTTTACAGGCTAAATTACATTCATTATGAAGACTTCCACGATATTCACCGCTGATGTGATCATGGTCGCGTACTTTATAGTTCTCTTCTGTAAAGGGTTTTCTACACAAGTAGCATGTCGTAGAAGACTCGAAATCCTTTTGCTGTTGATCCGTAAGTTTCAGAGGCTTAGCAGATTTGTATATATTACCAATCATTTTTGCAAGAGATGTAAGGTACAGCATAAACGTCTGAGCAGCATCAGCACCACGATACACATAGGGATGCTTAGGAAGATCAGTTTCGAGATGTTCAACACTGGATGTAGGTTTCACGTAAACACAGAAGCTCATTGGTGTGTGCTCTTGATAAGGTGTTGTATAGGAAGTTTCAGGATTGGGTGTACACGTATGGCATGGAGTGAGAATACTCTCAAAATCCGCATAGATGACATAAGGTACTTTCAGCATCCTCTCAACATTTTTAAACTGAACAATTGATTTCTCCTTGGTAGGCATAACTACCCTTGCAACACCATGTTGAATACAGACGGCTGCATGTTCTTGTAGTTTTTCCTGTCCACTTCGTCCATATCGATCATCAAAATGTGTAAAGCAGCGCTTACAAGTATAAACCCGT
Source organism: Deroplatys truncata (assembly GCA_030765065.1). Lineage (NCBI taxonomy): Eukaryota > Metazoa > Arthropoda > Insecta > Mantodea > Mantidae > Deroplatys > Deroplatys truncata. The sequence continues at coordinate 31,962,025 of CM060976.1, forward strand.
CCATTATGGTTAGTTTTCTGGCGTCGAACGAGTTTCTCAAAATTCTTTATATACACGTAGTGATGTTTTCCACTGCTGTCATTCAATAGTAGCAGGTCGCGATGTTCAGGTAGTTCAATATCAGCAACCTTTATCGGATACACTTCATGCTTCTCATCCAGCCCGAAAACGTTAATGGATATCTTGTTAAACTTCTCAAATTTAGGTATTTGAGAAAGTGGAGTAGGGTAGGAAACACAGCTGAAGTCGTACTTGTCTTGAAGTTGTTTGTATTTGTTCACACGCTGTGCATTCTCCCCTATGAATTTAGCTAATACAGAGTACATGAAACATTTCTCGTCGCTAAAGTTCTGGATGTTTATACATGCTTTCCTTGCTTCAACAGCTGACGGTAGTGATATGTAGCTACTTCCTCGTAACGGGTTGTACTTGTTGATACGAAGTCGAACTCCTTCCACAGCAAGCAAAGCCCAGCTGCTACCCTTAAGCTGAGACTCCTCCATTTCAGTCACCAATTTCTTGAATTTCACTTCCATCGTTGAGTCCAGATCAGTTTCCAGGAAAACAGCTTGATTCCGTGTTTTAAATGTTTTGTCACAGGTTTCTCCAATACTGTTAACAAATCGACACTCAGCAAGCAGATTAATTTTAACACTCTTATGAATGCTAAGCTCTTTATGCACAGCATGGATTATACGTTGTTTTGCCTCTTGCAGATACATATTTAGGTCCTTAGCTGATTCGCATCGTATAAAATACGATTTCAATCGTCCTTCGAATGAAGTTTCGTATTCTTTCATATCGCAGTCCTCCATTGTTGACAGCAACTGATGTTTAGTTGGCTCCAATCTTCTTTTCTTCTGAGGGCTGCTTATTTCTTATATATCTTCGTGTCGCTGTCCCTTATAACAATCTTTGAAGGTTACATTACAATGTTTACATTTGAAGAGCTTCTTGCAGCTCATCTCGTGTCTTCTCTTGTCATAACCTCGGAGGAACTTCTTCCCACATTTTCCGCATGCATATCCAGTAGCGCTTGGAATAATATCCTTATACGCTGAGTTATTCATCTTTATTCTTGATGTAATAACGTATTAATCACTGATCAATGAAATGTAGACCTCTTCACCTTGACACCACTTTAGAAAGCTGATTATTCTTGGAGAGAACACGATGTTAACACCTCAAGACTAATTAGCACAATGAAGTCCAATGCCCTAGATCACCATATTTATAGAGGGAGCACGAACCTTTTAGATCAATCATAAACTCGCTCCATAACCACGGGTATATGATCGCTCAACGTGTACTAACCCCCCAGCCATATAACCTCAAGTCTAGAGACAGGATGTTTATGACGTCACACCCAGAGACAGGATGTCTGGCAGCATCAAACACGTTTAAAATCGTCTCATAACTACCTGCTTATGCTGTCACACCAGCAAGAGAAGTATTCCCACACGCTCATTCAGACATATATTTCAAATTCAAAGCCTACCACCACCATCACCACCTATTGTACCAAGGTTAATTCCAGCTGTATTATCACAATACTTAAAGTAAAAGCTTAAAAGGTAACGAGAAGATGTCCCCCTTATTTACTTAATTATCTCATGTTTTCATTCCCTTTTCAATTCTTCCTTTCCATCTTCTCACAGAAAGCCCATTACATTTAACTACAATCACGAGAAAAGCAATTTTTCCAGAGTTACACAGATTCTAAGCTTCTAAATAGAACCCGGTAATACTTTTAATAAATGTATTTTAGCTCCCCAATATCAGCATCTACCATTTAATCTTTACTCGAACCTGATATGAACCATAAGCTTGAAGATATATGAAATCACCCCTTCGGGATTCTATCTAAGTACTTTAAAGTAATTTTTATAACGATAACGATATTTAAGAACTAGATACTCTGTTTACGTTTACCTTGACATGTCTATCTAAATTAAATTACGAGTTATTAAACGTTTGCAAGTAAATTTCATTGAATCGGTATTCGAACCCAGAACACCAGGAACAAAATAATTTATAATATTAGTCTGACATGTTAAACAAAGCTGTATGCAGTTACATCATCGATCTAAGTGATATATTCTAGTGTACAGAGGAAAATTAAGGAAGTCATTAAAAAATCGGGAATCGAACCAAGCACAACTGATTGACAATTATATACAGCATTAATCACCCAGTACAGAACCTATCAATCATGCTTTGCTGCACTCCTCTACCTCACTTAGTTCCCGAGATAATGAAAGTTTAAAAATTAAGGATCGAACCCAGGACGTCAGGTATCTAATTACACATTTACAAGATACTACCTAATAACATAAATGCAATAAAGTTTATTTGGCGTCTTTATCTTAACTGGTTTAGGAGTTATTAAATTTATAAGTAAATTCCATCGAATCAGTATTCGAACCCAGAACACCAAGAACAAAATAATTTATAATATGAGTTTGGTATGCTTAAAGGTGCTGTATGTAGTTACAGCATCAATCTAAGTGATATTTTCTAGAGTATAGAGTAAAATTAAGGAAGTCATTAAAAAATCGGGATTCGAACTAGAGACAACTGATTAAAAATTATATACCGTATTAATTACACATTATAACAGCTATCAAACATGCTTTGGTCCATTCCTCTAGCTTTCTTAGTTTCCGAGATAATGAAGTTTTTAAAATTAAGGATCGAACCCAGGACACCAGGTACCAAAATATACATTTACAAGAAACTAGCTAATGACATTAATGTAATAAAGTTTATTTGGCGTCTTTATCTTAATTAGTCTCTGAGTTATTAGAAGATGAATTTGCATTCACTCCTAGGATTCGAACCCAGGCATCCCGGTCAACTTGAAACAATGTCCTAATGACGCGGCGCATTCCAAAGAATTGATTAGTTTTTATCCCAATGTTCTATCTCTTGTCATTCAGGAGATATAAGCGATTAAACAGTAGAAATAAAATGGGCGGAGCTTGCCGGCATAGATCAAAGAACTTTATCAGATGTCGGCATCTCTCTGTGTGCTGGAGTCGCCATTATATTTCTACTGTTTAATCGCTTATATCTCCTGAATGACAAGAGATAGAACATTGGGATAAAAACTAATCAATTCTTTGGAATGCGCCGCGTCATTAGGACATTGTTTCAAGTTGACCGGGATGCCTGGGTTCGAATCCTAGGAGTGAATGCAAATTCATCTTCTAATAACTCAGAGACTAATTAAGATAAAGACGCCAAATAAACTTTATTACATTAATGTCATTAGCTAGTTTCTTGTAAATGTATATTTTGGTACCTGGTGTCCTGGGTTCGATCCTTAATTTTAAAAACTTCATTATCTCGGAAACTAAGAAAGCTAGAGGAATGGACCAAAGCATGTTTGATAGCTGTTATAATGTGTAATTAATACGGTATATAATTTTTAATCAGTTGTCTCTAGTTCGAATCCCGATTTTTTAATGACTTCCTTAATTTTACTCTATACTCTAGAATATATCACTTAGATTGATGCTGTAACTGCATACAGCACCTTTAAACATACCAAACTCATATTATAAATTATTTTGTTCTTGGTGTTCTGGGTTCGAATACTGATTCGATGGAATTTACTTATAAATTTAATAACTCCTAAACCAGTTAAGATAAAGACGCCAAATAAACTTTATTGCATTTATGTTATTAGGTAGTATCTTGTAAATGTGTAATTAGATACCTGACGTCCTGGGTTCGATCCTTAATTTTTAAACTTTCATTATCTCGGGAACTAAGTGAGGTAGAGGAGTGCAGCAAAGCATGATTGATAGGTTCTGTACTGGGTGATTAATGCTGTATATAATTGTCAATCAGTTGTGCTTGGTTCGATTCCCGATTTTTTAATGACTTCCTTAATTTTCCTCTGTACACTAGAATATATCACTTAGATCGATGATGTAACTGCATACAGCTTTGTTTAACATGTCAGACTAATATTATAAATTATTTTGTTCCTGGTGTTCTGGGTTCGAATACCGATTCAATGAAATTTACTTGCAAACGTTTAATAACTCGTAATTTAATTTAGATAGACATGTCAAGGTAAACGTAAACAGAGTATCTAGTTCTTAAATATCGTTATCGTTATAAAAATTACTTTAAAGTACTTAGATAGAATCCCGAAGGGGTGATTTCATATATCTTCAAGCTTATGGTTCATATCAGGTTCGAGTAAAGATTAAATGGTAGATGCTGATATTGGGGAGCTAAAATACATTTATTAAAAGTATTACCGGGTTCTATTTAGAAGCTTAGAATCTGTGTAACTCTGGAAAAATTGCTTTTCTCGTGATTGTAGTTAAATGTAATGGGCTTTCTGTGAGAAGATGGAAAGGAAGAATTGAAAAGGGAATGAAAACATGAGATAATTAAGTAAATAAGGGGGACATCTTCTCGTTACCTTTTAAGCTTTTACTTTAAGTATTGTGATAATACAGCTGGAATTAACCTTGGTACAATAGGTGGTGATGGTGGTGGTAGGCTTTGAATTTGAAATATATGTCTGAATGAGCGTGTGGGAATACTTCTCTTGCTGGTGTGACAGCATAAGCAGGTAGTTATGAGACGATTTTAAACGTGTTTGATGCTGCCAGACATCCTGTCTCTGGGTGTGACGTCATAAACATCCTGTCTCTAGACTTGAGGTTATATGGCTGGGGGGTTAGTACACGTTGAGCGATCATATACCCGTGGTTATGGAGCGAGTTTATGATTGATCTAAAAGGTTCGTGCTCCCTCTATAAATATGGTGATCTAGGGCATTGGACTTCATTGTGCTAATTAGTCTTGAGGTGTTAACATCGTGTTCTCTCCAAGAATAATCAGCTTTCTAAAGTGGTGTCAAGGTGAAGAGGTCTACATTTCATTGATCAGTGATTAATACGTTATTACATCAAGAATAAAGATGAATAACTCAGCGTATAAGGATATTATTCCAAGCGCTACTGGATATGCATGCGGAAAATGTGGGAAGAAGTTCCTCCGAGGTTATGACAAGAGAAGACACGAGATGAGCTGCAAGAAGCTCTTCAAATGTAAACATTGTAATGTAACCTTCAAAGATTGTTATAAGGGACAGCGACACGAAGATATATGTGAAATAAGCAGCCCTCAGAAGAAAAGAAGATTGGAGCCAACTAAACATCAGTTGCTGTCAACAATGGAGGACTGCGATATGAAAGAATACGAAACTTCATTCGAAGGACGATTGAAATCGTATTTTATACGATGCGAATCAGCTAAGGACCTAAATATGTATCTGCAAGAGGCAAAACAACGTATAATCCATGCTGTGCATAAAGAGCTTAGCATTCATAAGAGTGTTAAAATTAATCTGCTTGCTGAGTGTCGATTTGTTAACAGTATTGGAGAAACCTGTGACAAAACATTTAAAACACGGAATCAAGCTGTTTTCCTGGAAACTGATCTGGACTCAACGATGGAAGTGAAATTCAAGAAATTGGTGACTGAAATGGAGGAGTCTCAGCTTAAGGGTAGCAGCTGGGCTTTGCTTGCTGTGGAAGGAGTTCGACTTCGTATCAACAAGTACAACCCGTTACGAGGAAGTAGCTACATATCACTACCGTCAGCTGTTGAAGCAAGGAAAGCATGTATAAACATCCAGAACTTTAGCGACGAGAAATGTTTCATGTACTCTGTATTAGCTAAATTCATAGGGGAGAATGCACAGCGTGTGAACAAATACAAACAACTTCAAGACAAGTACGACTTCAGCTGTGTTTCCTACCCTACTCCACTTTCTCAAATACCTAAATTTGAGAAGTTTAACAAGATATCCATTAACGTTTTCGGGCTGGATGAGAAGCATGAAGTGTATCCGATAAAGGTTGCTGATATTGAACTACCTGAACATCGCGACCTGCTACTATTGAATGACAGCAGTGGAAAACATCACTACGTGTATATAAAGAATTTTGAGAAACTCGTTCGACGCCAGAAAACTAACCATAATGGACGGGTTTATACTTGTAAGCGCTGCTTTACACATTTTGATGATCGATATGGACGAAGTGGACAGGAAAAACTACAAGAACATGCAGCCGTCTGTATTCAACATGGTGTTGCAAGGGTAGTTATGCCTACCAAGGAGAAATCAATTGTTCAGTTTAAAAATGTTGAGAGGATGCTGAAAGTACCTTATGTCATCTATGCGGATTTTGAGAGTATTCTCACTCCATGCCATACGTGTACACCCAATCCTGAAACTTCCTATACAACACCTTATCAAGAGCACACACCAATGAGCTTCTGTGTTTACGTGAAACCTACATCCAGTGTTGAACATCTCGAAACTGATCTTCCTAAGCATCCCTATGTGTATCGTGGTGCTGATGCTGCTCAGACGTTTATGCTGTACCTTACATCTCTTGCAAAAATGATTGGTAATATATACAAATCTGCTAAGCCTCTGAAACTTACGGATCAACAGCAAAAGGATTTCGAGTCTTCTACGACATGCTACTTGTGTAGAAAACCCTTTACAGAAGAGAACTATAAAGTACGCGACCATGATCACATCAGCGGTGAATATCGTGGAAGTCTTCATAATGAATGTAATTTAGCCTGTAAAACACCTAAATATATACCAGTCTTCATGCATAACCTTAGCGGATATGACTCGCATTTCATTGTAAAGGAGTTGGGGTGCACAAGTGAACGTGTGGAGGTAATTCCTAACTCTGAAGAAAGCTATATCTCATTCACCAAGTATGTAGGAGATATAAAGCTTCGATTTGTGGATAGCTTTCGATTCCTCAGTACAAGCTTGGATAAGTTGATAACAAATCTAACCTCGTATCCTGAAACGCTAAAGTACTTTGGAGAAGACAAATTGAAGTTGATGACCCGTAAGGGTGTATTTCCATATGATTTTGTTACGTCATGGGATGCCCTGAACGAGACCTGCTTGCCTCCTAAGGACTCCTTCTACAATAGATTAAATGAAGAAGAAATTACTGATACTGACTACGATCATGCTAGAAATGTATGGGAGCTGTTCAATGTGAGAAACCTGGGAGAGTACAGCGATCTCTACTTAACTTCGGATGTACTTCTTCTAGCTGACGTCTTTGAGACGTTCAGAGAGCAAACTCTCAAAACACATAAAGTCGATCCGGCCCATTATTTTACCTCTCCAGGTCTTACATGGGACGCCATGTTACTGTATACTGGGATTAAGTTAGAGCTGTTACAAGATTATGATCAACTACTCATGGTGGAATCAGGTATAAGAGGAGGTTTATGCCAAGTTTCCCATCGGTATGCTGAGGCTAATAACACTTATATGGATAAGTTTGATCCGTCGAGACCTACCCAATTTATCACATACGAGGACGCAAATAACCAATATGGGTGGGCAATGTGTCATGCTCTTCCTTTTGGTGTATTTCAGTGGGTGTCACCTGAAGAAATCAACTTAGAAACACTACAAGAAGATGATCCTCGTGGGTACATATTAGAAGTCGACATCGAGTATCCTGCTGAACTTCACGATCTACACAACGATCTACCTTTCCTGCCAGAGTGTATGAAACCATTGGAATCATCTACAAAGAAACTGATACCTCATCTTGGACCTCGAAAGAAGTATGTACTGCATTACATGGCTTTGAAGCAAGCTCTTAGTCATGGACTACGACTAACAAAAATCCATCGTGTGCTACAATTCCGACAGTCTCAGTGGTTGAAACCTTATGTGGAATTTAACAACAGGCTACGACAACAAGCTGCAAATGATTTCGAGAAGGATCTCTACAAGCTCTTTAACAACGCTATGTTTGGAAAAACTATGGAGAACCTGCGTAACCGTATGGATATACGACTGGTGACCAATGAAAAAACTTTAGAGAAGCTGATCGCCAAGCCTACGTTTATCGACAGGACGATATATGCTGATAATCTAGCTGCTGTACATATGGCCTCTCGTCAGATTGTATTCAACAAGCCTATATACATTGGTATGAGTGTGTTGGACATCTCCAAGACATTAATGTATAACTATCATTACGACGTTTTGTTGCCTTATTATGGAGCTGAAAACCTGAAGCTTATGTATATGGACACTGATTCGTTCATTCATCGTGTAACAACTGAAGATGTGTACCAGGACAAGCTACGTTTTCTTGAGCATCTCGATACAGCTGATTACCCTGCCAACCATATATGTTACTCTACTCAGAACAAGAAGGTATTGGGAAAATTTAAAGATGAGGCTAATAGCAAAATCATCCTACGCTTTGTTGGACTACGTCCTAAGATGTATGCCTTAGATATTCAAGGGTCAATGATAAAAAAGATTAAAGGTATAAAACGTAGCGCTATTAAGCAGTACATTTCGTTTGACAGCTATACAGACTGTCTTAAAACCTGTGAAATCATCAGAACACCTATGAATCTGATCCTATCACGAAAGCATGCTCTTGCTACAGTGCAAGTGAATAAAATTGCATTGACTCCGTTTGATGATAAAAGAATTATTGCTGAGGACGGGATAACGACATATGCGTATGGACATTACGCCATTACAAACAGTGCTTAAAAGAATGTAAGTTAAAGATAAAGATTTTATCGTGAGTCTACAATCTTAAAAAGAAGGTTATCTGTGTGCTGTATATGCAGATAGCTGACGCCTGATGAAGAAAGAAGAAGATGGAAGGGAAGGTGGTAACCCTGCCATTAGGAGCAATCCTAGTGCTAGTCTCAAGCCTAGATAAAAGGGGAGAGACATCTACACGAACTAAAATAAAGGTATGTTGACGTAAAGCTTTTCAATTTGTGAACCAATATGCAGTTTATCCCTCTCCGCATCGTACAATAACTGTTTAACATATAATAAGTTTGTAAGATTTAGAAAAAAGTATATAAATTGTTGTAACGTTGGATGAGAAATGTTTTATAATTTAATTACTCTCTATATTACCATGAGTACCTGTGATACTAGTTGAATTGCCCGTTAAAATGACTTAAATACTTGTGAAACTACTCGAATCAAGTGAAATTACATTAAATAGCTCTGATACGAAACCCTGATCATTGAATCTAGCCTCCTGTGATGCTAGCTGAGCTACTCTAAACACCTATGATGCTTGAATCGCCCAAATACCTAGACACTATCTGAATTACCTGTTAAAATGACACAAATACCATTGATACAACCTGAATCACCTGCATTTACCTTAAATAGCTGCGATACAAATCTCTGATCGAAATTATCACGAGCATCTGTGAAACTATGCTGATTACCCAAATACTTACGATATTACCTGAACTATCTGTAAAATACGAAACTAGGCTATAACCAACCCCTGGAACCTACCCTCCTGTAATGCTTGCTTAATTACTCTAAACACCTATGTTACTTGAATTATCCTAAATACTTACGATACCCTCTGAATTATCTGTGAAATATGAAACTATGCTATACCCAACCCTGGAATCTAACCTCCTGTGATACTAGCTGAATTAGCCTAAATACCTATGATACTAGCTGAATTAGCTGTGAAATCATGCATAGCTATGATGCAGTTAGCCTCTGGAATCTAGCCTCCTGTGATACTAGCTGAATTAGCTTAAATGCTCAAGATACTAGCTGAATTGGCTGTGAAAATGATTTAAATACCTGTGATACTACCCGAATCATGTGAAATTACCTTAACTAGCTCTGATACGAATTCCTGCTCTAAATTAGCACGAGCACCCGTGATACTACCTGAATTACCTGTTAAAATGAGTCAGATACCATTGATACAACCTGAATCACCTGCATTTACCTTAAATAGCTGTGATACAAATCTCTGATCGAAATTATCAATAATATCTGTGAAGCTATGTCGATTACCTCAAATACTTACGATATTACCTGAACTATCTGTGAAATACGAAGCTAGGTTATACCCAACTCCTGTAACCTACCCTCCTGTAATGCTTGCTTAATTACTCTAAACACCTATGTTACTTGAATTATCCTAAATACCCACGATACCCTCTGAATTACCTGTGAAATATGAAACTATGCTATACCCAACCCTAGAATGTATCCTCTTGTGATACTAGCTGAATTAGCCTAAATACATACGATACTAGCTGAATTACCTGTGAAATCATACACTGCTATGATCCAGTCAACCTCTTGCAATACTAGCTGAATTACTTACCTGTTAGTGTTAGTGGGTTAGCTTTTCCCGTTGCAGGTCACCTTTTTCCCTTTATGGCTCACCGTTTTCCCTTTGGTAGTCACCTCTTTCCCTTTGTTGCTCACCTTTTTCCCTTTGCTGGTGACATTTTTCCCGTTGCATGTCGTCTTTTTCCCTGAGCAGTCACCTTTTTCCCTTTATGGCTCACCGTTTTCCCTTTGGTGGTCACCTTTTTCCCTTTGTTGCTCACCTTTTTCCCTTTGCTGGTCACGTTTTTCCCTTTACTGGTCGACTTTTTCCCTTTGTGGGTCACCTTTTTCCCTGAGCAGTCACCTTTTTCCCCTGAACGACTCACCTTTTCCCTGAATAGGTTACGTGATGGGCATGTCTAGAATTAGCGGTCTAACATTGACATCAAACAGTTTTCCACTAAGTTCACGTCTAAAGTTGCTTTCAAGTCTAGCACCTCCTATTCCCTATCTCTCCTGTATATAAGTCCATATTGCTACTCCTTTAGTATCTGTCTAGCCTAACACCTCTCCTCCTGTTCCTATACCTCTCATATAAACCATACTCTACTCCTCAACTTCTGCCTAGCCTAACTCCTCTCCTCGTTTCCCTGTACCTCTCATATAAACCATACTCTACTCCTCGACCTCTGTCTAGCCTAACACCTCTCCGCGTTTTCCTATACTTCCCATACATATAAACGCATACTCTACTCTCAACCTCTGTCTAGCCTAACACCACTCCCCTGATCCCCTACCTCTCATAAAGCGCATTCCCTCCTACCCCCCCCTCTAGCTGAGTATCACTCCTTGGTTTCCTATCTAACCTAACTTTAACACCTGTATATCCTAGCATAGGATCTCTCTCCGTTTTCTCGTCTCTCCTTATAAACACATACTCAATTCTCCTAACCTAATACCTCTCCTCGTTTTCCTATACTTCTCATATAAACCATACTCTACTCCTCGACTTCTGTCTAGCCTAACACCTTTCCTCGTTTTCCTATATCTCTCATATAAACCATACTCTACTCCTCAACCTCTGTCTAGCCTAGCACCTCTCCACGTATTCCCTATCTGTCTCATATAAAGCACACTCCCCCTCCTACCACTGTCTAGCCTAGCGTCAGTCCTCGTATTCCCTATCTCTCCCATATAAACGCATTTTCCTCCTTGAACCGTCGCATCTAGCCTCGTTTTCCCTATCCTTTCCCATATAAACGCAAAAAAGTGGCCTCGAATTCCTCTATATATCCTACTTATGTAGAATATTTTTCTCTGATAGATTATATAATTTTTAGAGCCTTTATAGATTTTGTGATTTCTGAAGAAAACGGGGTTTTCAGTAAAAGTCCCATATTTGCTGTTTATATTCTATTACGCAGTAACTAATACACTAATGGGTAGAGTAAACTTTTTTTCTTAGCTAGAGTAAACTAGTGTGCCCAGTTTAAATCCTCTACCTTTAATAAAATAAGCGTTATAACTTTTAAATTAAATAGTTTCGGAAAATTCTATACTTATGCAGTAGAAATGTCAGCCAGCGGGAAACTTTTTTGTTATTGGGTTTACAACGGGGACCAAGCGAGGGAAAATGTTCAGGAGGTTTGGGGACAGTTTTTAAAAGAAGCCGGAATCGTAACTTCTTGCATCCATTATGTATGACAAATAAAAAGTCATCCATCTATTCAGCTAACAGGCCAGGCGTGAATTAGAAGTCAATAAAGGTTAACTTCAGTTATAAAGAAATGGGTAGGTTTTTAGTGTGAAGTGTTATGTAGGTTATTTATATAACATTTTACGTAAATATTTATGGTTATTGAGGGAGAAGCTAGGAGGAGATGAAATGTTGGTAAGCTAAGGAGAATAATAATGAATGTGTATATTACCGTTCAAGTAAAATGAGTTTTAGTAAGCAAGTAGAAGAAACAGCTAAGGGTATCCGGGTGTACAGAAACAGTGGGTATAGGATAAAAAATAAATGAATGAAAAGACCTCTTAAGAACCGATATAAAAGAATTCAAAAAGGGAAGGAGGAAATAAAGAACGCTAGGTCAAAGCAATATAATGGAATAGCCCAAAACGGAGTGTGACGATTCGTTTATTCTTTGCTGTTTGAAAACATTCCACTCACGCTGAATGTAATTTTGTAAAGAGTAAATAGTGATGACACCGTACCGCTTTTATCATTTTGTATCTCCATATTTCCCTGATAATGTATATATATTTCTGTGTGTGTATGTAAAATCATATTTCGAAGTACTTAAAATACAAAGAGAATACAAACTGCAGGTGAAAACTAAATGTCTTACAATTTCCTTAAACAACAGTGCAGATATTTCTGCGCTGGTATTTAAGTGGTATTTATTCTGCACTCATCACATATTTGATGATGTATCGTTCATAAGATGACATTAAATTGGTAGATTATGTATAGTAAATGTGGCGACAGTGCACCCATTTAACCTGTACTGTCTATTAAGCGTGAAACGCGATTTATATCGAGAATAGTATCTGGAAATAACAAAACTCTAGCTCTGACAGTCTATAACAATGTTTAATTACATTGCAGATTCCAAAACCCCCAACACCATCAGTTTTTAGTAGACAGCAGTTGAATGTTTTACCAACTTTTTCCGCATTCAAACCCTGGTAAAACTCTACAGAGGAGCAACACCAGCTATCCAAGATTTGTCTGGGAGGAAGATGTTCAAACACGCTCTCGTTTGATATTCACTGCACGCTAGAAGTGGAATCAAAGTCCTACAGCCTGCAGTCAGTGCATGTTTACACAAAGTACATTTAAAAGTTCAAAGACAATAGTCTGCATGAATTGAATTTACCAGGCCTAGATACTGAAATTACCTTGAAAGTGTTTATATAGAAAATACCATTGTAACAAATCTTAATTTTTTCACGATATTCCCAAGATAAGAAAATAAGAATCGAAATGGAAGGAAGTAATTCTTCCATCTAAAGGGAAGTTTGGAGTGGAGGGATTTTCTTGAAAATCTTCGTCTCACATCTTTGGAAGATACTGAATTTAAATCCAAGTTTGGTGTTTATCCACTTTTCGTGCTTGAGTTACGCAGTTCACACGCACACGCACGCACGCACACACACACACACACACACACACACACACACCAACCTTCTTCTAAACATCTTATGTTACATTCAATGACTTTCTCTATGCTCTATCGTTTACTAATAGCTATACAAATAATTCTTACTACCTACTTTATTTCAATGGCGATAAAATTTTGCAGAAATAGCTACATTACACCTTTCGTTATAGATACAGAGAGAACAGTGATAGTCAAATGTTTAAGAACTGGACGCTATATGCTGGCTTTAAAATTTCATACTGTTTCCATTGAAAACTGACAGAACTTAAAAGGAACGGCTAAGCATTGAATAATTCGAACCGTTAATAACGGATATGTTGGAAATAACTAATGCTACGAAAAGGTTATTTTAAATAAACTGTGTGTTTTAAAGAGATGTACATTTTTTGTGCAGTACGTTTTCGTCTATTCCTTAACGTTTACAGTTATACAAGATTATACAAAATTCCCTCCGAACGAAGAGCACTTCAAAGGATGTTCCCAGAAACCTGGAGATATACATTTTATTTGAAATGTAAATATATTTAATATATGGTGTTTAAATAAAAATTCTTAGAGCCATTTTTTATAAAAAAGAAAATTTCCAAACATTTCCCATGTAAAGAATAGTTTTGGTGAGGGATTTCCTTGAAAATCTTCGTGCCGCATCTTTGGAAGGAGTTTGGTATTTATCCAACGTTTCGTTTTGAGTTATGTTGTTCACAGATACACACCGACATTTTTTTTAAAATGCGTTTTTGGATTCCGGGGCTTCGAAGCATGTATTTTCGGTGAAATCTCGGTATCGAATTGCAATATCTTCTCTAGTACCTACTATGTACGTGGTAGAGAAAGTAATAATTTCAGTTGAAGCTAGAATTGGAACACAAGCAAAGGGAGAAACACGAGCACATGTGAAATTTATAATCGACGAATATTTTATGTGACAACTTGACAGAAGCAGACAGCCCAAGCTGTTGTCAGTCCATCAATAAAAATAGGCTGTGTATGTGTGTGTGAGACTGCAGAGGCTATTTATGATTATTCAAGCATAAACTGAGTATTAGCGAGGAATGACTCATTTTTAATCACTAATACGACATTAAGACAATACTGCCAATAAAGCAGCATTATTGCAAAAAAATGCACCACCAACTGAAACATTTGAAAGCGTAATAACAAGTGTTCAACTAGTGTGAGGCTAAGAGCGTATCTTTTGAAATATTTCTTAAACCTCTGGAAAGATTTATACCTACAACTAATCGACACTAAGATATTCACTTAAGAACAAGAAAGTAGAATCTGATTTTTTGCATTTACATAACTTTCTCTACTGATTCTTCTGCATACTATACTTACAAAAGCTTGTTCTTCTATCTGCTTGTTGTTAAGATAAACTTTAGTTAAAAATTTAGAATTTCGTACTAGAAATAAGACAACACATAACTTTCTCTACTCTTGAACAAACTATTTTTACGAACGCTTATTCTCCATCTACTTCATGTTAATCGAGATAAACATTTGCAGACTCTTATTGCTAATTTTCTTGTAGGTGCAAGGGGATATGCTAGGCTTTAAGCCAAATCTTTTAAGAGCTGGTTGCTATGTGGAGCATTGCATTCTCTTTGTATGTCCAGGACATAAAAAATGTTTCTAACACACTGCCTAAATCCCTGGGTATGATCCCTTGTAATGCAAAATTATTTGTCACTGTATTGCAGATTACTTTTACATAATCAATTACAATATCCTGCAGCCAAACCTCATCAGCGCACAAGTAAGGCACATATGGCATAACACCATCATAATTTGAAATTGATTTTAAGTGCAAATCATTGCCTAAATGAAGAAATTTATCAATTACTTCAGAACTCCAAGCATCAATATTTATTACAGTTGAAAAGCATAACCGAGTTGCTTGTGTACTGTGTGTTTTAACCTCACCAAATATGTCGTTATTTTGGCTCAAGGTACCAACTTACGAAATTGGTTCAAATCAGCATTCCTTTGAAGCAAAAGCCGCTAGAAGATTCACAAAATCACAGCAGTACGTTTATTTTTCAGCATAAAAAATAAATGGCTATCGCTTAAGGCCTACTATGTTCCCCTTGTTTTAAATTTGCAAGGGCAATATAGAGATACAGTAGCCTTTAAGCACACACATATCTCTTAATAGCTGGTTGCTAGGTGCAGCACCATTCTCTTTGCCACAGATTAATACTCCTTGCATATCCAAGGCAAAAAAATGAATAACGAACTCCCATTTGAGAAAAAGTATAAGTATTGGAAAATTTAAGGGTATAACAAGCAATACCTCGAAAATGGTTCTCTCAACAACAAAAATGTACATGACATAAATTGTGTATTTTAACGCGATCTACATTTTTTGTGTAGTAAAATTTTGTCTATCTCTTATGGTTTACCAGTTATGCAAAAGTCGTTCACAAGGAAGAATACTTTTGGAGACAATACTAGAAAATTCAAGATATACATTTTATTTGCCATAAAAATGTCTTAAACATATGATACTTTAATCAAAATCCTTAGAGCCGTTTTTAGAAAATAAAAATTTTCGAAAAATGTTCCATGTGAAGGGTAATCTGAGGTGGGGGGGTTTCTTGAAAACCTTCGTGTCGCATCTCTGGAAGATACTGAACCTAAATGCCAAGTTTGGTGTTTATCCGACTGTTATGCTGTTCACAGACAGACAGACAGACACACACACACATACAGACACACGCACAGACATACAGACACACACACACGGACATGTTTCCAAAAAGGTCTTTTTTGGATTCAGGGGGTCTCAAAACATATATTTCCGGTGAAATCTCGGTATCGAATTTTTGGGTGGAATACAATACTTCCCCTACTTACTACACGTAGTAGAGAAAGTAAAAACATATATGTAAAACGACAGTC
The DNA here is from genome assembly GCA_030765065.1 of Deroplatys truncata. Taxonomy (NCBI): domain Eukaryota; kingdom Metazoa; phylum Arthropoda; class Insecta; order Mantodea; family Mantidae; genus Deroplatys; species Deroplatys truncata. The sequence goes on from CM060976.1 coordinate 31,978,255, forward strand.
AGATTTTGAAAAAGCGTGTACTATGTGATGGGTCTACAGTAATCCACACTGTATATTGTAACACATAACTGAAACACACAACTAGCTATGGTCCTCTATATAAACTGAATTTTAAACACCAGACATCTAAAACCGATGATAAGCCATGTCATGGGTCTTAAAGTGTGCCCACCGATACCAGTATCCTAGGAAATAAATATTTGAATCTTGAAATTAAGAATATAACCTGCCTCATCCATAGAGTATGTTAAACCTGGCAAATATTAACATTTAGTCATCAAATGTATATATCCTGAGAATACGGAAAGAGTGTACTAATTAAGTATGAAAATAGAAACTGATGCACCTGTGCCCTTCATGTGTAAGGTTTGGCCGAGCAGTACACACAAATTACTAAGATAAACTAGTAGGAAAATTATCCTCAGGAATAAAATGCTTCTGTGGACTATCATCGATTAATGAAGTTCCTAAGGTTACCTGAATGTATATATCCTGAGAATACGGAAAGAGTGTACTAATTAAGTATGAAAATAGAAACTGATGCACCTGTGCCCTTCATGTGTAAGGTTTGGCCGAGCAGTACACACAAATTACTAAGATAAACTAGTAGGAAAATTATCCTCAGGAATAAAATGCTTCTGTGGACTATCATCGATTAATGAAGTTCCTAAGGTTACCTGAAATAAACGATCAGATAACACTCGAGAACAACAATTCAGTAACAATGTTATAGTGGATTTAATTAAAAATCAAGTCTGTTTAAAAGTGCTTCGCGAGCATAGATATTCGGATTTTCAGCAGTTGATCAGAGTTTTCAAAATTTAGTACCCTAAAAATCTTCAACTAATCATTTGTTAATGCGACACTGACTTGTTAAATTTTCATTTATTTTCAATTTTGTAATTTTAAATTGAGTTCATTGTTAAGTTTCTTTTCACAAGACTATTTTATTGCAAAACTATTACTGAAATGTCTATTTGTGCATTAAAACTTTGAAATGCACAATCCACTTTGCCTATTACACTGCGGTATATGTGATTGCTAGATATATTAATTTTGTGTTATCGTCTTAATTTAAGTCACGTTCTAAACCATTTAACCGACCTGCTGGGTACGGTGGTGGTGGTTCTAGGTAGGGGAAATGCAGATAAGATGATATTATCAAACCTTAACACTCGTGTGTTTATAAAGGCGTTGTTTTTTAAACAAAAACATTTTATACAAAGTGCCAAAGCAACTGAGCACGTTCCTAATAGACAAGTATTGGCAATTATAATACTTTGCTTATTTCGAAAAAATTACACAGTCAGCCACGTATGAAAAGAGTTTACAAACACTTTTGCCTTTCTCTCTCTCTTAATGCCTCCTTTCATGAGCAGAAAAGTCAAGATAATTCTCCTTGGCCTTAAATACAAGAATCCTAACGGTCGCAGATAAATACACAAATGAAGGGCTAGAAACATTACCGGCTGCATTAAAAACATCCTTATATGCACTAACCATAAAACTGAATATCCTACAATTGTGACGCTGTCATAGAACTGTCTCTGGCCATTCATTCACAGGCATATAAAGGCGATTCTTTACCTAAATCACGATAAATGTTCAATGAAAATGGTTAGAAATTAGGCAATACCGATTTGATTACAAGCAAGTTGTAGAACCAGCATTCAATTTGTGTCATAATTTCAATTCTTCCAGTAATAGTCTAATTCGATATAGAGAAGAATAAGATATTTTAAAACATTTTATTATATTAGCAATAATAAAATTCAACCTTAGAGAAGTTACAAATACAACAACGAATATTTCAGAAGTGTCTAATGCTACCCAGAGAGTTACGTGACATAGTCATAATTATGACATAGTGCTAATGTGCTCAAGATATTTCCTGCAGTAAGTTTTTTTCTGCCACTTACGTTTACGAGATATGCATACTTCAAGGAGGTTGAAGGCAGTTTACATAAAAACTTATTCGTCACGAGAATATTTCAAATTGTATAAAGAAGTAAAATATTTAAAATCTATTACTTCATTATTCTACTCTCCTTTTTCTGCCTTTCATTATTAATACATTCAACTTCTTGAATGTGTTATATCTATCCATCAACTCTAAAATATCCACTAAGAATATGTTCATTATAAAATATTTTAATTAGAACCTGTTGAATCATTAAAAAACACACACACACACAAAAATCGAAAGCTTTTCCAGTTTGTTTAAGGTTAGCTAACCTCATAAAAATATCCGATCTACAAAGTTAAATTCTGCAAACTTAAATATAATTTTCGTATTTATGCGATTTTTTTTAAAGATATGGTTTCATGGATACGCTCAGACCGGAGTAATAACAGCCAGAAGAATCTCTTAAATGCAGCATAATAACGTCTCTGCTAATGACCTTAGGTAGTTCTAAATCATGTCAATCTACAGAACTAACAAATCAAGCTTTGTTGTTCTAACATGTTTATTTATTAATGAGGCGTTCACTTGACAAATTCAGCATGCGTGTGAGAAACAAAAAGATCAATGAGATGCACTACTTTTCTTATGCATTATGGAACATGTGAAAATCCAATAACCTTTTCTCTGTACTTCCATGTTCCCATGTTTTGTACAAGGTGTGCGAGATTTAATGTATTGACATTTTGTATAAAGGATATGAAAAAAGAAAAAGGAGGTAGAGAGGTTTCTAAAGCCAAACAGGAAACAACCGTGACTTTGTTCTGTCTCATGTATTCTTGTAATATCTACTTAAATTTAAGCATATAAAAACCCGGCAGTCCTTTAATTTTAGTGTAACCTTTCAATGCTATCGTTAATACCACTGTTGCTGTTGCTTCATTAGCCTGTTTCTGCTACAAGAATTAGGAGAGGAAGGATCTTAGCAGCACTTCAACGATCTCTGAAGTTTCTGCGATACCATAGAGAAAGGTGAGATTTTGTCAGGGAATTCTATTGAAGTGCACTCCTTTTTGTGCGAGTTAGCAAGTTTCTCCGATATTGTTTATTACTTTTTCCATCTTTAGATAAAATAGATAAACTTTGTACCTAGATTTTATAGGAGAAACATGTTTTCAAACACTTCATTTACAAAACTTGATGGATAAAGATTAGGCGACTTCCCTAAGCATTATCAGTAATTTCATAGCTAATGCATATGGCTTATTACTTTCTCTACTACGTATAGTAAGTAGGGGAAGTATTGTATTTCACCCAAAAATTCGATACCGAGATTTCACCGGAAATACATGTTTTGAGACCCCCTGAATCCAAAAAAAGCATTTTTGGAAACATGTCCGTGTGTGTCTGTGTGTGTGTCTGTGTGTGTGTGTGTGTGTCTGTGAACAGCATAACTCAGAAACGAACAGTCAGATAAAGACCAAACTTGGTATTTACGTTAAGTATTTTCCAGAGATGCGACACAAAGGTTTTCAAGAAAATCCCCCCACCCCAGACCACCCTTTACATGGAACATTTTTCGAAAATTTTAATTTTCTCAAAAATGGCTCTAACGATTTTGATTAAAATATCATATGTTTAAGATATTCTCATGAGAAATGAAATGTATATCTTGAATTTTCTGGGAATGTCTCCAAAAGTATTCTTCATTGTGAACGACTTTTGCATAACTGGTAAACCATAAGAGTTGACAAAATTTTACTACACAATAAATGTAGATCGCGTTAAAATACACAACTTATGTCATATACATTTTTTTGAGTGAACCGTTTTCGAGATATTGCTTGTTATTCCCTTAAATTTTTCAATACTTATACTTTTTCTCATATTCGCTATTCATTTTTACTTTCTCTACTACGTATAGTAAGTAGGGAAAGTATTGCATTCCACCCAAAAATTCGATACCGAGTTTTCACCGGAAATACATGTTTTGAGACCTCCTGAATCCAAAAAAAGCATTTTTGGAAACATGTACTGTGTGTGTCTGTGTGTGTGTGTGTGTCTGTGTGTCTGTGAACAGCATAACTCAAAAACGAACAGTCGGATAAACACCAAACTTGGTATTTAGGTTCAGTATCTTCCAGAGATGCGACACGAAGGTTTTCAAGAAAATCCCCCCCACACCAGACTACCCTTTATATGGAACATTTTTCGAAAATTTTAATTTTCAAAAAAATGGCTCTAACGATTTTGAGACAATATCATATGTTTAAGATAATGTCATGAGAAATGAAATGTATATCTCGAATTTTCTGGGAATGTCTCCAAAAGTATTCTTCATTGTGAACGACTTTTGCATAACTGGTAAACCATAAGAGATAGACAAAATTTTACTATACAGAAAATGTAGATCGCGTTAAAATACACAACTTATGTCATATACATTTCTTTTGTTGAGTGAACCGTTTTCGAGATATTGCTTGTTATTTCCTTAAATTTTCCAATAATACTTTTTCTCAAATTCGTTATTCATCTTTTTATGTCCTGGACATGCAAAGAGAATGGAATGCGTCACATAGCAACCAGCGTTAAAATATTTAACTATCGCTTAAAAGCTACCATATTCCCCTTGCATCTACAAGAAAATTACCAATAAGGTTGACATCTCGATATCTCGATTAACATGAAGCATATGGAAAATAGGCGTTTTTAAAAATAGATTGTACAGAGTAGAAAGTCATGTGAGTGTAACACATCAGATTTTTTTTATATGTACTTCCTGTAAATCATGATAATGTTCGATTGGATTGGTTTGAACACAGAAGTTATTGCAGGTACGCAGAAACTTAGAGAAGCATGAGACGAGAGTCAGTTGTTCAGAAGAAAAAAACATTATATTAAATACTCTTTGCATGAATGCATGAGCAGCAATAGAACGATCATTTCATCTCTCACGACAACAATGAGTAATTCGCAAACGGTTTGTGCCACAAGCACTTTTAACACTAGAAGAACTCGCAGGTCTCTCCTTATATTGCGTAAAATGCGAAGATTCTCCTCATCTATGTTTCTCCATCCCTATCCCTCCCTCCTTCTGTCCTCTTTCTACATTTCTGTATTTCTCTCTCTTTCTCTATGCCTCCCTTTTTCTCCTCTCTTCATTTTCATTCTCTCTCCTACTCTCTCCCCAATGTCTTCATCCCTTCACTCTCCCCTCTGTGCAACTTAAGGTATATTGGGATTTTTGAAAACAAATTAAAACTATTTTTTCTGTGATGCGAATATAAATTAAAGCGTAAGGAAAAGGTTTAACTGTACACAAACCAGTGCCAGTTCCTCATGCTTGCATTGCGATTGGAGCTGTTCTACATCACGTGATAATCGGTTTGTGTACAATTTGACATAAGCAGTTGAAAATATAAGTAGCAGTAGCTTTTTGAAGTTGTAAGCTATTCTATAGACTTTCTTTCAAGTGCTATAACCAAGTGGGCAAGTTTGTTCCCTGATTGGTCGAGCCGTATAGTTCTTCCATAAGTATTTGAAAATAGATGGTAGGGGTGGTTTTAAACATTTCGATATACTATGACGGAAAATAAGGATTGGGTAATTTTTTGAAGTTGTAAGGTAACTTACCAATTTTGAAACGTCTTGTAGTATACTTAAAAATGCTTTGACCACATGGGTTAAACAGTACATATTTTGACATAAGGTCTTGAAGCTATGATACGAGTGATGTTTCATAGTTGTGAGGTGGCCTTTAGATACTAATGTACAAACATTCATCTACATAGGCCAAAGACTGTTGAATTGTATGTTAGGGTTTGAAAGTAGAGATTAAATGCAAGGGTAGAGGAATGTTTTGAAAGTTAGAAGATAGCCATTCTGCTTCTTCTTCTTCTTCTTTTTCTTAATATTATTATTTTGCTACGTTCTAAAACACCGAGCGGGATGACGGATGGCAACGTCTGTGGCCCGCATTCGGGAAGCCACAGGTTCGATTTCCGGTGACCGCCCACTTTGACCATGGCTTTTTTGTGGTTTTCCCGGTCGCCTAAGCGAATGCCTTCCTCTCATTTCATCTCGCCTTTTCACGTCTCAGGTGTATCTACGCGTTCTGCGGTGTCGGGCAGATGGCGTACTTGCTTGCGCAGTAATTCTCCCTGCGAACGCCAAGGTACGTTGTACCCTCGTTAGGGTAGTTTCCTCGCTCTTTCTCGGTATTCTTCGCCTGTGTTGATGCGCAGGTGTTCAAACTGGAAATATTCTGCACGTCTCTATGGGCCTGTGTGGTTGCGGACCTGCGACCTCCCACGGCTCCTTCACCTCAATCCTGCCTCCCGGGGGGGGGGGTTTGTAGCCACAATAGATCAAGCGTTGTAGTGGCGAGGTGTCCCCCTCCAGTAAACACATCTACATCCTGCGTGCTAAAACCCAAGCTTACCAAGTTGGACACAATCATACAAAACCATTTTATGGAAAATTGTGGTGTGCATGCTTGTATGAATGTCTATGTTGTTCAGTCACACATACAGACATATTCACGAACCATTACCTAGAAACACATTTTTTGATAGGAGGGTGGATCCAAGGAATCTCATAACAGAGAAACCTGGATATGATTTTTTTTTTTGGCTGGAGTATAAGGCGTTCTTTACTTACGCTATGCAATACAGAAAGAAATAAAACCGCTGCCAATTTTCGACATTTAGTGACGCCCACAGCTGTTGCTCTCCCGAAATCTGAATAATCTTGCAATATCATAGAGAGCAGTTAGGGATAGCTGATAAGTAGTATTTGTTTTTCAACTCTACGTTTGATAAGAACAAGCAGTTACTCTTCTGTAACTTACATAACAGTTTTGCATCTCAACCTTGCTGTTAGTGTTGTATCTTATTGTAGCTATGTGTGATCATTGCCAAAGATAATAGAGCAGATAAAAATTCTGAAGTGTTTCATTCACATGACTTTCTCTACTCACTCGTTTATAAACTATTCTTACAAAAACTTATTCTTCTAAGTACTTCTTGTTAATTGAGATGCCTCCATTACACATTTACATACTTTGTTGTAGGTATAAAAAGGAAACAATAGGCTAAAGCTCTTTGCATGAGCACCATAAAAAATCTGATGTGTTACACTCACATGACTTTCTCTACTCTTGTGCAAACTATTTATACAAACGCTTATTCTCCATCTACTTCAGGTTAATCGAGATAAACATTTGCAGACTCTATCTTATTGCTAATTTTCTTGTAGATGTAAGGGGAATATATATTTACAAGGGCAATATAGAAAAACAGTAGCCTTTAAGCACATACATATCTCTTAATAGCTGGTTGCTAGGTGCAGCACCATTCCCTTTCCCACAGATTAATACTCTTTGCATATCCAAGAAAAAAAATGAATAACGAATTCCCATTTGAGAAAATAAGCTTTGAAAAATTTAAGGGAATAACAAGCAATATCTCGAAAATGGTACACTCAACAAAAAAAATGTATATGACAAATTGTGTATTTTAACGCGATCTACATTTTTTGTGTAGTAAAATTTTGTCTATCTCTTACGGTTTACCAGTTATGCAAAAGTCGTTCACACTGAAGAATACTTTTGGAGAGATTCCCAGAAAATTCAAGATATACATTTTATTTGTAATGAAAATATCATAAACATACGATATTTTAATCAAAATCGTTAGAGCCATTTTTGAGAAAATTAAAATTTTCGAGAAAATGTTCCATGTAAAGGGTACTCTGGGGTGGGGGGGTGGGAGTTTCTTGAAAACCTTAGTGTCGCATGTCTGGAAGATACTGAACCTAAATACCAAGTTTGGTGTTTATCCGACTGTTCGTTTCTGAGTTATGCTGTTCACAGAAAGACACACAGACACACACACACACGGACATGTTTCCAAAAAAGCTTTTTTTGGATTCAGGGGTCTCAAAACATGTATTTCTGGGGAAATCTCGGTATTGAATTTTTGGGTGGAATACAATACTTCCCCTACTTACTATACGTAGTAGAGAAAGTAAAAATCTGATGTGTTAAATTTACTAACCTCCATTGTTTATTAGTGGGCATACAAACTATTCTGTTTTTTCTATCTACCTTATTTTTATCAAGATAAGCCTTTACAGAAATAACTAGATTACATATCTCGTTATAGATACAAAGGGAATAGTGATAGTCAAATGTTTAGGAACTGGACGCTATACACTGGCCTTAAAATTCCATACTGTTTTCATGACATCGGGAGAAACATCTGCAAATCGACAGGGTTTAAAAGAATGACAACGTATCGAAAAATTCGAACAGGTTGGCCGCGTAGTTCAGTCGATAGAGCGAGGGGTCCCGGGTTCGATTCGCGGCTGGGGTGTGGGAATTTTTCTCTAGCCAAGATTATTCCTTATCCTCCCCAGAGTCTGGAAGTGTGAATGGGAGTGTGAAAGTATGTGATCTAAGGATTAAAATCAAAAGTGCAAGAAACCCAACGACAAGACTTACACGAGTTAACACCATTGCCAATAGTCAATAAGCTCCAAAGGAAAGGCGGCTGATAAGACCAATGTAGTTATAGGCGGGGTATAAATGGAAATCAAAAAAAAATCGAACAAATAAATGGCTTATGCTACAATTTCTATTTGAAGTAAGTTGTGTTTTAAACAGATATACACTTTTTGTTCAGTATATTTTCATCTATTCGTAAACGTTTACCAGCTATAAAACACCACAAAATTCCTTCCAAATGAAGAGGATTTCACAGGTTATTCCCACAAAATTCATTTGTCATTTAAATATCTTTAATATATGGTATTCTAATCAAAATCGTTAGGGCTATTTTTGAGGAAATAAAAAATCTCGAAAAAATGTTCCATGTAAAAGGTAGTTTGAGGTGGGAATTTTCTTGAAGACTTTGTGTCGCGACTTTAAAAGATACTGATATACCGAGTTTGATATTTATCTGAATTTTCATTTTTAAATTCTGCTGTTCGTATACACATGCGCGCGCGGATCTTTTCTTTTAATTCATACATTTCCGGTGAAATCTTTAAATAGAATTTTTGGGTGGAATGCAATTCCTTGTCTATGTGCTGGCAGGTTTGTAGTAGAGAAAGTGAAAACGATTGGAGAATTTCCGCTTGAGAAAAGCGTATTTGGAAATTCAAACCAACACAAGAGTATCTCGTAAACCGTTAACAACATAAAAAAGTGTGTTTAAAATAAATTGTGTACTTTAATCAGATATGAATTTGTGTGTGTAAGATTTTGTCTATTACGGTAGAAATTTCATTCAGAGTGAAGTGGACTTCACAGGCTATTCGCATAAAATTGAAGATAAACATCTTTTTTGCCATGAAAACACTTTAGGAATATGTTAGTTTAGTCAGAATCGTTGGCGTGAAGGTGATTTTCTTGAAAATAATCCTTTGTATCCTCAGAAGATGCTGGTGTTTAACCGACTTTTCGTTTTTGAGTTATGCTGTCCACACACACACACACACACACACACACACACACGGACCTTGCTCTCTCTCTCCCCTCCGCTCTCATATATATATATATGTATGACCCTCGCTAATTCAAAATCCGATAAACCGAAAACCCGGTTAATACGTAGTAGTTGCTTGGTCCCTATCAAATTACATGGAAAAATCTACTTCTTAAACCGAATTTCGGATAATTCGTACTACGAACTAAAATTTGGTAGCCCTCATTACATATCACATCTGTTATTCTTCGTTAAATCGAATATGTATGTTGTGCTGCGCACTACGGTATTTTCCGTTACGCATTTCACATAATTTTTCTCAATTTTATTTTTCACTGTCGGGCCTCATGCTTCAAAAATAGGCTCGGGAAATCCCCCCCCCAAAAAAGGAATTTCTGGGTTTGTGTCTCCTGAGGGATGGCTATGGCATTTTCAGAAGAGGTATAAAATCAGTGCTGTCAGTGTCTGTGGGAAGGCACATAGAGTAAACGAGGAAGATGCCAATGAGTGGGCACGAGAGTTTCAATCTAAGCTTTTTCATCATCACCCAATAAATGTATTTAATATGAGCAAAGCAAGCATTTTCTATAATTTGGTGCCTGAAAAATCACGACGTGCCAAGGGTGGAAAATGCAGTGGAGGAAAATTTAGCAAGCAGAGATTGACGGTGGTCTTGTGTTGTAATTCAGATGGTTCTGAGAAGCTCAAACCATTAGTGATTGGAACATACAAAAAATACGTTGTTTTAAAAAGGTCAACCTATCGAATCTGCCAAGTCAGTACGAGAATAACAGTAAAGCTTGAATGCCCAAATTTCTTGAAGATTCAACAACAAATGGCTGCGAGAAAGAGAAACCTTTTGCTAACTTTGGACCACTGCTCAGCACATCAATTCGAACTTTCAAACATAGAAGTTGTCTTCTTACTAGCTAACACCACGAGCCGTTTGCAACAATTGGATCAAGGAATAAGCGCCTCAATGAAGCGTAACTACAGACGCCGACTGGATAAGGCTGCCATCAGTGCAATAGAACTACAAAAAACATCTCCACATTGGAATGTACTGCAAGCTATCCGCAACATATCTGCTGCTTGGGGTGAAGTTACAACAGACACCATAACTGACCGTTTTAAGAAGGCCTGGACAGCAATCGCTGAAACTGCACAGGAAACCACATCTGAATTTATAATGTGGATACAATTGGGATTCTGATAATGCTCTTCTACACTCTTACACCCGGTTTTTGCCCTCTTGTACCGTCATTATGGAAGACAACATCTGTGCTGCTGAAGATCCAATCATCTATTGATGATGCAGAAGAGAATGACAATTGTTTACAGTCATCATCTGAGGAGGAACATGAAGATATCACACCGCGACCCCGCGCTGAAGCTACAGCTGCAATTTCTGTTATCGAGAGATTTGCTGTCTCTTCTGATGTCTCCATGACATTTCAGGCTGCCCTGGATGAGGTATCTTCAGAGAGTGCATTAATATTACGACCAACGGTCCGCCAACAACAATGATTTTTTCAAATTATAAAACTAAAATTTGTAATGGGTAAGATTTGTAACTAAAACATGTGTTCCAATTAAAACGTAGTGTTAAAAGAACGGTATATTTAAACTGTTTCTTAGGGTTATTGTTTGTTGTACTATACGACTCACTAATTCAACGAGAAAATATTGTTCCAATTAGTACTGTTTTAAAAACAATTACACAAGCATTTGACAGTATACTTTCTTAATTAAACAAATGCCAAATATACCATATACAGCAGTTATTTATATTTTTTCTTAGATGTGGAACACCCTCATTCGTTGGTAAGCATAACAAGAGAGAAAGTTAACTCAACAATCCTATTTTACCGTTTCAGGTAATAGGGGACTATTTTTACAAAACCTCGTTAATTCAAACTTCGTTAAACCGAATTGGCTATTTTTCGGTCCCTTGGAATTCGGTTAAACGAGGGTCTACTGTATATATATATACATATTCAGAGAGTCTCGAAAGTTCTCGGTATAGAATTTTTGGCTGGAGTAGTTAAATAATTCAGAAAATAAAAAAAGTAAAGGGGAAAAACACAAAAGGTTTTACGTAACAATTTTTAATCCTGATTTAGTTCTGTGCATTATTGAAGTTAAAATTCACTAGTATCTCATAATTCACAATAAAGTTTGCCTTTCTCTTCACTATAACGGTAAATATCTGCCTAGAAATGGAATAAATTGGGCAGTACAAATTTTATTATATCTAATGATATCACTCAACAGTTTATATCACAATTAATGGTTTTTGATCATCAGCAAAGGGTCTAATGGTTTCCTAGCTAAACAAAATTAATCAAAACTCAATCAGAATGAGAGGGATTTCAAGTTTTCACAGAAAATTCAAGATATACAGTTTATTCCTCATATCATTAAGTCAAACATGATATTTTAATAAGCTTGTTAGAGCTGTTTTCGAGAAAATAACAAACATTTTCCAATTACACGATTGCGTGTATGGAGGAATTCCTAATAATTCTTCGCCTTCCAATCTTAAAAAAAAGTATTATAGTTTTTTTTTATTTTTACTTTCTCTACTACGTATAGTAAGTAGGGGAAGTATTGCATTCCACCCAAAAATTCGATACCGAGATTTCACCGCAAATACATGTTTAGAGGCCTCCTGAATCCAAAAAAATCTGATGTGTTACACTCACATGACTTTCTCTACTCTTGTACAAACTATTTTTCCAAACGCTCATTCTCCATATGCCTCATGTTAATCGAGATATCGAGATGTTAATCTTACTGCTAATTTTCTTGTAGATGCAAGGGGAATTGGTAGGCTTTAAGCGATAGTAAAATATTTTAAGAGCTGGTTGCTATGTGGAGCATTCCATTCTCTTTGCATGTCCAGGACATAAAAAATGAATAACGAATTTGAGAAAAAGCATAAGTATAGGAAACTTTAAGGGAATAACAAGCAATATCTCGAAAATGGTTCACTCAAAAAAATGTATATGACATAAACTGTGTATTTTAACGCGATCTACATGTTTTGTGTAGTAAAACTTTGTCTATCTCTTATGGTTTACCAGTTATGCAAAAGTCGTTCACAATGAAGAATACTTTTGGAGACATTCCCAGAAAATTCAAGATATAAATTTTATTTGTCATGAAAGTATCTTAAATATATTATATTTTAATGAAAGTCGTTAGTCATTTTTGAGAAAATTAAAATTTTAGGAAAATGTTCCATGTAAAGGGTAATCTGGGGTGGGGGATTTTCTTGAAAACCTTCGTGTCGCATCTCTGGAAGATACTGAACCTAAATACCGAGTTTAGTGTTTATGCGACTTTTCGTTTCTGAGATATCCTGTTCACAGACACACACAGACACACACATACATACACACAGACACACACACACGGACATGTTTCCAAAAATGCTTTTTTTGGATTCAGGGGGTCTCAAAACATGTATTTCCGGTGAAATCTCGGTATCGAATTTTTGGATGGAATACAATACTTCCCCTACTTACTATACGTAGTAGAGAAAGTAAAAAAGTATTTTTGGAAACATGTCCGTGTGAGTGTCTGTCTCTGAACACCATAACTCAGAAACGAATAGTCGGATAAACACGAAACATGGTATTTAGGTTCAGTATCTTCCATAGATGCGACACAAAGGTTTTCAAGAAAATCCCCCCACCCCAGATTACCCTTTACATGGAACATTTTTCGAAAATTTGAATTTTCTCAAAAATGTCTCTAACGATTTTGATTAAAATATCATATATTTAAGATACTTTAATGACAAATCAAATGTATATCTCGAATTTTCTGGGAATGTCTCCAAAAGTATTCTTCATTGTGAACGACTTTTGTATAACTGGTAAACCACAAGAGATAGACAAAAGTTTACTACACAAATAATGTAGATCGCGTTAAAATACACAATTTATTTCAATACATTTTTTTTGTTGAGTGAACCATTTTCGAGATATTGCTTGTTATTCCCTTAAATTTTCGAATACTTATACTTTTTCTCAAATGGAAATTCGTTTTTCATTTTTTTTGTCCTAGTAATGCAAAGAGAATGGAATTCTCCACATAGCAACCAGCTCTTAAAATATTTGACTATCGCTTAAAGCCTACTAATTCCCCTTGCATCTACAAGAACATTAGCAATAAGATTAACATCTCAATATCTCGATTAACATAAGCATATGTAGAATAAGCGTTTGTAAAAATAGTTTGTACAAGAGTAGGAAAAGTCATGTGAGTGTAACACATCAGTTTTTTCGTTTTAGAGTTACGTTACTCCCTTTCTCCGCTTCTCTCTCTTTGTTCTCTTCTCTCACTCACTCTCACTCACTCTCTCACTCTCTCTCTCTCTCTCTGGCAGTGAGAGGGAGAGGAGTTGTCTTTTTGTAAGAAGGTCTTTGTTTATTTATTTCAGGACAAACCAACACGTTAATTTTAGTGCAGTCCCCACACTAAATTTTTGATTACAATGCAATATTTCTACGACATGCAAGCGGAGGGCAGAGCGATGGCGAGAATGTAATAAACGTTTGGACCAAGCTGACAAGATCAAAACGAACCTTTCCCTGCTTTGTTATATGAACCAAAAAGAAAATAAGAAAGAAGAAAGACACATTTTTGCCGCAGGTTATACAAAAGACCTTGACTATTTAGGGAGCGGAAAATTCTGTGGCTGGAATATTGTTGGTTGTGTGTTACGCAATACGTTGCCTTCAAGAAAACGTATAATTGCTAGGTAGCATTGAGAACTTGAAATAATACAAACCATGGTTTTATATATATATATATATATATATATATATATATATATATAACGTAATAAGTTGAAAAGTAGTGCAAAAATGTATGAATAAATAAATAAACGAAAGCAAGAAAGGGGAACCAAAGCGATTTACGGCAATCGATACTTATAATAAAGCCGCTAACAGTTTTTTGTTAATCTTCAATTTTTGATAAATAAATAGTGTCAGCGAGTACAATTAATATTCAAGTTCACAAAATAGTATTTCTCAAGTAAAAGCTGTGCATTATTATATAACATATGAAAGATGCATTGTGACTCGACTAGATATGTAAAAAGATTTAGTCATCATTTATATTTTAGGGTTTTGGACATTCCAGATATTTATATTTGCGTGGTAACACAATACATTTAAAATGGAAATAAAACGTCTTATTTATCATTAGGTTTTTGTAAAACAAAGACTGAAACAAGATAGGTACATTAAGACTAAACGGCGTAACGTTTTGAGAAGTTTCCTTGTTTACAAAATATCAATAAAATATTCAATCTTTACTTGACTGGTAATATCAGACGATTAATTGAAAGCAGAAAGGAATCTGGCGAGAATATTTGTTCAGGCGGTAGCTTCGGGAGGTCCCAGTTTCAAACCACACGGTGACTGACCATCCTGATCAAGAGGTTTCGTAGTTTTCCCTGGTTGCGGTACATATAGCAGAGTGGGTTATCATACACCATGACTTTTCCCGTTCCTTATTCTCTCTCTCACTTCAACATACTTCTTCATCCTTCAACAAGCGCGGTGTTCGGTGGTGGGCTGTTTGTGGCGGTGGATGTGCTCTGAGGAAAATATTATAACCTGGCGCCTATTATAAAATCCTCTGCCCAAACCTGTCCGTGGAGATAGTGGGAGCGTTGAGGAGGTCCAGCGTCGGGATGCCACATCTGGAAACGTTAGGGTCCCTCTTATGTTATGCCTGCCGCCCTCTGTACTCCCTCACTTAATCCTTCCCTCATGAAGGTAAAATAGATTGAATAGGAGGCTTTCTGCCGCAGTGTTGAAATTATCCTATGTTCATAGCCTATATATATATATATATATATATATATACTATTACATTACTTTGTAAATGGCCTCTGTGGTCTTAAACGTTAAATTTATACAACATCCATTCTAGGTACTGAAGAAAAACCTGGAGCCCATGTTGGGCTTTCCCCACCTCTTTTTCTTTTTTAATTTACTTCATTTCGTGTTCAAGTGCTTTACCTGAAGTTGTGGAATTTAAATCACTAAAGTGTTAACAATTATATTTTGGGCAAGGTTCTTTCTTCAGAAGCCCTATAATAAATTATTGCTATTTTAGCGTTTTAATGCAGGCTTGTTTTTAAAATTCGACGCCCTAGTTTATATATTTTATTTCTTGACTCGAGGTTAGTACAATGTTTCATTAAAATATTACGCACATTTGTATATTCATATATTCACGTTTGATCTACCACATACTAGCCTTTTCGCCTGCTGTTCCAATGCATTTCCAAGATAATCTAAGAAAACAAAATTACATTAATCGATAGAAATGCTCTACAAGGTGTTCTACACAACGAGTGTTTCTACCCAATAAATGCCTTGGAAGTATTGACAATAACATTAGTTTAATAATTACACTGCGTTTCAGTTTTAAGAATTAAAATAAACAAAACATACAACCATCACATGCGGCAAGAAACTAAATTTGGTAGCACGAGTTCTTATAATATTCTATATTCAGGTGCTAGAAGAGGCATTTATACTTTTAGGTGCCAAAATACATGTGCCCATTATACTTTAACTATCCTATAATGTTCGAGAGATGTTTGCGAGTTCATTTCATTCGATTAGCACATAATGCCTTCAATGAATGTTAAATAAGTTTAATTTTTTACATAAATAATGTTACTTATACCTATCCTTACTGGTAAAGATAAAGTATTAATAGAAATGTAGTATTCGCTTAGCAAACTTTTTAAGTTTTTAAACTGTTTAATCTACGTAAAACTGCTTAAAAGGAAAGACTTCTTCAGCATTTTACACGGGCACACCTGGCATTATTGACAAAGTCGGTGAAGCTCTTCGACTGCGATTAACAAGCAGTTTATTTAAATATAGAGCATCTTCTGACTTCACAGATGTAGACCACGGTCCTCTACAAAGTGATTGAAATAGAATGGAGTACTGTAGTGGACACAGTGGACAAAAGAAACATCAGAGCAATCTTTAAAAATCACATACCACAGACGAGATGTCAATTGTCACTTTAATGGTGCTCGAGAAACTGGTAATGGGTACTGGCTCACATATGACTGCTAATGCTATATGGGGTTCTCATTTTAAAACCTGAAGTTTAAATAAACATTTTTATAATTTTAATTGAAACAAATAAAGCATCTTAATTTTAAAATATTGATGGGGAAGGTTAAAAGCAATGATAATAAAATTACATTTTAGTTTTCACCCTCACCAAAATAACATTTGAAGCTAAATGATACCCCATATATTTTAATACCTATTTTTGAGATCGTTAATTTATTTCTGCAAATCATTTATTTATTCTAATCTCTTTTGTTTGGTATCGTTTTGGAAACAGGAATATTTATTTCTATTTATATGTATGCCGTCTTTAACATCTTAGGTCATATAGGCAACTTTGCTTTTAGAACAGTTTTAGTGCTTATTGGCAATGATGTTTACTCGTTTTATTGTTGTGTTAAACATTAGGTTTGTTTTACCTTGGGTTGTCTTTACATTCACAACACATTCATGCAGGGTATAATCCTGACTGTCCACCCCCCAGTACGGAATCGAACCCGGGACCTCTGCATTTGTAAGCTAACATGCTACCACTAGACCACACAGGCCGTCTCGGATTATTCTTGCGATTGATCACAGCTAATACTATAAAACCACTGACTACTTTCAAGAAACAGTCCAAAATACAGAAACACGCCAGTTTTTTGACACAAGACTGTATTACTGTCTAGCAAACATCGAGCACATTTTGAGCATTTAATTTAATAAATTGAATTAATTAAAATAATGAAGTATCTTATTGTATCCAAATGACGTATTCAGTCTATGCTAAAATTAATATATCTTCCGGTTGTGTGAACAAATCATTGAGATGTACTAATAAATGAATGCACATTAAAAATAAGTATAAATATATAGGTGTGTTGTATAAACATTTATGGACGTTTAGTTTGAATTAAATAAAATGACAGTCAATTAGACTGGCAAGTTTTAAAATGAAAACTCTATGTAAGGAATATAATGATTAACAAAAAAAAAATTCCTGATAAAAACGTAAGCTGGGAAAATAAGTGCATTCCGAAAAATTCTTAAACCTTTGTATGGTTCTATGCTGCAACGTGCTATCATTGTAACAGTGTATACTAATACAGAGACCATCATCGATGGAGATTCGGTGTAAAGTAACACAAAGTCGCTGGCTGCTGGGGGAGGGCAGAATTATTAGCGACAGTGATGGACCATTTGGTTTCAGTTCTTAGAAGCCTGTGCTAGACAGGGACGTAGCCCGGAATGAGTAGCGAAGCAGCTACATTGTTATCCCTTAGTTATCCTGAAAAAAGTTGTATATTTTTGCGCAATGTTATATAGTTGTACATTATAACGTTATATGTTGATAATAGCATTGTATGATTTAGTTTCCTTTACGACAGGTAGGGGTGACTTTTAGCATTTTGAAACCAGAAATATAGTATTTTGATGAAAAACATATAACTAAACAGTATATTTTGATATAACGTTAATGTAAGATTAAAATCCGTTTGTACAGGATTCAAAGAGAAATAAAAATGGATAAAGTAAATTGCGCATTTTAAAAGTTAATATAGGTTAAAGCAAAAGAGAAAAATACAATTGATACAGTGAGAAATTCTGATGCAAAACCAAATAATAAAAAGAAAATACACAACATTAACTCAAATCATGCAAATTCATAAATCAATAAGACTGTTGAATGAAATCATAAAACATACCTCAAAATTTTGTTGTCATTCCTGTTCTGCTCTAATTATAATTAAGTGTACGTAGGATTCCAAAAACATTGCAGGCTGCATCTTTATTTTTCTGCTTAGTTTGTAGTACCAGTTGGGAATGTATTCATATACCCCCCCCCCAAAAAAGAAAAATCCATATTAACAACTCGAAAAGATGGTGTCTTACTTTTACTTTCACTTTCACTTAAATCTTCCAGAACTATTGACAATGCTTGGTCAGCGGTGACAGGATAAAAACGTTTACCAACCTTTGATAAAAAAAGTCTTTTCGCATTTTCTTTTATGCGACTGCTTAATCTTTTGTTGCACTTAATCAAACATTCTACAAATATATTTTCATTATTTTCTTCATTTTTATTTAAAAAGAGTCCACGAATTGCAATAAATTTCACATTTACATAGCATTTGAATATAATGCCTTTATGAGCATTTCGTACATTTGCGAAAAATCACGATCCCTAACAGTAGGTGAAATAAACTTGTTTTCTATTAATAGCATAATTTAAACGTCTTATACATACCAAAAGCAACATTTCAACGTAATCTTTCCCTGCTTGAAACTATTAAGATTGTGATAAATCTTAAGTAACACCAATATATATATATATATATATATATATATATATATATATATATAAGAGAAAGTTTGTGAGTGTTCAAGGGATCGACTCATAACTATGCGTATTATTGGAATGTTAGCTTACTCATGCATTTTTGTTCGAACATTAAGGTTTTTAAAACGTTATTCTTTTATACAACATGTATACTTTGATTTCAGCTAATCCTTTAAAATTAAATAAGGTAGATTGTAATTTATTCTTCTGCATTGTTTGCGTGTACTGAGTTTAACGATAAATTCTCTATAGAGCCCACGCTTCTAGATTACCCGTTTCCCGCATAGTTTGAAGAATTTGTTTTTCACACCTCAAATTACTGCTTATCCCTTGAGCCCAGGTACTGAGAAGGATAACCCGACCTCATGTTTGGTTTACGCCGAGCCACCATCGGCGACGATGACATTACCCATTTCGAACTTAAGGTGGCGATAATTTACATTTTGCCCTGGGTTGCGATATCTGAAACTTACTGTGATATTTATTTTCCTCTATTTGTGCAACACAATACTCTTAATCCAAGGTTGCCACCGGAGGAGACATAGGTTTAACCTATCCCCCTGTTTTGTTCTTCGGTTTGCCTACCGTCCAAGCAGCTTCTATTCGATTAGCACTGTGTCGCCGTAAAGTCCGACCACCTCCAACACACCAAGTCGGAGGGAGAAAGGGGAAGAATGATCAAGTGTCACAGAATGACACGAGTTCTTAATGTGTTTTAAATCACCTCATGAATTGTCTTCTAAATTTGACTACTACTTCACTTATGCTTTGAGCATTTATGCCTGTTACAAATCACATATCTTATTCACGCTACAGTTTAAATGTTGTCCTATATTTCAATTCGTGAAGAGTGAAAGTAGCCTATATTCAAAGCCAAACTACTTGTTACGTAATCGAATGACTTTACAGTCTTTATCAGCTTGCGAAGGGTACCCGTTAACAAATTCTGAATAAAAAAAACTGTATGTAACATTGGGTTACTCAGAAGGCTTGGGGAGGACTTTTTCTGCATAGGCTAGATATATACAACTTCTTGTGTAATAATATTTTTACATATCCCACTAAACTGAATGCAGTTTAAGTCAGAATTCAAAAATGGGCTTATCAGGAGCAGCTTACTTATCAGAGAGTTACTTAATTCCTTTCACATAAATTGAGGATATAATTGCATTACCTATCACTAAAATACATAGGCTAAATTCTGAAAATATGGTGCACAGACACGCGTTGATGGTGAATATTTAGTATCACCAAATAAAGTAGAAAGGTGTCATATTATTTAAAGCAATGAAAAATACGTATATCGCAATTATTATTATTATTATTATTATTATTATTATTATTATTATTATTATCTTTATTATTTTTTGCGCAGCATATCGTTTGATATGAAATGGCCCAAGACTGGCAAACAATCTCGTTCAGTAATTTCTAAAAACGCGCGTATACTTCTAGGAGAGAGTGCAATTTTGGGAAAGGGACGTGAAGATGTTTTTCTGTGCATAAGAAACTGAAATTATGACAAAGCCATTAAAAGATGTTAAGCGAACTTAAAAAAAACACATTTTCAGTAAGTTGATTTAAACGTGCATTTGAAAACAACTATTATTACCGTTAGACATTTACAAAATGCATATTACAAGGGTGAAGAGACAATCCAAAAGTGGTTGTTCTACATTCCTATAAACACAGACCTTTTCTTCACTTAGAAGCATTATGTACTTTAATGTCTAAAAGTTTTACTTGAAACTTTTATACGTGTCAATTAACGATTATTTTCCCTCTATTGTATGCCTATTATTGTTATACTTGCTTTGAGGCAAAAAGTTAACTGATAGAGTGTAGCTTGTATTTGCGTTAACACATTGGTTACTTGCTCCAAATATTGAAAAAGCATCCTAAGGTCTTCTTTCAAAATATATTTTATCACTGTATTTTGGAGCTTTGGGATTATTACTAGGCCCAGAAAACATGGTTATAAAACTAATTAAAATGTTAACGCTTGTTATGGTATTACTTTTAAAGCACTTTTAGTATAAAAACTGCTCTCCATGGAAAAATTGTCTGATTTTGATAAAATTCTTAAAACATGTACCTACATAAGCTTAAACTGACATTTCGCTTTCTATTTCATGGAAATAGTTTTCAGTTTATTTATAGTTGAAAACATTTGCAGCGTAAAATAATATTATTGAAATGAAAGATGTTTAAACATTATTCCTGAAATAAATGGCTTATATTGTTTACTCAACATAAAAATAACA
This sequence comes from Deroplatys truncata, assembly GCA_030765065.1. Taxonomy (NCBI): domain Eukaryota; kingdom Metazoa; phylum Arthropoda; class Insecta; order Mantodea; family Mantidae; genus Deroplatys; species Deroplatys truncata. The sequence continues at coordinate 31,999,356 of CM060976.1, forward strand.
CAAATATTTTTAAAGAATCTTATGTGATACATTTACATGGCTTTCTCTACCCTCTATCGTTAATTACTGGATAGACAAACTATTCTTACTAAGACTTATTTTTCTATCTATACGTTTTAATCCAAATAAACCTTTGCAGAAACAGCTGAATTACACATTTTGTTATAGATACAAAGGGAACAGAGATAGTCAAATGTTTTGGAAATGGCCGCTAAATGCTGTCGTTAAAATTCCCTATTTTTTTATATGCAATCGAGAGAAGCAACTGAATGTTGATAGGACTTCAAGAGAATGATCATGTATTGAGAAATTCGAACTGTTAATAACGGATATCTCAAAATTGGCTTATGCCGAAAAAAGGTTATTAGAAACCAATTGTGTCTTTTAAAGACACCTACACTTTTTGTATAATACGTTTTCGTCTATCGTTTAAATTTTACCAGTTATACAAGATTATATAAAATTCCTTTCGAATGAAGAGGACTTCACAGGCTATGTCCACAGGGAATTCAATATGTGCATTTTATTTGTCATGTCATCATGTCAGTATGACATTTTAATCAAAATCTTAGAGCCATTTTTTAGAAAATAAAAAATTTCGAAAAATATCTCATGTAAATGGCATTTTGAGGTGGGAAATTTTCTTGAAAATCTTCGTGTCTTGTCTTTGAAAGATGCTGAACATAAATACCAAGTTTGGTATTTATTCGACTTTTCGTTTTTGAGTTATACTGTTCACAGATACACACGCCCTTTTTATAATTTTTTTTGGACTCAGGGGATCTCAAAACATGTATTTCATGTGAAGTATCGATATCAAATTTTTGGGTAGAATTAAATATTTTTCTACCTACTAGATACATGGTAGAGAAGGTAGAACTATACCTTAACACACATTATTTTATTTAATGATCAACATTTAAAGCAAGATGTAAAGTGATTTGAAAAATAATAAACTGAATGCTGAAATTCTATATGAGCTGTAATTACTATAATATAACCTTTATATATTTTAATGAGTAGTATGGTAATTAGAAGTTTTGCCTACGCAATGCCTTAAGTTAAGAAAAATGTGGGCTTGCAACTATGTTCGTCAGACGGAGCCGAACAGAGAAGTTTGATCAACCTGAACTGATGAAAAACTTTTATTTTTATATCTCACCCATTTATTTTGTGCAACTACGTTCTTCGACCAAATAAAATGACAGAACATTTCAAAGCTTTTAACTGCTTCGATTTTTTTGTTTTAGTTTCCCTGCTACGTATAGTAAGTAGGGGAAGTATTGCATTCCACCCAAAAATACGATATTGAGATTTCACCGAAAATACATGTTTTGAGGCCCCCTAAATCCAAAAAAGACATTTTTAGAAAAAGGTCCGGTGTGTGTCTGTGAACAGTATAACTTAAAAACTAAAAGTCGAATAAATATCAAACCTGGTATTTAGGATCAGTATCTTTCAAAGATGCGACACGAAGATTTTCAAGAAAATCCCCCCATCCCAGACTAACCGTTACATGGAATATTTTTCGAAAAGTTTGATAGCTCTAACGATTTTGATTAAAATATCGTATGATTAAGATACTTTTATGGCAAGTGAAATGTATATCTTGAATTTTCTGGGAATGTCCCCAATAGTCGTCTTCATTCTCAATGAATTTCGCATAACTGTTAAACCGTAAGAGATAGACAACATTTTACTACACAGAAAATGTAGATCTCGTTAAAACACACAATTTATGTCATAAACATTTTTTTGTCGAGTGAACCGTTTCTGAGATATTCCTTGTTATTTGTTTGAATTTTCCAATACTTATATTTTTTCTCAAATGGGAATTCGTTATTCTTTTTTTTTATGTCCTGGACACGTAAACGGAACGGAATGTTCCACATAGCAACCAGCTCTTAAAAGATTTTACTATCGCTTAAAACCTAACATATTCCCCTTGCACCTATAAGAAAATTAGCAATACGATGGATGGCTCCTGCAAAGTTTTATATAAATTAACACGAAGTAGATCGAGAATAAGCGTTTGTAAAAGTAGTTTGTACAAGAGTAGAGAAAGTCATATGAGTGTAACACATCGGAATTTTTATTTATTTATTGTTTGAATTTAAAAACAACAATATTTATAATTTTCCAAAAAACAAAGAGGGTGAGAGAAGACTAAACAGTGGCACGCCTTTATCCAAGTATATAAAATATTTGTGAGTTTGTGAAATGCTAGCATAATAACTTCAGCCCATGCCCGCTTGAATGCCCCCTCAAAATAGATACCGTGAGAAAGAACCAGGTATTAACTTAGGTCAGGAACTTAAAATGTGCGATTAGGAAAATCCAAGTTTTGTATCTTGTCAGTATTATTCAATGCTTTACAAAACAGCAATCATATTTATGCATATAATGAAGTTTTCATAGGTACAGCATGTACGTTTTAAATTGAAACATGACAATTTTAACGCTACCTGAACGGTCTAGGGGGCGGTAATGACGGTGCGAGTGCTAAGAAACCCTGCCATAATCAACCCCTACTTGCTACTATAGTCTCTCAATATCAGCTCTAGTGTAGTTGCCACTGCACTTTTGGCAGTAAAACATGGAAAATACCCTGATATCTTAGGCCGTCTTTGCTTCGCTGGCTTTCGTATTGTCACAAGCGGTTGATGGGTGATCTCTTCTAAACTTCATGTTTCAACCCAACCCAGATTTTAAATAACTTTCAATAGTAAAGGCTTCAAGATTACGTAGTTAAGAATTGTCAAGTTTCATGTGGAATATAGTGCTTTCTCTTTCTGCTCTCCATGTTTCAACTTAAAGAAAATGCACTATAATCACTGAAATGTTTAGGAATTGTTCTGCTCTCAAATCAGTTTCTCATGAAATATATGTAACAGAAGTCAGAGCATGCTTAAAATAAAACACCCGAAAAAAGCAAGAGCCTAAAGATTAGTTTCAACAAAATTTTGTAAGCTCAAATGAACGTAAATGAAATAATTAAAGTAAATCCAAACTTGTTTCACATAGTGTTGTGAAAATCGTGCCATTATTAATACTGTCGAATTACCATCCTCCAAATCTTGCCAAAATAGACGGGCCCGTACGTTAAACCTGACCTTCTAATATTCTAATGTGAAATTTGTTAATGCTGCTGTGTTTACCTTTTGAAGTCTCGTGCATAGCGAGGTCAAACAGCTGACTAACTGCTGCTTCCTGTTCCTTGGCAGAAGCGATACTGGCACTGGCTGGACTTAGCCCTGTGTCACAGATAACAAACCGCTTCGGCGATTCTTATTGCGCCATCTACTGTGTCGTAACAGTCGTTTCACCTCTGTATTCCGATCGGCTTCCGCTGTCACGGGAATCTAGTTCGATTTTTCTTGACAATGCTGCATTTGCTGTGCCCTTCTCTCTTGTATAGGCGGACATTAACAATATTGTTAGTGTTATTATTATTGTTATTGTTTTGTTGTTGCTGTTAGCGGTAATTTGAAAAGAAAGAAAGAAAGGGGGGAACAGCATATTAATCCCGCGGTTGGATAATTTGGTACGAATCTTGGGGTCTTTATTATTTACACAGTTTATTCATGATATAAACTTTCTCTTTATATTTACACTTATGTTGGGACCATAAGGCGCTGGATGCATAGGAGCTAGATAATGAACTTTAAATCACTAAGAGAACATCGAAAGAAGCACATAAATAGCTTACAAACTTTGGTACCTCTGCAGACAGTTATTGCAATTATTTGCAAAAGGACATTTCGTTGGAACACAATAAAAACTCTAAATACCAATATTTGACAATATTTATATTTAATATATTATGTATGACTTATAGCGAGCGAGGTGGCACCGCGGTAGCGTGTGAGACTCGAGTTCGCGAGGTCCCCGGTTCAAAACCCCGTGGCCGACCAACCTGGCCGAAGATTTCCTCGCGGATTTCCTCGGTCGCTAGGCGAATACTGGGTTGGATAATTTCATCCACAAATTTTTCTATCATCCCTTTCATTACTAGACTTCATTTCCTTTTTCTTCACCACCATACCAGACATTGGGCTGATTACTCATCCTGGACATGCTACGTAGAGTTTGCTTGCTCATCGAAAGGCTACTGACCCAAGGCACTGGTTATAAGTCCTTGGGGATGTAATTCCTACAAAGAGGAGGTTAATCCATTGAAGAAGAAGGAATATTTGAGTTAGTCTTGCATTAGAAATATCTTCTATACATTAAAAAAGAACATGTTGATTCTGTTGCTGCATTGTCGAATATATCTGTTTGTTATTAATCTAATATAAGTATTTGGATATTAAACACTTATAAATGTGATAATTGTGAATTGTATAAATTCATTAAATTAGGATTATGGCAGACATAAAAATACAAATTAAGGACGGGAGTTTAAAGAAAAAAGTTTAGAAAGCAACTGCTAGTCTTAATTTTTGTCCCTATAAATGTCATTCATCTGCAAATGGTTCTTTTTATGCAGAAACATATCTAAAAGTTTACAACACGACTCTAAATTAGTTGTTGTACGTCTACTATGTAATTAAACAGAATCTGGCAAGGTGATTATGATTTGGAGATTTGGGACTTATTAGGAGGAGTTTCTTCCGAAAATTAGTTTGAAACCTGGTTATACGGAAGTACTCTGGTGTTCCTAAGTATCAGACCCCTCATGTCGAAACCCACCCTGAAATTCCTATAACAGAAGCAATTCCTATAACAGACGCATCAGCTGCCAGTTTTAACTGGAAACTCTGGAAAACGAACTGCAAATCTTCCATATAAACTACACGGAAATAATATTTCTTTTAACCAGCTCAATTGAATAGCCATAACTCCTTGCGGGATTGTCGCTCGGGTTTGCGGACATGGGCTTAGATTACCGGTATCTACATATGTCAAGGAGAGAAGATGTTTTGTCCAGTTATTCAAACTCCGAACAGCACATTGAAGCACACCTCTGAAGAAGAATGCCCACATGGATCGCATACTGATCTGCCATTTAAGGATTCCAGCTTCTATATTCGTCCTTGCAGTTAAAACTGGCAGCTAATGCTTTGGTTGTGGCCTCCTTCACTACAACGCTCTGTCACACGAATTTCAGGGTGTTTTCTGCATAGGAGTCTAACACTTTCCTTTTAAGTAATGCAATTCATATATAATTATGTGATTCAGTACTTGATAGTCTGCGAGAGAGCGCTGTAACCAGTACTTTAACCACTAAATATAGGTATAGGCTACGCAACGGAGGGAGACATCTCGCGCACTGCGACCTGCATAGATCTATTGTGGCTGTCAGCTCCCAGGATAAAGTGAAAGAACCACAGGGGACTATAGGCCACAGAGTCGCGCTGAAGTCCATAACATTTCCAAGCTCGAAGACCGTCCCACAGCTGGAGCTGCCTAGAGAGGGCGATGAACGACCCGAGGAACAAGCAGCCCTCTAGGGTCCACGGGGAGAGCTCTTTGCTTTGAGTATGCATCTGTGCCAACTGTCCGGCACTGCCATGCGCCATGAAATCTAGAAGCACACCTGAAAGATGAGAAGGAAACGGAATGAAAGGGAAATGATGGAAAGGAAATAGTGGTAGAGAATAAATCATCCCAGCATCAGCCTGCCGAACCGGAAAACCACGAAATTCCATAGAGTCGCCGGGAATCGAACCTGGGAGCTCCCGAATGGGAGTCGCACACGTTACGGCGGCGCCACCTCTCTTGGTACTTTAACCACTAAATTATTATGTATTGAAGTTCGTTTTGAAATTGTTGCTTTGATATGCTCTAAAAGAATTGCTTCATGGTATCAAAATATATTGGTTACCCCAGTAGTTGCTTACAGTAGGAGTGATAGCTCAGGAGTAGGGAGGATGTTTTGGTACCAGGGTAGTTGAGTAGGCCGGGGTGGCATTCCAGGATAGGGGTAGCAAGTTAAAGTACAGGGATGCATAAAATCTAGAGGTTGTACATAAGGCCCGCTACTGACACGGGTACCAGATATGCCAGCAAAAACATTACAGACCATGTATGAAGCAATGGTTAGGTCCTCATTACTATACGGCAGTGAAGTGTGGGGATGGGAGAGGGTGGATAATGTAAATAAAATACAATGCAATTTCTGGAAGCGCATTCTAGGGTTGGGGAGGGGTACTTCAAACTACGGAGTTCTTCGGGAGGTAGGATGCTGGGAAGATGCTGTATTTGCTAAACTAAACGTAGTTAGGTACTGGCTGCGAATAATTAAAGGTGATCAAACAACTCTGAGAGCAATATGTTATCGTCATCAAATGAACAACATAGAGCATCCAAAATGGTGGGCGGGGGTTGCAACGCGAATTATCAAAAATTGGCTTAAATGATATCTGGCAAAGGGGTAATGAAAATACACACAGTGCCGTGAGAAAGGTCAAAAGACGACTATGCGATATAAACAGGCAGAAAATAGAATCTGAATGTAGACAAAGATCAACATTGGAGCTACAAAATGAAATGAAAACTAGATGGGGTAAGGAAACATATATTTTGGAATTGTGTATAAAACAGAGGACGGGAATAGCATGGCTTAGGTTGGGAGGGTGGAAAGCTCGCAAGATTGCTGATGACGATAGCAGGAGGATTTGCCCATTATGCGGGGAACAAGAAGACTGGACGCATATTTTGGCAGCATGCGTGCAGACGGAGGGTATTAGGAAAAAACTATTACCGGAAGTATTTTTGGCTTCCAACAGACGGAGGACAGCATGCTGGGACATGATTCTAAACATCCAAAACTGGCCAAGCTTGGGCACATACTTAATGGAAGTACGTGTACTAAGAGATAAGGTGTTTATGTAATTTTTCTTTAAACATATGTGGTGCTTGAGTACTTGTGCGCGACTGTGTGTGTGTGTGTGTGTGTGTGTGTGTGTGTTTGAGTGTGTGATTCAGAGTGTTTTTTCAATTTTATATGTATGTATATAGTGCGGTGATTATAAAAAAAAATAATGGTTTTCTGGTTGATACTGCAAGTCACGTATACAGACCAGGTATTTTTCTAGAGAGCATGTACGGTCTTATGACCCATGTGACTGTGTTATGCAATTAATGTAATACTAAATACTTAATAAATACCACCACCACCACCGCAGACGGACAACCTGAGACAGGGAGAAAACCCGTGCAGGCAGAACTTAAGGTTTGAGCATTCTTACCCAGATAACTGCTGTCTAGTCGGGAGCACTGTTGACTCGTTAGAGCCGAGGTGTATGAGGCACCCAGTGTCAGCTATAGCCTTCGGCCGAGGACGGACGTCAGGCGGCGGGTCACACATTCGTGACAGTCGGATAGACAGACCACATTGACAGACAACGCACATGGCCTAACCTCCTGCGGTAGAATTACTTTAGGCAATTCTTCTTGTTTACACCTGATGTAATCCCCAACACTCAAATTGATTCTTTACTGCCCACTCCGCTACAATATACGCTTAAAGCTCCTCATTGTTTCCCTTTAATCATTCAAAATTATCCTCTGTAAACTTATCCAAGACCTTCGAAAATATTCCTTATAAAACAGCCAAGAATAAGTTACTTTACGTAGAATAGGTAAATAATGCACTGTGACAGAACCTGAGTATTGTATTTCTTATATGCACGTGGGATCGTACAGAAGCTTAAATGACTCAAACGTGTTGAAATACATCATTTTTGGCAACAACTGTATTGGGAAATTTAAATATCTAAGCCAAGACCTACCAACTACTACGCAAGATCCTTCCTTGTCCTTTTGTTTATGTAGTTGATGAAGCATTTGCTCTACACACAAATGTGTTGAAACCACTTCCTAACTCACTGCAGAAAATACAATTTTAAATTGCAAACTCTGTAGAACTACAACAAAAATGGTATTGAAGTAAGTGACGTCTAATATCTGGTACAGTTCATACCTCGTCTATTTTCCTCTAGGCTTCAACTTTCGTGTTTTTTCTTATAATTTTCGTCTTCATGATTATAAAGATCCGGATATTTTTAAACCAGTTGCTGTTAATTCAAATCAGTTTCTGTATTCGCAAACAAATAGATGAAGGGGGGAACACAATTAAACACACCTGAGAAAGATTCAGCACGTAATGTTCAAGACAGCGTAAAGATGTGATGTTTTTCTGACTACTTTGAGGCCTCTTTCACATTACTGATGCTGTTTATTCTACTCACAACTAACTTACAGCAAAGTTAGCTGCATTTTACCCATCTGCCTCTGTTCCTGTTTAGTTCATTTCTTCCAGTGAAGTGCGCTGCTCTCTCTCATTCTGGTGTCCAAAAAATCTGCTGGACATGATCATGTTCCAATGGTTGCTCTGAAAAACCCTTCCCGCAAAACCCACACTTTTCTGCCATCTCCCTACTATATTATGATCCGTTTGGGTCATTTTTCTTCCTACTGGAATCATGTGTAAGTCATTGTTCTGCACAAACCTGGAAAGCTTAATCACCAACCATCTGGATATTGTCCAATAAGTCTTCTTGCTGCACTGTCGAACATTTTCGAGCAGATTGTGCTTAAATGGAATTTTTAAAAATCTCACCGACACTTCTATACTGCCAGCATTTTAATTGGGTTTCTGATGTCACCATGCTATCGTGCATGAACTCCTCAGGGTTACGGAGAACATTGCCCAGTCTTTTAAGAGGAAGCAGCCTGCTTAAACTACCTTCTTGGACTTCACTCAAGCTTTTGATAAGGTGTGGCATAAGCTACTGCATAAGCTGCATGACATTGGCCTACCGAATTACTTATGTAACATCATTTCACAGCTTTATCGCAAATCTCACGTCCTCGATGGCTTTGGAATATCAACGACAGCTCTTCATCCCGATGAGTTCTCAGTGGCGCAAGGCCCCGTTTTACGCCATACACTGCTTAATATCTACATTTCCGATTTTCCTCCTTTGACACGAGTTATTAATTCTATGTATGACTCATTCTACGTCAAATTCAAAGAAAATTTGCTCAGATGCGTGAGAGTTTTATTAAACTCTATTTGCACGAGCACCGATGTATACAAATGGATTTATCTCCGATACTATTAGATTTAATTAAACTTCAGCTAAGTTACAAGGTTAAAAACGTATAAAATATACTTTTTCATAATGGTTGTTTTAAGTTAACACAAATATTAAAAGTACTTTATGCGATAAATATTTTTCAAATGCAATTTTTATGCATTTCATGCGCAGTTTTTTTAATTTTAAAAGAGGTCGCAGTATGCTTTGGTTTACAAACTACAGATTTGCAACATTTCAAGATGGGACTGTATAAATGGTTAATTAAAACAAGTTAACTTACCCAGCTGGTTGCTGGATTTTGTGTCATACTGTAGGCTGGAGCGTCACTGCAGGATCATCTCGCGCGGATGTATACTGCTTATGCATTAAGTGAATAGCATACCGTGCCAGTTTATGTATTAAATAAATACATGTCAGCTTACTAAAACATATACGCACTTATTTTAAACAAATTTCGCTTGTACAGTTTGTAACACAGGTCAGCAAAAGCTTGCAAGCTCACTGAGGCAATTCAAAGAGAGATGCGATTACTTTCATACCTAATTATATCACTACTGTTGACCTGGACGGCAGTGGCGACGTCTAGTAATAACGAAATTTTCTTAAGACACTTATCATTCTAAGATTGTATAACACCTGCATCTGTTTCATATTCAGTTTGTTGAAGCAACGGGCCTTAAAACACCTTTCTTGTAACTACGGCCCTGGTTGCTTACATTAAAAGGGTTAAAGGTGTAACGCCTGGGTTGCGTTATGTCATTCATTTTAATTTTTTTAAACACTAACTGTATAAACCAAAAACAAAATATTTCCGGTGCACAGCTGTTGGTAACGTCACTCGCTGCTAGTACGAGGTTTGCTGTTATCGTCCGATTGACATAATTGGAGCAAACTGAAGACCATAAATATTCTGCCTACTTCCTTGGTAGCACATAGTAAATAAAGAAGCATGATTAGCATTTAAAAATAATAGAACAATAGGAACAGCCTTCAATGCATCTTTCAGGAGATATCAGTGTCACTGGGGTTTTGTGTCAAGCTCCGCGCGCATTTATTTAGTTTTTTTTTCCTGCATCATTTATTATGCTGCTCCAGAATGGAATTCTGCAACCATAAAGGATATTTCAAAATTATAATTAAATTAGTACGCACTATACAGAAATCATTATTTATTTATTAATTGTAATCTAATGTGCAGTGAAATAACCATGTTTTAATAAAAAATTAATATATAACCAAAGCACGGCTTTTATGTTTACAACACAATTTGTCTCAATTTCATCAGACAAATGTGTTCTAAAGAAACGAGCATTTGTATAGATTCCACAATTTTGATATCACGAAAACTTCAAAATAATAAAGCTTGGGCAAAACAAAATTAGAGGAGATGTTTAATTTAGCTATAAAATACATACAAAAGGTTGGTATAAAGTTTGAAAAACTAAGGCAGGAAGTTTGTTCGGTTTTGTGTGTAATTAATGAGTCACAGGCTGATGATACTGCTTTATCCACATTTGACGAGGATATCCTCACCGTTGCTACTAGTTTCCAAACAACATTATATTCCTTATAAATTTGGATATAGAACATCTCATTCAACTACATCAAATTCGAAATGATTATCTCCCTCCAAGAGTGGACATGTTAAGTAAATAAAACTCAATTTAATTTAACAGCGATTGCAGGTTGATAAAGAGCAAGATGGCCACCACCTAATCTATGGAATACAGAAGAGGAGGTTGAGATATGGGGGTTCAAGGTTTGCGGGAGACTCTGTAAACAATTTAGACTTCGTTTGGAGGAGAATAGCGATGTATGCATGTCTGTAATGTGTATGTGTGATATATGACGTAAGAGATTTTTATTCTAAGCTAAGCTAACCTAACTTAACCCAAATAAATCTAAGCTAACCTAACCTTATTCCAGTCGTGCTAACCCATCCTGAATACAAACCATGCTAAGTTAAGATGACCCAACTTGTTCTGGTCTCAACCCGATTTCATCTTAACCTAAATGGTACTCCTCTATACCTAAATGGGCCCTCTCGTTGTCTAAACAGGCCCTCCTACCGTTGAAACGGACCCTTTCATCACCTAAACGGCTCCTTTCATTGTCTAAACATGCAGCCTCAGCGTATAAATGGGCCCTACCATTATCTAAATGGGTCCTTTTATCAGCTCTCTGAGCCCTCTCATTACTTAAACGGGCTACCTATTCGTTTAAACGCGCCCTCCAATCATCCAAACCGCCCTTCTAATTGTCCTCCAATTACCTAAATGAGCCCTTCTCAACACCTAAAACCCCCTGCCATATAAATGGGTCCTCTCATCATCTAGCCTAAGCAGATATGGACTCTGATTCAACTTGGCGTTTCACAATAATCTATTACACCTTTGTTAAAATTAGGCTTGTTCAGATAGCGACAGTCAGGAGAGTAAATAAATTAAATAGGACTTATAATCCTCTTGAAGAAGGTGTCATGTACATAGAACTAGCCTGACCTAGAGTTCTTTTGAGGTATTTTTGCGCTTTATTGAGGATTATTTAGGTTTTAACCATGATTTATGCCGAATTATTTCCAGTTTATCTCTAGAAGGGTCACACCATTTTGACGGATGCTCTGCTACAGCAGATTTATTCCTTGTGGATGGTATATTCTACAGTTCTCATGTTCAATGGCTTTTAATAAATATTTGTGGGGGTCATGTCTGCAAAGAAGTAAACGTTCATGACCTTTGTGTAAAGTTACAAAGAACTCCTCGTATAAGGCTTGTTCAGCCATTTTGACGGGTGCAGACTTGTGTACCGTAACCTTCTTAACTGTCCGCAGGAACTGTTGCGTTTGCTTTTTTGATTGGTTTATGGCGTTCTGCAGACAATTTGTAGATGAGGAAGGAATCTTTATTGCTCAAGTGGCCTTGTCGATGTTGGCCACACTTTAGTTACTTCACAATGGCGATTCCAAGACGTGCTTTGTCAGATGAAGAAATGTTGAAATACTTAATGTCAATGTCAGATGGCAAATCTGAACGTGAAGATCCCCGTAATGTTTGCCAAATCAATGAATTACAAGAGGAGATGCTACAAATACTATTTATGATAACGATGTGGAGTATATACCACCCATCGCTGAAGACGGTGGCTCTTCAGATAGTGACATTGCATTTAGTGAAAGGCAATAAAGGAAAGACAAATGAATCCGGATTTAACTATAACAGGTAGATTTAAATTGTTGTTATTATTGAACTCAAAGCTTCGGAAAACGTTAGGTTTTTTCTAAGTTCATCTCTGTCTAATAATACTAAATCTATTGTTTATGTTGTAAATGAATTATTTTACTATATTTCAGGCACGTCAAGCAACAGTGTGCTCTTACCCCAACTTAACAGAATTAGAGGCGTTCGAACCAGAGAGGTAGCAAAAACTCATGTGAAAGGTAATCCTTCCATGGGAACCATTGAAACAGGTAACGATGGAACAGCATGACTATTATACCCACAAAAGTTGTTTCTGGAAGGCGACCGCGACAGAACATCTGGAAGGTTGCACCAGGACTTACAGATATGCTAAGAGATCTGTCAGGAAAGTTATTTATTCTAGTGCATTACCATTGATGTCAGCATACTTCGAAACTTATAGAAGTGTAACAGAGTAGAACATGTCAAGAACTGCATTTTGATAATTGGACTATTGTCTTCGAGGCAATAGAACCCAGCATATCATTAATGAATTTACAAGGCGTATTTGGAACAAAACATCTGATGTGTTACATTCACATGCCTTTCTCTACCTTCTATCGCTTATTCCTACGAAAGTTTGTTTTCCTATCTATTTCACTTCAATCGAGATAAACCTTTCCGGAAATAGCGGCATTAGACATTTCGTTATAGATACAAAGGGAATAGCAGCAGTCAAATGTTTTAAAACTGGACGCTATACACTGGCCTTAAAATTCCATACTCTTTCCATGACATCGCGAGAAACAAGTGAAAATCGACAGGATTTTAAAGGAATGGCTAAGTATTGAACAATTCGAACCGTTAGTAATGGATATCTCGGAAATGGCTCAAGCTACAAAAAAGTAATTTGCAATAATTGTGTCTTTTAAAGAGATCTACAATTTTTGTAGTACGTTTTCGTCTAGCGCTTAGCGTCTACCGGTCATACAAGATTATAGAAAAATTCCTTCCGAATAAAGATCTCACAGGCTATTTGCAAAAAATTCAAGATATACATTTTATTTGTGATATAAATATCTTTAATATATGGTATTTTAATCGAAATCGTTAGAGCTATTTTTAGAAAATAAAAAATATCGAAAAATGCTCTAAAAAGGGTAATTTGGTGTAGGGGATTGTTTCTAAAATGTTCGTGTCGCAACTTTGGCAGATACTGAACCTAAGTACCAAGTTTTAAGTTATGCTGTTCACACACATGCGCGCGCGCGGATCTTCTTTCTAAACCCTTTTTATTCAAAGGTCGTCAAAATATGTGAATCTCGATATCGAATATTTGAATGGAATGTAATAGCTTCTGTATATACTAGGTACGTGGTAGAGAGATGAAAAACGTTCCACTGAGTTTGTTATGTCAAATATTTGAGAATCAACATTTTTCCGCAATATAATGCCACACGTTCTCAGACTAATGACAGATCACTTTGCACCCACTACCCCTATGGTATCACTTCATTGCCAATTCCCTGGGGTGCTACATTCCAATAAAATATCACTGTGCATGAGCAGTTGTTTCCGTGCAAGGCTGGATGCCCTTTCATTCAGTATATGGCCAAAAAAGCAGACAAAATTGGAATCAATTTTCGGCTTGCAAGTTAACACAAATTCTATATATCTGGTGAACGGATTTTCTTATCTTGGCAAAGATGAGCAACGTCCCACAGATGTATCCTTTGCTGAGCATGTTGTAACGCGTCTGTTACAACCATATGTTTTTGCAGGAAGAAATACCACATGTGACAATTTTTTTAGAAGTAATTACCTTGGAGAAAGTTTGAAACGTAAGAGCACAAGTATCCTATGCACAGCGAAGGAATCTAGAAGGGAAATCCCTCATCCAGCAGTCTGCTGTAGCCCTTTACATACTATAATTGTGCTTTACAAGTCAGGTGACATGACTAACATGCTATCAGGTGAAACGGTATAAAAATGTACTTCTTTTGAGTTCAATGTATGACACAGTTACCATCAAGGAACAGCATTCTAGAAACATAACATAGTGTCGTACTACAGAGAGAGAGCTAAAAAACTACGAACAAGCTGCGCGCTGTTTTTTCTGCCTGCGTCCTCGGCACTCGTTGCCGTCTGCTGCTATTATAGAAAGGCGCGGATGAAACCATACAGCATGTTTAAAATACTTTTAAAGGCTTTACTTACCAACTTTATGAAAGGAGATGCTGAAACTGGCCACCGTCGTTGTCCATACACTTGTGGCACTCTTTAGGAAACTATCCATCACTCGCCGTAGTTCACGTTGAGAAATGCTGGCAATTTCCTGGCGGATATTTTGCTTTAATTCTTCCAGGGAGTGTAGATTTGTCTTGTATAGGGGGTTAGGTCGGGGGACCGAGGGGGCCACAAATCTCTACTAATAATTCTGTCCTCAAACGCATTTTCATAATGTTGTTAAGTAAAGCCTTTAAACGTAGTTTTAAAAATGTTGTATGGTTTCATCCGCACCTTTCTATGATAGCGACAGACGGCAATGAGCACCGAGGACGCGGACAGAAAAACACCGCGCAGGCAGTTTGTAGTCTTTTAACTCTCCCTGTACAATAACACCAAGTACGATGACGATGTCATCGACCAAATGTCTCGACTTTATGCTCTGAAGTATGGATATCTAGATGGCTCATAAATGTTTCAGTGTATTAGGCTTGACAGCTATTAATGACGGTGTTCTATAATGAAATAAGATGTGAAAAATAAGCAGGTGTCAGTTGATATTTAAGTTGGCAGAAGAATTAGTCTCAGCACGAGGGTAAAAGCTACAGTATCACAAGATAGCAACATTCGCAAGACTTGTAAAATTGGAGAATGCAGAGTGAAGAATAAGACCAGACATTTAAGTGCAAAGTGCAAGAAGTACGTCTGGACTTGTTTAGATTACGCTATATGTTAAGTATCATGATGCTGTAGGTGCCTTCGAATGAGAAAAATCAGACTCATAAACTGTTTCATAGACTATATTTTGCTTTGACTCAAAGCATTATGTTAAAATGCTAATATTTTTGCTACGGGAATTATAAAACACCCACTTCGTATTTGGTAATTGCGTGTTTAGGAAGTAAATATAAGCTATAAATATTTAAGATATGTTTTGCTTCAAAATAAAAGTACATCTGTATGCTACTAGAGTATATAAACCATATGAAATAAACTGGCTAATATCTACATTAGTTAAGGGTTTTAAAAACACTAGATATATCTAACCAAACTGACGGGTTGGACTTTCTAGGTATAAAGTTCCTTCTAGTGTTAATTGAGATCATACGGCGTACATTGTGTAGTTCATGTTGTTTTTTAAGTACTGTTTCGATTTTATATATCATTAATTAGTGTTTTATTGGAGATGTTTTGACTTGTATTTAGGTTTATTGTTTGCTGTATCTCCTTTATCAGGGCTTGAGGCCTAACATTTAGTTGTGGCTTATTTCGCATAATTTCAAGTTTAGCGCTCATTCGCCATATTTAGAATTAGTTCACGGTATTTTAGATCCTCAAGGCTTGAACCTGAGGAGTGTGGCGGAATTTATTCTTCACACGTTAAACTAATACGAAACAGTATCACACAATGATCATTTTCAAATGAGTTGAATTGCACTACTATGGTCATCGCAGCCTTCGGATCCCCAAGCGGCGACCTTTGTGCAGTAGCCAAACACTTGTTCCCTACCCTCCCTAACCGCAAGCACCATAAAATCTTAGTGACATCCATGTGCATATGCGCGTTGTTGCCAAAATTAAAAATAGTATTTAAAAGCAAAACTTTGCAGGTGATTTCCACATGTACAGAATACAATCATGCAGTTTGTCTGCTTGCTTTACACACAAAATAACTATGTAAATAACTATGAATCGCATAGTAATTACATTTAAGTTGCAAACGCTTTAAAATATAACTGAACTAATGAATGATCTGAACTAATATACTGCGCTACAAGAATAGAAATGCATGTTAACATATCCGAGAGAAACTTAGAAACATGTTCCGAATAAACTATACATTGTTGGACTATCATTAAATAATTAAAATACATAAATATTAATTTATTTTGAAAGGAACTCTTAGTCCCAAATCAAAGCATCATTTTTGATTATGCTGTGCGCGGAGCTATGGTAAAAAGTTTTTTATCACTCGTATCACAACAATGTTTTATTAATATAAAGCTAATACAAGAAGTTGTGTATTGTTTAAGGTGTAAGATTTATAAGCATGACATCTTCTGTTTACTTAAATGAATAGCTTTATTATAAAATGCAGGATAAGTAAAAATACGAAGGCAAAAGAAAGAAAATAAAAAAAAAATCTTATGTATTATATTCACAAGATTATCTCTACTCACTCTTTTACAAACTACTTTCACAAAAGCTCATTCTATCTACTTCTTAAATAATAAGATAAAATTTCATTGCACATATCGTTGTAAATATAAGGATACATAGGCTAAAGCGATAGTCAGATTTTTAAAATACAGATGACTATATGATGACTTTGAAATTCCATGCTCTTAGCATGACCACGAGGAAAATACAGAGACTTCCAACTTGTATTTCAAAATTCAAACCAACAACAAAAAATTTCTCGGAAATGGTTAACACAATTTGACCTAAAATTTGTCCTTTACCGAGATTGCATTTTACGCAGAGTAAGATTTTTTCTCTCTCTTAGAATTTACCAGTAATACAACAAGTTGAGAACGAGGAAAATTTTACAAGTTATTCCCAGAATATAAAATTCATGATACAAATTTTATTTTTCCTGCAAATATCTTAAACTTGCGGTATTTTACTAAAAATCGTTAAGCTGTTTTTGAGAAATTCAAAACAATAACAAACATTTTTCCACATAAAAGGTTCTTTTCTACATGTTCTTGAACATTACACATAAAAATCTGGCTTTGCTTATTCAGTTTTTGTAGCCCTTTTCTTCGTGGTCTTGGCATTACTGATATTCGGCAGAGGGTCACTTGCTGGTGCGACCGGAGGGGCATCAACTTGGTTCGTTTCCCAAGGTCTCCACATCTTAATTAAACTATTAAACGCTAATAACTATTAAACACTGCTAAACTTACAAAATTGCACTAAGTAAAACACTATATAACTTCTCTGAAGAAGTAATATAGAAGCTTAGCTGAACATGGAAGAAAAGCACGAGCGAACAGTCACAGCTGCTAAAACCGGCAACAACGCTTTGCTTTGGTGGAGCTGGAGAAAGGACCACGTGTTGTGTTTAAGGGATGGGAAGACCCTACTAATCGTTTACTGATGGGTTTATGGTCAGGCTTCAAAGCTTTCCGTTCGCTTTGAAGCCGGTTGGGGAAAGGATGCCCGCGACTAGTTTACAGAGAGTTGGTATATTAACAGGGCATTATCGGCTGCATGGGCATCTCTACAAAATCGGCAAAGTAGTTGATCAAATATGTAAAAAATACAGGAAAACGAATGAAATAATGTCTTACTTGCTGTGTGACTGTGAAGCTCTCACAGTTCTTAGGGTTAAACACTTTAATCAGAAAATCGTACATTTACAGGGATTACAAGAAGTGCTTCAAGAGACTTGCAGACTTTGCGAAGGAGGCACAATAGATTATAATTGATCGCAGCACATAGAGCATTTGTTGCCCTTCCTTCCTTCAAAACACGAAAGAAAGAAGGAAAGAAAAAGAAAGAAAAAATATATGAAAAAGCTGTGTTGAGTTCGTCATACTGAACAATGAAAACACACATGAACTTGACCTGAAAGTGAAATGATGGCGTCCATTGAGAGTTAATTAATATTATTAACTGATGGCGATGTGGACAGATGTGACGAGCATTTGCTCTGATAATGCAACAATTTCCAAATGGCTCAGAAGCAGAGGATAAGTTATCATACGAATGCCCAGAGGTTCGCAGCTCCTGTAATCGCAATGTGTTTTCTGGAAAATAGTCAATTCATATTGGTTTGTAGAAATTGAGCACCATCCGCCTCTTGCCTTGATCTGATCTGAAATGACAGCCACGGATCTGCTCAGAGGCTCGTCGACACCATCTGAACGAGATCTTCCAGAATCCCTGGATCGGACGTGGTGGTCACGATGTATGCCACGTTCCAATTTCTCGGGATACAAAGACATCAGTCTTAATGTTCTTTTCAATTCTATCAATTACGTCAAAAATGGTATGATGCCTCGGTTTAAAAAATACAAGTTTGTGTCGAAAATAATATTTTATTACACAGTTGAATTCCTTGGACCATATACTTTAATGAGAATTTCTCTGACTTTATGCCTGTAAAAGTAGTTTTTCAATTCCTATTTTCATTTCAGAGATATTTGGGGTGAAAGTTTTGGGTGAATCAAATTGTTAATGAAACGTTTATAAATAAGGTAGAACATTAAAGCAAGATAATACTACTTAAAGCCAAAATATATATTACTTAAGATAAGACTAGATGTTCATTTGGGTAACATTGTTAATTAGTTTTGGTTTTATACTTCACTTAAGACATTTTATATTTTCTCAGACTCGTATATTTATTAAACTGTTTTCGCCCAGTTACGCTTTTACTAATCAACTCAAAAATTATCAGTGTGAAGGTACGTCAAATAGAAATAAACACCAGCTTTATATAAAAATTATAAGATCCATATTGAATACCCGTCTCCCTTTAGAATATCACTCTGGTTTTGTAATCGTTGGTGGTGGCGGCAGAAAGTAAGTCAACAGACAGCAAACTGAAATGAAGGAAGCATAACAAGACTTCAGTCACTTAATTGATAGCCAAATATACACAATAAAAATAGTTTAGTGTATTTAAAGGGGAAAGATAAAACACAGAGTACTGCTGCTGCCTCTACGTTTTGTAGAGAACATAAGGCTTGTAAAGGATAAGTTACTATTACAACAAATGTTGAAAAGGTTCTTTTAATTAACAAATAAAGTAAATTAGTTTAGTAATATAAACAATTAATTAATTTAGAGCATAAGTTATGCTTTTCATAACTTACAGAGATGGAATTTTCGATTATCATTTCACCTTCGTAAACAAAAGACGTCATTTCAATTGACTAAATTACTTTATATCAAAAAACAGTTCCTGAAGTTCTCCTAATTAGTATATGCAGTATAATATTCTTTTGGTTCAACATATTTACGTTCATTTAAGTTACTTTTTGCTAAATCAGCTACTTCGTTCTTCCTTCTTTTTACTTTTTTCTTTACCTCCGCATATGGACTATGTTAACATTGTCTATCATGGATAGTTTCCTGTATTCCGAACCTTTTCCTGTCACTTCACTATGTGATGTAGTTCAATTATCCCTGTGACTTCACTTTTCTTTGCGACGTAGCGGCGTGGTGAAATACGCGCGAAGCAGCCTCTTTTTCGAATGGTTCACCCGCTGGAAAGTCGAACAGAAACCTCCCTAATCTCTCGCAGTAGCAATACTCACTGCATATTATAACTATCACTGCACCTCATTTGGAGAATTCACGTTTTGTCACATCAGAAACGCACTCACTATCTCACTTTACATGAAAAATGAAATTAATTTTAATACCTAGCACGTACATTGAGGGGACGTATTCTCACTTGGCTGCGGAGGACCGAAACGTGGTGTGGAGGTTAAGAGGAAGACGTGGGTTTTCACTGTACAAAATCCATAACACAAATCTACTTACACATTCCTAGATTTATTTCCCAACCGTTTTGGGGTTCCTACATTTTTAAACATGAAAGGTGCGGGGAGATATTCACCGATCCAAAGGCCGGCTTGCACGCGCGATTGGCTTCTCTCGGAATACTCAGCAAGAATGATGCTATCCCCACTACTCGTGGCTAGCAAGACGAAAACAACAGTATGTCTGGTAATGACAATTCAGAATAACAATATGTCTGGTAATGACAATGAAACCCCCAAATTATTAACACGCCACAATATAATTAGTATAGTATAGTTAGTATAGTTACTATGGTATAGTGTAGTATAGTTAGTATAGCTCTCGCTTATATAGCAGCTGCAATTTTCCGGAGAGTTCCAGAATATTCGGGAGGCGGAGAGAAAGAAGGTTCCAGAACAAACCGATTATCTTTCGATAGCGCTTGTGGGGTTACGGTGAGTGAGAGCACTCGTATGTTTTAAACGCATCAGTTGGTCGGGTATTATACGATAATTGAGACCCTGAGCTGCTCCACAAAGCTCCCTTCTCAGAGTTGGTCCGCCCGAGCAACTCCACGATATGGAGCAAGCCGATCAAGATGGACCACCATCAGTTTCCTTCAGTGCTGACGCCGAATGCCGTATACTCCGACGTGATACGGACCGTCCCAGGAACGTTGCAGCTTCGGCGATTTACCTTATCCTCGTAGGTTGATAGAACCGTACAAGGTTACCTCCCTGGAATTCGGCACTGTTCGCCAGATGGGCATAGCGTGCATTTATTCGGTCACTTGACAGCTTCAGGTGTTTCCTGGCGTGATATTAGATGTCTTCTAGCTTTTCTGTTTGCGTCCCATCATAATTCATTGCCAGCTAATCAGCGTCAGGAGGCGTGCCGAACAGCAGAACATACAGTAGCCTAAATTCCTGTCTAAATGCACATTGACCTGTGTCATGCCAGTGGATTCGTGTACCGATAATAATTTCCAGGAGGAAAAATGACACATGCACATCCGAGTCCCTCTGATGTCTGGATACCACATTCCGGAGGTGCTCCACGGCGGTCTTGATATAGCATTCCACTGTGTTATGAAGGTGATTGATACGGGTCTTGTGTATCCCGAGGCACTGCGTTAGAATAAGGTTGGATTCGAAATTCGTTTCTTGATCACTGCGGAGCTTCCGCGGGAACCGACAGAAGAACCTGTTCATCAGTGCGTTAGTCATGGACGAAGTCTCTTGATTGGGAATCATTAAACCTCCAGCCACTTGGGAAAATAGTCCATAGCCAACAGCAGATAGCAATTTCCTGCGTCTGTCCTTGAGAAAGGTCTGCCACTTTGACAGCAACTCTTTCGGACGGCGCTCCGACGTTGTACTGTTGCCGACTAAGAGTCTGAGACCCGCGACTTACCGCAAAGATGTTGCATTGCTTTTACTATCTCTCCACGTGTCGCTTCGCAATAGGTTCTCAGCTACCTCCTGGACAAGAATACCCCCAAACGATCGTCTTGTTTCTCCAGATTCGGTCAGCCCTCAGTGTCTGGCCGCAAGCATTATAGAGGCAACCGGCTAAGACAGTTCCGCTAAATAGCTTTCTGATCCCGGTTGATGGCATTAAGCACCCTCACCAGGAAGGTCCGGAAAGCTCCGTTATCTCCTGATAGCACTTCAGGTGTTTACACTGGGTGAGAAAAATTATCTTTTCACCCGGCCAGTAGGTCGGTCGGCGCCAATTATCGATAACTGAGGTCCATAGCTACTTACAATACTTAGCCCAATATTTAAACCACACAGGTTTTCAGGTATTGGTACATACATTTAGGACATTTTAGGCTATTGGTAGAGGCATTTTGGGGAACAATTTATGTTTTTTTAGGCATTGTAGCAGCTCTTTAGAGCACTTTTCAGGAATTTTAGGCATTGGCATAGGTATTTTGTGGTAGATTATTGAAGGTGTTTTGAACACTTTTAAGGGCATTTCGAGCACTGGAGCAGGTATTTTCGGATATTGGTACAGGCGAGTTGGGCACTTTAATGGCATTATGAGGACTTTTACGGGCATTTTTGGACTGGCACAGGTATTGTAGGTAATTTCAGAAAATTTTGGGCACTAGCACAGTTATTTTTGGACACTTTGAAGGTATTTTGGACACTTTTATGGGCATTTTGGAGAGCACTGGAACAGGTATTTTGAGGCACTTTGAAGGTATTTTGGGTAGTCCCATAGACATTTCGGGCACTTAAATGGCATTTTGGCCACTAGTACAGATGGTTTAAGGTTTGAAGGCGTTTTGTGCTTTGTAGCCATTTTAGGCCATTTACAGGTATTGTACGGTGATTTAAGTCTTTTAGGCACGTTATGGTGATTTTGTTAAGTTTCGGGCATTTCACATATATTTACAGCCATTCTATTATGTTTTATAAACATTTCTCTTGTTTTGCAGTAGTTTGTGATGTTTTCATGAACACTCGAGGTGTTTTAAGGCATTCCTGTGGTTTTATAGTAGTTTGGAGGTGTTTTCATACCCATTTGTGCTATTTTACGGTCATTTCTCTCTCCACACTCCATCCTTTTGTAAACGTCTGTATATTGAGATGCTTGCATGCGATGTGAGGAGCATAACATGTAGAGAAAGCTATAAAATCTTCCAGAGGCATATACAACTCATCTAACCTAAGCTAAGCTAACGTAACCAATATTTCATTAGTTTCAATATTTTCATTAACTGCATTAATCACATTAATTACATAAGCTAAGCTAACCTAAACTACCCTAACTCCAGGCAATATTACCTAATCTAATAGACTAACCTGTCTTGTCATCACCCACATAACCAGACCACCTCCAATGTTAACCTAAACTGACTTAAACCATCCTCTAATCTCTTTTCTCTCCTTGCTTAACCTAAACTGGCCTAACTCCAAGCCATACTAACCTAAGTCAGCTTAAATTGCCCCTTTATCCAGCTAACCTATCATATCATTATCTAAACTTGTCCAACTTCAACCTATGTGAACCTAATCTAATAAGCTAACCAGTCCTGTCACCATCCCCTCTCTCAACATAACCTAAACTTCATCTCTATTAAGCTAAGCTATCCTAGACCGGCCATTTATCCTTTATCGTCTATATGGAAGATCTCTCGTTACCTAAACGGCTACTTGCACCACTTAAATGAACTTTGTATCAGATAACCGGCCCCATTACTCAGTAATTATGGTACTTTCACGGTATTAAAAAAAAGAAGAAAAAGAAAGAAAGAGCCCTTATGTATAACGTACAAGCAGTCTTGTATTTATAACATGTTGGAGCCACCGCTTGCCTTTTATGATCCTGCTCCACACGTCAGGTCATGGCTATAAGGAAATGAGCGGACGGCAGAATTTAGGAAATGTCAACTAAACAATAACGTTCAGTATGAGGGTTATCGAACATTTAGAAATAAGGTAAGTACCCCAAAAATATTTTCCAACTAAAGCACTGCCTGAACCAAATGAGTAGCGTGTAAGCTGAGTTCTAGGGGTCCATAGAAATTGCGCAAATTAAGTCCCAGATGTAACAAAGTGAACTTTTGAACAAAACTTCCAGGCTGATAAATTACATTTAAGAATTGCAGATAAATAAATGAAAGTTGTTCTCAGTGTTTTTATTTTGTGCCATTGTAAACGGATCATCATGTAGCACGCAAATGGAATACTCCACAGTGAAAGATGTTAAATGAAAAGCCGGTGAAAATGGGGATAACAATATTTGATGCGGGAGTTCAAAGTATCGCCATTAGGTCTGTTGTCAGCCTAAGCTAAACCCTGATTTTTCTTTCTTTAAAATAGTACTCCAAAGCATTCAGCTCCAAACCGGAATAGAAACTCTCCAGCGTGAATAAGAATAACGTGTATCTCAAATCAAGGCAAGCCAGAACGTTAAGGTAAGTCCTTCAATGGACCACACCTCAAAATCCAGAAGTAATTAATTATTTCCTGTAGAATCTTGCATTAAAGTTCTTATTCCTTAACAGTTTCACAGTATTTAGAAGCAGCTGTGGTGGTGGTGATGGTGGTGGTGGTGGTGATGGTGGTGATGGTGATGGTGGTGGTGGTGATGGTGATGGTGGTGGTGATGGTGGTGATGGTGGTGGTGGTGATGGTGGTGGTGGTGGTGGTGGTGGTGATGGTGATGGTGGTGGTGGTGGTGATGGTGGTGGTGGTGTTGGTGATGGTGGTGGTGGTGATGGTGGTGGTGGTGATGGTGATGGTGGTGGTGGTGATGGTGGGGTGGTGATGGTGGTGGTGGTGATGGTGGTGGTGGTGATGGTGGTGGTGGTGGTGATGGTGGTGGTGGTGATGGTGGTGGTGGTGGTGGTGATGGTGGTGGTGGTGGTGATGGTGGTGGTGGTGATGGTAGTGGTGGTGATGGTGGTGGTGATGGTGATGGTGGTGGTGGTGGTGATGGTGGTGGTGGTGGTGATGGTGGTGGTGGTGATGGTAGTGGTGATGGTGGTGGTGATGGTGGTGGTGGTGATGATGGTGGTGGTAGTGGTGATGGTGGTGGTGATGGAGGTGGTGATGGTGGTGGTGGTGATGGTGGTGGTGGTGGTGATGGTAGTGGTGGTGGTGGTGAAGGTGGTGGTGGTGGTGATGGTGGTGGTGATGATGGTGGTGATGGTGATGGTGGTGGTGGTGAAGGTGGTGGTGGTGATGGTGGTGGTGGTGATGGTGGTGATGGTGGTGGTGGTGGTGATGGTGGTAGTGGTGGTGATGGTGATGGTGCAGGTGGTGATGGTGGTGGTGGTGGTGATGGTGGTGGTGATGATGGTGGTGGTGATGGTAATGGTGGTGGTGATGGTGCTGGTGGTGGTGATGGTGGTGGTGATGGTGGTGGTGGTGGTGGTGGTGATGGTGGTGGTGGTGGTGATGGTGGTGGTAGTGGTGATGGTAGTGGTGATGGTGGTGGTGGTGATGGTGGTGGTGGTGATGATGGTGGTGGTGGTGATGGTGGTGGTGATGGTGGTGGTGGTGATGGTGGTGGTGGTAGTGATGGTGGTGGTGGTAGTGATGGTGGTGGTGGTGATGGTGGTGGTGGTGATGGTGGTGGTGGTGTAAACATGTCTGGCAATACCTACTGAATACGATACCGGAGAACATTAGAAAGACTGCGCTGCAGTTGAAATCTAGGAACACACCCAGAAGGAGAGCGCATAGGGTTACTCCACAACGGCCAGACATTAGAGAAAGACAAACGGCCATCGCTCTGTAAATAAAAAGAACATCATTTATTTAATAACACACGGCAGTATTTCTGGGGCATATAAACATTTACCGTAACCCACGCCTATAATTAATAACAATATTTGTAAACATGTATATTTCAATGTAGCTGTTGTAAGATGGAATATTCTGGAAATTAGGTTTAACAGGGTAATAAGATGCATAATTTAAAAGGGGAGACATTGAACTTTTAACCTTAATAGCAGAAAGCCAATCACAAGCAAGTAACATGTTTCGAATGTTTTGTACGCTAACATTGTTGTAACTTTTGTTAGGAATTCACTTCCAGTGCAACACTCAGTTTGATAGGTTCTTTTCGTGATGTCGCATTAAAAATACAGTATTTACTGCGAGTGAAAAAGGAAGATTAATAAAAGGGTAATCACTAATACATTTAGACTACTCCTACTAGTAGTAGCAAGTAAATATGTTAATTATAATAATCAGTAATATTAATAAGTCAATACTTTTAAAATTTCGGACCAAGGTAATATAAACTGACGCTTAAGTATAAACAACAGCTTTATTGAACCACGCGTATTTTACTGGAATACAAGATAATTTATGTGTAAAGCATAGCAAGATAACTGTACAATAATAAAGAATAACGTGAAACGTTATTTCCATTGTTATTATTTGCACAATGGCACACTTACACATATGGATGATGTCTCATAAGTAATGTCGGTTTTTAAGCAAAACTTTATTTGGAACGTTTTCTGACAAGAAATTTAAACTGCTCTTCAAAGTAGAGACCATCCACTCTATGGTCTTTAGCCACCTTTCAGCGAGGTTTATTATCCCGCTACGGTACTAGTCTCTGGTTTTTGATGCAAAAAAATTGGTGAGACCAACTTCCACAGCTTCAATGTTTTCGAAATTTCTTCCACGCAAGAAATGGGACATTAATTGAAACAGATGGTAATATGAAGGCGCAAGATCAGGGCTGCATGCTGTGTGTGGTAGCAGTTCGACTGCTTCCAATTCCAATTAAACTGATTTCTTTTAACGGTGACTTTGGCAGATTGACGGGCACTGAGCCATTATTTCGAGGCGTCAGGGTTGCGGTAATAGACCCATTTTTCGTCACATGTGGCAATTCTCCTGATAATTCTATCTTCCATCGGATTACCGGTAAGCTGACGTAGATATCCACTCTACATTGAGCCTGTTGAGGTGTCAATTCATGAGGTACAGATCTACAGCAAAAGCTGTACAAAAAGCTTTGATTCTCCAAGTTTCTTAATCTGGCGATGTATGGTTTCTTTTGATGGACCAGTTCTTCTGACAGCCTGAGAGTACTTTTTTGCGGATTTTCTTCCAAACCTCTGCGTGTATTCTCAATATCCCATAATTTAGGTCTTCTAGATCGTAGTAAACCTTCAGTGTTTTCTTCTCCAGTGTTGAAACTTTGGAACCATCGTGCCACACGCTCGCTACGACACCTTCTCCTTCCACTTCACATATTTTTCGAGCCTCGGCAGCAGCTTTATAATCTTGTTTCCAGTAGTGCTTTAGAAGGACAGTAATCTCAGACTTTGTAACTTCCATTCTGTGATTGTGTATTAACAACCGACGACTGATATATTCTTGCAATACACACATTACTAGCCATGGCTTCCTGTAAATAGCATTGGCGAACCAAAGAAAACCAATTCTATCTTATAAAACACCAAAATTAAAAACCAACATTACTTATGAGACAACCTAATATGACTCGTTACCAGTTACACACCCTGCCAGGAGTTACGTGCTCAACTGCTGAGTTTTAAAAAATTTGCCGGAGCAATAGGAATACGTTAATATCAAATGCATAATATTACAAAGCAAGTATTATTATAATAAGAATGCATAAAATAAACATTGGCACCTTAATTGCAATGCCACTAAATTAATAATAAAGCCAAGAAAGCAGTGCAAATGCCTATAGCTTTTATATTCCTTACTATAAGGACCTAATGGTAACCCATTATAAAGCTTGTTTGTCTATCCAGACTATTTTATTCACAATAAATATTCGCGTAGAAATAATTTAAAATATATAATACCATAAATAGTCATATATTTATAAAACCATACGTGGTTTGCCGTATGCAAGAGAATGAGGTAAAGCTGTATGCCGGTTTCGAAAATGTATGTCTTAACAAGAACAAATTATTTGTCTAAATTAATATACACTTCTAAGGTACAATATACCAGAGTTACAGTCAGTGCATTAAACTTAACTAAATTGTATTATTACTGAAAATATTAAAGTTAACTTTAGTTATAGTTTAATAAAAAGCAATATTGCTGCTTTCAGGTTTAAGTCATTATGTACTTTTATTTTTTCTGGTGATAACCTGAATTTTGCTCAGCTAGTATCTGTCAAATTTCTCAGAATGCTACAAGCATGGACATTATACAAATGGTGCTGTTTACCTGAGTTGCGTTGGAATCGATTCTATCACTATACTGTTAAGAAGGTTAACACAGACACCTGTCGTGGCGATGAACACTGATGTTAGCGCGATCACTCCAATCTCAGATCGAACTAGGAACAGGCCAATGGAAGTGCCAGTGGCTACCAGGAGACTTGCCGCTAAAACATTATTAGTAGTAATAGTGCATTATAATTAGGTACAGTACCATTAAATATGTATCTATAAATGTGTACACTAAATTTTCAAGATCACATTCTACGGATAATTGGAGACTAAACTGTTGAAGAATAAATCCTTTAAATGTAACTAGCTCTCATGTTATAGTAAGCAGTTAAACAACCAGAAAAATACCATGGCACTTTCACTTTCACTTGGCAGCTTACAAGTAAGCAAGTGTGATTATTCTAGTTGTCCTAAGTAGAGGGCGTAAGTTATATATTATGAACTACTGTCCATTCCAAACCAGAATTCCCTCTGATGTAAACAAAAGCACGTGCTTCTGCCTTTCACGAACCCAAGAACACGCTCTTACGCTAACGTAAATAGTTCTTTAATGCATGTATTGTATCATGAAATGTTAGAGCAGGGAAGGTATAGAACTGCACATTTTATTGCGGTTATCATAAGTGCTCATTGCTAAAGGTAATGGATATATACTAACTGTTAAGAGATTACAAAATATGATTTTCGTCTGCTATTGCGCTAACAGCGAGAGCATCTTGCTTGTTAATACCAACTGTATGCATGACTGCCATTCTCTTGCATATACGAGAAATGTAGCAATGCATTCCCGAGGTGCTATCTGAGTACCGAATAAATACTTTGCGTAACACAGAATATATGATAAGCGAACAGGCATTCATAATACGGTAATACATGTACACTCAGCTCAGGTCAAATCTTGTGATTTAGTCAGTTTGTATTTGAGTTCTCGTGGCAAAGAAAGATGCGTGTAGTGCGAATAAACTGTTCAAACACGAAACCGGGAACCAGAAAAGTGGCGAAAAACAAACAATACTTAATATATTCAACTCACTATTATAAAAATACCCGACACTTGCATTAGTGCATATTACGAAACTATTATAATATCGGATTTTACAGGCGTTTCAGTGAGAAGTGTAACCAAAGCGTGCAGGGAATATAAAACAGACATAATAGAACATAGAATAAGAGAATCAAATGTGGGAACTTGTTTTAGGCGCGACAGTGCTGTGGAATTGTGGATAAGCTTGTCATTATTTTGGAGAGTAGTTCTAATTCCGATATGGCAGCTGAGTCATCTTGGAGGATTCGGATTTGGGTGTTGCGTTTTTGCCCGAGGATTGAGATTAACGTAAGTAAAATGTTCATTTCCGCATACTTATAAAATCGATTGTTACCTTAGGTTACATTTTGAACTATGGTTCTCACGTAGGGCGCGTTTTTATAGATTTAAACAGTGTTTAACAAGCACATGAGAGGGGAACAAGCAGCATTAGGGGGGGATTGCGAACTGCTTTTGCGCGGATAATACAAATACCTTGTTTACAGGAGAGGCACTCTGGTTTGGAATGGAACTATAGAAATTGCACATGCGACAGAGATTGTGTATACCGTCATACCATCATAAAAGCCTCTATCCGTTTTACTTTGACACTGCCGTATTTATTACTTGACAAGTCAGGGTTCATTATTTAGATGACAGCAAGGCAACTGCATCATTTAATATAGGCAGTTCAGATTGCGTACTTCTTCTCCTGTTCTTGCAACCGAACTTGAGAGCTAGTATAGATTATAATAGTACAATAAGAAAGGAACGTTTCTTCTCACTCTTAAGTCAGGAAATGACGTAATTCATTTTCTCACTAGCAAATGCAGTAAAAAACTTGATACAACTTGCAAAAACCAAACTTCGTTCATCTTAATTCTACATTTATTTTCAAATCATTAAATGTTTTATTTACATGAAGCATATTATATTCATGCAAAGATTACAGTATTTTATTTTAGAGTAAACCGTATTCTGCTATGACTCTTGTAGACAGAGTCCCGAGCCAATATTATGAATACCATTGCTGAACAGAATGTATACGAAGCAGGAGTAGCAGAGAACACTAATGTAACGGTAAGCTGGGTTTTGTGAGATCCAGTTGAGTAGAAAATACGCCAGAGCCTCACTATTTCTTGCACATAATGCCATGTGCTACTTGAGACTAGTTTAGAACGTTTTAAGTTTTACTTCCTCTACCACCTAATTATAGTAGGTAAGAGAAAGCATTGTATTCCATTATATAGTTAAACCGGTCTGTGTGTGTGTGTGTGTGTGTTTGTGTGTGTCTGTATGTGTGTCTGAACGGATAACTCAAAATCGAAACGTTCGATAAATACTAAATTTGGTATTTAAGTTCAGTATCTTCAAACGATGCGACACGAAGAGTTTCAAAACAATTTCCCCACCCAAAATACAGTTTACTTTGAAACACTTTGATATTTATGACTTTATAAAAAATGGTTCTAAGAATATTGATTAAACTACCATATGTTTAAGGTATTTGTGTGGAAACTGAAAAGTATAGCTTTCATTTTCTGGTAATAGCCTATGAAGTCTCTTCATTTTGAATAACTTTTATAATTGGTAAACCTTAAGAAATGGGAAAATCTTAACTATACAAAAAATCTTGATCTCGTTAAAGTACACTGGTATTGTAATAAAAGCATTAGATTCATTTTTGAGAAAATCCAAAATATCGGAAATACTTCCATGTAAAGGGTAGTTTGGTGTAAGGAGATTTTATTGAAAAGATTGGTGTGGCATCTCTGAAAGATGCCGAACATAAATAGCAAGTTTGGTATTTATTCTTAATTTCGCTTTTGGGTTGTGCTGTTCAAAGACACACACACGCACACACAAACAGATATGGTCCTTTTTCTACAAAAAAAATATACATATATATGTATATATATTTTTTTTACTTTCTCTACTATGTATAGTAAGTAGGGGAAGTATTGTATCCCATCCGAACATTCGATATCGATATTTCACCGGAAATACATGCTCTGAGGTCCCCTGAATCCAAAAAAAGTGTTTTAAAAAGTTCCATGTGTGTCCGTGAACAGTATAACTCATAAACGAAAATTAGAATAAATAAAAAACTTGGTATTTAGGTTCAACACCTTCCAAAATTGCGACACGAAGATTTTGAAGAAAATTCCCCCACCCCACACTACCCTTTATATGGAAGATTTTTCGAAAATTTTGAAAAATGGCTCCAATGGTTTTTATTAAAATACCATACGCTAAAGATGTTTACATGACAACTAAAATGTATATCTGGAATTTTATGAGAATAGCCTGTTAAGTCCACTTCATTTGGAAGAAATTCTGTATAATTTTATGTAACTGGTAAATGTTAAGCGATAGGCGAAAACGTACAATAAAAAAAATGTAGATATCTTTAAAACACACAATTTATTTCAGATAAATATTTTGTAACATTAACCATTTCCAAGATACCCGTTATTAATGGTTCGATTTGTTCAATAATTTGTCATTCTTTTTAAGCCCCGTCGATTTTCAGTTACTTCTCGCGATTGCATGAAAACAGTATGGAATTTTAAGGCCAGCATGTAGCGTCCAGTTCTTAAACATTTGCCTAGCGCGGAACAAAATATGTAATGTAGCTATTTCTACAAAGGCTTACTTAGATTAAAATGTAGTAGATAAAAAATAAGATATTGTATACCCACTAATAAACGATAGAGAGTAGAGAAAGTCATGTGAATGTATCGCTTCAGATATCTTTTTAATTGTGGGCCTCAAAACGTGTATTTCTGGTGAAATACTGACATTGAATTATTGGGGGAATGCAATGGTTTCTTTTAACTACTTTAGAAATGGTAAAGAAAGTACACAGCTGACTACCGCTTTGGATAACTATATCCATATCAATAACAAAGTGTGTAGATGTATAATGAAGGTTTATCCCGATTAACAAGAAGCAGACAAAAGAATAAGTCTTTGTACGTAAGTATAGTTCGTAGAGAGTAAGTGGAGAAAGTCATGCGAATACAAACAGATCACAGTTTTCTTCAAGTAGTAAACCGCGATTCGTTTTTTCTCGTGGTCTTGAGGAGGATGGAATTTCAAAGGCATCACATAGCGACCCGCTTTTTAAAAATCTTAGCTTACTTTATTCTTTTATACCAACAACGATTTGTGTAATGAAAGACTATCTCGATGAACAAGAAGTAGATTGAGCGGTGTTGATTAAAATACCACTTGTTTAAGATATTCAGATGGCAAGCAAAATTTATGTATGTAATCTTCCGGAATAGCCTGTGAATCCTTCCTCATTCGGAAAACATTTTGTATAACTTTGTATAGTTGATAAACCATAAGAGATAAACGTAAACTTACTCAGGAAAGTTGTAGATCTCTTTAAAACACACGATTTATTTCAAATACCCTTTTTGTGGCATCAGCCATTTTCGGAAATTAAATTAAATTGAGTTTTATTTATGGACGCTCTTTATCTGCTGTGGTCCTTAGCGTCCCATTCTATATTGGTCTTGAAGGACCGTAAGTTTTTCTCAGAGGCCTCTTTATCAGGATTGAGGTTCTTTTACGTGCCGTAAATCTATGACATGGGACCACTGGCTTTACTTCCCTTTCGAAGGAAAAAATCCATCGCCCTCCGCCGAGTTTGAACCCGCGATCTCGGGCTATTGCCACGAGGACGATAGCCACTTCCGAGATATCCATTATTATTGCTTTGAGTTTTTCAATACTTTGTCATTTTTTAAAGCTATTCAGCTGTTTCTCGCGATGTCATGAAAAGTGTATAGAATTTCTACGTCAGTATAATAGCGGCCCGGTTTTTAACCATCTGACCATCGATTGGGTGTACCTTATCCATTTAGTACCTTTAAAGAAATGTGTAATTAACCTATTTCTTAAAAGGCTTCTCCTGATTAACATAAAGTAACAAATACGCTTTCTTAAGAGTGGTGTGTAGAAGTTACATAAAATAAATGAAAATAGGTAGAAAGTCATGTGAATGTAACGCAGCAGAGTTTTAGAAAATGGTTCATGTGTACGTCTATAAACAGCATAACTAAAAAACAAAAGCCGAATATGTCAAGTTTCTTCAAAGGATGTGACACGGAGGTTTTCAAGAAAATCCCCCAACCCAAACCACCTTCTACGTGGAAACATTTTCGATATTGTTCATTTCCTCAAAATTATCTTTGACGATTTTGATTAGAATTTCATATATTTAGGACACTCACATGACAAATGAAACGTACATCTGGAATTTCCGGAAATACCTTGTAAATTCCTGTTCATTGTGAAGGGATTTTTATAATTTTGAATAACTGGTAAACAATAAGATATCGACAAAGACTTACCTCACAAAAACCGTTAACACAGATTGTTATGAAATAACTGTTTATGTGGCATCAGCCATATCCGAGATATCCATTACTATTCGTTTAAATTTTTCAGTACTTTATCAATTTTAAAGTGCTGACGCTATTTAGTTTTTTCTCGCGATGTATGAAATTTCAAGGTGAGCATGTAGCGGTATATGACTGTCGACTCTACTTCCAGTGTACCCCTTATAACCACAACGAAATGTGTAGTAAAACTATTTCTGCAAACGTTTATTTCGGTTAACATAAAGCAGATAGAAAAATCATTAGTTTGAGAAACATAGTTGCTTACCTATGAGCGGTTTCTTGGCGAAACATGAGACAATATAACCATAGAAGGTGTAAATGACAGTGCATATAGCACCGAGAAAGATGGTGTTGCGTAGGGCAGTGGGATTCACAGAACCTGTGCACTCAGCAGTCTGGTTGTACGCCACAATGTCGTCCGTCGTGAAGTTCCATCCCTCGTTGTAGTCCACCTTTAGGGCATTTACCACTTCACAGACGGTCAGATCATGGCCAGGGTTTTCAGCCGAATACTCGGCCAAGCGATTGTAGAGGTCTGGCAGCCACATCGCCAAGCCGTTGAAGCTTCGGAAACACATTGAAAGAATAGAAACGGGTGTAAGACACATTTATTACAGGACTCAACAAGTTGTTTACATATAATCGGTAATTCCGGAAATTAATAAAGGAGAAAAGAGCCAAATCTTAATTTAAGCAAATACTCAACATTGTAGGTACTATGTGCATTTTTACAGCGTCTTTTACAGCTTGGACTTTTCACAATGGGTTTTTAAACTTGTTCTATGACAACAAACAGGAGGTCGTGTTGATAATCCTGAATGTAAGGAATTAAAGTGGAAGGCAGAATTATTTATTGTTTTTCATTCAGAATCTGACTCACCTTATTTTATTCACCTGCAAGTCATGTTAGAAGTAAAATTCTTATGTTTTGTTTTGTTATTTTACTTTGATAAGGGCAAAAACCAGCCTTGGCTCAAGTATTGCCAGATTAGTAACTCTTATTACCTCTTTACATAACATAATTAGGTAATTTAAAACTTATAGCAATGCTATATGCTAATTTGAGCAACATTCAATGTTCTCAAAGGAAGCGTGTCATCTGAAATTTGGAATAATAACCGCTATAAGTTATCCTTATTTTTTCTATCACTAACTTTGAAGAAAAATCCCTCTATGAGCTTTACTTGTGCGTGCACTGAGCGGGATGGCTCAGGCGGAAACCTTTGTGACTCGCATTCGGGAGTTCCCGGGTTCGATCCCCGGAGACCGCCCATGGGTTTTTCGTGGTTTCCCCGTGTCGTCAGGCGAATGCTGGAGTGGTTCATCTTCTATCACGACTCTCCTCCCTCTCATTTCCTGTACCCATAATCTTCCCTGTCGTCCCCTTCAGGGTTGTAGGACTAGGCGACGGTGTCCGGCGGGTTGCGGCTGGAATATTGGCTTGCGCACTGTAGAGATTTGTTCCCTGGCATTGCTGCGAGGTATGCTCAGTTAGGTCTCGCCTCCAAGTGGACTCCGCCCCGGGGACCCGCAGGAGATTGGTGGCTTGTGGGTGGGCCGGGATAGCGGCGGATGCGTTACATCTGGAAACGTTAGGGATCCCGTCCGTGCTTACGCCCGCCGTCATCTCTAGTGTCCTTCGGATCTCTTCACTCATTTCTCTCTCCCTCCCGGGGGTCACGTGTAGAAGCACAAGGGACCGACTGGCCTGCGGGCGGTGCTCTGCCCCGGTTTCGCGGGCCCCCTCCGTTGATTCGTACCTTACCTTCTACTTGTGCCTAACTTTTACTACTGACATGAAACTGTCTGTTCAGTTTCGAATAAGTGAAAGATATCTCAAGGAACGAAATTTTAACTTCCAAATGAATGTAAATTC
This sequence comes from Deroplatys truncata, assembly GCA_030765065.1. Classification (NCBI taxonomy): domain Eukaryota; kingdom Metazoa; phylum Arthropoda; class Insecta; order Mantodea; family Mantidae; genus Deroplatys; species Deroplatys truncata. Next base: position 32,034,291 of record CM060976.1, read on the forward strand.
CTGTTAAACCAGAAATAATTTGTGTTTTAGTTTTAGAGTCATTGGTAAGGATAGTTATGCTGAATAATTCGAAAGGATATGCCCACAAAATTCCGACATGGAGCTTTCAGTGAGATTCCAGTGAAAATTCGATTTCGAGATTTTGACTGAACTACTCGTTTTTTTAAATTCCTTGTACTGTACTTATATGGAGGGGCCATCCGGAACCAGGACAGAGCACCGCACGCAGACCAGTCGGCCCATTGTGCTTCCGACGTGACCCAAGGATGATCGTGGGTCATCTTTCATCCTCTATACATTGTACATCATGGAAGTTTTGTTAAGCAACTAATACATTTTTGGAATTAATTGTTCTTCCACACAAGCCGTGTGTTGGACTTAAAGTACTTACAACATTGTAAGTCGCCATTAGCGTATGTCATCTCAATACAATTTGACATCTTGTGGTTCACCGGGAAAAATACGAAACAGCTGGAGAATTTAGTATTGGGTCGGCATGTTGCCATGGCAGCTCAGTGGTTAGAGCATACGGACGGAGACGGGCAGATCCGTGGTTCAAATCCCGGCTATGGCATTGAATTTTTCATTCGCCTGATTCTACCTTTCTAATACGTTTTTCTTTATTGTAGTTGAATTTATTTATTCAACACACCCTAAGAACTTAATACTGAAAAAGACGTTCTCACCACAACTTCACAGAAACAATGAATCTTTAATATGCTTTTCAATTTTATTTAATTTTATGATCATTCATCGGATTGGTGTATCACTTCCTGTTTCTCCTTCACGCTGAGAACAGAGGACACTATCTGCATGCTATTCACAGTCGCCACATAACACCACAAGCCGAGGAAAGAGCAATCTATCATTTAAAGCTGCATGGGATTAAACTTCGATTACATTGTTGCTGTAAGCAAGACTACACCGACCCAATCCCAATATCAGATTTGCTTCCTACATTTAAAGTTCACGAATATGTTCCTTGTAATCAGTAGAATTGCAGAAAAAATAACAAATTCTACTCCATCGTTACAGTAAATAACATTCATTCTAGCTGTTTATCACACCTTATCGCACCGGGAAAAACAAATTATTCTTACGCAACGTTTGCCTAGTTATAGCAACTAAAGAAATGAAAATCAGGTACCTGAATGCATTATGAAATCAGTTTCGTCCAATACCTTTTCAGAACAGGATTCACTGAACCTTGACTATACATAACCTTAGTTTCAGACTATATAAGCATGTACTTCCTGATGACTTCAGAAATCTTTGTAATATACGTAAATAAATTATAAAGACATTAACAACTAGGTTTATATTGTAATCTGATGCGTCTGTGCACTTTGTTAAACAACAGGGACATCTCCCAAATAAGAAGATGCACTCCGACATCTCGAAAATACTATTTAAACCTCACATCTGTTGAGAGTTAACTGGTTGAATATTCGCCATATTATTCGCACATTTACAGATAACGCCGAAAATACCTGCCCCCCTCGTTTTAGAGATAAGCAAATCTTGCTATATGAAGAAGACAACAAAAATGTTTAGAAAATCAAACAAGGATTAGTTTTAAAAAATCTGATGTGATATATTCACATGACTTTCTCCACCCTCTAATGTTTATTACTGGCTATACAAATTATTCTTACACAAGCTTATTTTTTATGTACTATGTTTTAATCCAAATAAACCTTTGCAGAAATAGCTACATTACACATTTCGTTATAGATACAAAGAGAACAGCGATAGTCAAATGTTTAAGACCTGGACGCTGTATACTGACCTTACACTTCCATACTGTTTCCATGCAATCGCGAGATACAAGTGAATATTGAAAGGACCTTAAGAAAATGGCCAATAAATGAACAATTCGAACCTTTAATAATGGGTATTTCGAAAACGGTTTATACCACAAAAACACCTATTTGAAATAAACGGTGCGTTTTGAATTTTTGGTGCGTTACGTTTTCGTCTGTCGCTTAACGTTTACAGGTTATACAAGATTATACAAAATTTCTTCCAAACGAAGTGGGCTTCACAGGCTATTCCCAGAAAATTCAAGGTATACATTACATTTGTCATGTAAATTATCTGTAAAATCTAAATGATATTTTAATCAAAATCGTTGGTCATTTTTTAAAAAATCAAAATTTTCGAAAAACCTTCCATGTACAGGGTAGTCTGGGGTGGAGGGATTTTATGAACATCTTCGCATCTTTGGAGGGTACTGAATTTAAATACCAAGTTTGGTGTTGATCCAACTTTTTGAGTTATGTTGTTCACGGAAACACAAACAGACACGCACACGGATCCTTTTCTAAAAGTGCTTTTTCTATTCAGGGGCCTGAAACATGTATTTCCGGTGAAATCTCGGTATCAAAGTTTTGGGTGGAATACAATGCTTCCCCTAATTACTATACGTAGTAGGAAAAGTAAAAATGTAAGTGATATTATTGTTTTTCAAAATATTCCTTCTTTAATATCAATACATTTTTGCATTCGATGAAACCAGTCCTTAAAACAATGATGCCACTCTTTTTATAATGTTTCACTGCTTCATCTGATGACGAAAATATGATTCCATGCATTTTATCTTTAATTTTTGGAACAAGAAATTACAAGGTGCTAGCTGTATAGTGGAGAGTCCATGGTTAGGCCTTTGGGATATCCAGATACTCAAGTGTTAGTTTTACTGTATGCGACGATACGCTGTCATGATGTAACATTTTTCCTTTTGGGCGTTTCTCACGAACGTTTTAATACATTTCTGGTAAAAGAGATTTGTGTAACAGTCAGCAGTAATGGTATGTCTAACTTGTAATGTTATAGTAGCAATGTGGCCCGTTTTAGAAAAAAAACAACCAGAAACCATCTTCGTACCAGCAATGAGAATTCGTCGAATTTTTGTAGGTTAGGTTCTGTTAGAAAGACCCATTGAGCCCATTTACTTTTGTTTTTAGGACCATAACAATAATTCCAAGATTCATCACCAGTAAGGATATTCCAAAGCAAATTTGAATGTCTGCCCCTTGGAGTTTTTCCAGAGCTTTTGTTGTTGTTTTTGATCGGGGTCAGTTTATGTGAAATGCATCGACAACAAAGTTTTCTCAAGCCTAAATATTGATGTAAAATATTTTGGATTGGACTCATACCAATGCCCAATGTCACCAGAATAAACTCATAAAATGTCCGTCGATCTTCTTCAAGATTGCTCAAACAATATTTTCATCAGTAACAGCAGTTCTTGGGCGTCCTTCGCGAAATTCAATACTAAGAAGAAAAAAAATTGTTTTAAATTCGCTGTACCAATTATAAATTGTTGGCCTAGATAGAAATTAAGCGCCAAATGAATTTCTAAGCTGATATTCACATGGTTTAGGCGTTAATGAGGATTTAAAATCATAAAAAGTTATAGCCCGGAGATGTTTAATAGTCAAATTCATTTTTGGGTGAACACAAAATCTTTAAATGATGATAATTATTGAACTATTAGAGAAAACCAAAAAGACTACGCGGAAATCAACTCGAAAAGCGTTATAAACTAGCTGTCAAATACAAACAAATTTAACTGGTTTTTACAAACAAGAAACGTGGCATTCTAAAAAATGTTCAGTACCACCCTCCTATCCTACTGGATTAGCTCCTTTTGACTAATTTCTGCCAAGAGACTGGAAGAAACAAGGCTTTCTTTGGAAATAAAACCTGCCCCTGGATTGATTTGTATCCAACAGGCAAGGAGATACTATTGGACTGATGGAATGCCACAATTAAGGGACCTTTTTCTACCTTAATGCCGTCGCTAATAGCTTATATAACAGTGATTCGCGGCTTACCAACTTGCAAAGAGTTCACTGGATGACTAACGATGAAGATTCTAGCAGTTGTGGACCAACACGCAATTAACAGGAAGCAATAAGTAGAAGAAAAATCGTGGTATAGTATTCATTAATGGAATACTAACTCCAATCACAAAGACTGTATGAGTATGATAGGGAGCAACACTGTCCTGCACTGAGACCTTTGCAGATCTATTGTGCGTCCCCAGTCTTATTATCATCACTCCAGAAGTCTGACGTTCATAATGAACTGAATCAGACTCTGCACGTAATGTTTGAGAGCTCCTCCAATTTTAAAAATTGACTCCTAAGAAAGGAGAAGGAACCCCGAATTCAAACTCTGATTCTCTCGGTCCAGAGGTTATGTGGCTGGGCTGGTAACCGCCTACTTAAAACTGTAATTACTAGCAGTCTCAAGAAAGAAAGCCGAATGGATTTAATGGACATAACATAAGCAAGAAAAATGTTGAAACGATTCGGAATTACGAATTTTTTTAATTTTATTAGATGGAATGTGAGAAGCCTATAATATAGAAGAAGACGAATTACGTGAAATGAAGCACCTATTCAGAGTTGTATGTTCAAATACTCAAGAAATGAAACTTACTTTGAATTCTTAGATACTCATCTTTTCCTTCTCATGGATGAATTGATTTGCTTGCTAAAACAGTTACGTGTTTTTGAGCTATTGAAGCTTCTGTCTTCCTCCGTAAAATTTATCTAGGAAATATGAACTACAGTTAACTGGACGTGAAAATAAAACTGAGCTTTTCAATAAACAAATCATAGTACAGTGTGAAAATGTAGGTAGATGATGAATAGAAAAAGTCTAAGAGGTTTACAATTTATATTTTTTTTACCTTCTCTACCACGTACATCGTAGTTAGAGAAGATATTGCATTCCACCCAAAAATTCGATTACTAGATTTCACCGAAAATACATGTTTGGGGGCCCATAAATCCAAGAAAACATTTTAACATTTTTAGAAAAAATCCGTGTATGTTTGTGTGTGTGTCCCTGTGAACAATATAACTCAAAAACAAACGGTCAGATAAACACCAAACTTTGTATTTAGTTTCAGTACCTTCAAAAAAGGCAACACGAAGATTTTCAAGAAAACCTCACCACCCCAAACGTCTCTTTACATGAACATTTTTTCGAAATTTTAAATTTTTTTTTAAAAAATGGCTGTAACGATTTTGAATAAAATACCACAAAATAAAGACATTTACATGACAAATAAAGTTTATTATTAATGAAATTTGCTGGGAGTAACCTGTGAAGTCTTCTTCATTTGGAAGGCATTTTGTATAATCTTGTATAACTGGTAAACGTTCAGTGATAGACGAAAACATACTACACAAAAGATGTAGATCTCTTTAAATCACACAATTTATTTAAATAAGTGTTTTGTGGCATAAGCTATTTCTGAGATATGCGTTAGTAATGGTTCGAATTGCTCATTACTTGACCATTCTCTTGAAGTCCTGTAACATTTAGTTGTTTCTCGCGGTGGCATAGAAACATTAAGGAATTTTAAGACCAGCATATAGTGTTGATTATCCCTGTTCCCTTATCTAATATAACAAAATGTGTAAGGTAGCTACTTCTGCATAGGTTTATTTGGGTTAAAAAGTAGTAGATAGTAAAATAAGCTTAAACAAGAATAGTTTGTATACTCACTAATAAAGATAGGAGGTAGAGAATGTCGCGAATGTATCACATCAGGTTTTTAGAAAAAGGTTCGTAGTGTGTGTGTGTGTGTGTGTGTGTGTGTGTGTGTGTCTGCGAACAGCATAATTCAAAAACGAAAAGTCGGGTAAATACCAAATTTAGTATTTAGATTCAGTACCTTCCAAAGATGCGACACGAATATTTTCAAGAGTATCCTCCTATTCCAAACTACTCTTTACATGGAACATTTTTCGAAATTTTTTATTTTCTAAAAAATGGCTGTAACGATTTTGATTAATATAGTATATTAAAGACATTTAGATGACAAATAAAATGTATATCTTGAATTTTCTGAATATAACCTTGAGGTCCTCTCCATTCGGAATGAATTTTGTATAACTGGTAAGCGTTAAGCAATAGATGAAAACGCACAAATCGGAGAATGTAGATCTCCTTAAAATACACACTTTATTTCAAATGATTTTTTTTTCGATTGCATCCGCCATTTTCGTGATATATTTTATTAATAGTTTGAATTGTTCAATATTTAACGATTCTTTCAAAGTCCTGTCGATTTTCAGCTGTTTATCGCGATGAGATGGAAAGAGTACGAAAAGGTATAGCGTCCAATTCTAGAGCATTTGACTGACGCTATTCCCTTTATGTCTATAACGAAATGTGTAATGTAACTATTTCTTAAAGGTTTATCTGAATTAAAATGGAATAGGAAAGTAAACTTTTGTAAGAATAACTAACGCAGTAATAAGCGCTACAGGGTAGAGAAAGTCATATAAATGTGATACATAAGATTTGTTTACTTTCTCTACTACGTATAGTAAGTAGGGGAAGTATTGCATTCCACTCAAACATTCGATACCGAGATTTCACCGGAAATACGGGTTTTGAGGCCTCTTGAATCCAAAAAAAAGCAGTTTTGGAAACATGTCCGTGTGTGTGTGTCTGTGAACAGCATAACTCAAAAACGAACAGTCGGATAAACACCAAGCTTGGTATTTAGGTTCAGTATCTTCCAGAGATGCGACACGAAGGTTTTCAAGAAAATCCCCCCACCCCATATTACCCTTTACATGGAACATTTTTCGAACATTTTTATTTTCTCAAAAACGGCTCTAAGGATTTTGATTAAAGTATCATATGTTTAAGACATTTTTATGGCAAATAAAATGTATATCTTGTATTTTCTAGGAATGTTTCCAAAAGTATTCTTCATTCTGAATGACTTTTGCATAACTGGAAAACCATAAGAGATAGACAAAATTTGTCACACAAAACTGTAGATCGCGTTAAATACACAATTTATGTCATATACATTTTTTGTTGTTTTGTGAATCATTTTCGAGATATTGCTTTTATTTCCTTAAATTTTCCAATACTTGTACTTTTTCTCAAATGGGAATTTGTTATTCATTTTTTTGTCCTGGACATACAAAGAGAATGGAATACTCCACATAGCAACCAGCTCTTAAATATTTGACTATCGCTTAAAGCCTACTAATTCCCTTTTCATCTACAAGAAAATTACCAATAAGATTAACATCTCGATATCTCGATTAACATGAAGCATATGGAGAATAAGCGTTTGTAAAATAGTTTGTACAAGGGTAGAGAAAGTCATGTGAGCGTAACACATCAGATATTTTTGTCTTTGATATGCAAAGAGTATTAATTTGTGGGAAAGAGAATGGTGCTACACCTAGCAACCAGCTATTAAGGGATATGTATATGCTTAAAGACTACTGTATTTGTATATTACCCTTGCAAATATATTTTCCCCTTACACCTACAAAAAACTAGCAATAAGATAGAGTCTGCAAATGTTGATATCGATTAACTTGAGGTAGATGGTGAATAAGCGTTTGTAAAAATAATTTGTACAAGAGTAGAGAAAGTCATGTGAGTGTAAGATATCAGATTTTTTTTTGTAAACCACAGCATAAAGTTTTTGGAATTATATGACATTCTTTATAAAGATTTTGCATATGATAAACGAATCTGGAGAAATCAGGGCTCAGAGCAACCCGAGGTCATGAGAGCTGAGCAATTGTCCAACAACTGTCTTCCATGGATGAGGGAATAAAACGTTAGGTGGGAGTTCCCCGAATCGAAATTAGGCGTTACAAACTTGGAGACACACAGCTTTCACTATATTTTGGAGTAGGCTATCGCATAAACGGCAACGTCTTTTTACTCAAAATCCAATCAATGTTGCTATGTGTGTATGTGTGTGTATGAAGGTATATATTTGCTTGTATGTGTGCGTGCGCAAGCTTAATGTGTATTTCCAGTGCTAAGTGTCTGAGTGTAATGAACGCAATTGTCAACTAATGATGACACAGATATGCTCGAAGTCTTTGCCGCCGAAATTAATGATACTTCTCATACGCAGCAAACGGAAGACTTTTCAAATAGAGCCTAATTCAAATAATTGATCCACAATGGAAATTTAATCCAAAGCCGCAGTATGACGGATAAGAAATTTACATGTACTCTAGAGCGAGATATATTTCTGTGGTTCTAAACATTTACCATGCATCTGTCAAAAACAAATTTTGAGCTATGAGGAAACTCGGAAATAGTTTTTTGAAGCTCAGAATATTTTACCTGTGATTACAACACAAATTACTATCATTGGTACTTACTGACCTGGCATAAAAGCTGAACTGCATGAAGAAGGCCAAAGCTGTCAGAGGTAGGTGGGGCATTTTGAACAAAGGCCACGTTTGAGCCCACATGTAACGTGCCACTTGGAGTGGTGTTTTAAGACTTCCACCAACGGGCGTAACGTTGTCAACATTCATATCGCCCAGCACCACATTCTTCACCTATAGAGGAAATTCAAAGTCATAAACCTATTTTCAGAGTAGCATCCCTAAGCCATATTTAATGTTTATACTGCTTACGGTCAATCTCATTGTTTCTGTAATATGCAACAATCTCTTCTGATAGAATGCATTTAAATATAACGTGATGTAAGCGTATAAGTATGAAACAGTTTGTACTTTTCCTAAACTTTCAGCCGGTCTGTCCTCCCTCTCTAAACCTTTATTCACACGAGCTAGCAAGATCTTAATGTGCACATCCTTTGTCTTCCAGTCCAACTTTCGTGATCAAGACAGCGAAAAGGGGGTACCTGGATCATGACATCGACTCATGAAGTGGCAGTGTGAACTAAGTGAAGCCATAGTGAAAGTTGAACTATATCACATTAGTGAAGTGGTAGTGTGAAATAAGTGAAGCCACAGTGAAAGTTGAACTATATCACATTAGTGAAGTGGTAGTGTGAACTAAGTGAAGCCACAGTGAAAGTTGAACTATATCACATTAGTGAAGTGGCAGTGTGAAATAAGTGAAGCCACAGTGAAAGTTGAACTATATCGCATTAGTGAAGTGGCAGTGTGAACTAAGTGAAGCCACAGTGAAAGTTGAACTAGATCACATTAGTGAAGTGGCAGTGTGAACCAAGTGAAGCCACAGTGAAAGTTGAACTATATCGCATTAGTGAAGTGGCAGTGTGAAATAAGTGAAGCCACAGTGAAAGTTGAACTAGATCACATTAGTGAAGTGGCAGTGTGAACTAAGTGAAGCCACAGTGAAAGTTGAACTATATCGCATTAGTGAAGTGGCAGTGTGAACTAAGTGAAGCCACAGTGAAAGTTGAACTATATCGCATTAGTGAAGTGGCAGTGTGAACTAAGTGAAGCCACAGTGAAAGTTGAACTATATCGCATTAGTGAAGTGGCAGTGTGAACTAAGTGAAGCCACAGTGAAAGTTGAACTATATCGCATTAGTGAAGTGGCAGTGTGAACTAAGTGAAGCCACAGTGAAGGTTGAACTATATCACATTAGTGAAGTGGCAGTGTGAACTAAGTGAAGCCACAGTGAAAGTTGAACTATATCGCATTAGTGAAGTGGCAGTGTGAACTAAGTGAAGCCACAGTGAAAGTTGAACTATATCACATTAGTGAAGTGGCAGTGTGAACTAAGTGAAGCCACAGTGAAAGTTGAACTATATCCCATTAGTGAAGTGGCAGTGTGAAATAAGTGAAGCCACAGTGAAAGTTGAACTATATCGCATTAGTGAAGTGGCAGTGTGAACTAAGTGAAGCCACAGTGAAAGTTGAACTAGATCACATTAGTGAAGTGGCAGTGTGAACTAAGTGAAGCCACAGTGAAAGTTGAACTATATCACATTAGTGAAGTGGCAGTGTGAACTAAGTGAAGCCAGTGAAAGTTGAACTATGAAGTTCAGCATTCTCCAAGGATGCGACGAAGATTTTCAAGAAAATCCCCACTCTAAACTACCCTTTATATGGATCATTTTCGATTTTGGAAGCATTGGAGGAGAGAATAAGCAATAAAGAGTAAAGAGGGAGGTGGGGAACAAGAACATGGGGAAGGAGGGAGAATCATGTGGCGGCACCACTGGAGTGTCTACAAATGGAACTATTCATCTCCTCCAGGTTTCCTAGAACTGGACGTTCGCGGAAGGAAGTCAGAAGCCGAAGCACTGGTGTAGTGTACCACGCGGTCGGAGTAGTCCAAAGCTAAAAAGTGTGCGTCATTTTTTGCGTCGTTTCCAAATTACCAAATCAACATGTTCTGGTGAGTAAAGTTCAAGATTTTCTAACTGTGTAACGGCAGCAAGTGAGGATGAAAGCAAACAGAGAGTATTTTCAGCAGACTTATTAATTGTTAAATAGGCCACTTTATATTGTTTCGAAGGATGTTTTAAAAATTGTTAAAGATTCAAAATTTTAGGATTGTTATTAAAGCCAAATAATATAGTCTTATGTTGTGTTTTGCTAATCTTATTATTAAAAGTACAAGTCGAAAAGCCATCATTACAAGAGCATGGTGTTCCATTTTACGTCTGTTATTTTGAAAATCACGTAAACAAAACTATGAATATTGTCGCGGTAACTTTCGTGTTATCTTATTTGCTGAGCGCTGTTATTGTTTTACTATTTTGAATTTTGAGTTCTTTGTCCTCAGCTAGCTATTATTACTCAGTCGAGCAAATCTCTTAAACAGGGTGTGTAAACGGAAAGGAGTTGTTACTAAAAAATAACACTGATAAAAGACATTGTTTTTACACTTTTATTGCCGTCACACTTCATTAATTTCACATAATTACTCTTGATACACGCCCGACTGAACTGTTATATTTTCGAATGTAACTATAATCACTTATTTGCCGTACATTATTAATTTGAGTTTTTCACATTTTTGTAACTAGCTTTACGACGCGAGAGATTCTGTAGAATTGCGCGACGTGTAACCCGTGAATGATTCTATTAAACTGTGCAATACTTGTCACTGGCTTCATAATTTATACTCCCTCACCCCGAAATGCCTAAACATTATAACAGAGCTGCTATTGGTTAATAAAGCGCGCCAACATTAGCGTCTATTTTTATATCCAATCAAAATTACGAACACATATGCTCTAGGGAAAATATTCCCTCCATTTCTAAAGAAAGGCACGCTACTCTGACGTCATTTGTTTGGCTCTTCTAATTGATAATCAACTCACCCCCTCGCTCATTGTTATCCGCTCCTATTGTCAGTTTCAGTGAGGCCGTGTAAACTTATTTCCTAACAATGCTTATAATTAACAAACATCTCAAATCATTGTCATACAATAATGTTAATTTACACTACAATCACTCTGGCATTCACAGTGTTGTGATATAAAATACTGCCTCAATATACATGAACGTTGTTGATTGCAAACAAACATAAATAATTGTAATATTACAATAAATCACACAAAATTGTAAATGTTAAATGTTTCTAACCAAGTATATTTTCCTGGCTATACTATCATAAGGTCGGATCCTTTCCCTAACACGCCTTAGTTCTTCCACACCCATACACAGATATATAAGCACTATTCAAGCTGTAATAGTAGTTGTTGCAAAGGATCATCGAGCTGGTAAATTGTATTACAACTTTGAAAGAGAACAAATTGATTGAGAGGTAAACTTCGCTCACGCAAGTTCATGACCCTCGCCATAACAACAATAGTTCAATATCTATAGTAGCTAAGATCTACATAACCAATTATTCTAGGGACACGCTCTAACGAAAAGCAATCCAACGAATAATAATGACCACAGTGGTTCCACAAAAAGGAAGGCTTTAGTAACTGAAACCCCCGATGGTATAAAAATTAAAAGAGTACGTAACAATAGTAGGCAATGTGACCAGTCCTCAGATTTTCAACTCGAACATCAAACTCCAGAATATGCAGACAACTTAGACGGAGTGTAAAATGAATCTCCAAACATCAAAATATACAAATTAACAGGCACATTCCTGTAAATCAGGCCACTCATAATGAAAAACAGAAAGACGCTACTATTTAATGTCTGCCCCATCTTCCTACACCATGTAAAACACCTGTGACAGAGGCCAAACAACATCGATCCTACTGTATATTAAGCTAAGACACACAAACATCATGACTTTCGCCATCAGATTTGACGACTACAGTAAACTACTTAGCAACACACGAATTAACTACAATGATACACCATACTAGATATACCTTTGTCCTGGCATCCCACTTTTTCTGTATATAAATTTAATGTCCGATTAAGCAATCCAGATGACAACACAGATCTCTCAAATTACGCCACCTTCATACTTTGCTTATGATGATATCACCAAAGCAATTTTAAAAAGCTGACGATTAATAGAATCTAAATAAACACTTCAACAAAACCCAGATATATAAACCCACTCCAGTGATTCCCTAACTAAAAAGTTACAGGCAACTTCATATATACTGGCACAACAAAAAACTAGCCAGTATCAAACAACAAATGTGATAATGAACATGCAGAAAATATACTTGCATAAAAAATGAATACAGTAAGACCGTTATTCCTAAGTGATCGTAGGCACGGGTAGACATAGGCTCAGGCGGTTAAGAGTACAATAAAACTACAAAAGGTTTAAAAGAGCAAAACACATCAGTAGGTGCCAGGAGAGTCCAACTTCATGTGACTTAACGATTTCTGTTTTCTAAAAAAATTCCTCTGATTTATTTTTCAACGTAGGTGAGCGTTTAGATTCCATTTCAGACGCACAGACCGCAAGGAATCGTTGTTGGAAACATTATGCCACACAACACACTGTGCAAGTTGGACGCTCTCCTTTTCAATAAACGCGAATGTAATAAAAAATTATATATTCTTCATTATATAACCTTCTTTTACCAGATATGTTCACTGAACATACACTAGTTCTACAGATCACGGCAGTGTAATATTCTCTTAAATTAACAGATGCAGAGCGCAGACTGAAGATTGTGTTGAAAAAATTAAATAGCTTTATTTATGGACGCTCTTTCAACTGTTGTGGTCCTTAGCGTCTCATTCTATATTGGGCATGAAATACGGGTAATTTTGCTCAGAGACCTCTTTATCAGGCTTGAAGTTCCTTTAAGTGCCGTAAATCTACGACACAAGATCAGCCTCTTTACTTCCTTTCCGAAGGAAGCCATGCTAAGGATTTTTACGCTCGAAAAAATCAATGCCAGCGACCTCGGGAACTAGAGGCTAGCATAGTAACTATTGGAGGACGACAGATTGTGTTAAGTAAGTAGTAACTAAGCACTAAAGATTTTGTTTAATGACGTCAATTGCCAGGATCATATTAGCGCCGCCGGTGTGCCAGAATTTTGTCCCACAGGTCTTTTACATGCTAGTAAATCTCTTGTTATAGGGTTGTTGTCTTTAAGCACACTTAAAAGCCACCCGTCTGGGTCGGGTTTGAAGCCACGATCTGGGAATAGAAGTCCAGCGCCTAAACAACTGAGCCACCCAGACCGACAAAGTAAAAACTTGGTGATCGCGAGGCAGGTGAAAGCTGATGCTACCAACTCTACAAAGAAAAAACTCGCTAACTCGCCCGAGGTAAGGCCAAAGAAATGCACTCGCCAACTGCAATAAGAAAGTTGTGACCGTGCGTGCGAAGCTACCTGCAGGCCGTCGGTAAGCGCATGCCGCCCGGCACCTGGGAGGAGCCTTCGACTGGCCTTCAGAACAATAGCCACGCTACGAACTCATTATGTGCCGCTTCCCCACAGTTTTTACTGTTCCAGAAAATTCCTTTTGGTATGTTCTAGTAGCCTGCCCTTCGAGAATGTTCCGCTTTGTATGCGGGGCTTATATAAGTGGCTGACTAGCGCCCGGTTACGCAATACAGTTCAGTTCCGTTCAGTTAGGTAAGAAGTTGCGAAGTAAAAATGGACAGTGAAAGTGGACAATGCGGACTGCAACTCATTTGTGAGTTGTGATTTCGTAGTTCAGTTGTGATGGATTCGACGGATCAGTTGTGTTCTGTTCAGAGTGTGTGTCAATGGTGTCTCATTTGTAACGTCTGTGCTACGCTGAGCAACCAAGTGATAAAGCGTGTTTAACAGCAGCTGGTGTTCTCATTTCTTACACTATAATATTTTCGAATTGTCTGATATCTTTTTGTTTTCTTTCGAGTTGTCCACACCCTCCAGTTTGAGAACCGCTGATCTACATCTTTTCTTTATTCCAGAACTGCACATTCAGATCGAGCATGATTCCAAGACTCCATGTTCTCTTATAAGTTAGAAAACATAGCTCTTCTAGGACAATAACGCTTACTAATATGAAAACAAAGAGTTTCTAAGGTGTTTCCACGACAATTTTATGGTGATTAATAGTCACAGCTGCGCTAATTGTTGGTGCAGACAATTTTGGCCGAAGTATATGCGCTTCTTGTTTCTCTTGTTTGGTACGATGTACTATGACGTGGCTTGGGCGCATCGTTCCTCCGGCTGCCGTATAGTGGCTGGGAGTGAGGTAATTAGTTGCAACAGGATAGCTAAGGGTAAGGATTACCCTGTTTTCCACAAAATGGACGACATGGCGATTGGTGAAAGCAGGTAGGACGGCCTCCTTTTGTGTTTGAAATTGTGGTTATTCCTGGGTGTGTTGATGTTTGGGAAAATGCCTTGGCAATGTGGTATTTCTACGTACGCGTTCGTATTCCATTGAAGGTAGTTCCCTGGGCATGTAATCTGTCTTATAATTCTTATTTCATTGGTGGTAGTTTTTTGGAAGCAAATGTTATAGGAGTGGTTAATGGGCGTTCTCCTCTGCCGTTTTATACAAACGCTGGCCAAGTAACCTTCTCTGTTTATCGGGTTTCTCAGTAGTTAGCTGTTGGAGCGAACTGAGAGCATTGGGAGATATTACCTTTATGTTGAATTGGACACGATAGGGTAACAGTTTTATTGTTCCCTTCCCTGATCCTTTTATAACTTAGTGTGTGGTTATTGCAGGATTGAACCTGGAGTTGATTAGTTAGATTTTGTGTTAATCACTCGCATGTTTTCCATGGTGCTTAATACCATTAAAGGGTTGGGGAAATTTGAAAAACCCCACTTACGTATGCAGCAGTATCAATCTAACGGTCTTGTAACAGCAACTCGCTAGGTACATTTTGCATCCTTTAACAGCTGCGCTTAAGAAATGTTACTTTTTCCCTGGTATTTTATTGTGTAAAAGTAACTTACGAGTTGGGTGCTTTGCTTTGCAAATATTTCCAGAATTTTTGAAGGCCAATCTTTACAATCGTAGAATTCCATTTCATTCTCTGACGGTTTTCCCTTAAAAAACTTTATATTGATGATGCCAAAATTTCTAATTACTAAAGTAACTTGGTTATTTGCCTGCCTGAAGTTAGAATTTCAATTCTACTAAATGAAGAGTTGCATTGCACACTTCAGCAGCTACGCTTTAGGCAATCTTGCATTTGATGTTGTAAAGTATTCTGGTATTTATATATGTAATTCGTTATTCGTACACTTTTGCCTTCCAGGGTTTTGAGATTCATAATATTTTTAAAGAACTTTGCATAGATTATGCTAAAATTGCTAGTTAAAGTAATTTGGGTATTCGCCTGCTTAAAGATTTAATTTCAGTTCTAGCAAGCGAACAGCTGTATAAGATACTGTACCAGTTATCTTTAGGAAATCTTACAGTTAATGTTGCAAAATGTTATGGAATCTATATAAGTACTCAGTATTTGTACGCCTCTGGCCTTGCAAGGTTTTAGGTTTAACAATTTTGCTTAAGGTACTGTACCTTTATGCCACAAAAAACTTACAATTAGAAACTATTAACTTCTGTTTGCTACATACCTTGCTAGCATTTGCGGAACTGAATTTGAATGTCATTTTCTTAGAAGTGTACAGTTGTATTCATACTGTTTTTTTAACTTTGTGTTGTTATTACGTTTGCAGATTAGTTAGAATTCTGATCCTAGTTTGGGTGCCGACAATTGTTTAACCATAAATCTATTTAGATACAGTGCTACCAGTTATGAATGCATCATTGAACTGTAAAACTTAAGAGTCTGCCCAAAGGTTGAAGTAGAATATTCATTAGTAGTTGGAAGATGCTTCATGTTTATCTGACCCACGTATGGGACCCAATTTGTCGCGGTCACTTCGTGTTATCTTATTGCTGAGCGCCTGTTATTGTTTTACTACTTTGAATGTTGGGTTCTTTGTCCTCCGAATAGCTATTATTACTACTCAGTCGAGCATATCTCTTGAACAGGGTGTGTAAACGGAAAGGATTTGTTAATGAAAGATAACACTTATAAAAGAATTTGTTTTTTACACCTTTATTACCGTCACAATTAATTAATTTCACATATTGACTCTTGATACACGCCAGACTGAAACTGTTATATTTTCTAATATGACTATAATCACTTATTTGCTGCACATTATTAATTCGCGTATTTCACATTTATAACAAGCTTTACGACGCGAGAGATTCTGTAGAATTGCGCGAAGTATAACGCGTGAACGATTCTCTTAAATTGTGCGACGTATAACCTTTGTATGATTCTTTTGGACTGAACGACGTATTACCCGCGAATTCTTCTGTTGGACTGAACGACGTTTGCCTTGTGAATTATTCTGTCAAACTGCGCGTTACCCGTCTCTGGCACGGAATTTATACTCCCTCACCCGATATGCCTAAAGATTATAACCGAGCTGCCATTGGTTAATAAAACGCGCCAACATTAGCGTCTATATTTATATCCAATCAAAATTACGAACACATATGCTTTAGGGAAAATATTCCCTCCATTTCTACAGAAAAGCGCGCTACTCTGACTTCATTCGCTTGCCTCTTCTAATTAATAAACAACTCACCCCCTCGCTCATTGTTGCCCACTCTTATTGTGAGTTTCAGTGTAAACTTATTTCCTAACAATGCTTTTAATTAACAAACATCTCAAATCATTGTCATACAATAATGCTAATTTACACTACAATCACTCTGGCGTTCAGTGTTGTGATATAAAATACTGCCACAAGGTTCAAGAGAAAAGAAAGCCTTTGAATTTTGATTCGACGCAGTTCTGCTGTGTATAATGTTATTGTATGTCAGTATGTTTTGGCCATTTTAAGGGAATAAACCCTTATTATTGGCCTATAAGGGACACTGTTCCAGATAGTGTTTAACCTTAAACCTATCACTGCCCAATTTCACCATCCTACCCAGGGCACACCGCTTAGTTTTAATCTAAAATGAAATCATCATCTACGTTTCCAGACTATGTGCTTCGATACTTCGTGTTAACGCAAGCCTATACTAATCCTAAAAGCGCGCAGTAGCTTTAGGGCCTAAATACCGAGCAGGTACTAAAATGGTTCAAATAGGTTGAAAATGACATGTAAGATGAATGTGAATTGAAATGCCACGCTTTTCATTTGGATTGGCAGATACTAGCTTTCTCAGAATCCATTCAAGTTCTCTGTGATGCTTGCTATGCATGGGACACCGATAACCTGCACTGTATGCCCATATATTGGTGGTGATTTGGGTCCTCTGGCAGTACTAAAATTATCCTGTTTTTTCTTTCCTTTTAAATTAAACTCTGTATCTAAATATTCCTAGTATTTGCTGTATCTCCTTTTTCATTTATGTACACACACACACACACACACACACACACACACACACCACAAAGATACACTTAGACACAAAAGCATCTACACAGGCGTATACTCTGAAATGCTAGGCTAATCTCGAACTCTAGGTCAAGCTAAGTGCATTTGTGAACGCTGACCGAGGGACCGGCCCTACAATAGTTCAAAGCGCACCCCAGGGTGTTATACATCAGAGGATATGCAGGAGAAATGCATTCACCATTTTCCATTGTGTGATAATATTCCCATATCGTTAATTTTCGAAAGTTAGACATAAATTCATATCAACTCAATGACTGCTGCATGCAGCATAACTCCTATATTTTAGGAAGGTGATACTATTGAATGAATATATCAAAGGTTAAAACTCTCATAAGAAATGTATTTATACGTAATAAAATTATGTTTTTGATTTGAAAAACACCTTTCCTTTCTCCAGTCCTATGAAGTAGACAAAACATTTAGCCCTCATTGGAGTGTGTAAATTTAAGTTTCGTTTCACATAAAGATTGGTAAATAACTCACAGGATATAGGGCTGGCTCTAGGCGTGTGTTGGAGGCGAACACATGCCGAAGAACGTCTAAGGCTTCATCATGTTTCCCAGCACTCAACAGAAACTTGGGAGATTCTGGCATGGTGAAGTACAGCAAGATGGCTGCAACTAAGCTGGGTACTCCGCTCAAGGTGACAAACAGCCGCCAGGAGGTGTACGCATTAGGTAACCATGGCAGAGGCACAGATACGTCAAGAGGAATAATCATCCACGCCATACCTAGGGTCAAGAAAGTTCAACAGAGATGTATATTACATACTGAGTGAGGAGCCAACAAAACATGCAGTCATGTTTAAAATGTCATCGTCTTTGTTGTTGTTAGTAACGTTCTCTATATATACCCTTTAACTTTCTATGCTTTTACAACTCTTAGCATAGGCATAGTTTGTTATTTTATTTGAACTATTCCACATGATATTACACAAAACGTTTATGTAGTTTAAATAAGTATTCACTTGTTCACAAGGTTCGCTAAGACACAAGAAAAAATATTCCTTACGTTAAGTCAACTGCGAATGTGTCCACAACCACGCCGGACGTATACACATTGGCATCGAAAACTCTCTGTGCCATGTTTTTGGAATTGTTGAAAGGTTTAGTTACTTTTGAATTCTAGTTTTGTGTAAAACAATGATATTATGAAGTGTGATTAATATTCTCAAATTTTGATTCCCATCTTTTGCTTCAGTTAGTCTCAGCACTACAGCCTCTGCAGGGTTAGTTTGCAATTATGGTCCGTCCGGGTGCTGTCCACAATAAATCTCCATGTTAGTTGTATAAAACATTTTTGCATCACTCAAACAGAATATCTTTATGCCATACTTGTTTCGCTTGGATGGTATATATTGTCTAAAAGCACTTCGACCACGAAACGCCGGCAACTGTTCGTCGACAGTGACATTTTGTCCAAGAGAATAATGGTTCTGACAGTTGTTCAGAAACAATGTAAACATTTCTCTAACAACAGCCAATTTATCCAATTTTCGTCGCTACAGTCTTGAGCTTTTGTCATAAAAGCGAATACAACGTATTAGAAAACTGAATCGTTTTTCGGACATAGCCATTCGGAGTAGAGGTATTCCAAGATCGGTTTTCCAAAACTCGTGAATATTCTCGCGTCCACCACGAAAAATTCCTGCCAGGTACAATAAGCCTAGGAAAGCTTTTATTTCTATTACATCTGTAGGTCTGCTGTCTCTTTCACAATCAAATTTGTGCCGCACACTGCTAATGTAAGTATTTGAGCTTTCAACAATCAAATCCACTAACTATATCTTCGGTAACAAAAAGGTTCCAACAATCAATTTCCGTTTTCGCATTTTGGCAGCTCCTACCACACCAGGAAGTTTGGTCAATATATTGTGAGCCCTTGTCTGTGTTATTTTCAAATGTGTTTTTTTTTATTTTGTTCCATCTCTTCCTGTGAATAACAACAGAATGTATTGTCAATAATAATAAGAAGAAGAAAAAGAAGAAGAAGAATTACTATGATACGCACAGGATGTTACCTATAAAATACATGTTATCACACAAGCTGCTTTCATCGTCTTCCTCTTCATCTTCATGGTCAGTTTCTGAATCTAAAGATCTCGTTTCGAGTTTATCTTCTGAATCAGAGTCATCTTATTCATATAAGTTGTCATCCACGGGCAAGGCATCATCATCGCAAAGTAGGCGATGTACTTCTTCCAAATCATTTGGATTTTGTAGATGTACCTTTTACTCTATTCATGACGAAGCAGTAACAGCTCCTTGCAATAGTAAAGCAATATTGCACAAAAGCTAATGAGAAACAAATCTGTCAACAATATGTAACGAGAGCAGGCGCGCGGGGCCTGGTTGACCTGTGGGACACGTAACTGCTGATTATTCATTCCTCCAGCCAAACAAATAAACAGATAAGGTTATCGCTGCAGCAAATAATCGCGCAAGGTGTAATGTTAGATGTCCTAGTCAGGCAATTGCATAGGTGCGTTCGTTCGAAAATTATAACATTTATATAATGCCAGGGGTCTCTCAGGCCCCTAGGGACTGACGGAGGGTTAACTTCCATGTCATCTGTCTCAGGATTGTAAGACCAGGTGACGGTTTTCGACGGGTTGCGGCTGCACTCTGTGGACGTTTCATCCTAACGACGTCCAGGGACTGTCGGCTAGAACCCGCCTCTGGGTAGTTTCGGGCGGATGCTCCTTCGGAGACACCCAGAGGCTCGGGGCCCAATAGAGTGGGCTCGGGCGGCGTTGGAGGCGTTCAAACTGGAAACATTAGGAACGCCGTCTGCACTTGCGCCCGACGCCATCGGATCTGATCGCCCTTCGGGTCCTCCCTCCCGGGGTCACGGTAGAAGCACAAGGGCTGGCCTGCGCACGGTGCTCTGCCCCGGTTTCGACTCCGTTCGTCCATACCTTTGCTAGAGCATGTTAAATATTTGCACCTATACCCTTGCTGTATATTTATAGGCACATATTTTCACTTATCACTTAAGGTATGCACAGAATATGTTATAATGATGTTTACATGCATAGTACTGTATATCAACTGCCAAGTAACCGAACATATACACAGTTTATCAGCATAGAGCAAACCCAAGTGATATGGTAGCTCAGTTGCCTAATTAATAATTATCGAAACGGTATCATGTAGTATATAAAAGTCAGGGAAGTATTATACTTCCTCAATAGTTTGCTGAAAAGTGAAAGATGTTTCCCTAGTGCTAGGGCTCCGGTTTGAGATTACGTAACGCAGCAACAATCTGCCCTCCTCTCAAGTCTGCCAATGCTGACTTCCTTTGGCGTTACCAAATTAGTTGTGTCATTCTTACATGGTATACGGCGGTGGAACCATGCTCCACCCCTCATCCATTTCTAATTTATCTAAATATATTATATGAAGACACAGATATTCTTCACTGCATGTTAGGCACATTCCGGTTCATAACAATTACAGCTATTCTAATAAGTGCGTAAGCCTTAGTCCGTGCTGAAGGGATGAATGACACACGGGTATTGTGTTTTTAGCGGAGCCTCAGAGATACTAGGCGATCTCCGTCAGTATTATAGCCTTACTGAGGCATAGCGGGGCTCTGCCTTAGTCGACCGTATATTTTTCCACTACTCGTGGGATAAAATGGAACGAGATGAAAATATAAAATAAACCCAACACGGAGGGGCAATTTCCTCAGCATTGTCAATGGAATTTTCGGATCTGGAGGCAGAGGTTGTAAACCAGTACCATCGGTCCAGCGAAAGAAACCTCCCTAAGAGGTTTTAGTGTCACGCGTCGACTATATGAGACTAAAAACTAGGAGACCTTCGGGTGCTCAGGCGTAAAAACTCCTAAAAAGAAAGGAAAGTGAAAGAGGGAACCTGGACTGTTGAGAACTCGGTCAAGAAGACCTCTATTGAAGTGAAGGGAACTGAGCCTAGTGAAGGGAAAAAAAGACCTCACTCGGACTCGAGTATCCCTAACCAGCAGTAACCTAAGAAACATAGGAGCTCACGGCAGCAGACTATGTCCTTTAAGGAAGCTTTGACTGGAATCAAAATGACCATCGTTTGTGTGGACCATAAAATCAAGTTGGATCAGGCACAGTCAGAACTGAGCTAATAAAGAGTCTTAGAGGTTGTGGACACCAAGTCTCCTGAGGAGGTAAGTATACACTTTCTACATGCTAGTTTTTCGCAGAAGACCCTTTGGATAACCTCTGCAAACGTAGAAACGAAACAGCGTCGGCTGGTACGCGCTGTTGCTGGACCTGGGGACCTTTGGAAGGGAATGGCGTTGCAAGTCGCGGACCGCAAACGTTCTTTCAAAGAGACCAAGGGCAATTGTATTGGTCCCAACCGGCATGTTGAGGATGAGAAATCAAAACACAGACTCCAACACGGACGATTGGCATGTTATGAGCCGCCAGGTGACTCATTAAGGGAAACTAGACTGCGACTTATATAGATAGCTGGAAAGTCGTAACTTCAAAGGCTTCTGGGGAGTCCGGAAGAATAGACTTTATTGAAGAAAAGGTTTCAATAAAGCGGGATATTCAAGCTGAATACATTAAGGACTTAACACAATATAATAAAGATTTAAGGAAGGCTAAAAGGAATTTTTGGAAGGGCCATTGTAAGGAGATTGATGAGACTCCTGCCTGTGACAGACTCCAAAGAATTCTCTCTAAGGGAGGGTCAACCCCAGCTTCAGCTCTTCAAAAAGATGGTGGGGAGTTCACAAACTGCTGAGGAAACAATGGAGAGACTTTTAAGAAATCATTTCCCCGGCACAGAACCTACAACGGAGTCTCCTGGAGACTAGAGCGGAGTAGGACATAAATTGCCCTCGCGGACTTCAAGAAAGGAAGACTGACAAACATCTAAGAAGGTAATCTGTTATGAAAAAATAAATTAAGCTGTATTCTCATTTGAAACTTATAAATACTCTGGCAGAGATGGCATTATGCCTATCATGCTCCAATAGGGCTTTGGACTGTTGGCAGGGGGTTTAATAAGAATACTCAGAGCAAGTTTGCCACTGGAATATATTACATCAGAATGGAGGCATGTTAGGTTGGTATTCATACCAAAACCCGGGAAACTTGTGACCCGGGTTAAGTCCTACAGACCAATCAATCTGATATCATTCATGACAAAGACTCTGGAGAGATTACTGTATAAGTATATCAGGAGAGATGCTTTGGTAACCAGACTTTACATCAGAACCACTTTGCCTATAGAATGGGATACTCCACAGAAGTTGTTCACAATCTGGAAAAACCTATGGGATTCGGGGAAGTGGCATTGGGTGCCTTCATGGATATTGAAGGTGCTTTTGACAATACATCAATTAGGGGAATTTCCACAGCTATTAGAGAGCATGGAGTTGATGAAACCTCTTGTAGGTGGATGGAATCCATGCTCAAAAAAGTGGTACATGTATCCCTTGCAGGTAGTAATTTTGCTGCAATAGCCCATGGGGATGTCTACGAGGAGAAGGTATATCTCCTCTCCTGTGGAATCTGGTTGTAGAAAGGTTTCTGAAAATGGTTAACAGACTGGACTACACAATCTATGCCTATGCTGACGATATTGTCATCATAGCTCGTGGAAAAGTTTAAACACTATTAAGGGACTCATGCAGAGAGCACTTAGGTAGTACAGGTAGTAGAATAGGTAAATTCCGAGGGGCTAACTATTAGTTCCCAGAAAACAGCAACAAGAAGAAGCTTAGAACTACTTGGCCTCTGTTTCTCAATGATGAGCAATTAAATATGTCAAGAAGTTTAAGTGCTTGGGAGTGATTCTCGACTCCAAGCTGACTTGGAACCAGCACATGGAAAAAATACATAAAAAACATTACTACTTTTTCTAGTAAGACGAATATACGGTAATAGATGGGGGCTAAGATCTAGATTGCTACACTGGCTATATACTAGGGTAGTCAGACCATCATTAGTGTATAGTGCAATAGTCTGGTGGACTAAGACACGAGAATTAAGCACCAAAACAAAACTAAGTATGGTTCAAAGGATGACGTGTCTAGCAATAATTTGGGCAATGGGTACAATTCCTACTGCAGCAATGGAAACACTCTTGAGCCTGACCCCTTTGTATGTTTTGATAAAGGTGGAGGCCAGAATGGCTTTCCACAGACTGCAGCAAACCAAAACAACTAACATTCCTAGGTCCGTATCGGGTGAACAGTTAATAGATCCATTTTCAAGACGGTAAAGACTACCTCGGAAAAACCTTACATTACCATAAGAAATTCAAGTTATCGGCAATTGAAGAGGACTTATGGCGGGAATCCTATTAGAAACTATCTGAGTGTTCTTTGATCTGGTTCACAGACGACGCAAAAACAGATTGAGGGACGGGTTTTGGGGTATTTGTCTTAAGACCCAAGTGTAGCATTAGTAATTCACTGTCTGGTAACCACAGTATTTCAAGCCGTAATATTTGCCACTCTACGATGTACAAAATAAAATACTATAAGAGAGTATACAATCTTTAAACAGTCCCTTAGTGCCATCTAGATTGGAAGGTTAATATACTACTGCCTTATCAACCCTGCAGAATATAACAAAGTGTGTTTTTTATGAGTGCCACGGCACAAAAAAATTGAAAGCAATGAGAATGCTAACGAACTTGCAAAGCAGGATCAACGCAGCTGAAACCCAAACCACAGCCACATCTAGGCACAAATAAATGTTTCATTACAGAGGCTATAACAAACTGGTGTAAGAAACAATGCTTCTTGACCCGAAAGAGGACTCCAAGATTGCAGAATGGAAAATTGTTTATCAAAGAACTTTGCAAAACTCTGTCTGGAAAACTGTTTAAATGTACTAAGTTTCAGTTAAAAACAATAACAGCCTTTGTCACTGGGCATCTACCAGTGAGAAAGCACCTACACATAATAGGAAGGTTTGAGGCATCACAGACTGTAATATTGCGGGTCTGAAACTGAAACAGTCTATCACATATTATGCTCCTGTGAAGCGTTAGCATCAAGGAGATACAAAATTTTGGGGATATTTTTTATGGAACCAAAGGACTATTACCCCAACACAGTGTTGGGCCTGTGTAATCTGGTGAGGGACACAGGACTAGTGAGCAGTGCAGCCGGAACTTTTACAGATGAGCCCAAGTCCCCCCCAAAGGCCTTATTTGCACCAAAGCGACGTGTTCGCGATGCTATAACCCAGAATTATAATTTTCTGTAATTGCAAAATATGGAGGTAATATTTGCATTATATAAATTGCAGGTGATATAAAACAAAAAAAATTGGCGACAGAGTTATCAGAGGAAGTTCGTGCTTACTTCTTCGAGGAGCTTGCACTTCATGTTAGGCAAGACAATTCAGTAACGCAAATTTGAACTGAAGGCAGCCTGGCGGGTATCAGCATCAACTAGACTCACCCATAGAGTGGGCAGTTGTCGAGCCAAGTCTTCTACGAGGCGTGTTTTTAAAGTAAGTACCGATAGTTTTTAATAAATAACAGAACATTATTTTTCAAGTACTTTATCAGTCATTACCTTACCACTTACACTACTTCTCCGCATAATCCCTGCCGTTATTCAGGGACTTGTAACCGGAAACCAGTTTTTGTAAGCCTTCGTCAAAGAATGATGCCGCCTGTTACGAAAGCCAAGTCTGCACTTCTTGTTTCACATCATCGTCTTGAAATGTTCTTCACCAAGAAATTTCTTTAGTTGAAGAAACTGATTAAAATCTCGTGGTGACAAATCCGGACTATAGGGAGGGTGGTCAAATTGTTCCCAACCAAATGATGATCACATCTTAAGTTTTCTTGGCTGTATGTGTCCGGGCATTATCACTCATTATTGTTTCTCTACAAACTTCACACATTTGGCAATGAATGTTTGCTGGCTTAATATTTCTCGCATTCAAAAAAAACCCAATCACTGATCTCACCACAGTCGGCGGTTGGTTAGTTGCTCCACACTTCGCATACAGATATGTCCAAATTCAATTAATAATAATATAATCATGTTTTGGAGAAAATTCTAGGTGTTACAGGTTTGTTTTATTTATTTATTATGTTTTAATGTTTTGCCCGGTGGTGTGTTATCTACATTCGTTCTGTTTCTCTTTCTTGCATTACATAAACCGTTTAATGGCATAAACACAGAAAGCGTGAAAAAGTTCTTTCACAGACTAAGCATGTGATCTTACCTTGTTGTAGCATGGCTCCCAAGGAAATAGCGATGGACATAAACATAATGGCTCTGGTGCGAGTTCGAATCCCATGAAACTCACCTAGGTAAGCATACACCACAGAGGATGGCGCACATATGCTGAAAAAAAAGTTTAGATGATTCTGATTCAAGACTAAGATATTCATGAGATTCTATACAGATTAACATCAATTTAGGCTTTGAACATTTCCAAGACAATATTATTACATTTTCTTGTGTGCCGAAGCACACTAAGGCCTTCTACCACTTCGGATTTAGCCAATGTTTAGATTAAGATTCGCCTTTTGATCATCTCCAGTCTGTATACAGATTGAATACGAATACAAATACGTATCTAGGTTTTGAAATTTTAACATTAACACTAATTTTATGTGGTGTTTGCACGCTATATATAGAGACCGGTGAGGACTTAACCAGCATCGTAATTTCCGAAAGACCTAACTAATCTAGAATTAATAGAGCTACTAGGGGTGACAGCATCTTGATTGCCCAGTTCGATACTTAAAACGTGTGACAACCAGCGGTGAAGTGGTGATTTGCAGGAAGGATAGCATGGCTCTTATCCGGATTTGCCAACAGGTATCAACGTAAGCAGCGCTTTTGAGCGATGCGTAGTATCACTATATGGAATTGGAGGTTATGAGAGTATAGCTATCCCACAGGCTGTCAACAGCATATAGTGTTTTCCGTATTGCTGAAAAAATTCCATAAGAGGTTAAGAATGCGGAAAATAAGACACAGACTTTGGGCTCCCCTTTATTTGTCTTTTTATTCTTGCTGCCATAAAATATACTTTTGCGCTAATTATGTTCCTATAAGCAAATGCTTCACTGTGAGAAAATATAATAAAGTGCAAATGGTTCTCCTTCTGCCAAAGAAATGTAGTACAGCGGTACTAGATGGTACGTTCACGAAATGGAAACATAACTGAAGTTTATCTATGACATAGCTTCGAGTTAGCGAGGTACTCTCCGAAAATGTACACAAAGGTAAAGGGTGTTCACATTCTTATTTTAATGATTAAATAGGGCATATAATTTCGTTATTTAACTTTTGCAAACAGCAACATAAGAATAAAGTTATTCCTATGTCATTAAAAAACTAGGACCGTAATCTTACAATTGCCGAGTATGATGAACGCTTAGTCAAACGTGGCTACAACATAATTAGGTATAGGGTTCAGTGTTGAATGTACTTATGTGGTGTTTACCTCAAAATGGGGCGTGAAATGATGCGACTAATACATATAAATTTTGTATTACCTTTGTTGTTGTTATAGATTATTATATTATTAGACTCAACCTTGGTACGTACAAGAAACCATTGAAAAATCGTAGCAGCACGAAAAGCCAATATGCGGGCGCAACGCTTGAGGCGACGCAGCACAAGGCATCCAGGAAAAGGGCAATTATCAGAACCTTTCGACGTCCTTCGGTGTCCGCGAGGAATCCCCAAAGATGAGAACTGGCGATCATTCCTGAAATAAGTTCCTAGAACATAAGGGATACAGCCAGAGAAAAACTGAGTTTTACTTGCTGGAAGCAAAAGAGAATAAATATGTAATCTGGTACCTGCATAACAAATAGAGTTCAGAAGCCCTTTCTCGGCCTCATTCATACCAAACTCACACTGAGCGGCTGGAAGTAGGAATGAAGATGCTATAACTTCCGTGATCATGGCGGTGAGACAGCAACCGCTCACGAACAGCAAGAGAAAGTGGAATCTTCCAATTCCTGCAAAATAAAGTAGCACTAAAGTTCAGTGCTGTTTAATGGAATCAAGGTAGTTTACATTAAGTATACAATAAATCAATAAAGCCGTAATACTGGGACAATAAAAGATTAACACTATAGTGACATTTGATGATAAGTGGGGATGTATCAAACGAATTATGACACATTACCAGTGACTAAGAATGACGTTTGATGATAGTCCAACAACTAAGCACACAGATCCAGTGAGCGGAAGAAGACAAAATGTATGCACTACAATTCCAAAATGAAAATTCATTGAGGGCGTTTATTTGCTGGATATTTTTTGTCTTTGTATGTGTGCGTGTGTGTGTGTGTGTGTTTTGTGGGCGCGTGCACGTGCGAGTACAAGGAATACCTAATCAAGTTGATTTGTAGCTCAGCTTTCCAAATTAAAACTGTATTAACCATTGTTATAATTGTGGTAATGTTGTGGTTACGCAACATAGGAAGACTGACTTCCATTTTTAAGTCTTTGAATCTAGAAGTTCCTTTTTATACAGTTGTATTACTTCAGAGTCTATTTTGTTAGAGAACACTGGAGGTGATGTGCTTGCTCAAAACGGCACCGTGACTGAAGACCTGCACTGCTCGTGCCGGCATCCACAACGTTCCTCATAGAGTCGCGCTCCACCAAAGCTATGCTACGGCAGTTTGGTATAATACATAAATCCCGCAATAAATGGTAGGATTATTGGTAGTATTGGTAAGTAAAGAAACACAACACAAAGTACTACGGATTAAGAAAATTAATGAGAAATTCAAACATTATGATCACCAAAAACTGTGATCATGACTTTGGTTACTGTGATCAAAATAAAAATTGTACTTTTCGGTTTAAAATAACATTACTCGTGATCACTGTCAGTGTCATCGATCTGCACTGTAGTATACTCAGTGGAGCTTCCAAAATTTTTGAAAACACAGTTTCATTGTCTTCCTGTAACGTAAGCTCCAATGCACGGAAAATGATTTTTTCGGTTGTTGCAGGAGAATGTTTCTAATTTTACTATAGATCCTGCCATGCACCGATTCTTCCATGTTCAACGCTTCCGGTTTCTAGAAGAATCTAGTAAACCACTGACTTCAAACGTAAACAAAGCGATCGACATGAGGTAACGCCCGATAGGTATGCAACACACCTAACGTACAGGTAAAGCGGGTAAGAACTTAACCGACCAATTCTATTAGGAAAGCTATCGTAGTCTACGTTTACTTTTGACAGTAGTTTTACAACTCCCCTCCTATTAACTCTGAGGTATCTGTTATCTCCAGAATTTTTGTTAGTAGTTACTGTGATAGCCGAGTGCATCAATCCTGGTAAATATAAGCTGTTACGATACCGGAGTTAAACTATTACCGTGGTAAAGTCAAAACCTGTGCACCATTGCCAGCCCTTGGTTTGAATACCGGTTTCGTAGCGCCTAGTTTTCTTTATTTTGCTCCTCCAAAGCAATTCATAATAGTATTCAGAAGGCTGATTAATTTCGAAAGTAATTGCTTGTTGTGTTTATGCGTAGAGTGTAGGCAGTGGCTGGGGTTAGTAGCCTGCATTTAACTGGCATTTTATCCATTTGCAGACAGTTTCGTTTCGTTCCAATGGAACCAATGAACAATATAAACGATAAACCATTAAGATCGCCGAAGTTTAGCGCTGGATTTAGTAAATAAATCCACAATCGAATACAGAAAGATAATGGTGTTACCATTAAAAGAAGGTGGAAACTTAGGAAAATTCTAATGTGTCACATACATGTTGCTTTCTTTACCCACTATCGCTTATTTTTGTATAACTTGTACACACTGTTCTTACGAAAATAAACTTTTGCAAAAATAGTTCCATTACACATTTCATTGTAGGCACAATGGGAATAGAGGAAGCCAAATCAATAGTCAGATGTTTAAAAGCGAATGACTGTATGTCGACCTTGAAATTCCATACTCTTTCGATGAAATCGCGAAAAACAACTGAATAGTATTTTTAAAAACGACTAAAGTATTGAAAAATTCAAACCAATATCTCGAAAATGGCTGATGACACAAAAAAGTTTTTAGAAATAAATGTCCTCTTTTAAAGAGCTCTACAGTTGTGTATCTCTTAAAATTTACTAATTAAACAAAATAATACGAAATTCTTTCCGAACGAAAAGGACTTCACCACAGGCTTTCCCGGAGTATTCAGCTATTTTTGGCATGTAAATATCTAAAATATATGGCATTTTAACCGAAAACGCTGGAGGCATTTTTAAGAAAATAAGTAACTTTGCAATATGATCCATGTAAAGGGTAGCTTGGGGTTGTGTCTCATCTTTGTTTCCGTTGTGAGAGAGGCAGTTTTATGCATTGAGGAGATAAAGAATCAATTACATATGGAATCCTGTTTTAAGGCTGCATGCAGGTGATCTGTCTATAATTACTCACATCATACTGTGTTTCCTTGAAATGTTGCAGTCACATTAAGTCACAGAGCTACACGATGACTGTTTCTGGGGATACTGGATGCTGCTTTGATTTAAGAAACTGGAGTTGTTCACCAATTACATCTAAAATTGCAGTTAACCTTTCCTTTTTCAACCAGAATCTTCGAAATGAAACGTCGTTCAGCTCTTAAATATGTACACCCCTTCTCTGTCTTCGTTGCTTGCAAATCGATGAAATATTGAAGATACAAATGTAACGGTTAAGCTGCGTTCTGGATTCTTAACCGTGATTTTCTTTGAAAACCGCTCACCAACGAGCGATAAACATTTTACCACGATTAAGCGCCGGCAAAGTCGAAACCGAGCTTGGTGCAACATAAATATGACTTCACCCTGATAAACTATCAACTTAACCGTGGAAGTCACTTAACCGGAATGATGTAACTCAGCTATAAGACTGACATTTCCTGAAATATCATCTAATTCTTCTAAGAATGCCAGAAAATTATTGGAAAGCTCTATTCAAATAAACAGGGCCTGGTTTTATTGGTGTAATTGTGTAAAGAGTTCGCGTTTAATTTTTCGCAATTTAGAGTTAGCAATACAACAACATTTCGGGATAATTTCGTGAAAAAAGCACAAAATATATGCGTGGTTTATATAATAACCGACTTTGAAATACATTTGGAAAAACTATATTAACTTCTCTTATACATACAAATATTGTATTATCCATAAAATTGTATCATTAATACCACCAGTAGTTTATGCGAGGTTCAACAGAGATGCAACTTATTTTGAAAGAATATTAATGTTTGGTAGGAATTATTAAATTAAATATTATTTAACCCAACTGTTTATTCCAAGACACCAAATTGCAACATACAACAGGTTACAACGTTTTCAGGCCATTAAAGATCTCGTCAGTTTCAACTAAATTATAATACGAAAAGAATCTTTCACTGTTCGCATTTGATGGCAGTCATAAGGCTTGAAAAGATATCTCACAAAACCTATGGTTGCCTTTAGCTTTAAGTGTTAACTCAGCATGCAACACATTAATTTCATTACTGATACAAATTTTGGACATAATTGCGAAATTCAATATAACATAAAGGTACATTTTGCACTCTGAAATCAGGAAGTTGCTTAAACATAATCCTTACCAAATCGAGATTGATATAAGATTTTGCAATTAATTTTGATAACTCAAAAAGAAAATCGAGTGCTTTGATTATCTTTATATCGTCAACATGTAAGTTGTTTAATTTAATGCCTAGAATACGTATTCCAACTTTCGTGTATATCGCGCAAATAAATTCTTTCGCAAGAAAACGAGAAGTTCAAGAAAATCCGCGAAAAAATTACAGATTTAAATCGTCTAAATTTATTGTGAAACATACAGGAACCTCTAGTTGAAACTGTAAAAAATGTTTCACGTTTATCGTTAATAACAGAAAAACACCACTCCGGTAATAAGTAATTGCACAAATTGTATTATTAGTATCATTTTCATGTGTGTAAGTTCATGAGTTAAGATGTTTTAAATAATTGTTTAATGAACACTTCAGCAAAATTCATTCAGAATGAATAGGGCTTCACAGCTATTCTGAGAAAGTTGAAGAAATGCTTTTTTGTTTGTCGCGCAAATATGTATCTAAAACGCATAGTATTTTTATCAAAACCTTTAGCGCCATTTTTGAGAAAATAAAAAATAAAGAAACATGTAAAGGGTAGCTTGAAATGGCAGAAATTTTCCTGAAAACCTATATGCCGCTTTCTTGGAAGAAGCTGAAACTAAATACTAAGTTTAGTATTTAACCGACTTATCGTGCTTGAGTTACTGGGAGGTTTAGACCACACACACACACACACACACACACACACACACACACACACACACACACACACACACACACACACACACGGCACTTTTTATTGAAAAACTGACAAATTGCATTCACATTACTTTCTCTACTCACTTCTACAAACTGTTCTTATTAAATACTCTTCTTCTAGCTACTTCTTGTTAATACTTTCATTACACACTTTTCCATAGGTTATGAAGTTTAGGATATGCTAAAACGATAGACGGTATTTTAAAAAGTGGATCACTGTGTGATGGTTTTCAAATTCCATTCTCCTTGCATGACCACGAGAAAAAACAAATAACTTGCCACTGAAAAAGTATAACTATTTGTAAATTCAAACCAATAAAGAGTATCTCCGAAATGGTTAACGCCATAAAAAGGTAAATATTTGATATAACTTTGAGTCCATTAACGAGATCTACATTCAGAAAGAAATCCGAGATATAAATTTAATTTGTCATACAAGTATCTCAAACACGTGGTATTTTAATCAAAATCATAGCAACCATTTTTGAGAGCATCAAAAAGTAACGAAAATGTTTGCACGTAAAGGTATTGTTGGGTAAGGGGATTTTTTTTGAAAATCTTCGTATCGCATCATTGGAAGATACAGAACTTCAGTACCACGTCTTTTCGTGTTTCAGTTGTGCTATCTACAGATATACACGGGACACAGATATGCCATACACACAAGGAAGTTTTTTTAAAAATGTTTTCTTGGATTCAGGGGGTCTCAGGACATGCCGTATTTTCAGTAAAATTTCAATATCATATTTTTGGGTGGAACACGATATTTACCAGTAGAGAAAGTAAAACTGAAAAGGTATAGAAACATTCAAACCAATAACAATGAACAAAAGCTACACTGTGTACCAGCCCTGTGATGTGAAGCAGTATTTCATCACTTATAATATAATTTGGATTCTGAGCGAGGCTAACTGCAGATTTCATTGAATTCGGAAGGGGTAAGTCAAGCTCTTGAACACCCTTGGCGAGGTCATCACCCCCTATACAAAAGAGAACCAAGCCCTGTATAGCGTCTACTGGCTGGGTTGGCGTCTATGAACTGTAAACCCCGTAGCGCGTGGGTAAAAATTTGTCTAAATTGAGGAGAAACGTGAAGCTCTCAAGTATTTTGTTGACTTCTGCGAGTGTACATACATTCATCGACGCTCCCACGAGCACGTGTTCGAGATGTGAGCATAAGTTAAAGATAATAATATTCCGGGAGCATTTAAGTATTTTATATATCGCCGTGATAATTGGGAGCGAGTTTTGCTTTTATTTAGTGAACGGGAAAATAAGTTCGCGCCGCTATTCCCGTAAAGCCCTCAGTTAGCCTTTGCTCCGAGAACATTCTTGCCTGTAAATTGAGTCGTCAATATACTATGAATCAACGCAAAGCGTAGTCTTCATTCCAACGTGGTAAACCTAGTACCCTGCAGATAAGAGCTACTCATTGGGCATTTGAGCAAGACAGCCTCAGATGTTAATGAAGTCCCTACAGTTTTCGGGCACTTCATACTGAAGGTTGCAGAGCATGTATGCATGACCGAAAGCTCTAGGGGTAAAATCATACGACTAGTAGGTAACCTTATCATTAATCATCGCCGTGAAGGTTTCTAAAGCTAACAATAACAAGCAGTATCTCGAAAATGTTTAACGCCATAAACATTTTTATATGATATTCGTTGTATACTTTAACGAGATATACATTTTTTTTTTGTGTAGTAAGATTTTGTCTGTCTCTTATGGTTTACCAATGATACAAAATCATTCAGAATGAAGAGGATTTTCCAGGATACTGCCAGAAAATTCGCAATGTAAACAATTTAAACGTAAAATGGTATTTTAATCAAACTCAATAGAGCCATTTTTGAGAAAATAAAAAAATAACGAAACGTTTTCCATGAAAAGGATAGTTTGGGGTGGGGGTATTTTCTTGAAAATTCTCGCGTCGCATCCTTGGATTACAACAGTTTTGCGAAATCAAAATGAAAATATATTTTGAGATTTAAGTCTAGGTCCCATACTGAGCACACATTATATAATCATATCGCAAATATATTATTTTTTGTAGCAAATAGAATAAGTAGATTTAAGAAGCTTTCTTTCACCCCAAGAGCAAACACAATAATCCATAAATATTCACCATTAAACAGAATTGTATATTTTTATAACAAACTTCATTATTTCGATGTAGATATTTTTGGCATGACTGAAACTGAGTTAAAAACGCCATGGTAAATAATTATTTTTTCTTAAATTAATACGAATAATTAAATTAGAAATAATTGTATAATTAGCATGACACCATCTGTTTTCCTTTCTTTCTTAGTTGTTTTTATTCCTTATTATTTTTTCTTATCCGGAACTTTTATTTTATTTGTAATTTTTGTTGTTTCTTCTGTATAAATTAGTTTTATAAATGATTGTATGTTACTATATTTTTGTAATGAACATTGTTTGGGCTTATGCCTGTTGTGTTCAGAAGAATAAATAAATAAACAATAAATAGTATACACAGCATGTCCTAAAGAGGAAATTGCTGTTTAAGACATTGAAGTAAAAAATTTGAATATCGTAAAGGAAGTTCTTATTTGAGACAGTGAATTTGAAAAATCTGTACTTCGCGTACTTGAAATTGGTTAGTTATGCTTTTTGTTTTTGTTGTTACGACTGTAAATAAAAGAAAGATATTTATCGGACTAGTTGCGTTAACGCTACTCAAGTGTAAAATTCGAATATTCCTAATGTAAAATTTAGTTACTGCAGTTATCAGCAAACACATCATCGGGCAAAAGGGTATTCTTAGTTATGTCCTGTAAACCATAAAAGTTCCTTTTGAGTAACTTTCAAAAGTTTAATTATATCGTTTAACAAATTGTATTAGGCTTACGTACCTGTAATAGTAATAGCTTCCTCGAAATTAGTCGGATTAATTGCTGTAGACTTTCCTTCACCGCCATTTGTGGTCTCGTCTGAAAAGTAAAGCGACATTCTGAAATGTTTAGGAACACATAAAAGAAACATGAAAAATTGTATTTATAAAAGTAATACTATTTTCCTTTATCCATTATCATGTTACAGTTATGCTACAAATAATTAAACATTTGGAGGAAATCCTCTTAATCAAATGCATAAGAAATGGTTGAAGTTGGTAATCCTGTAGTAACACACACAATTTTATTCACGATGCAGGAGATTCATACGATACAAGAATTTTGTCTTATCTCTTAGGATATGTGAAAACTTCCCAGTTATGCAAAAGTCATACAGAATGAAAAGGACGTTTGGGGACATTCCAAAAAAATTCAAGACATACATTTTATTTGCCATGAAAGTATCTTAAACATATAACATTGTAATTAAAATCGTTAGTCATTTGTGGAAAAATCAAAACTTTCGAAAAATGTTCTATGTAAAAGATAGAAAATAGTCTGGGGTGGGAGATATTCTTGAAAATCTTAGTGTTGCATCTTTGGAAGATACTAAACTCAAATATCAAGTTTGGTATTTATCTGACATTTCGTTTTTTGAGTTATGCTGTTCACAGACAGACACACGGACATGTTTCCAAAAATACTTTATTTGAATTCAGGGAACCTCAAAACTTGTACTTCTGGTGAAATCTCGGTATCGAATTCTTGGATGGAATGCAATACTTCCCCTACTTACTATACTTAGTAGAGAAAGTAAAAATTTGATAAGCACTTCCTCTTTGAGAAAAGTATAGGTATTTCAAAACTTTAACCAACAACAAGGAGTAACTCGGAAATGGTTAACGCTACAAAAATTAAGAAATAAACTGTATGCTGTAAGGAGCATTTTTGTGTAATAATATTTGGTCTATTCCTTACGGTTTACCAATTATACAAAAGTCGTTCAGAATAAAGAGAATTTCAGAGTATAGTTACAGAAATTTCAAGATATCTAATTTCTCAAACATTATATTTTTCATCGGAATTTCGAAATTAAATTAAATTCGTTGGAGCCATTTTGAGAAAATAAACATTAGGAAACATGCTCCATATAAATTGTGGTTTTATGTGACAGGGAATTCCTTTAAACTCCTCTTCTTACATGCATAAAAAATGTGGTACTTAACATACAATATTTGCTACGTATTGGCTGTTCGTTATTGTGTTAGGCTGCTATCAGAAACACTGACATTAACTCACACGCTTTGCAATATCTTCATTCCTTTTTATTCCTGTGGTTTTTAAGCAATTCTTTTAAATAAGGTCACCTCATAGAATTTGAGTATGAATAATTATAATGCTTCCTCCATATTAGATAAGGCATAGAGAAAGTAAAAAGGTAAATGAGAGAAACGACGCAAGAAAAAAACGTAAATAAATAGGTTAAACTGCACAATTATTCTCTCTTGGCGAAAATCCTCAATCACATAAAACTGTTTTGGAGGTTTACTTAACAAAATTTAAAAACTGTCAAATGCACAGCAAAAAACGTTTACGCTGAAGAGGCATAACCTTATTTACTGCAAAAGGTTTGGAAATGCCTTCATTTAAAGGGTGCAAGTGTGATCAAGGCTCGGGTATACTGAAATATAACTTTTTGGAATTAACTAAAACATTAACTTTTATTAGATTTACATAAGTATTAATGGGTGCTCCTCCTTTTGAATGTCCTTTAAGAAATAAAATGAGGTATAGGTTCACAACAGATAAGACTAACATTTTAACCATTTGGGATAATGCGAAATATATTTTAGTAAAATGCTAAACAAATAATAGAGTATTTTCAGTCTACATGACATCACAGGACACGTGCAGTATACAGTGTAACAAAAGAGACTATTTAAGAAAACTCACCTGTTGTGGTGGGCCCCGTGGTGCACATAATTTTCTATTGGAGAGAGCAACTGTAGCGTGCGTGCTGTGAAAATGAATGTTATCAAATGAGGCTGTTTGCATCATCACGAGAGTTAGAGCCCGTGGTTAGAGCTGACATGTGTCACAACGTGATAACATTTCACTTTAAGATTCCTCCAATGTTTAAGGAACAAACCCTGCAGTTGCAGGAAGAAGCAGGAATCAGGGCAGCTGCGGAAAATCCTCAATCATGAATCAGTGCTTGGCACAAGAATGTTTAATGCCAGGGGCATTGTTATCATGTGCAGCTTCTCAGTTTTACAAAGCGATTAACATTTATTAATTATTATTCTATAATTATTGTTTCAAGTTGTAGTTGACAAAATGTTTAATTTTTATTTAAATCTCAGTATACAGAGCAGGATGTCTTGGGCAGTAACGTTACAAAGGTCGTGCGTTCGATTCCCGCGGCCGACATTCCTGACCCATGGGTTTTTTCGGGGGTTTTCCCGGGTCGTTAAGCGAATGCTGGGAAAGATCATTACGTCCTCCGAATTTCCTGTTCCTCCACTTCACCTACATTCTCATTTCACTTCAAGGCTGGTTCACAACCGCCCGAGAACGGTAACCAGAACGGAAACGAGAACGGGAATGCGTATCGATCACAAAGTGAAAGTCGATTTTGCGCA
The DNA here is from genome assembly GCA_030765065.1 of Deroplatys truncata. Classification (NCBI taxonomy): domain Eukaryota; kingdom Metazoa; phylum Arthropoda; class Insecta; order Mantodea; family Mantidae; genus Deroplatys; species Deroplatys truncata. The sequence goes on from CM060976.1 coordinate 32,071,658, forward strand.
TTGGGATTTCATTTCTTTTTAACTGACCAATGATATTTTTTCATCTACTGTCAATTTAGCCAAGCCAACGTCAAAATTCGATAGAGTAAACATTATCTAAATGCATATCCATTACATTTTCCGATCCCTCTAGTTGTGCCAAGCTTTCATTCCTTTATTTAATGGCATATTAAAATTGTTTATTGTTATTTTTTCACTTACACCGGTTTTAGCTGTTCTTTGTAGCTTTTGCCATTGTTTTTTAGGTAATAGCCAGTTTTGAGTTGCATATAAACAAACTACAAATGACCCTTCACCAGAGGAATCAACGCTCTTTGGATTTGCGGGTGTCGAGATGAAGTTAGGAAGCACATTTACTACTAATTCCTTCCAGTTTCATGTTTTCAGCTTGCGACTATAGAGAGCACTAGTGGCTGTTTCATGTCACGGCCACCTAGAATAACCTCTAGAGTGAAAAGTCTAATATGCTCAATAGGGATCTAATATGCCGTGCCCGTGAACGAGAACGAGAAAATTAAAAGTGGAACAACTCTTCTTTCCCGTTCCCGGAAGGCTTCTCGTCGATTGTGAACACCCCCATTTGAATACACGTATTTCAACTTTCTCATTCTCGTTCTGGTTACCGTTCTCGTTGATTGTGAACCAGCCTTCACCTTGCATTTGCTTGGTCTGTTTCAGGGTTGAAAGTGTTGGTGGGAGTCTCGGCGTTGCATGGCAGGGTAAAAGGACGCTGTCTGTAACCCTTCGTCCCCCGAAATGAGGGCGGTCTCCGATTCCCGGGCCCCCCAGGGGACGTTCATGTCCACAAGGAGGGAGGGGAGCCGATTGCACCAGCTGCTATCTGGGGAGTTTCAGTCTGTAAAATGTGGGGAAGCTCACTCTGCCCTGTCGTGCCTCCTCATCCGGCCGCTCTCTGTCTCCTCTCATCTCACCCCGGGATACCCCGTCTGGGGCTTCAGTCTCAAAAGATCTTGTATGTCGAGGTGCTAAGCTCCCCTCCGCAGTTAGTCCTAAATCTGAGTATTGAAAGTGGCTTTTCTCTATTATTTCTTTGTATTAAATCTCTGGCTGTGTCAGTGAAAAAAAAATCATATATTTTTAGAGATAATGTTTCACATTGTGTACCTTTCTTTTTAAATATGCAGGCACAAGCAAAATAAATTTAGAGTCCTACATTAGGTTTTCTGTTTTTGGCAGAAACCCAGCGGAATGGCTCAGGCAGTAACGCCTGTGACCCGCATTTGTGAGGTGCTGGGGCCGGCCAATCTGATCGAAGGTTTCTTCACGGTTTTCCTCGGTCGCTAGGTGAATGCTGGGTTGGATAATTTAATCCGCGAATTTTCCTATCATCCTTTCATCACTACGTTTCATTTCCTTCTTCTTCACCGCCATACCAGGCATTGAACTGATCACCTAACCTGGATATGGTGTGATCGAGACTTTGCTTTCTTTTCAACAGGCTTCTGAACCAAGTGTAAGTCCTACAAAGAGGAGGGTAATCCTTTAAAGAAGAAGAAGCATTTACCACAAAATTACATATGAATAATTATAAACCTGCACACTTTCAACATTTTATACCCCAAAATATGTTCAAAAGCTTTCCAAGAAAGAACAACTTTTTGTGATGAACGTGTTGTATGTGGACGCTTATTAATGTTCTACATAATAGTAGATGCAGAAAAAATATATACATATTGCCACAACTAAAGTTGGACACAGGGGGGAATAACTGGGAATCAGATGATAGAGAATTCAGAGTTTGGATTTGCGAAACTACTATATTCTAGAAGGTTAGATTTCTATAGTGCGATTGTTGAGTTTACATTATCAGGGATGATGATGATGATGATACTGGCTAACATTATTATTATCAATTTATCTTAGAAGGCTTACCTTGAGAAACATGTCTCGTCGTGGATGAGGAGAGCCAATACTCAACACGACTTCGTCAAACCGCTAGTGGTGTCAGATGAAGCCATCCGGAGCGGCCGTCGACGGGTACCATAGCGGTCCCGATCAATTTACAACACAAAAGTCCCGCGAGTCGAGCTTGAGGGCTTGTTTATATAGGGCTAAATACCCTGGCAGCTATTACCAAATATGGTCTGCCACCGCCCTGGATTTGAAATATAGCGGCCAATCATAACTCGATACGTCAATGCTCTAGAGCATTCTATGTGACGTAACGCGGTTTAAGGTGCAGCTAAGAACCTGCAGAAAAACACGTACCCCTCAGGAAATTATGGCACAGTAACATCCCTTTGAAATGTCAAAAGAAATGGCAAACCACTGTTTCCTGTTATATATACAATTTACTAAGACTTGAGCAGAATTAAGAATATAAAATATGATTCTATATGAATTCAGAAACTTGTGACAGGTTAATAAAATAATGCCAATTAATATAAAATAATAATTACAATACGGATCTCCTCAGACACGTTCGTGACAATGTATATGATGTGTTACATAATGGAATGACCACTGTATAGGTCTAGTTATTGAACCTCCGTCCGGAGTTCGAAGCATGACAGTTGGCATGTGTCCGTTTCTTCCTGTTCGAAGCTCTGTAATAAGACCCCTTCTTCCACACATGACGCGGAAGAACTTCCTCGTGGATCAAAGCGACGTCTCCGAACTTGAATTTAGCTAAGTTTCCCTTGGGCTGACGGACTTCATGGAAACTGCGTAACTGAGTAAGACACTCTTTGGACCATCGTTTCCATAGATCGCCTGCTAACTTATGTTGCTTTGAAATGCATTGAGCGGATAGGTTCTGGTCCAATAGGAATAGTGGTTAATTTCTCTCCACAAAGGAAATGTGGTGGTGTTAGTGTCTCTAATCCTGAGTGGTCTACTTGCACTATGGGTCTCAAGTTTAAGGCTACTTCTATACTAATTAAGACGGTGTTGAGACATTCTTCTGCCAGCTGCGATCGACGTAAGATTTTCCTGAGGTAGCGTATTATGCTACCGATCATTCTTCCCCACCAGCCTCCCCACCGTGAACTTGTGTAATACTTAATTTATCATGAATACAGTTCAACAGTTGCAGCGTATCAGTTTTATTTTCCATAGTCGTCAAGAAACCTAAAACAAAGGACAGGCTACAAATTCAAAGAGCAAACAAATACATCAAATATCTGGCTTCAGGCTACAACAGGCATGTGGACGCTTATTAATATTCTACATAATAGTATATGCAAAAATAAAAATGAAATACTACGTGTTACATTCACATGACCTTCTCTGCTTCTAAAGTTATTTCAAATAACGTGTGCGTTTTAAAGAGGTCTACATTTTTTACTTTCTCTACTACGTATGGTTAGTAGGGGAAGTATTGCAAAAATTCGGTACCGAGAGTTCATCGGCAATACGTGTTTTGAGGCCCCCTGAATCCAAAAAAATGTACTTTTAGAAAAAGGTCCGCGTATCTGCGTGCATTTGAACAGCATAACTCAAAAACTCAAAAACTATCAAACTTGGTATTTAGGTTTAGTATCTTTCAAAGATGCGGCACGAAGATTTTTAAGAAAATCTTCCACCCCACACCACCCTTTACATGCAACATTTTTCGAAAATTTTGATTTTCTCAAAAATGACTTAACGATTTTGATTAAAATATCATATGTTTAAGATACTTTCATGGTAAATTAAATGTATATCTATAATTTTCTGGGAACGTTCCCAAAAGTTCTCTTCATTCTGAATGACTTTTGCATAACTGGTAAACTGTAAGAGAGAGAGACAAAATTTTACTACACAAAAAATGTAGATCTCGTTAAAACACACAACTTATGTCATATACATTTTTTTGTGGTGTGAACTATTTCCGAGATATTCCTTATTATTTGTTTGAATTTTCCAATACCTACGCTTTTTCTCAAATGGGAATTACGTATTCTTTTTTTTTTAAGTCCTGGACATGAATTTAAGTTTTTAAATGAGAACCTAAAATTAGGACCAATTTAAGTTGACCCTAAAATGACCATTACAACGCCCTTCAAATAAAACACGACTAATGGCATTTACTTTCTCCCATAATACCAGTCAATCTTTATTCAAGACAGTTCTTTCTACAACGCTTACTTTTGGAGATATTATACAGTCTCAACTTAAATGGTCCATTCTGTATAACAAAGTGACTGGTAAACGACCTAGTAGACGGAAGTTTGTTTTTGATGTGTGTGAAGGGCTTCAAGTACACTATGTAGCTGCAAGAAATGAAGAGCCAGATCAAGATAATACACACAGGACGAAACACAGAGCCAACTGAGAGGGATAAATGAAGAATTCATTTTTCGTGCAAAGATTATCATGCCGCTACAAATTTCTTCTGGTTGTGAGAAGGCAGTGTCCACAAATGTGAGAAGAGGAGACGATGGGTGTGGCAAGGGCATTAACAAAAGGTGACCTCTGTGGAGAAGGTAAAACTGAAAAATCATAATACCAAGTGATTATTTTGTTAATACCTAGATGTGCATGCGATCCCATTCACCATTTAGTCTTTAATGTTGAAATATTACTAAGATGTATTAAGTACACCAGAGAAAAAAGATTTTGAAAGTGATAAATATTAATTACAAGTAAATTAAACGTAATTTAATGCAAGTGTAACACACCAGCACAAAGATATGGAAATAAAAATATAACAAAAAGATATACTGCTTCAATTGTAAATATCTGACTATATAAACAAGCACGGGGCCAATTTGGCCCTGCAGTCCCAGACCGATGCAGTGGTCCCCCTAACGTTAATTTGTCAACCCATTGAGAATTCTGTAAGATTGTAACGTTGATTTCTCATAACATTCGTTATTATCGTGCTGATTCCATTTCACCGCTCAAATATAACATTAGATATACCCTTTTTTATTCAAATTTGCGTCAAGATGAATTGTTTTATTTATACAATTTGTTATGGCACTGAGATGATAACTCGAATTGTGGCTTGTAATAATTTTTCCCGTTGTAAACGCTAGGTGAATCCGTTGCTTTCCAACTTCTCAATCATAAGAATGGAAGGAGTAAAGTTCACCGTTAACTGTCAGATGTAAAGCTCCAAGCCTTCTTGATAAAAGAAAGACAAATATTTGCCAGCGTTGCCCTTCTACTGTTTTTAATTATTGTAGCAGTTACACAACTACAGCTATCATCTGTGCAACTTTCTTGTGTAAGCTTCCTTAGTGTGTAACTATTACAAGCAGTGACGCTGCATTATAACAGCTTAATCGAATGACGAGGTCACTGCTGATATTACTTTCTCTACCACACACAGTCCGGCGCAAAAAAAATTAAAAAATCCCATGCTTTTGGTTTCTTATGGTGTTTTCTTTAATTTAATGTTGGAAGAATCCCTTTATCAGTTGTGTTCCCACCTACCCCGATGTGCTAATCTCCAATTGGTGTGAACAAAGTGAGCGATGAAAGGCGTGGGAAACGGAAGTATTTTAACTGCATGGCTGCTAGGTACCTGCCAGACACTCACCAAATCTGTCGGTCTCTTATTAGTTTGATGTCAAAAGTCTGATACTCAAACCCCAATCAATTGATTGAGTTTTATTTATGGACGCTCTTTAACTACTATGGTCCTTCGCGTCCCATTCTATATTGGGCGTGGAAAACTGGTAATTTTGCTCAGAGACCTCCTTATCAGGCTTGAGGTTCTTTTACGTGCCGTAAATCTACGACACGGGACCACTGGCTTTACTTCCCTTCCGAACAGTGGCTGCTCGTGACCTGTTGCAATGGGTGTGCAGTTTGTTACATGCTCTCTTCCTGATACATACACACACGCACGCACACACACATACACACAATTAATGCAAAAAAGAAAAGTTGACTTACTAAAAATCTCTTACGGCTTCCAGTCTCTTTCACTGTTCCGCAACAGCTTAGGTACAGGACATGGCGATGCATGAAGTCCATTCGGCGCTCCTTTTTAGTTGCAAACTTGTCTATTACTCTCTCATTAAAGTCTGAAATATCCCTTACAAGGCTTTTCTCTATTGACAACATGGCTAGAGCAGCCAGGCGTTCTTCTGACATCGTGGACCGAAGGAAGGTTTTTATGCGCTTTAAACTTGAAAAACACCTTTCAGCTTCACTAGTTGACATTGGCACTGTTACAAGTATTTTCAGTAACTTAGAAACTTCACTGAACGTTTTCTCTAGATTATTTTCCACAATAAACCCTAAAATATCTACAGCACCCGATACGTTTCTGAATTCTCTGCGCATGTACATCAATTGCAACTCCGTTCGGAATCTAATCGTGTCTATGAATGGATATGCTTCAGTTAAGGTATGCATGTATTTCTCCGGATACGTTTTGTTGTATTCGTCAAATCTTTCGGTCTCTTATTAGTTTGATGTCAAAAGTCTGATACTCAATCCCTAATCAATTGATTGAGTTTTATTTATGGACGCTCTTTAACTACTATGGTCCTTCGCGTCCCATTCTATATTGAGAGTGGAAAACTGGTAATTTTGCTCAGAGACCTCCTTATCAGGCTCGAGGTTCTTTTACGTGCCGTAAATCTACGACACGGGACCACTGGCTTTACTTCCCTTCCGAACAGTGGCGGCTCGTGACCTGCTGCAATGGGTGTGCAGTTTGTTACATGCTCTCTTCCTGATACATGCACGGACACACACATACACACATACACACAATTAATGCAAAAAAGAAAAGTTGACTTACTAAAAATCTCTTATGGCTTCCAGTTGATGATGAAATGATTGTGAAATGAAAACCTCTCCTTTGCTTGTAGCAGAATCACGTCAAACACCTCTTTCGCTGCAGATTTTCTTGACAAATGGTCAACCTTACGTCGTTTTACGGCCTCTGCTGAATAACGTGGGTTTTCGGCTATATCACCAATCTTTCGTCTAACTTCCTTTATTGCATTTCAAATGTTTCAATGGCAGATTTTGCAAATACTGCACCAATGGATCGTCTTTGGAACTGATTAGATAGCACATCCACATGTGGCATTATAATGAAGAATATTTCTAGCCAGAACAAGAAGTCTGGCTGTATCAGTTTAAGGCGCAGTCCTCTAGCCTGAACTATTGTGTTGCTTTGTTTACTGCTTCTCTCTATGGTCTCTAAACATTCGGCAATTGATTCCTTATGCTCGAAAACTGTTTGCACTAATCGGGATTTGAAATTCCATCTTATTGTTGAAACTCCAGGTATCATCCTACCTACAATCTCAATCAAAACACGAACTCGTTGCGGAGAATTAGAAAAAAAATGCAGGAATATCATTTAAGTCCGTGAAAAATATTCGAACTTCCGTATTTTGACTTGCTGCTTGCGCCATAATTAAATTCAATTTGTGTACATAGCAATGAATGTAGTGAGCGAAAGGGTAATATTTCTTCACCAATGATTGTACACCAGCATGCTGCCCACTCATGACATTTGCTCCGTCGTAACTCTGAGACACGACTTTGTTTTTTTCAGTTTCAGATACCACCACTGAGAGCGCGTTTTTTATACATAGGGAGAGAGCGTTCGCATCTTGCCCATCTGGATTTAAAAATACCCAGAATCTTTCCACTGGCTTACCATTTGCTAGCAGGTAACGAAACACAACTACAATTTGAAAAAGAGATGAAATATCAGATGTTTCGTCGGCAATTATAGCGATATAGTCTGCTTTAGAAATTTCTCTCTTAATTTCTTCTTGGCATACGTCAAGCATACACTCCAACAGATCATTCTGTATTTCTTTCGACGTTCCTCGAAAAACGCTGGCCTGCTTGAGATGATCTTTCACCGCGGAATCTAATTCTGCGGTGAAGTTTATCAGTCCACGAAACACTCCAGGGTTCAATGAACTTTGACTTTCGTCGTGTCCCCTGAGAGCTAACTCGAATGCTCCGCAGAATTTTATGCAATTAATTATCTGCGACAAGACATATCTGTTCTTAGTAACTTCCTCATTGTGTTTTTCCACATTACGCCTAAAAGCACTGTCTAACTGCTGAGATATATTATATTTTCCCAGAACATTTAGTTCTAATTCGCAATTCATATGGGCAATTGAGCTCTCATGTTTTGCCATTTTTTGTTTTAAATGACCAATATCACCACAACCATTATTTGTCCAGGTGCCGTTTCTCTCACTCGCAAACAATAAACACGGAAAACAGAAGAGCCGGTTAGTTGCTTCACAAGCACATATCCACGAACAACTTTTATACACACTTTCGTTAAACTTTCTTGTAACGGTCTTCCCTTTACAATTAGTCACTTGAACTAAATCGATTGGTGGCAACGGTCTGCCTTCGTTTTTAATTTGCAGCTTTTCTTCTAAGGATAAACCCGAAGGGTTTATCTCTTTTAGTTTCGCAACGCTATTCATTTCCACACTTACACAGATTCAAATCTACTGCATGGGCCGATTCAAATGCATACCAATTGCCCCAGGACACAAACATAACAAACAAAAATGAAAACACTCTAAGAAATTAACTAACCCAAACTGAAATGTTTACCTTATTATATTATGCAGAATAATTATATGCATTTATAATGGTTTACTCAAAATAGATGTAATGTGTTTTAACATAACTCTCACGTTAATACAGAAAATGGCTAGATCGTGCTTAGAAACGTAAAGTTGGCTAAGTGTGTAGCAGGTTTATCGCAACTTCTGCTAGACAACTGCGAGGGAAATGGTCGTAACTAGGGAAGCAGAGAAGGAAATGAAGTTATACGGAGACGCAGTGCGCTTGCGCCATAACAATCGCATCTCTTGGGCTTGTCGATTACACTGCGTTAACTCGCCGTACTTTCAAATACAAGCGTTGCCCCGCTCCCCGCGACCTCTCGCCCTAAAGCTTCCTTCGCCAGTCGCAAAATCTCGTTTGTGCGTCTCTACAGCTCGTTGACCAAATGCACTGGCGTTTGGTAAAGAAGGCGCGGGGAGTTTAAATGAGCTCTTCATACAGAAGAAAGTTTGACATTTGCCCTTCTTGTATACATACCTATAGAGGCATATGCATATTCACATATAGGGAAAAATTAGTGGGTGTGCATTTGCGAGTATGCGATCACCCAAGAACCGCCGCTGCTTCCGAAGGAAGCCATGCTAAGGATTTTTACGCCCGAAAAAATCCATCGCCCTCCGTCGGGTTTCCCCCAGGGGCTCACCTTATGTGAGTACGGGTTTTGGCGTACCCGGGGGTTCCCGAGCCACTCATCACCATTTTCATCCCTTCATCCCCGTCCGGTCGAATGGGTTTGTTCTCGTGACCGGGGGATCCAAGGTAGGCTCTCGTGCGTTATTTGCATTACATTCATACCACACCTCGCCATCGTTTCTTTCTTCCCTTGTCAATTTCCGGCCATTTCGCAACACTGCATTCGCACATCTCTTTTTCTTCCTCGCCGGCCTACCTTGCGTGCGAAACGCCCACACAGTTTTATTTATTTTATCTTTTCTTTTAATCCTCCGTGGACACAGCCTGACGGATACCCGCGCACTGGATGCGCAGCTGGGTGAGTGGGTAATGGCGTCATCCCCACTACCCGGGGTCGTCATGTAGGGTTTGTGTTCGTATCCGCTGTTCAACTGCAGTCCCGCGGGGGGCCATTGCATGAGCTGCTGATTTCTGACGGCGATTGGGTCCCTCTGTCTATGTTCTGGGAGGTGTGACCCTGGGGTGAGATATGTTTATATAGGCCACTCACCCAACCCGGGGTAACGCCCGGGAAGTCAGAGCCCGAGGTCGGAGACGGTTGCAATGGTGGAGGATTTTTTTCGCTATGGAGCACCCTTTCTCCATTATAAACAACAAGCGCCGAAAAGTTTTAGTAACAGAAGTAGCACCGCCAACAGCTGGTTGTTACTTAGTGATTACCCGTACAAAGGAAGGACAATCATTCGAGAAGGTGAACCCTTTTATAATCCAGAAGGGCATTGACTCAATTGCTGGTCCTGTTCATTCCTGCACTCGCTTACGAAACGGTTCATTGTTGGTTCAGAGTAAGTCCGATCAACAAAGTAAGACCTCGTTGCGCGCCACGCTTCTCCACGGTTATCTCATACGTGTTGAGAATCACCGCACCTTGAATTCCTGTCGAGGCGTCGTCACCACACACAGCCTCGACGGAATATCCGACGATGAGCTGGTCGACTATCTTTCCGACCAAAAGGTTATAGCGGTTCATCGAGTGCAGGCTGAACACGACGGTGTGTTGGTATCTACTCGTGCCCTGCTTCTCACGTTCGATGGCATCGATCTGCCCACTAGTATTTCAGCAGAGTACGAACGTGTTGCTGTGAGGCCCTATATTCCTAGACCTCTGCGTTGTTTTAAATGCCGGCGTTTTGGGCATACGCAAGTCTCATGTAAGAGTGCCGTTACCATCTGTGCAACATGTAGCTAGCCCTCACACGAAGGTACCTGTTCAACAGCCCCCGTCTGCGTTAATTGCAAAGGGTCTCATTCTGCTTCATTTGCCGACTGTCCGCGGTACTTGGACGAGAAGGCGATTCAGGAGATCCGAGTAAAGGAGAAACTCTCCTTCGCCGAAGCCCGGAGGCGTTACCATGCGCGCCAACCTTCGCTCCTGCGATCGGGAACATTTAGTTCTGCTGTTGCCTCGCCAATACCCCGGAAGGATGCAGAGACTCAAACTTGGACCATGACTGCATTGACCGCCACTACCATCCGGCCATCTATTTCGGCTACAGTTACCAAGCCCTCTAAACCTGGTCCGAAGTCTATGAAGTCACAAGCGGCTGAGAAAAAATCGAAGCAGAAATTTCGTAGGGAAGATGTTTTGAAAGACTCTCCGCGTGCGCGCGGCAAGACACATTCACCTTCTCCTCCTCCTCGGAGGTGCAGGGCCGATGCATGATAGATTCCACAGGGGACGGGCACAGACTATAGCTAGATAGCTATTTATTTATCTTTAACTTGTAGAGCTTACAAGATATAAGATAAATCCATATAACATTACAGTTTAAGTTAAGTGTATACAAGTCATAAAGACACACTTTAATTCAAAGTAATCAATAAACTGAAATGGTGGGATGAAATTGTGTTGCAAACAATGTTTTCTCTATTGTATATGTCATTTGAAAGGAAAAAAGGTTATAGGTAACATCGAAAATTGTTACCCTTAGTCAGCAGGGTTATAGCGCAGCGAGGGCTTCGGAGCTATGAAGTAATTGCAAGAACAGTCTCAAGCTGGTAGAAGAAATACCACGCAAACTGGACACGCAAACCGTTGGCGTATTTAATTATAAATGCATAATACAGTCCGTATGGCTTCAAAAACTTCAAAAATATATCATAACGGGCAAAATTAAAGAACATGCGAAGAAAACAGTTTAATGAATAAGGTTATCAGGAGAGATACATTATTTTACTTTGAATAACTCATTTAATAGGTTAGAGCATTATGGGACTATTATTGCTGTTATTATTATTGTTATTATTATTATTACCTTGTAGTAATAATAATAATTGTAAAGCAAGAAGAGCAACATGCAAATTGATTTTGGCGTATAAAACAGCACAAACAAGCATGGTAAGGAACTCAGTTATAAGAAGTGAACCACGTAAAATGAAAAAGCATTGCAAAAAAGGCGTAAAACATAACATTTTGCATTACTTGAAAAGGGATGTCAAACTTCTTTGTTATTTTTCTTGCAAAACTCCTACTATAGCATACTATAATTTTACAAATTAACTATGAAAAGGTAGAATCAGAGTAAAAAATGCAATGCCATATTCGGGATTCAACTTGCAGTACCGCTGCTCCGCCATCTGAGGTATGATGTCTATATGATAACACGTCATATGACTCCAACGTTCCCTGCAAAACACAAGGCCTCCTTAGCTTCTCTTAAAATAATATACCCCAACGTCGACTTACATACTTTTTCATTCTGATTCCATCTTTCCAGCCTACGAAAGAACAATTAGTAAAACTGAATTGATTATTCTTCTCAACGGATCTAAAACTGTCTAGGATTCTAGCTTCTGGTGTCATCCCCCATCGCGAAAAAAGGCTATGCAAAAGCCGTCAATCAACTTGTTTTTCTAGAATTAGGCAAGGGATGGAGTGGAGACATAAATGGGGAGGAGCTGCTTTACTAACCCCTTACCACCTCAACACGCACTTCATTACAATGGCAAGCTTTTTTGCACTCAAATGTACATAGTAGGTAGAAAAGGTGCGTGTTGCATTCCAACCAAAAATTCTATACCGAGATTTCACCAGAAATACACGTTTTGAAGCCCCTGACTAAAAAAAGCATGTTTAAAAATGCCCTTGTGTATGTGTGTGTGTGGGTGCCTGTGTCTCTCTGTCTGTGAACAGCATAACTGAAAAACGAAAAGTAGGGTAATTACCAAACTGGTATTTAAGTTCGGTATCTTCCATTGATGCGACATGAATATTTTCAAGAAATTTTTCGAACAGTTTTATTTTCTTAAAAATGGCCATAATCAATTTGATTAAAATACTTTATATTAAAGATATTTATATGACAAATAACGTATATATATTGAATTTTCTGGGAATAGCCTGTGAAGTCCTCTTCATTTGAATTGTTTTTGTATATTCTTGTGCATCTGGTAAACGTTAAGCGATAGACGAAAACGTACTACATTGAAAATGTAGATCTCTTTAAAACACTCAATTTGTTTCAAATGCGTTTTCTTGTATTTCTTGTATTCTTCTATGTCATTTCTGAGATATCCGTTATTAATGGTTTGAATTGTTCATTACTTGGTCATTCTCTTTAAGTCCTGTCAACATTCAATTGTTTCTCGCGATTGCATGGACGCAGTATGGAATTTTTAAGGCCAGCATATAGCGTCCAGTTCTTAAACATTTGATTATCGCTGTTCTCTTTGTGTCTATAGCGAAATATGTAATGTAGCTATTTCTCCAAAGGTTTATTTGGATTAAAATGCAGTAAATGGAAAAATAAACTTCAGTAAGGGTCGTTTGTATACCCACTAATAAATATAAAGAGTAGAAAAAGTAACGTGAATGTATCACATTACATTTTTTTTATATTATCCTCTCTTAGAAGCCTTTACATTATATAATTTAAAAACGAGCTTCTTAAAGCGCTAACAGAGACCGGAGTTGCTAAGTCCCCTTAATAACAGGAAAAAATATAGAGAGAGAGATAGAGAAGGAAACAAGAAAGAAAGAAAGAAAGAATGAAAGAAAGAAAAGAAAAGAAATTTCGTGATAACCCGACGGGGCTGTGTAGGGATGCCAGTCTCAAAGCCTAAGGACATGAATCTGGTTGCATGGCGAATAAGAAATAATTTTAAGCAAGGTAGTAATAGGAATTTTACCTCACTCATAAAAAATGTCCATTACAATGCACATAGTTGTAGAAAGAAAATACTCATTATTGTACCAATGCTTGTAAAAAAAATTAAATCGAAAAAATTGTTTGCAACAGATCATATCCTCGTATCATATCCTCGTATACAAGCACTTATTCATATTTTGTTCCAAGCTAGACTAAATAATTTTCTATGGGCAGCTGATTTCACGCTCCCGGTAGAGCCCGCTCATAAACTGTAGCCTACTTTTTGGACTCTTTAGCTTCGTTTAAAGCACGAACTCGTGAGAGGGAGTTCCGCGATTCAAATCCAGCCTAGAGCCTGATTTTATCTACTGTCGTTTATTTTTATATATTTTCCTCAAACTGTTTTTACGAAAGCTTATTTTTCTATCTGCTTCATTTTAATTGAGATGAAGTTCCATATTCTTTCGATGACATTGCGAGAAACATCTGAATAGCGACAGACTTTAAAAACCTTGTGTTACAATCACCTGACTCTGCTATTAGTGGGTGTACAAATTATTCTTAAGAAAGCTTATTTTTCGGTCTACTTCATTTTAACTGAGATAATCTTTTGCACAAATAGCTACAATACACATTTCGTTACTGACACAAAGGGAACAGCGATTGTCAGATGTTTAAGAACTGGACGTTATATGCTGGTGTTAAAACTCCATGCTCTTTCCATGATACCGCAAGAAACAACCAAATATCGACAGGACTTTAAAATGACCAACTAAAAACAATTCGAAGCATGAACAACGAATATCTCGAAAGTGGCTTATGCCACAAAAATTATTTGAAATAGATTGTGTGTTTAAAGAGATGTGCATTTTTTGTGCAGTACCTATGTTTTCGTGTATCGCTTAAAGTTTACCAGTTATAGAGGGTTGTACAAAATTCCTTCCGAGTGAAGAGGACTAGGTTATTCCCAGAAAAATCAAGATATACATTTTATTTATCATGTAAATGTCTTGAGAACATAGTATTTTAATCAAAATCTTTAGAGCTATATTTTGAGAAAATAAAAATGTTTGAAAAATCTCGATGGTGCTTTGGGGTGTCCGAATTTTCTTTTACAAGTTATGTTGTTCACAGGCACACACAAAGACAAACACACATAGATACATACACGCGCGACCTTTTTTGAAAATGCTTTTTTGGATTCAGGGCGTCTCAAAACATGCATTTCCGATTAAATCTAGATTGGATGGAATGCAATAGCTTCTCTGCTTATGCACAATCGTGGTAGAGAAAGTAACACGTAGGGTTTCAAACTGGAGGTGCAGGGCCAATGCATGATAGATTCCACAGGGGACGGGCACAGACAAGAAATAAACATAAAGAAGTATGATCTGATAAATTCGTTAATTACAATTGTTACTATTGCCATGCCTATTTGTGATTATTATGAAGTACATTGACAAATAAAGCTTTCGGCGAATCATTATTAGAATCGCTATGAATTGCTCTGGTTAACAAAAATAGGCTGATTGTTACAAGACACACCTTTTTATACAATTTTTAACATTTTAATTTTGAAGTAATAAGTCCACTATTGGCAATTTAAATGAAAACTTAAATTTTAACGTACTACGTGTAGCATTCTATTTAAATTTTAATGACATACAGTAAACACCTTTAAATAAGATAACTTCATATGTAAGTTGAGATAAATGTGATTCAAGAAAAATTTTAATTATAATAAATGCATGATTGCACAACTAAAATTACTTATTTATGTGCGTACTATTTTCAGAAAATCCGCAAGTTTACAATGGTACAGTGCCATAAATCCCTTTTCCTAATTACTTATGCCAATGGTTTATTTGGATTTCTGAAGCTGAATTTAACACACTTTATGCAATCTGACCTATCTAGATTAACTTAGGTCCTTAGAAATGCAGTATATATTTTATAACAGATCCTAAACTTTCATTTATAACTACTCACAACTATTTTGATGGTAAATGGTAAAGATCAAAAAAAAAAAAATCCTAAGTGCCCAAATCTGTAAGCGGTGAACACATAAAAATACAAATCGCTATTGCGAGCAAATAACCTGCATATAAATACTGTAAAACCATTGTTCATCACCTTTTAGGCGAAAATGCATCTTAATTCCATTTCTTTTTCTTTAACGGATTACCCTCCTCTTTGCAGGACTTGCTCCCCTAAGTACTTTACAAGCCAATGCTTGTGTTAGTAGCCTGTCCAGGAGCAAGCAAACTCTAGATCATAGCATATCTCAATGCCCGGTATGGCGGTCAAGAAGAAGGAAATAAAAATGTAGTGGAAAGATAAGAAAATTCACAGATTAAATTATCCGACCCGGCATTTCCTAACGACCGAGCAAAACTGTGAAGAAATTTCGGTAAGCCCCGGGGGTTGGAACCACCTTAGCCAGCACCTTAATTAGTGAGGGATTACTTTTCCGATGGACTCCCACATTCTCTCATTCAATTGGACGGTCTTAGCACCAAAGGGAAACACACAAATTAAACTAAATTCAGTTTTATTTATGAACGCTCATTAACCACTGTGGTTCTTAGCGTCCCATTCTATAGGGTCTTTCAAACAAGAGTGTCCTATCTGTGAGCTTAAATAAAACGCGTTCTATAAATGATAGAGGTTTATTTCTTTTTTTATTTTGGAACATAATTAATGTCATTACGTGTGGAAGAGAACATCAGTTAAGTGACCGCCGCGACTTCGTGGGGTTGCGCGTATACGGTTGACCCAATTTTCAATGACAGAAGAACGTATATTAGGGCCAACTTCACGAATAATACGCGTGATGTTATTCATAAGATCATTTACTGTTTCTGGCTTGTTGACATAAACTCTAGATTTCCACAAGAAGTAATCCAACGGCGTTAAATCTCATGACCTCGTGGGCCAGTTAACATCACCACCACGGGAAATGATGAAACCTCTGAACTTCTCCTTCAAAAGATCGATTGTTTCGAGAGCAGTATGACATGCGGTACCATCTTGCTGGAACCAGATGTTTCTGAGATCCGTACCATCCATTTGAGGCCAAAAATACTCCCTTATAAGAGCCCGGTATCTTTCTCCATTGACAGTTAGAGCTTCTCCATCTTCAGCTTGGAAAAAATATGGACCAATGATTCCACCATACCCAAATCCACAGCACACAATAACCTTTTGGGGATGAAGCGGTCGTTTTTGAATCTGCATTGGATTGTGATTGCTCCAATAGCGGCAATTTTATTTGTTAACGCAATCATCCATTCAAAAGCGGGCTTTGTCACTGAAGATGATTTTTCGACAAAAATCCGGGTCAGATTCCAATTGCTCCATAGCCCAGTCAGCGAATACACGGCGCAACCTATGGTCGTTGGGCTTTAGTTCTTGAGTTAACACCATTTTTGTAAGCGTGAATTTCAAGTCCAGATGCAGAATTCGCCAAGTTGTGGTCGGCGAAAGCCCCAATTCTTGCGCTCGACAAGCAATTGATGTCTCCGTTCTCGCGTACACTCTCACGAACGGTGCCTGTTTTCGTTAGAGCGCTTACGTCGATTACGTACAGGCGTTCTGTGATCGCTGACATAACCACTTCTTTCAAATTTATCGATCAAACGCCGAATCGTTCTCTCGCAGGAACGATTATGCACACCGTAAACTTCACACAATAATGGAGGTTTGGCAAACAGATGATACATTTTGATAATAAATGTTCACAATTTCTACGCGTTACTGAATGCTGTAACGTTCCATGGCTATTTGTCAATAATGACTGTAACCACATGAAAAAAACTGACTGCTGTAACTCAATAACAACGGCAGCTATCACATGTTAAAGATAGATCACTCTTATAGAAAGACCCTATATATTGGGCGTGAAAAACCGGAGATTTTGCTCAGAGACCCTTTTATCCGGCTTGAGGTTCTTTTACGTGTCGTAAATCTACCAGAAGGGAGTACTATAATCCAAATAAAATTTTATATGTATATTTGATATGTATATATGTATATGAGATCTCACTGAGAACAAAAGTAGATTTTTGAGAAACGGGACCCAGCACACTCACTGCCTGTGTGTGAACAGCGTAACTTGCGACCTTCTCTCGCGCCACACGCCACACGCACTCACCTCACTATCACGAAATTCCCGAATCCAATGGGGGGAAAGTCAACACACGACTGGAATAGCATGGCTTAGGTTGGGAGGGTGGAAAGCTCGCAAGATTGTTGATAACGATGGCAGGAGGATTTGCCCATTATGCGGGGAACAAGAAGACTGGACGCATATTTTGGCAGCATGCGTGCAGACGGAGGGTATTAGGAAAAAACTATTACCGGAAGTATTTTTGGCTTCCAACAGACGGAGGACAGCATGCTGGGACATGATTCTAAACAGCCAAAACTGGCCAAGCTTGGGCACATACTTAATGGAAGTACGTGTACTAAGAGATAAGGTGTTTATGTAATTTTTCTTTAAACATATGTGGTGCTTGAGTACATGTGCGCGACTGTGTGTGTGTGTGTGTGTTTGAGTGTGTGATTCAGTGTTTTTTTTTTTTTTTTTTTTTTTTCAATTTTATATGTATGTATGTATATAGTGCGGTGATTGTAAAAAAATAGTTGTTTTCTGGTTGATACTGCAAGTCACGTATACAGACAAGGTATTTATCTAGAGAGCATGTACGGTCTTATGACCCATGCGACTGTGTTATGCAATTAATGTAATACTAAATACTTAATAAATACCACCACCACACTATTGAAGAAGTTGGTTCATTTCTTAACTTCAGCCTCCAATATAAGAAAGAATCCCTAAGCTAAACCAATAATCAATGATTATGGAAATCAATTTCAAAACCAGAGAGCATATCAAAAAGTGTGATGAATTTCTCGTGCAATGAAGATTCAGAGTTTAATCATGACAAAATAAAGAATTGTCAGGATACAAATTAATCTCAGTTATAACCCTTACGTGCTTTATTACGAAGTTAAATCTCAAATAAATGCAATTGGATTAGATGAGTTTTCAGCCAAATTTCTAGTAGTACAGCGGCCATTTTATTTATGAGACACTGGGGACGCCGGCGCCGTACTATTGATTAGGATCCGCCCCTCGCCGTCTCCAGGACGGTATGTCTCCTATACCTTCCTGTTCTCCTGCCAGCACGGCTATTGTGCCACTTTCCCAAAAGACACTTACACCATTAGTGGGTCCCTCCGGGCCTACATACCGGCCGTGTTAATTACTCTGTTAATTACTAAAGCTTTTGTTTTTGTCCGGAAAATCAGAAATTTTTTCCGGACATTTCCCAGCACCTCCTCGGCGGTTCTGATATCCGTGAACTTCGGGCTCGCCGGAAAGCACCGATGTTGTAGATACCAGGAGCCCTACCTTTAGAGGTGGACAGAACTAGAATTTATAACTAAAATTTAAAAAAAGTAGAGAAAAAGTGTGCTATGCAACAATTACACTATTTCGTTATCCAGAGCAATTAATAGACAGTGTGCTATAGATTCATAGAAATATTTATTTACCAATACATTTCATATTAATCACTGCATAGAAATGGATTCAATAAGTAGGGACCTGCGTTTTTCGTTTTATTTTTTTGGTAGAAATCGGGGTTATTTTTGGAGAATTCCGCGTTATTTTTTTCCAGAATTTCATTATTTTTACTAGTTTTTATCATATTTTGGGATTTTAAAGGTAATTTTTCATTTAAATAGATTGTTGAACAACAATATGGAGTTTTATTTTAAAGAACATACATTTTTATCCTTCCGTTATCAGTGAAGAAGGCATAACATGAAAGAAAAATACATATTTCTTTTTCTAACTGGCAAAAGAGAACATTATCGTTTTTCTGTTGCAACCCAAGTCGCTAAAAACTCCTGAGTAGCAAGAGAAGAAATTTTCACAGGCAACATTTGAAGATTTTTGGTTTCGTTATATTGTTATTATTTGCCCCACGCTTTGGGAGCCAATTTGAAGAAGAAGGTTTGTTGCTGCTGCGTATGGAAAGCCAGTTTGAAGAAGGTGTATTATATTTCACTGTTGGGGAGCCAAACTTGAAGTAGTTATAACCGCACGTATGGTAAAATGTTTCCGGTAGCCTTCTCCCCAAATGTACTTTCCGGTGGCCTTTTCCCCAAAATGTTTAAAAAAATATTAACTTCGTAATTTCTGACTGTTTCTTTAAATATTATATATTTATGTTTGCCTCGGCTGCGTCAGTATTTATATTTTTTTTTAGAGACATGAATGTCTTAGCAGGGTTTTGTGCGACTGAAGAATGTAGGCTTACACAGATTATAACCTTTACTTCACTCCTTTTATTAATGCTTGACACGATTTAAATAACACTTCACTGATATAAAGAGAGAGCTGTGAGATTTTTTTATTAATTACTTGCACTTCTTAACACGTAAACTATTTTCGTCTCACACTAAATACGTATTAAATTTCTCGAGGACACATCTCGCGTCCGGTTAGGAACACTGTCTACAAGCAACTAACTTCTGAATTTGTAAATTTTGCTCCATTTTAGTTTCTGATTAGCTAATCCTAGTCCAATAGAATACCTTCATTTAACTAAGCTTTTTCTGGTTGTTGATTGGTTATTTTATAAACTGTCACAAAAATTACATTATTGCTTTCAAGAATCACAAGTAGCATTATTAAGCTTTCAAATTCATTACTGTCTCAAGGTTACCTCATTGTTACCTGATTGTTAGCAATTTGTAACCTATTATTCTCACAGCTCCTACATTATTAAATTACGTAATACATTCACATAACATTATTACACATGTATACAATAATGTAAACATATACAATGACTGTAATATACACTTTTTATATATTGTTACATACACATATTGCTTTAAGGTGGGCTGTTATTGAATTTATATATTATATAATTAGACTGAAATCATTTAAGTGTTAAAAATACTGCCTCACATTAGACACTGATACTACAATGACTGACTGATAAGTCTCACTGAAATGAACATAATGCCATAAAAGAAAAGTACATTATGTTATGTTTTCTGACTGTCAAAGGAGAACATTGCGTAATGTTTGCATTTTCTTTTTTCATGTTGCAATACAAGTCGCTCAAAACTCCTGAGTGGCAAGAAAAGAAACGTTCAATCAGCATTAGCATATGGATAACACACTGACTGGAGAGCTCTGCCACTAAACTCAGGAAGACTGTCAAGCAAACTACGCAGAACTGTCACAATATTTATTTTTCCATATTGCAACATAATTTTATTGGTTTGCTCTTGAAGTTCACTGTACCCTTTTGTGATCACTGAATCATTCAAATTTTTAAAGAATGGAATAGACTTCACTTTTTCACTAGTGTTGAATCGATATTACTGTTAAATATGAATAATGGTCTAAACACTTCAACTGCTGAGTACAATTTGTTAGCAGGGTCTTCAAACATTAGTGACTGTAATTTTTCAAATGCTAATGCTGCAGTGTTTTTCACACCTGATCTAAAATCTCCTTGAACATCTGCGCTTCTGATGTATAGCTTCTCTTCTGTTTCACTAAAACAAATTCGCTTCTTTTGCTACTTCGAAATTTTTCAATATTTTCCTGAGTTCTCCATAAAGTGTAGAACGTGTTGGGTATGAAGATCCTTCTAGTTCAGTGATGTATTCCACTAAATCATTGACGTGTTCCCTTGCGAATGTTGCCTCAGCTGAAATTGTACTTACTTCATCATTCGTCGATGATTTCATGAAATCGATACCAGCATTGCTGACTGAGTCCAGATCTTCTAACTGCACGAACTGAGCTGTATCACGAAGATGTTTCTCAACGTAGAAACCGGCCTCTAACCAAGTATTCCATCTTGTCAACACTGGTACTGGAAACCGCATAGGTTTCTCAGATGGATGCTTTTCTTTGAGAAATCGAACTTACAGGTGCCTTCTCTTTCTCGTATTGAGCAATACAGCCAGGCAAACACCGTGAATTCGTATTATTGTGCATATAAAATTTATAAAATTGACATATTCGCGGTATTGGCTCATTTCGTTTTATTTCGCGAAGTAAATCTATCTAATTTTCGAATTGTTAACAACGTTATGTATAAGTAACTGTTTTCCCAAGCATTTTAGGGAATATTTTTAAAATGTCGCGTTATCGCAAACGCAAAAAACGCAGGTCCCTATCAATAAGAGAACGGTAAATCACGTTTTTTAGTGCGTAGGAGAATGACGCAACGGCCCTCTAGTAGTTCATACGTGCCAACTCCTCATTAGAATCATAAGAATGCGTATGTACAACACCTTAGAAGGCTTCAGACATGAACAACAAGTATTTCATAAATTGTTAATAGCAGGAAAAACGCTATTTATGTGTTAACAAGCGCTGTATATTTTATGTAGAAAAATTTTTGCATCTTGTAAGGTTTAAAAGTTATTTAAAATTGAATAAGAAAGAATTGAACTTCGCTATCTCGAAATTACTGAGAGAGAAACTTTTAGAACAGTCTTTAAAAAATAAACAAACAAATGTATAAGAATCACACGACTTTCCATATCCATTACAATTAATTATTCTAGGTTTAAAATTCGATACCCAGATTTCACCGGAAAGACATGTTCTGAGGTCTCCTGAATGTGTGTGAACAGCATAACTCAAAAACGAAAAGTGGGATAAATACCAAACTTGATATTTAGATTCAGTATCTTCCATTGATGCAAAACCCAGATTTTGAATAAAAGTCTCCCGCCCTAAACTACCCTTTACATGAAATATTTTTCGAAATGTTTCATTTTGTAAAAATGCCTCTTACGATTTTGATTAAAATATGATATATTAAGGTTATTTACATGAAAAATAAAATCTATATCTTGAATTTTCTGAGAATCGTCTACAACGTCCTCTTCATTCGGAGGGAATTTTGTATAATCTTGTATAAGTGGTAAACGCTAAGCGATGGACGTAAACGTACTACACCAAAAATGTAGATCTCTTTAAAATATACAATTTATTTTAAATCAGTTTTTTCTACATATGTGTTATTAAATGTTCGAATTGTTCATTTCTTGGTAATTCTTTTCAAGTTCCTGTTAACATTAACTTGGCCATTTAAGGCCAGCGTATAGCGTCCATTTCTTAAACATTTGACTATCGCTGTTCCCTTTGTATCCTAACGAAATCTGTAATTTAGCTATTTCTGCAAAGGCTTATTTGGATGTAATAGACAGAAAAATAAATTTAGAAGGAATAGAAAGGTAGAATCAGACGACTGAAAAATTTAATGCTATAGCCGGAATTTGAACCACGGATCTCCCGGTCTCCGCTCGGTTCCTCTAACCACTGAACTACCATGGCAGCATGCCGGTAGGACATTAAATCTCCTAACTGATTCGCATGTTTTCCGGTAAACCACAAGGATATCTCAAATTATATTGGCTTTGAATTTTTCAGTCGTCTGATTCTACCTTTCCAACCCTGTCCAACACACGGCTTGTGTGGAAGAACAATTCATTCTATTAGTAACAATAGTTTGCATACCATCTAATAAGCAATAGAGGCAGAACAAGTCATATGAATGTATTACATCAGATGTTTACTTTCTCTACTATGTACATAGTAGGTTGAAACGTGAACTTTAACCCTAGAGGAGGTGAATTAAATCAGGAATACTGGCAGGTTGTTATTTGAAAATATATTCCACAAAATAATTAACAAGCCAAATTTCTTTCTTTTAATGAACTGACACTTCAATAACATAAACCATTACAATTAACGAACCCTTCTTCGTTCACCATTCTTTACATGCTTTACGTCTTAAATGCTTTACATTTAATTACAATAGTTACAAATTGCTTCCTGCTCTCACATTTACCGATATGTTTCAGACCAACCACAATAAGTCTATAGATCCGACCCTCAATCCTTTCCCGGTGAAGTTATTATTAAAGGGAATTTTGAATATGTTAAGCCGAAAGTGAATTTAGAATTACCATGCTGAATGCTTTCTATCTAACTGTTGTCCTGTTGTTTTTCTCGCAATCTCGCTTGTCGTCGAAGACAGACTGACCAGCCTTGTAGACAGCACCCTTGAAGAAAGTTGGACGTGATCCAGCGCCTGCGCAGACAACGACCACAATCGCCTGACGTACTGCTTGAGTCAAACCAACTTCGCCCATTCTTGTTGTTGTAGTCGACTCGTTGAGAACTACTACGCTAGTCGTTTCCCTTCTTTTGCCGTACATGACCGCTTTCCTTTAGTACAGCCCCGTCGCCTACTGTATGTTTCTCCGGGGAGGGTCAATTTGGCACAAGGTAGTGAGGGTATTGCATTTCACCCAAAAATTCTCTACACAGATTTCACTGGAAATACATGTTTTGAGGCCTCTTGAATCCAAAAAAAAGGGTTTTAGAAAAAGGTCCGTGAGTGTGTCTGTGAACAGCATATCTCGAAAACGAAACGTCGGATAAATTCCAAACTTGGTATTTAAGTTCTGCAGCTTCAGAAGATACGACACGAAGATTTTCAAAAAAACCTCCCCATCCCAAACTACCCCTCACATGAAAAATGTTTGGAAATTTATGATTTTCTAAAAAAAATGCTCTAACGATTTTGATAAAAATACCATATATTAAAGGTATTTAGATGACAAATAAAATGTATATTTCAATTCTCTGGGAATAAGCTGTGAAATCCTCTTTATTCGGAAGTAATTTTATACAATCCTATATAAGTGGTAAACGTTAAGCAATAGATAAAAACGTACTGCACAAAAAGAAAATGTAGATCTCCAAAACACACAATTTTTTTCAAATAAGCTTTATGTGGCGTCAGCCATTTTCGAGATATCCGTTATTAATGGTTCAATTTGTTCAATACTTTGTAATTCCTTTTAAGTCCCATCGATTTTCAGTTGCTTCTGGCGATTGCATAGATTATGGAAGTTTAAGGCCAGCGTATTAGCGTCCAGTTCTTAAACATTTTACTATCGCTGTTCCTTTTGAATCCTAACGAAATGTGTAAGTTAGCTATTTCTGGAAAGGTTTATCTGGTTTAAAATGAAATAGATAGAAAAAATAAACTTTCGTAAGAATAATTGGTATACCTACTCACTAATAAACGATAGAGGGCAGAGAGAGTCATATGAATGTAAAACATCAGATTTTTAAAAGAATCTGTGTGTCTAGCTGTGAACATAACTCAAAAACGAAAAGTCGGATAAATACCAAACCCGGTATTTTGGTTCAGTAACTTCCAAAGATGCGACACGAAAATTTCCAACAAAATATCCCCACCTAAACTACCCCTTACATGGAACATTTTGTGAAATTTTTTATTTTAGAAAAATGGCTGTAACAATTTTGATTAAAATACTATGTATTAAAGATGTTTACATAACAAATAAAATGTATATCTTGAGGTTTCTGAGAATAATTTGTCACGTTATCTTCATTCGGAAGGAAACTTGGATAATCTTGCATAACTGGTACACGTTAAGCGATACACGAAAACGTACTACATAAAAAATGTAAATCACTTTAAAATGTACAATTTCTTTGAAATAATTTTTTGTGGCATCAACCATTTTTGAGATACCGGTTATTAATGGTTCGAATTGTCTATACTTAGTCATTATTTTAAAGTTCTGTCGATTGTCAGCTGTTTCTCGCGATATCATAGAAAGAGTGGAATTTTAAGGGCAGCGTACACCGTCCAATTTTCAAATATTTGACTATCGCTGACGAAATGTGTAATGCAGCTATTTCTTGAAGGCTTTATCTCGATTAAAATGAAACAGATGGGTAAATAAGCCTTTGTTGGAATAATTTGAATTCCCACTAATAAGCGTGAGGCAGTACTTTTTTAACACTTAAACGATATCAGTCTGATTATATAATTTAAAATATAATAACAGCCCGCCTTATAGCAATATGTGTGTAATATAATTTAAAAAATGTATGTTACAGTCATTGTATTGTGTTTATATTATTGTGTACATGTTTAATAATGTTATGTGAATGTATTTCGTAATTTAATAATGTAGGAACTGCGGGAATAGAAGCCGAAAGTTGCTAACAATGAGGTAACAATGAAGTAACCTTGAGACAACAATAAATTAGAAAGTTTAATAATGCTACTAGTAATTCTTGGAACAATAATGTAATATTTAGAACAGTTTATAAATAGCAAATCAACAACTAAGAAAGCTGAAAGTTAAATAAAAGTATTCTATTGGAGTAGGATTAGCCAATCTGAGACTTGAAATAGAGAACTTTACAAATTTAAGCGGTAAACGCTAGACGCTAGACGGCAGCGTACCTGAACAGTTCGTTCGCTCGGTACGTATTCAGTGTGAGACGAAAATTCATTACGGCGAGAATATTATAAAGCTTGCGTGTTAAAAAAGCAATTAATTAATAATCTCACAGCTCTCTATATCAGTGAAGTGTCATTTAATCGTGTAAAGGATTAATAAAAGGAGTGAAGTAAAAAATTATAATTTGTGTAAGCCTACATTCTTTAGCCGCATCACACCCTGCTAAGAGATACCTACATGTTTCTACAAATTACTACTGACGCAGCCGAGGCAAACATAAATATATATATATATATATATATATATATATATATATATATATATAAAAGTAGGATATATAGGACAGACCTGGCGCAGTTTTTTGCGTTTATATGGGGAAAGATAGGGAAAACGAGGGTATATGCGGAGGTTCACGGAGGAAAATGCGTTTATATGGGGAAGATAGGGACTACGAGGATCGATGCTAGGCTAGATAGAGGTTGAAGGAATGAGAGTGTGCTTTATATGAGAGATTCGTGGAATACGAGGAGAAGTGTTGGACTAGATAGGGGTTGAGATATGGAATATGCATTTATATGGGAAAGATAAGGAAAACGTGAACAGAGGCTAGGATAGACAGATGCTGAAGCAGGGGGAATATGAACATATTTACAGGAGAGATAGGGGATACGTGGAGAGGTACTAGACTATTCAGGGTTTGAAGGGTAGAGTATGACTTTTTATATGAAGAGACGAGGAAAACGAGGGTATATGCTAGGTTGAGAGAACCTTCAAGGAGGAAAAAATGCGATTATATGGGAGAGATAGGGAAAATGAGGAGAGTTCTGAGGTAGAGCAGGGACTGAAGGAGGGAGAGATATGCTTTATACGACAGAGATAGGGCATGCGAGGGGAGGTGCTAGTGCAGACAGAGGTTAAGGAGTATGGTATACGTTTATATGAGGAATATATGGAAAACGGGGACAGGCGGTATGATAGACAGAAGCTGGGCCACTTTTGCGTTTATATGGGAAAGGATAGGGAAAACGAGGGTAGATGCGACAGTTCAAGGAGGAAAATGCGTTTATAGGGGAGAGATAGGGAATACGAGGGCTGATGCTAGGCTAGTCAGATGCTAAAGGAGGGAGGGATACGCTTTATACGAGAGAGATAGGGAATACAAGGAAAGATGTTATACTAAACAGGACTTGAAGGGTAGAATATGGTGTTTTATATGAGCGAGATAGTGAACCGAGGAGAGGTATTAGGCTAGGAGTTTTGAATGATAGAGTAGGCGTTTATATGCGAGAGATAGGGAATACGAGGGTCGATGCTAGGCTAGACAGGGTTGAAGTAGGGAATGCGTCTTATATGAGAGAGGTAGGGGAATATGAGGAGAGGTCCTAGTCTAGACGTGTCGAGGAGCAGAGTATACGTTTATATGGGAGAAATATGGAAAACGGTAGAGATACAAGGATAAGCAGGGGTTGAAGGAGGAGGAATGTAGGTTTATACGGTAATATAGGAGTAATTCGATTATAAAACTTTTATCGTCCAACGTTACAACACTTTTATATACTTTTTCTAAACCTTACAAACTTTTTATATGTTAAACATTAGCGCGCGAGGCGGCGAGGGACAAACTGTATATCGGTTTACAGTGAAGTATACGTCCTAACCTATGCCCACCTTGTATGTTCTGCATCTTCTCATTGTCTATTCATTCCTAACATAATCACGTAACAGACGTAACCAACAAACGTAACCACGTAACAAGACGTAACATAACGGTACGACAAGACGTCATACTAAGCAACATAAGCACGTAACCACGCAACATCACGTGACATCTCGTAACCAGAAACGTTACACGACGTAACAACACGTAGCAACTATGTAACCAAGTAACAAAACGTAAGAACAACACGTAACCAATCCATTGCTAAGGCGATCTAAACTAATTCATCCTTCATAACTTAAGACAATAAGTACGAGAACCTAGCCTAGATTAACCCGGCCAATCCTAAACGTTCCTCTCATCATCCTTTCTAGTCAGGCATCGACTAACCTAATCTGGCTAACCAAAGATAACCTCAACTTTCTTTTAGTGAAATTGCAATGTTTTATTCAGGTTTTATTATTCGAGAGTTTTAATTGAAAAGTTTACGCCAACATACCTTTATTTTAGTTCCTTGTAGATGTCTCTCCCCTTTTATCTAGGCTTGAGACTAGCACTAGGATTACTCCTAATGGCAGGGTTACCACCTTCCCTTCCATCTTCTTCTTTCTTCATCAGGCGTCAGCTATCTGCATATACAGCACACAGATAACCTTCTTTTTTAAGATTGTAGACTCACGAGAAACTCTTTATCTTTAACTTACATTCTTTTAAGCACTGTTTGTAATGGCGTAATGTCCATATGCATATGTCGTTATCCCATCCTCAGCAATAATTCTTTTATCATCAAACGGAGTCAATGCAATTTTATTCACTTGCACTGTAGCAAGAGCATGCTTTCGTGATAGGATCAGATTCATAGGTGTTCTGATGATTTCACAGGTTTTAAGACAGTCTGTATAGCTGTCAAACGAAATATGGTGCTTAATAGCGCTACGTTTTATACCTTTAATCTTTTTTATCATTGACCCTTGAATATCTAAGGCATACATCTTAGGACGTAGTCCAACAAAGCGTAGGATGATTTTGCTATTAGCCTC